>CM028367.1:6872661-7615211 GCA_016624345.1 Platycodon grandiflorus
GTATGACATATTGTTGCATTAATAGCTTATTGAGTTTTAAACTCACCTAGTTCAATGTTTATTTGTTTTCCTTAGATCCGGTCGGCGAGAACCCTTAGTTGAGTCTTGGCTTCGTCTCGGCGTTTTGCGGGTTGTTCTTTTGGGCTTGGTGTTTATTTTGGTGAGGCCGAGGGAATACAATGTTACCTAAACTTTGTAATGTTGGGTAGTGTGTGGTCTTTTTAACCGTAATATTCTTTTGTTTGTGCCGACACGGTTGTCGTGCGTGATGTATTTATTAACATTCGTTACTTCCGCATACTCGATTTGTAGTGGTTATGGTTCTCCGAGCTTGTTGCTCGTGGAGGTTTATGATACATGTTTGATTTTAAATTCAAACCAAGTTTTAAATCGGTTGCTTTCCGGCTTGTTATTAATGCCGATGATGGGTTGACATGGTTTTCAAAGAAAAGTATCGCACGTGCATTACAGGTTTTGTGCATACGCTTTATACTTGCATCTTTTGCACATGGAATTTTTATTATGCGTATTTCATGAGTCCCGCTCGCGGTCACTCGGAATTCCACGTAGGGTCCCAAGGCGGTCGCGACACATGTTATATCAAACAAATTTGCGATATTTAAATATGTAAGCATGCATTTGTGTATAAAAAATGAGTCGGCTCTCTTTTTATTTATTTAAAAACAAACATCCCGGTGGAGTCGCCCTTTGTGGCGCCCGATTTGCCAATCATTCATGGGCCTTTCGCTCTTGTCTTGTGGTTTTCCTTTATTTGATTTTATTGTTTGATAAACATGAAAAACACATTTATCTTTTGAAAACAGAGTTGCCACTCTCATTTATAAAGTAAACGGAAGAAAAACTTTAGATTATGGGTTCGGGGGCCAAGTTACGAATTGGGAAGGTTTTACGCACCCAACTCGCCCTTTCGGTCTCTACACATTTGCATGCTTGTATTTAGTTATCGCAAGTTTGTTTATATACGTAATGTATGTATTTACAATGCATTTAAAATAATTACATACTTTTATTATAAATAAACTAACGAATGGAAGGGTTACCTTACGTCGTTTCGAAATCGGGGCAAGTTCTAGGCCGTTGTATAATATTGGATCAAGCTAGCTTGTAGCCTGATCGTTGTGCTTCCACTGCTACCAATTGAAAAAAGGAAGACTTACGTTTTGTGTGTGTTGGGATAGAGTCAATACTCTTTTTTCTTTTCTCTCTCTCTTTTTTTACCCAAAAAGAGGCTTGATAGAGAGAGAGTTGTGTGTGTTTGTGTGAGCTCTTTGAGGGAGTTCTCTGTTGTTGAAAGAGAGCTGGTCATCTCTTTATATAGGTGAGCCTGGGAGAGATATTTGATGGTTACTCTAGGGGCAAGTTTGGAGGAAGGTTCCTCCGGCCTTCAAAGACTTTAGCGGTGAAAAGCTGACTCGGGGCAAAATGTAGGTTCGGTGCACGGCGCACTTGGCATGGTGTCCGCGCACCAAACCTGTTTGGGTGTATCGGTGCACGAAATGTCTTTAGCGCACCAAACCCCGTTTTTGGCTTTTCCAGGCTTTGTGTCTTGCACTTTGGCCCTTCTAAGCTACGTATCTTCGCTTAAGACCATTGATGTTGATCTAACAAAAGGTTGTTTATGTGTTGGACGTCGTTAGTCCCGTGTATCTTCGAGTTTGACCCTTGATGTTGATCCAACTGAAGTTGTTGTATTTTTGGACGTCGTTAGTCCCGTTGTATCTTCTAGTTTAACCCTTGATGTTGATCTAACCGGTTGTTGTATTTGTTGGACGTTGACAGTCCGTTTGTGTATGTTGTTTCCTGAAATGATCATAGAAACATGTGTTATTCTGTTTGTAAATAAACAGTTGTTTATCGGACAATTCGTATAGTGCGGTGTACGAATTCGGGTGTCTCAATGTCGATCAACCATGAAACCGTTCCTCTTCTTTGCATGTGCCTTCTGAGATGGTTCTTTGATATCTTTATGCATGGTAATCATAATTTATTTGTTTATTATAAAGTTACTTGCATCCCTTTATATATTAATTTTTACAATTTAGTTTTGTTTGCATTAATGAACATGAGATTATGGATTAACCATTTGGATTCCCAGTTTGGGATTTATTTGAACGGAGACATGAAATTTGGCTAACAGAGAAATTCATTTATTAAATTACAAAGTTAAATATGTTCGAAACATAGTTTTAATTTGTAATCGAAAATAATTAAATTTATATAAATTATTTACGGACTGTATTTGTTATTGTTTTGTATTGAATTAGTATGCTAGTATTATTATGTTTTATGTATTCCGCAATTAAGCTGTTTTAATATGTATAAAAGTCTTGTTATGTGTCTTGTTATCACCACAGTGATAATAAATTATGACATTAATGTTACTTAATAATCATGTTTATTTAATGATATGAGTCTCTTAGGTTGTACATACATATTAAAGCAGTAATCACCCACATGTGATTCTGATCCACGTGTTTGAACAACATTAAGATTTATGTGTTTTAGAAAAGTATAATGTCCACAGATATTTATCTTGTTCTTGTACACATAATTAAATTAAAATTTTGACTCTTTAAAAGCATGATTATTTTAATGAAGGTTCTACCCACATGAGAATCTTCTTTATGTATGTTTAGACAATTTTTTCTTATATATCTCTATTATGTCTTCAGCTCCTGTTCCCGTTAATTTGCACTCGCATGCTTTATCTGTACCCTCCCTTAATGGTACCAATTTCTCAAAATGGCGTGAGAATGTTGAATTCACTTTGGGTGTTCTTGATCTCAATCTTGCACTCCAAACTGAAAAACCTCCTACATTAACCGCGGAAAGTACCAAAGAGGATAAAGATCTCCATAAACTGTGGGAGAAAAGTAACAGATAGAGCCTTATGTTCATGCGAATGACGATTGTTGCAAACATCAAGACCTCTCTTCTTGAAACGAAATTGGCTAGGGAATTCATGGAATCCGTTGCAGAACGCTTTAAGATGCAAATAAGTCCCTTGCGGAAATTAATGTCGAAGTCACTACTATGAAGTTTGATGGTGCACGATTAATGCACAATCATATTATTGAGATGCAAAACCTCGCAGCTAAGCTTCAGAATTTGGAATGAAAGTGGATGAGAATTTTCTTCTTCAGTTTATTATAAATTCTCTTCCTCTATAGTATGCCCCTTTTCAAGTGAATTACAACTCTATTAAGGAAAAGTGGACAGTGAATGAACTATTTAACATGTTAGTTCAGGAAGAAGCAAGGCTGACTCAACAAGGTACTAATATTGCACATCTCACTACTCAAGGAGCGAATCATAAGTTTGGGAAAAGGCTGGAAAAGGCCAGAAAAGTGTATGTGACGCCCCGAGTTCGGAATTCGGTATTAAACCCCAACTCGGTGCGCCAAACTAAATGAAACAACTAAAGTCCACCGGAGTGAACGAGCTACACGAGCTCAAAACCAAAACTATGCAGCGGAAAACCACAACTAGTAAAAACCCGAGTTTTAAAAAACTCAAATAACAAAACAATAACTAGAAAATCTCCACGGTCAAACACAAGCCGAAGAACAATACTAATAGAAACCCCAACAGTAGGCCTCGACGGCTAACTACGAGCCGGAGAAACAACAACACCAAATACACGCACACTAACGCGCTCGAGAAGAATACAATAATAAACGGCTCGACATCGAGTGTCGGCCCCAAAAGAATACAGTAATAAAAGGAGTTACAAAATAATGCTACCCATAAGTAAAGTTTACATAACTTTACAACAACTATCGTTCTCACTGAACTAAGAAACTAAGAAACATAATTATACACAGGCTCCGGAGAGCAACTACTCAAAGATCAATCTGCAGCACTCGCAAGTCTCACCGATCGTACTATGTCGTCCTTTGATTGCAATCTAAAAGAGTTAACACAGTAAGAGTGAGTCTAAAAGACCCCGTAAGCCACTATAATGTATTGTATGCTATGAGTATGAATGCAACGATAACCAAAACTCTACATGTAGCTAGTCTACGTAGCACTTCGGCTTACCTATCTCACCTCGCCAGGCAAGTCAAGGTACTATTCTAACTTGACCAATGATCAACGACTATCACATGCAACTATGTGACATGGCATGATGCTCAACAGTAGGAATAACATGGCAATAACATTTATATACCATAACGATCATGTATCATAATGAAAGTATACAAGTCACATAAATCACTTAGCACTTTGGTGTTCACATAAGTGCAACTTAATTAAACCACATCATGAAGGATATTATTTCTCTTTCTTCCAACTTCGCGTTGCTCCTGCAATACACGAGAAAACATATGTGCCTCGATACCCATGTACGTAGTATCGACGTCCCCGACATAATCCCGTCGGGTTCAGCATAGCAAACCAAAGTCGCGCGTATTGCTACAACAGTGGGGCTACATCCCACCTGTGGCCAACAGGTGAGGGGTGTGTGCAAACCGGTACGGCGACTTATAGTGATTACAAAACAAATTCGTAAAGACTATAGGTCGTCCCACCTTGATTAAACAACGAATGCCAGCTGGACTCAATGCAATGCACAAGTAGATATTTACTCATCATTCTCAACAAATCATCATGTGTTCTTTGAATCACATATCAAATCAACTCAATGTGCTTGCAAATACTAGGATGATTGTCCTATTTCATACTAGAACAATCACAACATGTCCATAATCATTGAACATATAGACACAACAAGACAATAGGCAAGGTAGGCCAATCATACAACTCAACCACCAAACGATTTGCGTGATAGCTAGACACATACATGAACCCCAATGTAAGGTATTTATACCTTATAATCAATGTCAAACAAGGTCCATAATGTGGAACCTATATAACACAAGGATAGGTTATTCATACTAATCCCAAAATAAGGTAACATGTTTCTCACATGTACGCAAACTCATAACCCCACAAGATAAGTCTACTCGTACTTATTTACACTTAACTTAGGATCCCTATAGTATCCTTTAGTCACTCGAGATACTCTAATAAAGAGGCAACTATATACCACCAATACTTGTTTATACAAGAACATAGTTCAACTATTCAGCGTAACTTGTGGTCAACTGATGTTTGACTAAATCAATCGAAGTCAAAGTCCTACTAACTCATAAACCCATCAATTCATCATCCCCCATGGTAGGGAATTAATATATGTCATGTAAGGATTAATACTACCCGTTACTCGACTCCGTAGAGTCAACTATACCCATTAATGAAATTACCATGATAATCGACGTTCATTTATTACGTCCTATTCGACTCTGCCAGAGTCAGTCACGACTAGTATATATCTCATAATGACTCCGCTAGAGTCGTTACCAATATTTAAAATGTCGGGACAAACCGTAGTATCGTCCTTACAAACTCATATCAATTGCAATGCCCAACGCACGAAGAGTCTACTACTCGTAACAATTTCATAAGGTTTCCGCTAGTGCGTAAACGACAAAACCTCAATGCTTCGATATACTCAAACTTAAGAATAACATAGCGAAGTACAATTAAATTAAAAAAATCTTCGGCAACATTATGGCCGGAACCCAACTAATATTACATAAGTATGCTTCAACCTCAATGAGTTTCTATTACTCGGCATAATAATTACCAGGATAACCGTAACAACACAACAACCACAACAATAATACCAACAACACCAAGCTCTACGAGTCTCTATTATTCGAAGTCTACGAACTCAACAATAATTCATCAATTCTTTCTTTATTCCGAAATCCTTAAATCAAGCAAACAACGAAGTATACCTAACATCATTCGTAGGGACAATTATATATATTTCTCCCGATAGAAAGTCACGAAAATCATTGCTAACACATCCTACATGCTTTACTCTTCCAATTCAACTCATAAACACATAAAACATTATAGTTACTTACCTTCACCGTAAATCCACCACGAAATCAAGGGCTTATGGTGGAAATACTCTTCTCGACGAGCTTTACACTTTACGAGTCCAATCGTCGAACTCACACTCGATCCAAGCCCGAATCAAGCTTTCTCTCTCTCAAACTTCACTTTCTCTCTAAAACGTGGGAGAAGAGATGGGGTGATGATTCCTCAATAGATCGGACGATCCTTTTGGTTAGAATCGTTCTCTCGTTGCCCTCTACACTATGGAAGACGGATCGTCGATCCGACTTCAAATGCTCAAGATATCGCGATTTCTTTCTCTACTCTCTCTCCTCTCTCTCTTCTTTCTCTCTCTCTCTCTAAAATTTGGCTTGGGAAAAGAATAATGAGGGAGAAAAGGGTTGGGTTTTGTTATTAATACCATGGGTAAGTGTTTGGTCCAATCCCGGCTTGTTTGAGCATTTTAAACCACTTATAGATGTTTAAAACCGAGAAATAACAGAAGGACGACGAGTGTCAGGCTTCGCACGGCCGCGTCAAGGAAATGTGCATGGCCATGTTATTCTCGCACGACGTGCCAAGGAACGGCACACGGCCGTGCAAAACATTCTGAAATTTCTGTCCTCTATACGCACTAGAGCGCATGTAATTTGGTGAGGGTGGGCGATCCAGCCCGGTATCGGGCAACACATAAAATCGGGCCGGGCTAGCCCAGCCCAAAAACTACATCGGGCCTCAAATCTCTAGCCCAACCCATTTATAAGTCATCGGGCTTTGGGCTTTCGGGCAAATTGGCCCAAATTTCTACCAAAACATATTTTTACAAAATTTACTAGTTATCACATAAAAAAAATTCACAACTCATTACAAGTCTACAATTTATCAAATAAAATCTCTAAATAATAAGTCGTATCTTGATGATTAAAATACAACTATATAAATTGTTTGTAGACGGAGGAGTGTAAAATACATTAAAAACATAAGAAACAATTGACGAAATTTTGCATTAACCTCAAGCAAACATTTTTCTAATTATTTTTAAAAGCATTGCACATAAACATAAGAGATATTTTCATATTAATTAAAAAAAATAATTTACACTCTTGTCCGTTCCCTTTATTAATCTTGGAAACATTGAACATAAACGTCATGACTTCAAATAACCAAGTCTTGGACTTGAAGATACACTCACTCGTCCGTTCCAAATAATTTACACTCCTGTCCGTTCCTTTATTTTTAAAAGCATTGCACATAAACTTGTTTTGTACACAGCATGTACAACACTAAAAGATCACTTAAAGCAGCAAAAATTGTTTGATTGAAAGTTTAATAAAAGTGTATCGGGTTTAATTGGCCTGAGAAAAATCGGGCTTTTTTGGCCCGAGCCCAATTAGCCCACGGGCCTATTGGACCGGGCCAAAAATGCCCAATTTTTTTCAGGCCTTATAAATTGAAGCTCAAGCCCCCCATAATATCGGGATGGTTGGGCCGGCCCATTGGGTGGGCTAATTTTGGCTCTATCTGCGCAGTCGTGCCAAGAAAAGGCGCGGTCGTGCAACACCAACACGATCCGGTCCCACACCTTTTTACTCTATTTCCTAGGTTTGATCACTTGGTCACTCTTAGGTGTGATTATACAACACTTATAACACATCTTAACGATATCGTGGATCACATATTAAGGCATAATCAGTCTAACGATTCTTATAAGTATGAAACGGAATCATGAACTAAAACATAATTCAACTAGCGTGTTACTACAACGAGTCTAACATGTAAATCACACTTAACATAAACAAATCACACGTATGAGGATTCAGGATGTTACATCCTCTCCTCCTTAAAAGAATTGATGCAAATTCGGGGATTGTATATTCATGGGGCATACATACATCACCATAAGGCTGTACCATAGCCTACTTAATCAAACCAATGTCGTTAGTGAGTGAAAGCCTAACGAAAAAGGCAAGTTGGTCCAGCTTAGAGGTCATCAACCTCAAGTAACATTCACACGCGAGGTGCTCAACAGTTAGGTATAATTTTGAGACATAATCGTTCTCGAGGTTCCATTGAGAGACTAATTATCGTCCCCAATCAAGTTCACAATTAAAACACATCTTATAGAATCATACTAACTCATCTCATATACATCTCAACGTCACGCTTCAAGGCGCAAAACTCATTTTCAACTATCCGTGGTACATTTTCAACAAATAGTCACGGAGAATTCCACGATAAGCTAGGTTCGGGCTTATACGACCCTAGGTACACAAGATTATTCGACGTCATTCTCATTGTCAAAAGAACAATTTCAAACCAACGGTTCCACAACAAAAGTCACGCGAGTCATACGGACTTTACTATGAAAAACAACGTCACAGGCTATAACACAATACATAAAGTTACAAGAATCAAACATCATGTCTTCAGGTATTTTACTTACGATTATTTCACTTGGTTGTCCCTTCCACATCCAAACACAACAGTTGTGACCACTTGAACTTGTCTATCGACGGCATCAAACATGAGCGTGTCGGTGGCCAACACTCCTATTGATGCTGACCCATCTACATATTGATACGATGCGGCACTCGTCACTAGAAATTTGGCGCTTGGCTTCTAGGGAATAGAAGGGAAGAGCTCCACAAGGAACCGAGTGACAAGAAATTTTCTTGTAAGTAGACGATTTCCTTGAGTCAAACATAGGTATGTTGACTATAACAATCAACACACGAGCACATTGAGTCCAAATGAGGTTGCTACCGGTGTCGATGATACCGAAGGTATGCGTTGGTGGAGTTCAAATCGCGAACCTCATGAGGTATGTGCCCCTCCGCTCATGAACAATAGACTCTATTGTACTCATCATGTGATTGACTAGGGAAAGAAAGTGCAAGCCTGCCTTAAGCGCTCTCCTAGGGTGGCGAGTGGATGTAAAGAGGAGCTAGAAATGGAGGAATCGCGATGGACGAGGTCGACTTGAAGCCATCACCTAGACTATTGAACCTAAGTATGACAATGAAGAAGAAGAAGAAGCAAACTTCATGAAGATCCATTGTTTGTGATTTTCGGTGAAGAGGAATTTGAATATTGTAGAAAAATATATTGAGATCAAACGGAATGAAGAAGAAGAGGTTTCTTCAATAAGTCTTGAAGAACAATGTTACATTCAAAGAGAGAAAGATTAATTCTTTCTTGACACTAAGCGCTAGAAGCCTATAACTAACAAAATATATAATGGTTACAATGACACTCGACACCCTCCAGGAATATTACAATGACACTAAACCTCCTGAACACCTGCTGCCTACTTTAAAAGATGGCAACTAGCTACCAGCTGTTGCCTCCTGAATATTATAGCTTCTTTTTCGTTTAAATCTTCATAATATTTTCACGTTTAAATCTCCATAATATTTTCGGTTTTGATGATAATCTTTTGATACCCTTTTGAGATTCCCATTTGATATATATCTTCTAAACTGCATGCCAAAGCTTTCGGTTGAAAAGGAGTTTGCTTAATTAATGATTTTGCTTGGCTCGTTATCCTTTTTTCCATTTTAAGGGAGTTCAAATTTTGGTTCGAGTTTAAGGGAGTGTTTGCGGTGCTATTTGAGAGTGACATTTCGATGTGGTCCATTTTAAATTAGAATCAATTCGATTGTATACATCACTTAGGAAAACTATAAAAATTCCCATTCATATTTTGTGCAGAAGTGGCAACAGTAGTGGCAACATCATTTTTGTGAAGAAGTGGGAACATCCAAGTAAAACGAGAAAAATCATCGACGATAGATAGATAATATCGAAAATGATTCCTTGAAGCAATAAGAGATGGTCCCTAAATATCTAAATGAAGAAGAGCAAGAGGCTGTGTTGATTTAAATGAACGCAATACGAAAGGTAATTTGCAAGCTTTGCCTAATGGACATGTAGGACAAAATTTATTCGGACTAATTCGACCATGCACGGAATGTGAAATTTTGTTTGAAGAATTTGTAAAATTTGTGATGAAGGATGCCCTAAGCGTGAATGCCAAACATCTTGGTTTATCCGTTCGACAAGAGCAAGAGGACTGTTTCGGTTTGAAGGATCAAATGCAAGATGGTAGAGGCCGCGAAACTATGCCCGAAAGAAGGGTCTTCTTGGTGCGAGAGGTCCTTTACACGAAAACCAAACGCATCAAGCTCAAAATAGCAATGATTATCATAAGAAAAATGACGGATAGAGAGAAGTGATTGATGAGCGGTAGGGACACAAAGAATGTTGTTTAAATGAAATTTTTGTTACCTGGAGGAGAACGAGGATGAACCAATGTGAGAGATAGGCATTTGATTGCCATCACCCATTACGAGTCATGTCCATTGTATGGAGTTACTTCTCGGAGTGAGTTTTGCGTGATGTGGTGGGTAGCTCCGGAATCAAGGCACCAATTAGGTGGGGAATTTGAAGAGTAGGTAGCAGTAAAAGTTGTATTGTGACGGTTATAGAAAACATCGGCGAGTATGGCCATGACGGTGACAATTTGGCATGGGTTAGAAGAGTCATTATAAGAGGATAAAGATGGAGGGTGGTAAGGTGGGTTTGGAAGAATGCCTCGGCCTCCATTGGAGCGACCACGCCCATGGCCTGCCACGTCCACGAGAAAAGTACGACCCACTGGAATTGTTACCTTGATAATTACCGTAGTTGTTGGTAAAATTGGTCTGTTGGCGGTGGGTAGAGGGTGAGAAGTGATTCGGGTTGGAATGTTGGTTGGGTGTAGAAGTGGTGGAGTTGGTTTTGGTTCTTGTGAGGGTTGTTCCTAGGTTTAGATTGAGAGATGAAAATCTGTTTTGGAGTGTTTCTTCTGTAAGATGCGATCGAGAAAATTCATCAAAGCTGGTTCTTTGGATTTTGATTATAGGAAGTCAAGAATTCCTTGTAGTCGTGTCCCAAGCCATGAAGAACACGTTCAATAAGATCGTCGTCGAGATAGCAACTCCCGGTGGCTAAAGAATTTGAGATGGTTGTGGCTCGAAGAAGGTAATCTGTTATATTGGTGTCGGGTTCTCTTTTAAGGTCATGGAGTTTTGGCGCGGTGCGGATGTGAGAGAGTAGCAATTTTTGGAGATGAGATCCCACGCGATCGGAGCTATTTTGACCGACGCAAGGTGGGATTGAATGGGTCTTATAACGGATGAGCGTATCCAAGCAACAACTAAGTGGTTGCTTCAAGCCATCTTTGGTATTCTGGATTTGGGGTGGTTTTATCGTCTAGTTTTTCTTACGGAGGTGTGTTATCGGTAAGCACGTGTTCGAGGGAAAAGGTGCGGAGGACTGCTAGAAATTGTGCGACCAATTAAGATAGTTATCTTGGGTTAGGAGGCAATTGGCCATTAGAGATTGTGGGTTAACGCCCGGAGAGAATGGCCATTGATATAGGGATTCGTTTGGGAGGTTCTTTGTTTTAAGGTTGAGATTTTTGGAGTTTTGTCCATGGCGTGAGCCTTAGTGCAGCTCTGATACCATGTGAGAAATGGTAAAGAAGAGGAAGGATAGAATGCCCAGGATAAGATTTCATTAACACAGATGTGGAGTATAAATACAGAATACATTATGTCTAGTTCAATGTTTCAGAATACAAAGAGGTTGGGTTTTGAGAACTGCAAGATGAGCTGCTGCTTTGGTTGTGATGAAGGGGATTTCCCAAGATTCAGCTGTCAACATCTGGGAGCTACACCAGCTGAAAGATCTTGGTCTTATTGCTTTGCTGGAAATGAATCTGATAGACCGGAAGCCTCAGGAGTGACCAATTTTTCTGTGCATTTCGACACATGCCCAGACTCCCCAACTTCAGTAAATAATAGAAACCATCCTTCAGAAGCCGGCAAGAAAAATGATGTGATTGAAAAGAAAGTGCGAGGGAAGAAGGATACAAACTCATATAAGCACAACGTATCAAATAGACAAAAATCCGAGATAGCTTAGCGGAAAAACAAAGTGGGAGCTGCAATAAGTAACATTAACACGATGAGAACAGACACGAAAGGAGTTCACATTGGCAATATCTCTAAAATGGGTCATCGTGTAATTGGTGTTGCCTCGTGAATATATTTCAGTTCACCTTTCATATTCTCCCTAAGATCCAGTTTCAAGGAAAGCAAGCACCAGGTTCCTCTTCATTTGTACGTGTGAATGAAGATTTCACACAGACTCCACAATTTGAAGAGAAGGTGTGCGAAAAGGTGGAGCAACTCAAGATAGAAATACAATCCGAATATGCTTCAAAAATCGAGCAATGAAAGTTGGGTTTCAGTCGCAATTGCATGAGGCGATTCAATCACTTAGAGGCTTCCAACACCCTCCACCAGCTTTCATATAGTTTATCAGTTTGACTGTGACTTTTGAATATAACTTTTGAAGTTTGTTTAGTTGTATTTTGAATGTAACTTTTGAAACTTGTTAGCTTTAGATGTTAAATTTTGTTTGAAATTTTCAATCAGGTACAATTTAGAAATATTTATTGATTTAATATTAGTAAATTTTTTTCAGTAAATAATATCTTGCTACGGAATTATCCGATACAATATTAATTAATTTTTTCAAAATTTAGTTACAAAATAAAAATAGAAATATCAGTTGCTACGTTGTGTGAAAAATATATACGGAAAAATCAGTTACAATTTGAAACGGTAACAAATCAGTTGCTATTTTGCAACGGACATTAAAAATTCCATGTAAGTATATTTGCAACCCTTTTTTTTAAACTTGCAACTCCCCTTTTCCGTTGCAATATTTGCGACCGATTGCAAATCCGTTGCAAAACAATTGTGACGAGTATATTGTGACGGAAATTGTAATGGCCATTTTTGGTTTCAATCATTGATTTGTAACCGATTTTCATGATCTTTCAACCAAAAATTCTGTTTTAGTTGCCCTGTTTTCTTGTAGTAGAAGAAAGGGCATACATGATGCATCAATTTTTGTTTTGCGATGCATAACGTGCTTGTCCCGTGTTTTTAAGGGCATAGATGACATTTCGTAACAATGGTGTCATTTTCCGATTTGAAACAATTATAGTGGACTAAAGCGGTTGAAAATTGTTTAAGAGGCAACGGCGGAAACAACATAGTTTTGGGCCTTTCAAAAAAATAATTTAGATTCATTGGTCATATTTACAAGGGAAAAACTTAAAAAATACTGTCTTACGGATATTTTCTGTAAGACGGATCTTTTTTACCCAACCTACTGTGTGTTGGTGGGATGAGCTGTGAAAGAGTGGAGCTCTGTCGTACGAATTAGGATCTATAAGACGGTCATATAACTATGAATATTAGTTATTATAGCTTTTAAATTATCCTTAAAGTATTACTCCTTCCGCCTCTTAATTATTGTCTTGTTTGACTCGGCACACGGATTAAGAAAAAATAATTGACTTGATTATTAATATTGGTATAATGTGTAATTTCCTTTAATGTCCATGTATATGTGGTCCATAATTAAAGTAGGGAAAAAATAAGGGTAAAATGGTAAAAATGGTATCCTAAAACGGAAAGTTTTTAAACAAGACAATTATTTTGGAACGGATAAAAAAAAGAGATGAAGACAATAATTTAGGGACGGAGGGAGTATAAGATAATTAATTAGCCTCTTTTTGTTTTATCATATAAAAAAGGTAAATTTCAAATGAATTAAGTACGAAGTATCAGAGAAATGTAAAGACCTGTTTTGTTTGTTTATTTGTTTATTTGTTTAAATTTCACTCCTTTGATTGGAGGATGTTATATTTTACATGTAGTTATTAGAAAATTCCAATGGAGCTAAAAATTATCAAATAATCTCTTTGAGACTTTGTAGTATGATATGGAAAAGAAAAAAAAATTGTGAAAGATGAAATTGTATTATTCCATCCCGAGTAGGTTTGTGTATCTTTCGCTGATAATTGTGTAGTCTGCACACTATATCGCACACCTTACAAATAGAAAAGATATTACAATAATATTTTCACGTTTAAATCTTCATAATATATATTCTTCCACGGCTCCACCAAGCCTTTGTTTTCGGTTTTGATGATAATCTTTTGATACCCTTTTGAGATTCGTATTTGATATAATAAGCACAAGTAGCAAAAAGCTAAGGTGGAAAACAAACTTAAATTTTCTAGCCATTGAAGGAGTAGGAGATCGAAGGGGAGAGAGAAGAGAGAGAGAGAGAGTGTGTGAGAGTTTGAAGTTTTGGTTAAGTGCCACACTGGCTTCAAGAGAAAGATTCCATGTTTATTCTAACGCCTCTAGAGAGGCTCAGACTTTGATCATATCCATGGAAAGTACAAGTCATGGCACTCAAGCTTATGCTAATTGGCAACATCTTTATTGAAAGTGTTGAAAATACAGATATGAAGTGATCTATTTTCTAGGGCACATACCATAATCAAGCACTATAACCTCTGTATGCAGGATCCCACTATCCCAAGTTCTATCCTTTACATGCCTCCTTTCTAGCCTCCTCCATTGCTGATGTGTTGACACCATTGTTAAGACATTGGCAAATGCGTGCATATGTTTCATGCCAAAGTGTGTCAATGATCCACGGTGTCTCAAAAGTCCGAACCTGTGGTCATAAACTCAACTAATTTAATTAACCTACATGGAAAACAACCTCTTAAAATCAAACAAATTTGACATTTGAAAATTATATATAAGGAAAGAAGATTACCATAGATTTAAGGCATCCCAATCATCCACAAGGAAAACCACGATCATTGATGAACCCAAGGACCGAATTTCCCTTTCCTTCACCAAATAAAAGTGACCCGATCTTGTCTATGCTACTATCCAAATGTGCCATGAAAGCATCGAGATGGATCCTTCTCCGCCCGTATTATGCAATTCTCTAAGACTATATGCTTTCGGATTTCGGTGTTTGGAATTGGCAAATTGGGGGGTCTATTTATAGATACGAAGAGTTTTGGTGACTTTCGTGTGAATTGCCCCAACTATTCTACGTACCTAGGTCTTCCCTAAGCCGACAACGCAAAGTACAAAGAGCGCCTCTAAAGCGCTTAATCACGGGTCGTGCGGCCAATGTGCGAGGTTGCGTGCGGTCATTGTGCGGGTCGCGTGCGGCAATGCGTAGGTCGCGTGCGGCTGATGATCTGGTGTATAAAATTTTGTATATGTTCTTTTGATACCCTTTTGAGATTCCCATTTGATATATATCTTCTAAACTGCATGCCAAAGCTTTCGGTTGAAAAGGAGTTTTCTTAATTAATGATTTTGCTTGGCTCGCTATCCTTTTTTCCATTTTAAGGGAGTTCAAATTTTGGTTCGAGTTTAAGGGAGTGTTTGCGGTGCTATTTGAGAGTGACATTTCGATGTGGTCCATTTAATTACGATTGTATACATCACTTAGAAAATGTCAAAATCCCCATTCATATTTTGTACTTGTAAAAATAAAAACAACTTTTTCTTAATAAACCGCAAACTATCATAAATAATTAAAGAGATTACACTCGGAGTTTTCACTTGTCTGTTACATCACAAAAAATTGGCTTCTAAAGCCAAGCAGGAGACAACTAAAAGAACAAAACATGGACTCACTAGACCTTGACTCACTGGTCAAACAGATGAACGACAATGACGGAAATTAAGAGAAAAGAAGGAAGAAAATAATAGACGTAGGTTCTGCTTCCCGCCGATCGTGGATATTTTGTGCAATGCCGCGCAAAAAGACACTTGTTTGCTTTCAAGGTTGTACTCAACTTGAAAGTTTTTCGGGCAAAGGTCCCATAGATGCCAAAATCATTTTTAGTTGGGCTCATCATAAAACATGTTAAGTCGTCAACCGGTGCGAACAAGTTTGTGTTCTTGACATTATGTCCGCACGATAAAGTGGATTATGATTTTTGCTCGGGATATTCTTGAAACTCTTTGTTTCATAGCGAAGTGAAGACTTGCAACGGATCTTCTATAGCTTCTAGACCAATTACTTCCTTGCAGATTGAACATCATAATAGAGCTCCTTGGGAAGATATGTGATTGTTGTTCCCGAGTCAATGAAGATGTTACCTTTTCCAGCGATGATCACTTTATTTTCTATCCTCTTATCTCCAACGGTGATCCATTCGAGTGAGGTAGTAATAGGTCGGCTTCGTCTCATCAATTAGCAATGGAGTTGAAACCACGCCACCTCGTGATAGTAGCAATCTTTCCGAACACCGGCTTGCTTGTAGAATCATCTGTGCTTGGCAAACGGTAGGAAAATTTCTTCGTCTTCAACTTCGACCCTAATTGAGAAATTAGGGACAAGCTTCCCCACCAAGACCAATAACTCCCGACCCATCACCGGTAAGTTCACTTTGTTGTCCACATCCGAACACAACATATGTATCGCTTGAACTTGTCCATCGACGGCATCAAACATGAGCTGTCCGGTGGCCAACAATCCTATTGACTTTGACCCATCTTCATATTTATATGAGTAGTGGCACTCGTCACTAGAAATTGGGCAATTAGCTCCCGGGAATAGAAGGGAAGAGTGCACAAGGAAGAGAGTGACAAGAAACCGGTGTAAGTAGATGAATTCCTTGAGTCAAACATAGGTGTATGTTGACTATAACAATCAACACACGAGCGCATTGAGTCCAAATGAGGTCGCTACCAGTGTCGATGATACCGAAGGTATGTGAAAGAGTATTTTCATACTCTTTCAATCTCCCCCTATCTTTGTAGTTTTGATCAAAAAAACCTGCGAAAAACAATTTGATAAGTCTAAAAGAGAACATACCACTAAATACTTTTCATTACAACCTAAACATAAAAGCTAATGTTTCACAAGGTTTAGAGACCAGTAGAGATCCGGAAAAATCTTCTCCCAAAAGTTCCGTCTCCATGCTTTAGCAGTATCATCAATATCTTGTTCAATATCGAACTCCAACCCTTCAGAATCATCAGATGCTTGTTTTGCAGTAGCTCCCCCTGCATTCGAAGTTTCTCCTCCTTTTTGAGAGGAACCAGAAAGAACTGCTTCCAAGTCAGCAATGCTTTTCTCCAACCCAGCGATCAGAATATGCCTACTGTCAATCTCAGCTCGGTGAGAGGTGATCTGAGCCCGGAACACAGCAATTTGGGCTTGAATGACGTTGTTGTCTGGTACAGCGGTCGTGGGCAAAGATGGGAGCACAGTTGTGTTACTGTGGCGGGCGAGATTATTACGAGGCAGTAGAAGCAAGCCCGAGAAGTGTGCAAAATCATCAAAGCGGGAGCCATCATGCATAGTTTTGGAACCTTAAATTGTCCAGAAATGATGGACAATGTTTCCCCAGGGATGTCCGCAACTCCTTGAGCTTTCAACATAGCATAAATCAAACTCGGGTGAGGGAGAGCATAAGTAGTATTGACATTTTCCACAAAGCTTACAACGGTATCAAAAATTGTCTTCCCCAAGTTAAATTTGTTAGCACCAATCCGAAACATGAGGAGAATATGGTCCTTTGTGACAAAGGAAGAGTTCAAAGTAGGCAGCCAATTGGATCGCAAAATGTGGTGAAGAAAAACATAAACCTTGGACAAGGAACTAGTCCTAAACCCGAGTAGTCCATTTGGGAATCCTACCCCGGTGATAGTTTTGACATATTGATATCGAAGGGCATGTCAAGAGGAACATTAGAGTGCACAAAACGGAATTAATCCTAGAGGGACTAAAGTAGACCACACGATCCCAAACAAAAACTTTCCCAAAATTTGGAGATCTGTCAAGTCCTATGTCTCGGGTTAAGTTGGCATAAAATTCCAATACTAAGGATCGGGAATAAGGAATAGGGATGTCTAAGGAAATATCCAGGATCATTCGAGAGAAGAAACGAACCAGTCAATTTTTCCAAAAACCACAATGTTCGAGATTTTCCACAACAAAAGCTCAGAAAGTTGGTGGAGAAACGACTCATGATCGGCCTCGGAGGAATAAAAAGGAATTGAATTTCAAATCTAGATTGTATGGGGAAGAAGGAACACGAACAGAAGACTTACGTGTTTGAGATTTTGGAGCAGGGCGACGCTTGGTTGAGCAGAGATGTGTAACCGGTTGTGGGAACAAGCGGCAAGGCGGAATGACCTCACATGCGAGACTTGCCTATTTTTCCTTGCAGAATGTGAGTCACTAATCTGTATCGTCCGTGCCTAGAGAGGCGGAGGCATCACTAGAGTCATCAAAGCCGGGACGATGACCCGGCCTAAGTCGGAGCTGGGACAGCTTGAGAACGGGTGGAGCTTCGGTTTGGCGTTTATTGCTCTCCCCGAATAGCGGCGGAGATGAGGCTCGAACTCTAGCCGGATAGGATTCATCCTCATCGGAGGAATCGTGCGAGTCAACCTTTGCCGTGCACCGGCGAAATTGATTTCGGTTTAGGGTTTGTTGGAGCGACGAACGAGGACCTCGAAAGATGGCGGACTTGCCGGACTCAATCAACCGCGAGATCGTCGGGTTCAATTTGTGGTTGACGGGCATCCCTTACAGCTGAGGATAGATTGATCCTCCACATTGATGGCGATGATTCTTGGCCAAAGTACTCACATCTATAGAAGGGACATCTTGGGAGCAATGATTAAATCGGCTCGTGGCGGAAGCCGGAGCTTTGGAGGAAGAAGGAGACGCCATGAAGAAGATGCGCACGAAAAATTGAGACCGAGAGAAAATAGAGAGGAGAGAGATTATGGGAGTTGTGAGATGAGATGTGAGGAGAGTTGTGATATGACTTGATTGAACAATTTAAAGCACGATATTTAAAGAGAGATAATGATCACAACCTTGGCTGAAATACAAGAAGGAGAAGGAACGTGTAATGGTTAGAGTGTTGCCCTTTGAACTTCGATACTCATAATGGATTAGGGAACAAAAATTAAACAAACTTACCATATTTTGTGACATGACTTGCTTTCCTTATCCGGATAGAAACCTTCCGTGATTAAACAACTCCTCACCGTAGTCTTCTTTGACTACTAGAATTCTCAAACACCTCGGCATAAAAAGATCATGAAGCACAAAAGAAATATTAGGACAAGAAGCTTGAGAATTAACAAAAGAAATTGTTCATATTTTTACCAAGAATTACGAATGTCCTAACTTGATCAATATGCCTATCATGAGAGAACAATGCACACACAGTGAGGATTTTAATCTCAATAAATTGCAACATGGTATGACTAAATCACATATTGACATAACGTTGACCAACAAGAATTCAATGAGATAACCCTCAATCATGTAGCCTCTAGAATGTCTCCATATTAGGCATTGAATCGAGTCGAGAAGGAGCTATTCACTCTCACACCATAGTGCTTCCCAAATTTTTTCCCAAGTGATGCAACAATAAGTCATTGGCATTGAGCACATGAGTGGAAGCTTCAAAATAAATGGAGCGGCTTGTTTTTCTTAGTGACCTTAGATTAGATACCTCCATGATAATTATCAAAGAAATATTTTAACAAGGAAATTTTATCACCAAGTTAGGAGGGATCTCACATTCAAGAGTCAAAGAAAAAGTCAATAAAGAGAAATAGACAAGTGATCACAAGAGATAATCGTGCAATGCATGAATGCAGGGTTTTTTTTTTTTTTTTGGTGTTTTACGTTATACAATTATACGGAGATGCGAGATTGCATGCGGTTGTGCGATCATCTGTGATCACACAAAAGAGAGTTCTTAAGGAAAGAAAATCTCTCAAAATCCAAAGCCTTGGTAAATATATCAAGTTGATTTGTTGTTCCAACATGTTCAAGTGTAATAATTCTTTGTTCAACAAGATATCTTATAAAGTGGTGCCGAATATCTATGTGCTTTGCGGGAGTGTTGCACGAGGATTTTTAGCAATATCTTTAGCACTCATGTTATCACAAAATACAGTTAGGGTTTCACTTTTCAATCCATAATCCGTTATCATTTGGTTCATCCACAGCAATTGGGTACAACAACTACCTACTGCCACATATTCTGATTCAACAGTAGATAAAGTAACACAGTTTTGTTTCTTACTAAACCAAGACACAAGATTATTCCCTAAATAGAAACACCCACTAGTGGTGCTCTTTCTATCATCCGTATTCCCAGCCCAGTCGGAATCACTAAAACCTACCAAGTTTGTGTTGGTATCTCTCGTATAGCTTAACCCCAAATGAGTAGTACCCCCAACATATCTTATAATCCGTTTCAGACCTTTAAGTGGGATACTTTAGGGTCACCTTGATACCTAGCACAAATGCACACGAACATTATGTCGTCCGCTGCCGTAAGATACGCATGCTCCCTATCATACTCCTATAGGGTGTGATCAATACTTTCACCCTCGTCATCTTTACAAAGCTTTTGGGATGATCCCATAGGAGTTTTCAGGTGTGATGCATTATCTAGCCCAAATTTCTTTACCAAACTCTTAGCATACTTGGATTGTGAAACTGACATTCCTTCATTGGTTTGAGTGATTTGAAGACCAAGAAAGAATTTCAGTTCCCCAACCATACTCATTTCGAATGTGGATGTCATACTTTTAACAAACATTTCAAGCAAGTCATTAGTAGTAGCACCAAAAACTATGTCATCCACATAAATTTGAGCAACAAGCATGCCCTTTTTATTTTTCAAAACAAACAAAGTCTTATCAACCTCTCCTCTTTTAAACCCAAGTTGAATTAGGTGCTCAGTCAGTCTACCATACCAAGCACGTGGGGCTTGTTTAAGACCATAGAGTGCCTTTTTCAACTTATAAACATGATTTGGTTTAGAGGGTTCCTCAAATCCTTTAGGTTGCTTAACAAACGCTTCCTCATTTAAAACACCATTTAGGAATGCACTCTTGACATCCATCGATGTAGAGTGATTTTCAAGTAGCATACAATAGCTAGCAACAATCGATAGACTCATTTCGGGCTATAGGAGCAAAGGTTTCATCAAAATTCACCCCTTCAATTTGAGTGTAGCCTGAGCCACCAAACGTGCTTTGTTCCTTGTTATATTGCCTTGTTCATGATTTATTCTTAAAGATCCATTTGGTCCCAATAACATTGACGTGAGAAGGCCTAGGAACTAAGAACCAAACGTCATTTTCTCAAAGCTGGATTAATTCCTCTTGCATAGCATTAATCCAATTCTCATCTTTCAAGGCTTCCATGACATTCTTTAGTTCATAATTAGTGTTAGGAATATGCCTGTAAATCAACTAATATATATGTATGCATATTCCAACACAGTGAATTGCTTGTTTCCATTACAACGCATGTTTCACAAGTGGCTAAAAGTGGCGTGCAGGTTAGTGTGGCAGCTTGTTGAAACAATGAATAGGTCATTAGACTAGGAAGTCTTTGTACATATCCGAGTCTTTGTCCTACCGAATGATGACAAACCTTCATATGAATTAAGCTCTTCAAATTGCTAGCGCGTGACCATCGGCAAATGTCTCACTGCGAGACATGTCCTTTAAGCTATGACTACCTAATAGCCATCTCTACATGCCGGTTCCATATCGCGAGACTTCCATATCGGCCAAGCACTTCATCGAGCAGCTGAGAGAAGCTATTTATTCAAGAGGAACATCGTGACCATCGGCGGTTTCTATATCGCGGTACTATAATGGGGATCTCGGAATCGGCCAAATCCTCATCGAACAAGCTGAGAGCGTAAGATCACGAGATACATCGGTCGTTACTCAACGCACTTCAAGCCAAAATAGATCCGTTACAAGATCTATCGACAAATCCAAGATACGCATCGATGTGCGCCTTCACGTTTATCCAATAGACATTTCCTCTTGAACGTGCTTGCGGTCTTCAAAGCTTTATTTCGAAAAAGGCCAAGCACGGGGCCTCCGATCAAAGCTATGATACGTCCAAATCGGTCGGGGCGCATCCGGGCCAAGATCGACACGTCCAACTCTGTCCGGCTGTGTCACGGACCATCTTCAAGACTTAAACCTAAGCGAAGGACTTTGCCCAACAAATCCAAAGATGTACTCTGCTACATCACGAGATCGAGATCTCCAACGGGCTTAAAACCTCTTCAATACACCAGCGGTCATCTCTTCTTCTTCTCGGCTATATAAGAAGACTCTCATCCTCATTTTCAGAGCACAAGCACAAGGAAGAAAAAGCAACTAGAGTATGCTTATGCTTGAAAAGGTTGTGGTATTGATCTTCATTTCTTCAATCCGAACCACTCCTTTAGAGTGAGAAATCACAAGTGTAAAACAAACACTTTGTGAGAGAGAGAGAAAAAGAAAATCCAAAGGAGAAGCTGCGCTTGATCAACAACCTTGTTGTTGATTTGAGTTCTTCTTCCTTCGAAGAACTCGGTCTCTTGATGGTCTCAACTTCATCATCCGATAAAGAGACCAAGTATCTTACGGTCGTTGAAGCGGATCAAGCTTGAAGATGTCCGATGAAGAGAGAACTTACTTGTCAGTTGCATTCATATCGGCGGACTTGTACTATATTATAAGGCTGTCGATTGTGCAATAAGGTGTCATCATTGTTGGTCGAGTGCTTAGCACTCGGTTGTTCAAATGCTTGCTATTTGAACAACACCTAATATTCTCTTCTCACAACAAATATATCGAGTTGAAACTACGGAAGATAACTTGATAAATATTAAGTACATCTTCTAATGTATTTTCGATATATTTGATTTCGCTTTCTTCATTTCTCCTTCTTTTTCCTAGGAAGATTGCTAGGATAGAGTCTAGGTTGATGTACTAAGCATGTTTGCCTTTGAGAAACCTCTGCTGAATTTTAATATAATATATATGTTTGTTACATTCAGCCTTGATTTCTCTTTCTTGTATAATTTGTATTATCATATGCAATCTGTTTAAGGAAAGCTATTGATGCATCTAATACAGATTTTAGTCAAGCTGTTAAGCTCTCCTTCATATCAAATCTTTACTGTTACTTTAATCTAAATTGTTTGACTTATGATGTTCGTTCTTCGCTACTCAAATTCATTTCCATCGGCTAAGTTTAACAAAGGTCTTCGTCGCATTCTATGTCGCTGATCATGAACGTCCGATATCCCTATCTTTGGCTAAGCAGTCAGAATGATGAAGATGACCTATCTGTATTAATTATTTCATCTACTCCTTAATTTTAAATGCCAAAAAAAATTGGATGAAATTTTTAATACATCAAGTATAGGCCATTCACCCCCTCTAGCCTATCTGTTGAGCAACCCTCGGACCGAACAATTGGTATCGAGCGGTACTCTGTAAACTTTATTTCGAGCTTAACAACACGAGAGTTTGGATCTGTTGCTCAAATTAGATGCATAGTCAAAGGAGTATTTTCAAAATCTTTTATTCATAAAAACCTTTTGGTGAGAAACACGGAAGCCTTTTGAAAACCTTCTCCAAATCAAAACAAATTTTGTTTTCAAAAACATGTGAGAAAGAATAATGTGATGACAATGTGATCACTATAAGAAAACCTCTCATATATCGAATTACATTGATATTATGAAGAAAAGTATTATAGTGGAGGTTGACTTGCTAAGGATTATGCATGTTTCATAAATCTATCCTTAAATCTTGGTATCTTCTTTAGCAAATGGGTTAAACTCATGTTTGATAGATGAATTACTTAGATTCACTTCCAAAAACATGCTCTCTTGACATAAGGCTAACGATTGTTCCAATCCAACACCTTCTCAAGAAAACTTTTTATAAAAGTTTAGAGAGAAATAAGAAGAGTTTCAAAGGAAATTCAAAGGAAATCAAAGAAATGTCATCTCCAAAATCACGAGATTGTAAGTTCTTGGCTTAAGGACATCAATGATGAATTTGTCTTCCTTCAATGAAAAGCTGTAGGGCAAGAATACACTCAAAGAACCTATGCTCAAAATTAGAGCTGGTGCTTCAACAACTATGAGCGAGCGTTCAAAGAGTTTAATGAGGAAGTAACCCGACTCCTAATCTCTTAACACTTTGGGTTACACTTATAAGGCGTATTTTGAATAATTATTCTTGCCATGCTTATTAAGTCTCATTTGTATTATTGGATTACTAGAGCTATTTCTAGCTCATAAATGTTGCTAATTTTATCTATGAGTACTTTAGGCGGGAACTCATATGACGGAAAAGGTCAAACATGCAACATCTCTCTCCATCGGCGGATAGTAACATGGCTGGCGATTCATGAAGCTGCGATCGCTCATGAGAATTCACTCACGTCCTTCACTCACTCAAGGTCCAATCCTCACCTGCTGGACTTTAGAACCACTATGTGAAAAATCTGCTGATAAGTCCAAAGAAGTTGAAGAAGACCTTCTAGCATGCATACACAAAACAGGTTAGCTATTTGCTTTCTAATGACCTGTGCTCATGTCTGCTGAACTAATATGCTCATACATATCATCAGACAATAATGCATAATAACTGTCATCTTGCACTTTTATTGATATATATTGATTGTATGACTGTTTTATGCAAATGGTTTTTCAAAAACTAATCAGCATTTTTCTTATCAGCTGATTTCAAATGTTTTTCTAAAAACCCTGCAGTTGGCTGAATTTCTATATCTGCCAACCAACACTTCATAAGCTCAGTTTTATGTGCTGACTTATAGGAGTAAAAATCCTTTAATGACCTACTCTCTCAAGTCAATTAAAGGTGGAGGCACACTTTTCGAAGTTTGACTGCTTCGATTAAAGTTAAGACTATTTTCAAAATCTTGGAAAACGACAAGACAGTCAACATCAATCCTTACCAAGAATCTTGAGAATATCTAGACTTCACGGCCTATCCACCCAGGCGTGATCAGAAGGACAACTCAACAGTAATGCTCCATTATTGAGTATCCTTCAGTCTAACCTCCGTGAGTATAAGTAGAGCTCCTTCTTCATCCAATCTCTACTATGACAAAACTCACAAACTGCCTATAGATTACACTAGATACAAATCGATGATTCAAAATTTTCACAAATGTTACTAAATCCAAGTCCTAAGATTGGATCAAGTCAATTCCTCAACAACTGGGTATGATTCCTTCATATTCATTCAGAGTTGTTACGATTTTATTTCTGTTACTTCACAAAGAGCTGATCTAAATTTCTCTCAAAAATATATTTTCAATATCATTCATAAAATTGTGAAAATCATTTTCTAAAAATCCTTTCTTATTCACAGTTACCAAACATGAGAGAAATTGCATCACGTCTTGTATACCAGAAATCATTAATTATGGTTCCACAGTCTTGTTGAGAAAACAATTGATCAAGAGATCTTCTTTTGTCTCGTCCGATAATCATAGAAGTTTGCCATCATGCATGATTTATATCTTTGCAAACCATGATTGTCAAAACACTTAAGAACACTCTTAGTCAATTAGTTTAAAAGGTAAGATAGAAAACCATCAATTAATGCCGCAAAGTGATTTCATTCTCTCTTCTAACTTTTAGCTATCAATCTCATTGATAACTCTAAAATGTCTGAGATGAATCCTGGAAAATCAATTAGCACATACTCATTCCACTTCTAGAAGTCTGCTTGCATACGTGTACTTCACAGAAAAGATCCCAGAAAAGAAATGTCAAATGTATGGAAAACATTTGATATATTGCCATGTGCAACAAGTCTTCTGGTTATGTGTAGGTATGCCGACCATCACCTCAAAGATGGCCGATGCGGATAATTCGATTCTGTGAATTAAGTAGCTAATATGGAATTGATGAGGATGACGACTGCTAATAGTCGCCAACAATCCCTAGCCTATCAAAGGGGATTCATGGTCAAAAGCACATCCTCGGTGGCCATCACTCTTCGGTGCTTCCTTAATGACCCGAAGAAGTGAAGATGTTACGCCTCCCAGAGATTGGAGGAGATCAAAAGAACACGGCCATCTTCTTATCATCCAACTCCTTCTAAATCCTTGACTGATGACTCCTCATCTAATGTCTAGGATTAGGACTTCTAGGACACAAACTTGTAACATGTGTTTCTTTCTGTAAATTGAATCATTATGTATCTTTCTCATGCAATCTGCAGTTCAGTCAAAATTCCAGTTGTATTGTTCTTGTAATCAGCTGATCCTTGAATCATACTGTGTAAAACTACTTGGATTATTGAATACAAGTTCGCAACTTTCCTCATGCTTATCTACTTGTGCGCATTCTTTGATAGCATGAACTAATGTGTTTCAAGTGTGTTGATCAAACTTATTATTCTTTATTATCTCCATTGTCTTGGTGATTAAAAGAATTGTTCTTAATGAAATGGTCACTCTAGAGACACACTCTGTGACACCCCATCGGCAAACCATTCTTGAACAAGCTGCTATATCGAGTTATGATTTCTTACTCTTGCTTAACTCTCATCCTTAGACTCCCGATAATTGCCTTTCGAATTTGATCATTTCACAATGATTAAATTCAAGCTCTACCTAATCCTCTCAACAAAGGCGGCTAGGTTTCATGACCTTCATGTCAACCTATCGAGGAATCTGCTATTACTCAATCTCTATCCTTCATGATTAAAAGATCAAGATTATTAGTAAATGCTTTGAACAAAGGTGTCTGCTGAATCAAATCTTTCAAGACAATACAACGGCTCTTTGTGTTCTTAGTAATGACAACTACTAAATCTTGTGTACCCTATGAGATTGAAGTTATAAAGGCTTGATTAGTTGTTCCCATTATAATGGCTCAACAACTAATTGATATACGATTAAATTCAAAACATACATTAAATCTTATCATGTGGTTCTTAGTCTAAAAGGATATTGTTAAAAATCTCTAGTAACTCGACCTATCCTCACAAGATAGTCAGACATTCAAGAATTCTTAGGAAGACTAATATTTTCAAATATTAAGTTTTTCCTCAGGAGTGAACAGCCGATATGACCCCTGCTGTATATAGGCTACGTCTCACTCTCTTCAGAACAAGTCTGGTCTGCAGATCTCATCCTTTAGTGTAGAATGCCTAGATGCATGTGAACGAGAAGAAGAACGGACATCACTTCGGTACACATTCAATATCTCACTTACTTGGTCTATTTAATATTCTTACTAAGCCTTATTAATCTTAAATAGATTGATGTCCATTACAACTAGAGTCTATCAACTGGTATCAGCTGTTCTTACCTTAGCTGATATTAAACTAACTACCAATAATAGACATAACAATTGGTATCAGCAGTTCTTACTTTAGCAATTACCTAATACAACCTGCTGATAGTATCTACATTCATTCAAGACTCATCAAATCTCTCAAAATTGGTATCAGACAATCTTAAGACACACTTCTCTAAAAATTCCCATGTGTCATGTACAACCATATCATATGGCTTGGACAAGTCATTTTGCTCCCAACTCGTCCTTAAACAAACCTAAGCTGTTCTATTCTAGATTAATTTACTCAAACAATTCGTTTGAAGCAAAACAACAGCTCATATTGTCTTTAAAAGAGCCTATGTCATTGTCCTAAAACACTCAGCTGTTGTACCCATTAATACCAAAATAAAGGCAAATTAAATTAATCTGATTTTACATTTCTAAACTTCTTGTTTGAAAATAATATGTGTATACATATCTTCTAGACTGCCTATGTATTAATTACACTAAGCATGATGACATAATCCCAAATCAGAACATCATTACTATGTCATTAAATGCACTCACTTCTTTAAGCCCCAAAATGTCTTTTCCCATTCCTCTAATCAAGAAACCTTTTCATCTTCTCAAAAATTCAAAAAGTTGTATAAAATTGAATCGATCTCCAACAACGGCACCTGACTTCTAAGTACCTCAAAATTTCTCCATCATTACAGTCATCTGCATCATGTGTTCACCAAATCTACCCAGTCCTCCTCATCGACCCATTTCCCACACTGAATGGCGTCAACGTATGATGGTTCTCCTTGCCACTCCTCCACCAGTAATTCAACGACCTCGTCGAATCACTCGTCGTGTAAGGAATCGTCTTCGAGACCCGAGAACAGTGTATCCAATTTCATCCTTGGATTCCCACAAGAGACATTACCGCTACTCACTGCTCCCATCGCCTCAAATGCTCACCTCGAGCAACCCTCATCTCAAGAGGAGCTTCAACCAGCAAACGCCCATTCTTCGTCAAATTCAGCGGTCAATGTTCCCTCCGATTAGAATCAGCAGACCTTTATCCTCTAATTCCACCTCATTAGGATGACTAGCTAGGTCTCTGTTTTATCAAACTAATTTCTTTTGCTATATTAATGATAAATATGTAATGTGTTTTATGTACGTCTGTTTATGTACATTTGCTACTTTCTTTTGAGTTAAATATTCAAAATTTGTCCTGGTGCATACTCGCTCATACCTGCAGTTCACTTTCTTGATGAAATTCAGCAATACCTCGTAGGCAAATCTTATAACTCATCTTTAGATGTATATCTCATGCATCCAATAAAAGTCTGCATAAGGCTCAACTATACTTTCCTGTCTTAACTAGATAAACATTAAGGAGGAGAGATATTTTCACTACATTCTTGTAAGATCTCCTTACAAGCAATGGAACACAAATCCTCACCTCGATATCCTATTATTTTTTATACATGAAAATTGTGCACTATAAGTTATCTGCACACTAAGAATCTGCAAATACGACAAGTGACTGTATTTACTCGATACGGTCCATATTCTCTGCAGAATTACATCTAGCTAATCACTTCGGCACTTCTAAAAAGACAGTATTTAACAAGACTAAACTTCCTACTCTCTACCTGTCTCAATTCATAATTCATTTGATAACTATCAATCTATCTTTCACTTGTGGCCATTAAGGAGGAGAGATTGTGAAGTAAGTAATGGCCCCAAGTAATTGTGAAGCTGTAAAGGCCCCAAGTAATTATAGGCCCCAAATAATTGTAATAAGATTGACACTACTCAGAACACTATTCATTAAGGAAGAGAGATTGTGAAGGTGTAATGGCCCCCAAGTGTGAAGTATTAAGGAGGAGAGATAAGACAACTATTCAGGAGGAGAGATAGACAACTAGTAAGGAGGAGAGATTGTGTATCTACCTATACAGCAAAATACTATATGACTATTATAGTACGCTGACTATTATGAAACTCTACCTATCCTTCACAAACTTGTAAAAATCATCAGGAGGAGATGCTTAATCAATTTGATTAAGAACTAGATAACCAGTTACTTATCCTTTCTACCTCTTGCTTGAGCAACATTCTTCAGATCATCCAATGCAAGAATCACACTCTTAAGGCAATATTATCATTTGCCTAACAACCATTTCAGTTATTGCTTCGTATTTGCTCTTTCATTTATTGAGTCTGTACATACTTAGCAATAGGTGACTATACATACGCTATCGCTTGTAAGTTCAACCTAGGGCATGCCTTGATATAAAATGAATATTCAGTAGTGGCATGTTATTACTAAGGATTGAACAACTGCTTTAAAGAGCTACATGTATAAGTCAAATTGTAGTAATGGTCCCAAGCAAATAGGAGGAGATTGTTAGGAAAATGCCTGTAAATCAACTAATATATATGTATGCATATTCCAACACA
This sequence comes from Platycodon grandiflorus, assembly GCA_016624345.1. Classification (NCBI taxonomy): domain Eukaryota; kingdom Viridiplantae; phylum Streptophyta; class Magnoliopsida; order Asterales; family Campanulaceae; genus Platycodon; species Platycodon grandiflorus. The sequence goes on from CM028367.1 coordinate 6,902,111, forward strand.
GTGATTTGCTTGTTTCCATTACAACGCATGTTTCACAAGTGGCTAAAAGGGTTGCGTACCGGTTAGTGTGGCAGCTTGTTGAAACAATGCATAGGTCATTAGACTAGGAAGTCTTTGTACATATCCGAGTCTTTGTCCTACCAGAATGATGACAAACCTTCATATGAATTAAGCTCTTCAAATTGCCAGCTGACGTGACCATCGGCAAATGTCTCACTAGCAGACATGTCCTTTAAGCTATGACTACCTAATAGCCATCTCTACATCGGTTCCATATCGGCGACTTCCATATCCGCCAAAGCACTTCATCGAGCAAGCTGAGAAGCTATTTATTCAAGAGGAACATCGTGACCATCGGCGTTTCTATATCGGCGGTACTATAATGGCAGATCTCGAATCGGCCAAATCCTCATCGAACAACCGCAGAGGCGTAAGATCACGAGATACATCGGTCGTTACTCAACGCACTTCAAGCCAAAATAGATCCGTTACAAGATCTATCTGACAAATCCAAGATACGCATCGATGTCTGCGCCTTCACGTTTATCCAATAGACATTTCCTCTTCAGAACAGTGCTTGCGGTCTTCAAAGCTTCATTTCCAGAAAAGGCCAAGCACAGGACGCTGCAGTCCAGTCAAAGCTATGATACGTCCAAATCGGTCGACCGCATCCAGGCCAAGATCGACACGTCCAACTCTGTCCGGCTGTGTCACGGACCATCTTCAAGACTTAAACCTAACGAAGGTCTTTGCCCAACAAATCCAAAGATGTACTCGCTACATCACGAGAATCAGATCTCCAACGGGCTTAAAACCTCTTCAATACACCAACGGTCATCTCTTCTTCTTCTCCAGCTATATAAGAAGACTCTCATCCTCATTTTCCAGAGAGCACAAGCACAAGGAAGAAAAAGCAACTAGAGTATGCTTATGCTTGAAAAAGGTTGTGGTATTGATCTTCATTTCTTCAATCCAGAACCACTCCTTTAGAGTGAGAAATCACAAGTGTAAGAACAAACACTTTGTGAGAGAGAGAGAAAAGAAAATCCAAAAGCGAGAAGCTGCGCTGATCAACAACCTTGTTGTTGATTTGAGTTCTTCTTCCTTCGAAGAACTCGGTCTCTTCGATGGTCTCAACTTCATCATCCAAGAAAGAGACCAAGTATCTTACAGATCGTTGAAGCCAGATCAAGCTTGAAGATATCCGATGAAGAGCCAGAACTTACTTGTCCAGATTGCATTCATATCGGCAGACTTGTACTATATTATAAGCTGTGCCGATTGTGCAATAAGGTGTCATCATTGTTGGTCGAGTGCTTAGCACTCAGTTGTTCAAATGCTTGCTATTTGAACAACACCTAATATTCTCTTCTCACAACAAATATATCGAGTTGAAACTACAGGAAGATAACTTGATAAATATTAAGTACATCTTCTAATGTATTTTCGATATATTTGATTTCGCTTTCTTCATTTCTCCTTCTTTTTCCTAGGAAGATTGCTAGGATAGAGAGTCTAGGTTGATGTACTAAGCATGTTTGACTTTGAGCAAACCTCTGCTGAATTTTAATATAATATATATGTTTGTTACATTCAGCCTTGATTTCTCTTTCTTGTATAATTTGTATTATCATGTGCAATCTGTTTAAGGAAAGCTATTGATGCATCTAATACAGATTTTAGTCAACTGTTAAGCTCTCCTTCATATCAAATCTTTACAGTTACTTTAATCTAAATTGTTTGACTTATGCTTTGTTCGTTCTTCCGCCAAATTCATTTCCATCAGCTAAGTTTAACAAAGGTCTTCCGTCTGCACATTCTATGTCTGCTGATCATGAACGTCTGATATCCCTATCTTTGGCTAAGCAGTCAGAATGATGAAGATGACCTATCTGTATTAATTATTTCATCTACTCCTCAATTTTAAATGCCAAAAAAAATTGGATGAAATTTTTAATACATCAAGTATAGGCTATTCACCCCCCCTCTAGCCTATACGCTGAGCAACCCTCGGACCGAACAATTAGCAACAAAACAACACGAGTTTACCTGATGATACATAGATTGTAAACATAACAAACCTGCAAGGTCACGGTAATTGACCCTTTTTCCTCGTGTTTTCATGCCTTCATCCACTTCCCCTATGACCTGAGATGTGGGATGATTTCCTTGTATTCTGGAAGGGATGTCCTTTTCTCTGCTTACATCTTCTTCATCAGTTTCAAAATCTGAGCATTGATCTTCAATTGTTTGACCACTTGTGTTGTCAGTTGTTTGAACAACTGGTGGAACAACTATTTACACAGCTGGCTGTTCTGCAGGTTTATTCATATTTGCTAGTTCAAATTCGTCATTAACTGATTCTGGCTCCCAAGTACAACCTGAAATATCATCCTCAACCGTTTTGACATTTAGATCAGTAGCATCATCAAAAATAACATTTATGGATTCCATGATAGTTTTCGTTTTGAGATTATAGACTCTAAACGCCCTACTGTTAGTAGAGTAACCAGTGAAAATGGCTTTGTCACTTTTGGAATCAAATTTAGAAAGATACTCTTGGTCATTCAAGATGTAGCAAATAAACCCAAATACATGAAAATATTTAACCGTGGGTTTCTTTCCAAGTAAAATCTCATAGGGAGTCATAGTACTTCCAATTCTTAGAAAGACACGATTCCCCACATGACATGTCACGACCCGACCCGAGATCCTATATGGTATCTCGTTCGATTCGCGAGACGGAACACAAAATGCACAATTTCAAAATCACTTTTCGTGCAAAAACCCTGTAATGCAAGTGTATGTTTGTTTGAAAATCAAAACAATATATCACGGCACACAAAAGCCGGAAACAATCACATAATCATAACCAACAAACCCGCGAGCTAAGAGGCTCGGGACTAACATGAAATATCATCAGAGTGCGCGGAATGTAAAATAAGTAACATAATTTACAAAGCCTGACATCCACGTCGGCATCTACAAAAGAATATGAATGAAATCATAAGTACGGGACTTCTACCCAACTTTACAATGTTTAAATAACAACTGTACCCTCGGCCTCACCAAAAGAAAATATCAAGGCTCAAGGAGCACTACCAAAAGAAGACTGTAGACGACGTCGGGAAACATGAACGGTCACTGGGGGTTTCTCGCAGGCTCGGGATCTAAGGAAAACAATAAACAATGGACGGGGTGAGTTATAAAACTCAATAAGCTACTAATGCAACAATATGGCATGCGAGATGCAAACAGTAATAAGAATCATGTATATATCATGGTTGGCATTATATAATCATTTCCAATCATCATCACATCAAGTAACTCATAACATAAGTCACGTAGCATGCAACTCACATAGGTGCAATATGTAACACATACAAAAGGATACCGTCGAGGTACACCTCCGACAAACCAACTTCCAACCAACCAACCAATAATACCAATGAAGAAACCGTTGATGTCGTACCCGATCATCGAACCAAATAACCAAAAACCAAAGTGAACCGTTTCCGTATCCACGTCAACGTGAAGACTCGGTCCCCAACGACCCGAGAAACAATCACGGTATAGCTTACCAAGGTCGCGTTTATTCCTTACAACACTTAGCGCTATAACCCCTACCGTGGCCAACGGTAGGGCGAGGCCCAGTGTATTGGCCTTCGGCTATTACGTAGCCCCGGCTCACGCAATAACCGAGCGTCAATACACCTCCAACAAGCATGCCATGGACTTAACAAATGCTCAAGTAGATGTTTACTCGACACATTAAACCAAATCAACCAAATGTTCAAGTAGGTGTTTACTAAACATTAAATAAAAGGGGTTATACTCCAAAGTAGGGAGTATAACGACCATAATAACATCCTACTAATGTGTGCCATAACATGCCAATATCAAATCCAACACAATACCATTTACGTGTATCGCACAACCAATCGCCCAACGGGTCCCTCGAGCATCAAAAGGGCTCACAAAACACACGTGGTCACATTCATTATCAAACCCTAATCGACTCCGTTAGAGTCATTTTTTGGTTACTAATATTGTCGAGTTACGAATGTGGTCTTGTACTTTAATCCTAGCACATTAACGCCCAAATTCGAGTTCCCAACAACAAAATACAAGCTACATCATATTTCACAATCCCAAACTACCTTCTATAGCAAAATCACATGTTCACATTTCTAGCATGGTAACTCTACTCACTTGGAGTTTAAAATGTCATAGGAGACATAAAAGATGAAGAAGAGGGGGTAGTAGCTTACCTCTAGTCGGAAAAGTTTGGGAGAAAAATGAAATCTATTCGGTGGGAAAGCTTCTCCTCGGCAAGACCTTCGCCACGGTAGGTTCGGATCGTTGAGACTCCTTCAAAATCCCAAGATATCTCAATTTCTCTCTCTAAACCCTCACTATTTCTCTCTCTATTCTCTTGTGTCTCTTGGTGGAAAGGGAGGAAGAAATGGAAGAGTTTAAACACTCTTTAATGTTTTAAGTGGCCAAAAATGGAGGGGAATCCGGCTGGGTGACGTGGCAGCCTGTGGGCCACTCAATTTTCAAGTTTTGGAAAATTTTAAACTTTCTCGGATAAGCTGGATCGGGGCAGAGCGATCGCTTTGTCCCTTCCCAGGGCGATCGCTCCGGGTTCAGTGAAAAGGCGATCGCTTTGTAAACTTACGGGCGATCGCTCGTTCCCAGTTGAAGGGCGATCGCTTTGTTCATTAACAGGGCGATCGCTTTGTGTCCAGTGACTATAAACTCTCCGAAAAGTCTCGAAACACTTCCAAAATGATCCTAAGTCTAAGGGAGGGCCCTAAACACTCAAGAAAGGTCCTCGAAAAGTCCGAAAACGACGTTAGGGATTCAAGGTATCCCAAGCAACAATTACCACAAGAATTAAGCGATGATTTAAAGCATACAAAATGCATGGAATGCAATACGTACATGCTAATGTCATATATAATATGCTCAAGAAATGTTCATGGTGTTATTCTATGTGTCACGTGCAACATCCGTGAGTGATATGAATGACGTGTAAGATGCCAAATGAAACGGGCGTTACATGACATGCTGTATTTACAGCTTCTGCCCAAAATCTTTTGGAGAGATTTTTAGAGCTTAACATCACTCTAGCCATCTCTTGTAATGTACAATTTTTTCTTTCCGCTACCCCATTTTGTTGAGGGGTTTTGGGGGCTGAGAACTCGTGAGTAATCCCCTTTGAATCGCAAAAAGCTGAAAAAGTGGCATTTTCAAACTCAGTACCATGATCAGATCTGACTCTAATGGCTTTTAAACCATATAAGTTTTTGACCCTTTTGTACCAAATTTTGAACTCATCAATGGTGTTGGACTTTTCCCTTAAGAAGATTACCCATGTATATCTAGAAAAATCGTCCACTCACACAAAACAGTATTTTTTTCGAGACATGCTTTCTACTTCCATAGGACCCATTAGGTCAGTATGGATCAATTCAAGACACCTAGTGGTTCCACAGTTTTGAACCTTTTTATGACTCGATTTTGTTTGTTTCCCTTTTTGACATGACCCACACATACTTAATTTCTTAAGGTCCAGTTTGGGCCAATCTTTTACAGCCCCAAAGTTAATTAAATCTCTGATTTTTCTTTCACTGGCATGACCAAGCTTTTGGTGCCAGATGATGGTAGACTCATCCATTTTAGTAGAAAAACATGACACAATTCTACCAACTTTGTAGCAGTTATCAGAGGATCGAACACCAGTTAAAATACACTTATTTTTGTTATTAAGAACTTCACATCTGGACTTGTCGAATTTAACAAATAAGTCATTATCACACAGCTGACTTATGCTTATTAGATTTACCTTAAGTCCATCAACATGTAGGACATTGTGTAACTTAGGCAAACCTGATACATTCAACGTACCTTTGCCAATAATTTTACCTTGAGCTCCTCCACCGAAATTGACTTTTCCACCTTTGAATGGTGCATAATCGTTGAAATTTTCTCGTGCTCCAGTCATGTGGCGAGAACAGCCACTGTTAAAATACCAGGCCCCTTCCACACTTCTCTTAAGAGAGGTGAAAGCTACCTAACAGTTTATGGTTTCCTTTCTTACCCAAGCATTTTTCCTTCCAGCTTTGGGTTGTGTGTACTGTTGTGTGTTCGGTTATGCACACAACTGTCTGCCCAAGTGTCCACGCACATTTTCGAAACCCAGTTCCTGTTTCAGCTTGTGACAGTATGGTCGAATATGACCAGGAGCAAAGTAATGATGACAAACATACCTTCTCCTCCTGTTTTGTCTGCTTTTAGCAGAATGTATAGACTTGACAGAGGAGATGGTTTTACCCTTTTGAAAACTGCTAGCTCCTTCTTTTACAAAAACAGACTCTCCATAGCCAATTCCTAATTTTCCTTGATTCTCCATTTTTAAAACCTCTTCTAACTTAGCTTTACCAGTGTTTAGCCTTGTTAGAGTTTCTGTCTCTTTATCAAGATTTGTTTTATAATTTTCATACTCCATGTCTTTCTTTGTGAGTAAAACTTCTAACTTGGCTATGGAGTCCTTTTGAGAATCACTTTCTTTTGACAAACTCTCAACCTGAGATTTTAGTTTGAGGTTTTCTGCAGTCAATTTCTCATTTACCTATTTAAATACCTTGAGTTGCTCCATCCGTTTGGTCCAATCAGTGTGGAGTTCAACGTAGGTATTGAGCAAGTCCTCATAGGTAGCACACTCTTCTTCTTCAAGATCATCTTTAATTTCACCAGAAATTGAAGAATTCAAGCAGGTATACACATCAGTTGTGTAGTCAGTTGTGCGATAAGTTATGCGATCAAGGAATTGCACATCTTCCACATCTGACTCACTATCAGACAAAGTGATCTGAGATGGATGCCATATAGACATGTTTGCAGTCTGGTCATCATCATCAGAATCACTCAAAGTAGCTGAGAAACTCATTCCACGCTTTTTAAGAGTGTTAGCACACTCATTTGCGTAATGTCCAAATCCTTTGCAAGCTCAGCATTGAATTGAATCAATTGATTTTTTTCCTTCAAAAGCTGGCTTCTTAGTAACAATTTCCTTCTTTGATGATTCAACCGTGGAAGGAGTAGAGTGTGATGAATTTGGAAACTTAGTAAAGCGTTTCTTCTTCAACATGCTATTGAATTTTTGAGTAATCAAAGCACACTCATCATCTCCTAGGTTTGACTCATCGATATCTTTGGATAGTTGAACAAGATCCTGAGATACTTTGAGAGCACTTGTAAGAGCAATTGAATTTGCTTTGCTAGCCTCTTGTATCCCAAGATTTAATTCAAAATTGGTCAGAATACCCAGAATAGTGTCAAGTCCAACAGTGTGAACATCCTGAGTTTCCTCAATCATAGAGATTTTAATATTAAACTTTTCTGGGAGAGTTCTTAGTACTTTACTTACGAGTCTTGCATTGGATATGGATTCACCCAAGGAAAAAGACTCGTTTGAAATGTCCAAAATTTTGGCTGAGTACTCTTTTATGGTTTCATTCTCTCCCATCCTTAAATTTTCAAACTTGTTCATTAAAGTTCTTAGCTTGGGTTTTCTAACACTAGCTGGTCCTTTACAGTGAAGTTGGAGAATGTCCCACGCTGTTTTGGCAACAGTTTGAGTGGAGAATAAATTGTACATATGAGGATCCACATGGTCAGAGATTGCTCCCATGGCCTTGGCATTATAGTTTGCAAGAGCAATTTCCTCAATTGTCCAAGTTGCTATAGGCTTAGGTCCATAACTTTTCTCTCCTTTGCCATCAGATGTGGTTGGGGTAAGTTCAATCATGGGAGGAGTGTAGCCATTAACAAGACTAACCCAAGCACGATGATCAATTTATTTAATGTGCATAATCATTTTGGCCTTCCAAATGGTATAGTTTGAACCATTTAGATTAGGTGGTTTGTTATGACTATGGTTATGGTAACATTCCATTGTGGCTACTTTCAAGGATCGATCTCAGTTGAGTCAAGAGAAGGCTTTGATTCCATTGTGGTATACTCTTGATTTTTTCTTAAATCTTTGTGATTATGATATTTAAAGTTATGAATATTTTTTACTTAAATAGATTAGAAAATAAATTGTAAATAAAGTTTAGGTTGACTAACGGCTAACGTTTTATACTTAGTAAGGTTTTGTATTTTAGGTATAAGACTCAAGGAGGAATGGACTCTTGGAGATAAGGAAAGGAGGATCTTGATTTCAGGGAAGTGATTGAATCCTTGTCAAAGAAGGATTCTTGATTGGCTATAAAAAGAGTCTTCCGCCTCCATTATGTGTTACCGATTTCTACAAGATTAATACCGAGCTATTAAGAGAGAAATCGTTGAGAGTTTTTGTTCTTGTATCTTGAAGATTTTTTTTTTTTTTTTTTTTATTTTTATTTTTTTTTTTTTTTTTTCTAGGAAACAGGGGCGGCACCCTGCAAAATTTTATTAGAATAGAAAAAAGGTACAAACATGAGGGGGACAACCAGCCTGGCCCTTATAAACGGGAGGACAAAGGAGCCTAACCTCGAAAAGGAAATACAAAATCAAAAGCAAAACAGAGAAAACATTACTTTCTAAAGCTATATAAACCTAATTCATCATGCCCTAAAGCCTGCCAAACGCTTATAGGGAGACAACCTTTGGTAAAAAACGTGGTAGAGGATTTATGAGAATAAGCATGAGCTGCCAGACGATCAGCCACTTGATTTGCCTCTCTAAAAACATGTTGAAGCCGAAAATTTCCCAGCAAGGACTTACAAAGCCGAAGATCATAAACATAAGACCATGGAAAGAGAGACCTCGCAGAGATACCCATAACTGCCACTAAAGAGTCTGACTCAACCTCAACCATATCCAGATTAAGGTGTCGACAAAGAAGCAAACCATCCCGAAGAGCCAAAATCTCAGCACGAGTGTTAGTACCTGGGCCATAATAATTAGAAAAAGCACGAACCAATTTACCATATTTATCCCGTATAATACCTCCCCCCGCACAATTACCACCAACAGCAGACCCATCAGTATTTAATTTATACATAGCTGAGACAGGAGGATTCCAACGCAGCCAAGTTCCACGTCTAATAGGAACATTAAGAATCGGTAACCCCAACAGCTGCAAAGGAAGGGGGCTAAAACGATCCATAGAGCATTTGGGCCGATAAATCAAAAACATATCTCGTAAATCATGAAGGATATTGTTAAAAATCAAGGACGAATTCATAGGTATGTTTTCAAAAACGGCTTTACACCGTGCTTTCCACAACTCCCAACAGGTAAAAACCAAAATACCAATTTGACAAGCACCAATCTGAGTACGAATCGAAGCTTGATCAGCCCAAATCTCAAAGAGATGTTGCAGCGAAACATACCTACTAACTTTGTTGAAGGTGCAAGCTTACCCCAAATATGCATTGCAACTTCCGAATGTAAAAAGATGATTCAAAGTTTCACGGCGGGATGCGCAACACAACAAACGCACTTCGAGACTATAAAAAACTTCCATCGCTGCATAGCCAAGTCCACCGGAAGAGCTCCATGAAATAGCTTCCACATGAAGCCACTTACTTTCAACGGGATCCATCGCTGCCAAATTTTCTGAGCCCAGCGCTGTTTTGGATTTCGAAGACGACTGCTATGCCAGAAAGCTGCCGCTGTGAACTCCCCGGAAGACGTTAGCGTACAGATCAGTTTGTCCTCCAAGTCAGGATCGAGATGCACCGAGGCCAGCCACCCATGCAGCCTGGCGGGAATAGCAGGCAGAAAGTCATTGAGCTGTTCGAAGGCTTCATGCACTGTCAAGCTGATGTCAAGGGGCTGCGGACCATGCAGCAGCTCGCCACACCAGTTCTCATTCCAAAAAGATATATTTCCCCGCCCAAGAACCCATTGGCTACTTTGCTGAACCTTCGGCATAACATTCATAACTGTCTTCCAAATATGAGAAGCTGAAAAAGGAGTAACAAAACCATTAATCTGCCCATATTTAGCACGTGCGTATGATGCCCATAAACTTTTACCTTGAAGTACGCTCCATGCGAGCTTAGCATGCAAGGAATCCATAACTTGAGAAAGCGATCGCAAACCAAGACCTCCTTCATCCATAGGCCGACACACCACCTCCCAAGCTAGCCAATGAGCTCTATGAGAACCCGCCGCATCCCATAAGAAATTAGCCATTGCCTTTTCAATGTTACGAAGAACCACTTTCGGAACTTTAACAGCCGCAAGAGTATATATTGGGATGCTGGCAAGGACTGATTTCAAAAGGACAATTTTAGCACCAAAAGAAAGAAGTTTAGATTTCCATCCGCTAATCTTATTAATCACCCTCTTCTCAATATCCTCAAAGTAGCACCTTTTTATCCTCCCCTTAAACAAAGGAAGACCCAAGTATTTCATTGGAAAGGAACACCGAGAGCAGCCAGTCCAAGAGGATATATTACGGGCTTTGTTACGAGAACATCTGTCAGAAAGATAAAAACCACTCTTGGCCACGTTAACAAGTTGACCCGAAGCCTCTTCATAATTAGCAAGAACCTCTTTGAGAGCCATAATCGATCGACGACTAGCATTACAGAAGATTAGCATATCATCAGCATATAACAAATGCGAAATCACAATCCCATTCCGACCATGTGAATAAGGCTGTAGAGATTGATTCTTCGATATTGATTTTGTGTTTTTGTAGTTCTTAGATTAGAACTCAGTTTTGATCTTTAGTTCTTTACTTTCTTTTCATTGTAAGTGTTTTCTTCACAACTTGTTATCTAGCAAGGTGTGCTTTTATGAAAAGGTTTCCAGCAAGAAGTTTCTTGCTGAAGTATTAATTATTCCGCTGCATTTATATTCTGTTCTTTAAAGTTATTTTTTTCTAGATAAAGTTGTTTGCTTTGTTGTGTTGACACTTGTGTGCACAACTGTACACACAAGTCATCGCACATTTGGTTACAGTCCTAGTTACAATTCTTTCAGTATGCATCGGAGGAGTTCCAATCGCGAACCTCATCAGGTATGTGCCGCTCCGCTGATGAACAATAGACTCTATGTGACTCATCATGTGATTGACTCGGGAAAGAGAGCGCAAGGCAGCCTTCCTTGAGCGCTCTCCTGGGGTGGCAGAATGGTTGTAAAGAGGAGAAGTGGGGGAATCGCGATGGATGAGGTCGACTTCGAAGCCATCGCCCAGAGTACCATTAAACCTAAGTACGAGAATGAAGAAGAAGAAGAAGCAAACTTCAAGCAGATCCATTGTTTGAGTTTTTCTGGGAAGAGGAATATGAATATTGTAGAAAAGCTAGATTTTGTGCCCGTGCCTATGGCACGATCACAGTAAAGATTGGATTATTATACATTCGAGATTAACAAATACTCAAAATTTTGTAAGTGGTGAGTAAAACAAAATGAAACAAAAATAATGAAATAATAATGAATTATAATTTATTTATTTCGTAACAAAATAAATAATGAAATATTGTAATAAAAAAAATAAAAGCAACATAATTTTATTGTTTTTTCAATAACAAAAAATTAATCTTCTTCCGGAGGCTCTTGTTTTACAACAATGTTTGGTTTAGAAACGCGAGATGCAATACATCTCGCGTTACATGTATTCTTGCAGGTACTAACAAATGTATTCTTGTAGGTACTAGATCCTCGGATAATTGTTACATGTATGGTGAAGTTGTCTCATGTCATACCTCAAGTGTTAATGATAGTTCTCTTTGGCATCAAAAACTAGGACGTGCTAGTTTTCATAAAATTCATGATATAATCAAGTATGATGCTGTTAGAGGATTACCAAAGGTTAACACAAAGAATGTGGGTGTGTGTGGTCCATGCCAAAAGGAGAAACAAACTAGAGTGTCTCACCCAAAACTTCAACAACGTTCCTCAAAACGTTGTCTTGAGTTCATTCATACGGATCTTATGAGTCCAATTGAAGTGGAAAGTCTAGGGAGAAAGAAATATTCTTTTCTGTGTGTTGACGATTTCTCTCGGTATACTTGGATTATTTTTTTGAGAGAAAAGTCTGAAACTTTTGAGGCATTTAAGACTTGGTACAAAAAGGTCCGTAATCTATATGACTTAAAAGTTATTAAGATTCGTTCGGATCATGGCACTGAGTATGAAAATTCGTTTTTTTCCAAGTTTTGCGATTCAAAGGGGATTACTCATGAGTACTCAGCCCCCAAAACTCCACAGCAAAATGGAGTAGCGGAAAGGAAAAATCGCACACTTCAAGAGATGGCACGTGTAATGCTAAGCTCTTAAATCTTTCAAAACATTTTTGGGCAGAAGCCTTAAATACGGCTAGTCACATTGGAAATCGTGTATATTTGAGATTCGGTAGCACAAGGACCCCTTACGAAATTCTTTTGGGCAAAAAACCGAATCTTAAATACTCATGTCTTTGGGTGTATTTGTTATTATTTGAATGACAAAGATCATCTTGCAAAATTTGATTTCAAAAGTGATAAATGCATCTTTGTTGGGTACTCGTCAAATAGTAGAACATTTAGAGTCTTTAATCTTAGGACTAAGACTATAATGGAATCAATAAATGTTCCTTTTGATGATTTTGCTACTCTTGGACAGAAAATAGTCGAAGATGATGTTACAGGGCTAGTGGAGGATGCTTTATACAACAATGTTCCAGAGGAAAGTATTGCAGAAATTCAGAATCAAAACTCAAATGATTCAGAAATAAATGTGTCCAAAAATGTTGGGACATCCTCAAACACATCTACCAACGATTCAGAACCAGCTGAAATAGAAGCAGAAATAAAAAATCCTGAATCTGTTGATGAAGCTAGATCTGATCAAAACCTGGATGTGTCAAGCAGAATTCAAAAGAATCTCCCTACAACTCAAGTGATAGGGAATGTGTTTGATGGTATGAAGATAAGACAGAAAGGTAAAGTCGATTACAAGAAAATGGTAAGCTTGACTTATTTATCTTCTGAATGTGTTAATGTTAGAATTTGCTTTTACTTGGGGAACAATTTGGTTTCATGGTATAGTAAGAAACAAAACTGTGTTTCTTTACCAACCGCTGAATCAAAATATGTAGCGGTTGATAGTTGTTGCTCTAAACTTCTTTGGATGAACCAAATGGTCAATGACTATGGGTTACATAGTGATATCCTTGTTGTTTATTGTGATAAATCCAGTGCGATTGATATATTGAAAAATCATGTTCAACAATCCCGTACCAAACATATTGATATTAGACATCACTTAATTCGGGATTTGGATGAACAAAATATTGTCTGCATGGATTTTATAGGAACTGAGAACCAATTGGCTGATGTCTTCACCAAGACTCTTGATTTTGAGAGATTTTCTACTCTTAGGAAATCTCTAAGTCTGTGTGTCATTTGAGTGTCTCACAAAATGTGGTTCCAAGTGTGACCACATGTGCATGTTGTACACCAAAAAAAAAAAAATTCATCATCAATCATCTTGCATTTGTTTTGGGCACGACTTTGTCAAATGATATCATTCTTAAATGTGGTATTTGGAAGACATTTTTTTGAATGTGGATATTTTTTCAAAATCTTGTAAAAAAAAAAAAATCCCAGTGAATGAGCCAAAGTAGTGATTGGAAGCCTTTGAGGGAAAAAGCTACCTTCTCAATGTGTATGCAGCCACTCATATGTGATCTTATCATCTAGATCAATATGTTTTTTGAAATTTTGGCGTGATCATATGAGAAAGGGCTATCCTTGAGGTAGAGTGAAAGCTACCTACTGGTTAAATCCCTTCATCTTTAAGGCAAAAATCATCATTTAAAGGAGCTGGGAGAAAAGAATCTTGATCCATTGAATTCGAAGTTGAAAATGTATCTCTCAATGTGCCAACATTTTTCTTCACATTCATTAAACAAAGTCCTTCACATGTGTGCGCATTGTCTTATTCTTCATGGTTAGCCATATCAATAGGGCATTTGGTCTGGTGAAAAATATTCATGCTGCTATTTCTCACTATCTATTTATTCCAGTGTGGTATATTGACTGAAAATCTTTATCCTTGAATTTGTTTGTCTAAAAACAATTTGAATGGTTCTTGATTTTTGAGCAGTGAGACAAATTGATGGTATTTTTGCAGAAGATTTATCAAAGATAAATGTTGGGTAATATTGTGTTGCCTAATATCTTTTGATTTTTTTGGCTCATCCTTGACTTTGTGAAGCAATCAACGGAGAGGAAATTTCTTATTACCATAATTTAAAATTGGGTCTCCTAGTATCTTTGGTAAGTTGAAGGTTCCATTCTCATGATGGATTTTTTTTCCTTCCAACTTGTTTCTTCTTCTTCCTGCAAAATCCTCCTCCATTTCTGGCCAAAAAGGGGGAGAGGGTTCTAAGGTAGGGGGAGAATTTGAATATTGGTTATCATCAAATTCAGGGGGAGATTTTGATTTTGATCTTGGATCATTATTTTGCTCTAAAGTGTGTTTTGACCAGAAAGGCAAAAAGGGGGAGATTGTTGGATTTTAGAATCCTCTCAATCAATTCTTAATTTGGGTCAATTTGGTAAATTGGTAATTGACTAATTGATTGATTAATTTTTGCCTTTCTTGGTGAAATTTGAGATCAATCAATCAAGATTGTGATTAATAATTTTTTTGGTATATCTTGATTGATTAGTTAATTAGAGGATGATTGATGTTAAATTAGGTAAATAATAGTTGACTTTAGATTAGTTTTTGTGTGATTGTTTTTGCCTTTCTTAAACTGTTTATATGTAGATGATTGAAGTCATTTGTGGTATGCAGTCATTGACTTTTTGATTTATTCAATCAAAGATATTGATTGATGTAATTATAGTAAATTATTATACTAACTCTAATATTTCATTTTAGTGTTTTTCTTTCTTGTGTTATCTCTTCTCTGAAAGGTAGTCTTGGAGGGTATTTAAGGAGCTGTTCACTGCCTTGTTTGTGTGCTTGAACCGTGAGAGATTTCTGAAGAAAAGAGTTAAACATACTTGCTGTTTGAAACTGAATGTGAGCTGAAATACTGTCACATCCTCCAACACATTCAGTCTTGGTATTCAGAAACTGTGTTGAAGTTTCTGTTTTCTGTACCACGTTTGTTGCCAGTGATCAAATAGACAGGATTTCATTCCTTGAGTGGTAGATTGTACTCTCAGATTTATTCTATCTTTGTTAGGATCATTTGTTAAATTTTCACTAATTGTTTTCTTTGTAACGGGTTCTATATTTTCTAGTGAAAGGTTTTTGCCATATTGGCACGTCTACAAGTATTTATACTTGTAGATAAAGGTTACAACAATCTTGTTAAGTTTCTGTTTTATTAATTCCGCTGCAATTCTACTGGATGTTACAGTAGATGTTATCACATCTTTGATAACATTTACTATATTCCAGCATTCTTTTTCCTTAGTTACATAGCAATAAAACTTTCAATATTATATATATATATATATATATATATATATATATATTTGCAGCTGAGTACCCTTTAAATCATGGCCAGCTCTCTCTCTCTCTCTCTCTCTCTCTCTCTCTCTAAATCACCCCTTAGGGTAAAGAATCTTTTCTAAACTCAAAATTTTTGTTTTCAAATTTTAGTATTCAAAGTTAGTAAGTTACTGAATATCATATAATTTTATTCTCAAATTTTAGTATTCAAAGTTAGTAAGTTAAACCATTATTTAAAAAGGGTAATAGTTTTTATTTTAGACTAAAAAAAAAAAAGATAGTTTCTCAATAGTTATTTTTTAATTTCTTTTTTATGTTTCTATGTAAAATTACACAGAATTAAATACTTATTGCATAATAAGATAAGCTTGTAGCTGGAGTTATAATTTTTTATTGGCTATTGTATTTTATTTTCTCATTATCATGGACTCAAAGACTACGAATATAGAAGTCTTAATTATGAGTATTTTAATATCTAATCTTAATTTGTATTTTAGTAATACAATTTCATCCTTAGAAAATGACTACTTCCATTCTTGTACAAAACACCATTACTTTTATTTAAAAATTTTTTTTTCCATTTTTATGTGCATAAATGCTTAAATATGATTATTCAAGAAACTAGATAAAAAGTAAAAGTACATTGTTCTTGGTTTATTGAAAAATAAAAAATAAAGAAATAGTGTCAAAAGTTAACTTTATAAATATCAATAAGATTAAAGTGTGTAAAAAAAATTATGTCTGAAATCGGATAGACGTAAATGATATGTAATTTGATTTTGATGGTTGTTAATATTGAGGTTTGACCTCGGACATGTCTTGTGGCATTTATTACATTTAAGTAATGGTCGATTTTTCGTTATTCATTAGCTTAAGCTTAGATTTTGTGGTAACATGGTTAGAGCTTAGCCCATGTAATCGGGCCCAGGTACGGTGTGTTACACCGAGAGAGAATGACTTTTTTGTGCTCCCAATATTAATTAATGAGAAATATATTCGTATGATTGTTAACATTGTTATCTCTCAGTGTAATAAAGAATATAAACGTAAATAAAAGCTTTTAATTCACTTTCTTGCAGAATTTTTCAGTAAGATTCCACTACGTGAGGAATCATAATAAAGAACTATAGTGCCAACAACAATTCAACTAAATGACTTAAATAAAAGAAACATTAAAGAATTTGAAAAAGAAAGAAATTAAAGCTCACCCGAGGCCGGGAGGGGAAAATAAAGAGACATGTTAAAAGCTTATTTATGAGTACATATATATGCTATACTTTATTTAAGTTCAAGCAAATGTTACATTTACTATAACATCTATTGTTTTAGGCAGCAATTCTGAAAATTTTGTTGCTAGTAACGTTCAAAAGATTTTATACACATTGTAAATGTGATAAAAAAAATATTACATTTACTATAACATCTATTGTTTTAGGCAGCGGAAGTAAAGTAAAACAGTAAAGAACATTTGATGTTAACTATTATCTATAAGTGAAATACTAGTACATGTGTCAATATGACGAAACTTTTTACTAGTAAATATTGTTGATAAAAACAAAATTATCAAAGTGGAAATCTAGTGAAAAACCAATGAAAACTCCTCAAAAAGTATGTCTTAAGACTGCTAGAACTTTTCTTTTCTTTTTTTTGTCTTAAGGGGGCGTGGTAAGGGATCGAATTTGAGACATCACACTTTGTGAAGCCCCAACTCTTCCACTGGGCCACCTCTCAAAGATAAAACATGTAGCACTTACTCGTCCAAAAGTTGATCAGAGAATAAAACTGATTAAGTGTATATTGAATAAAATGTATTTTGACTCAGCAGTGGTGTGGTGTTTACTGATGTGATCCCATATATGATGACATTCTATATCACATAGTATTCCTTTTTTTAAGTATTAAGAGTTTCATGTTTTACGTATTTCCTATTTCTAATTAAGAGAAAGTGCATACTTTGAATTTCAATGAAAAAATGATCGCTTTTGCCACTATACTTTAAAAATATCATAATGTAATATTGTATGTGAAAGCGGATAGACGTAAATAATTTAACATTATTTCATAGTTAATTTTTTAATCCGTGTACTAAGTCAAACATAATTTTTTTTCTTTATTGTCAACTCAAAATAAATGTGCGTTCTGGGAAAAAAATTTGTCCCAATATGAGGGCTCACTTATTTTAAGTTAATGAATCCACCTTTGCTATCTCTGATACGCCAGTGTGGACTTGTGAAAGCTTGTTTTGTACCGTTCTTTTGGTCAAAATGTATCTTATTCTTCAACTTAGAGTTTCAATGTTGCGATAAAAAAAAGCTACATTTTCTAAAAGTAGCAGCGATTTTAAACGCTGTAATTTTTAGTTTTTTTCCTAAAACACATTTTAAAACTCTATTAGCGAAAAAAAAAAAAGAAAAAGAGGTGCGTTTTGAATTTATATTCCAAAAACGTTAATAAAGAAAAAAAAACTGTGTTTTAAATAACCTTCGTTTTAAAAATTTGCGTTTTTAAAAAGCTATGTTTTGAAAACATTGAACCAAATGGACTCTAATACTATAGTGTGGACACTAGGATCATTTGTGTATAATCGTTCCTTAATTTTGTTCATAAAACAAAAAAGGGGCACTCATTTTGGATTGGGGGATTTCCGAGTCTTTCCTCCCACGTTTGTATTACTAACAGTAGGCTCTAATTTAATAAAGAACATGAACATGCACGCACTAACAGTAGGCTCTAATTTGTACTTCCAATATTTATTCTAAATTCAGGATTTGTTGGTATCTTTAACAAGGTATGATAATGGTATTTAAGTGGACTGTGGTAGGATATCTAGCGTTGTCGATGTCTACAAGAGTAAACAACCGTGAGAGGGCAGGAAATTTTCCCCGCCAAAATTCTTCGGTGTAATAAGCAGTGTCTCGGGATATAAAGAAAGATCGTACAAATTTAGGGAGAAAGAGAAGAGAGAAGGGAGCAAGAAACTTAGTGAGGAAGTCATCTTTAGAATGTGAGAGGGAGCCCCCTATTTATAGGGGGATGTTGCTTTTTGGACACAATTCGCGTGTGTGGACTTGTTTCGTACATCTTTTAGAATATTTGAGTGTATACTTTTGGGGGTATATATTTGGGCTCTTCAAATATTTTTTTTTTCTTAAATTATTGTTTTAATACTACTATATATGTCCTAAAATGTCTTTTGCTGTTATGCCGGTCCATGACAGTGTGTAAGCAAGAGAGTGTCTTTAAATACATTTTCCCTAGCTTTTTGTCAAGGGGACTAAGGAAATTGTGAGAGAGAGCATGTTTAGCGGGAATATCTTCTAGATATCATGAATGATGAGTTATATGTGCATTGAAATAGTTGAATAGAGAGTGTCTTTAAATAGTTGAATGATGAGTTATATGTGCATAGAAATAGTTATATGTGCATAGATATCGAAGCGACGTTGGATAGATAGTCAGCTCGGGTGTTGTTAGCTCTGTCGATCTGTTCAATTTCCCAATACTCAAACCCAGCTAGTGATTGTCTTGAGAGCTCACAGTATTTTGACAAAGTGGGGTGATTAGCCCTGTACTCCCCCAAAATTTGCTTCACGATGAGCTATGAGTCGTTAAAGATAACAACATGTGTAGCCCCCAGGTCTCTGGCTAATTGCAAGCTCGCAACCACGGCCACATGCTCTGACTGATTGTTAGATGCGGGGAACTTAAATCGTAGTACCTTGCGAAACTCTTCGCCCCCGTAATGGATAAGGGACAACCCCACTCCGCTCCCCTAGCTACTCACAGAGCTGTCCACAAACAACCTCCAATGGGTATTCAGTCTAGGAGCTTGGAAACTAGACCGAATACCCTTTGTGGGTAGGGTGGATTAGGCATCTTTAAAGCTTGGTTCAGATGGTGCAACCTCCGGGGATCCTTCGTGAGTAAACGATGTTTCAGCGATAAAATCGGTAAAGACTTGTGCCCTAATCGCCTTGCATTGCTCGTAGGTGATATCAAAGGCTGAGAGTTCTACTGCTCATTTCATCATTCGTCTTGCAACATTGGGTTTATGCAGAATTCTCCTTAGCGGGAGATCGGTGTACACTATCAAGGCGTGGGTCTGGAAGTAGTATGCCAACTTTCTCGCAGTTACCACCAACGCTAGCACCACCTTTTCCACATTCAAGTATCGGGTCTCCATGTTGGTTAAGGCATGGCAGACATAGTAGATCGACTTTTGAATCAGTCCCTTCTCTCTGAGTAGCACAGCTGCCACTGCCATATCAGACACAGCGAGGTAAACGTACATCATTTCTTCGAGCATTAGGCTGGAAAGCAGGGGTAGGCTATTAAGGTATTGTTTCAGCTCAGCGAAAGCTCTGTCGCACTCATCCCCCAAAGAAAAATTTTTACTCCCTTTTAGGACTTTGAAGAAGGGAAGGCTTTTCTCTGCCGTTTTAGCAATTAACCTCCCCAAGGCTGTGATCCTGTCATTAAGTTGTTGCACAGCCTTGATATAGGTCGGGGCATTCATATCGATCAAAGCTTGGATCTTCTCCGAATTTTCTTCTATGCCGCGCTCGTTAACCATGTACCCGAGGAACTTCCCCACGGTTACCCCGAAAGCATACTTAGTGGGATTCAACTTCATGTTGTTCTTTCTCAAGCTGGTGAATGTCTCCTCGAGGTCCTTGGCATGGTTGGTATCCTTGGTCTTGATCACTATATCATCTATGTAGGCCTCAACATTCCTCCCGAGCTGATCACCAAAAACCTTGTTTACCATTCTCTAGTAGGTAGCCCCCGCATTCTTCAACCCGAATGACATCATGATGTAGCGAGAGAGCCCTCAGCCGGAAGGCGTGAGCTTCGATCCTACAGCCACATCCGGATTTGATAATATCCTAAATATGCATCTACAAAACACAGGATTTTGTGTACCACAATGGTGTCGACGAGTTGATCAATCCTAGGAAGAGGATACCAGTCCTTCGGGCATGCTTTATTGAGGTCTGTGTAGTCCACACACATTCGCCACTTCCCATTGGTCTTCTTGACCAATACCACGTTGGCGATCCAAGTCGAGTAAAATATTTCTTTAATAATTTTAGCCCGAAGCAACTTATCTACCTCTTCCTTGATAGCTGCTTGCTTCTCTAGGGAGAATACCCTTGGTCGCTGTTGAATCGAGGTGACTTTAGGATCCACCGCTTGTGCACTGCGACATCCTCGTAGATCCCTCTCATGTCTTCAACCCTCCAAGAAAATACATTCGTCGAATTTTTATCTTTTGGTCTGGAAAATTGAAGTTGATGACCAACTCGTCGAAATCTTCGTGGGGTTGGATGTTAGGTATGTCGCGGTTATCCAAACTATCTATTGTGATAACTCTTGCTTTCTTCTGACTTGGTCCTGAGTTTTGCGAACTATACTAACTAGCCCGCGTAACTGCTAACCCGAGGCCGAGTTGTTAGCTGCCGCTATGTCGCTGGGTCTTATAGTTTTTTCAGCCTCTACTGAACCTTCATCATCTTAAGGTTGCTTCCTCTTGGAAGAGGGATTGGCTGGCTCAATAACTTGCGTCTTTCCCATTATCAGAGCTTCCTTATCCTTCCTAGCCTGAATCATGTAAAAGAGAGTGCTCTTGGGATCATTCTTTATCATACCCACTCCCCCGTGGGTGATCTTTTGGTGAGGCGCTGAAGCGATTATGCCCAACTCTACCTGAGCAGGAAGGCCCAGGATGGCATCATACATGGAAGGGATGTCCAGAACCAGAAATTCAATGTCCTCGGACCTGAG
Source organism: Platycodon grandiflorus (assembly GCA_016624345.1). Taxonomy (NCBI): domain Eukaryota; kingdom Viridiplantae; phylum Streptophyta; class Magnoliopsida; order Asterales; family Campanulaceae; genus Platycodon; species Platycodon grandiflorus. The sequence continues at coordinate 6,923,357 of CM028367.1, forward strand.
CATGTTCCCTTCTCCGATTGTCACTTCTAAAGTCATAGTGCCCTTTGTGGCAACCTTGTGACCGGGGAATCCCTCTAATTGGACATTGCTCGAGGTTAGGAGGGTATAAGCGAGCTTCATCTTTCTAAAGCAGCTGTAATACATGATGTCCTTGTTAGCCCCAGTGTCGATTAATACCCTCCATACCATGTATTGCTCGATGCCCAGATGCTGCGTGAGTGGTTGAAGCTTGGCCAAATTGTTGGTTGCCAGTTCACTGGGATAAAAGGAGATGCTGTTAGGTCCAAGGTTGCTCAATATAGGCTAGAAGGGGGGGTTGAATAGCCTATATTCAATTTTTTAAAAAATTGATTTGAAAAATCTTACTTCACTTAAGTTAGAAAAATTTAGCAGGCGGAAGTCTTGTGAAGTATAGGACAAGTTGGAAATGGCTGATCTTCACGAATAAGATCGCAGCTCTCAACAGCTTTGGAAATCGGAAATATAAGCAACACGGATAATTCACAATCACACACAAGTAGACAGAGTATTTAATATGGTTCACACTTATGAATAAGTGCTACGTCCACAACCAAAGTGGTCAACTTTGGATTTGAAAATCGTGTACTAAGTTTATCCACTAGATATTTTACAAACTAAATCTCTAATGGATTGTGTACAAAAATTTTGTTGACCAAGTGTTTGTGTGGGAGAATTGATATCAATAAGATACAATTCTCGTGAGCTATGAAAAGCTAGGTGTTGCAATCAATGAAGAGCTTTAATGGACTAGACGTCTAAGTGTGAAGCTCTTCAATGAATGTATACAGATAGGTCGTTTAAGCTTTTTAAGAACTTGAAGACTATAGAGATTTTGTAGTTGGAGTAGTTGAGAAGATCACATGAATGCTGCCATGAAGTCTCCTTTTATATGCAGGAGTGACCTTGGAGCCGTTGGAGATCTTCATGAGTTGCTCAATTTGAATTCAAGAGCATTTAATGCTCTAATGGTGTTGTTGAGCTCGATAGGCGGTTCGCAAGTTCCATCTGTCACGAAATTTTGCCAAAAATGGATAGGCGTGCTTGCGAGAATGTCCTTTTCTGAATTGTATGCCAAGAATGGAAAGCTTCATTAAATGCGTTTTGCAGGTTAACGTTGTATCGCAATTAATGAGATCTTTGAGTTAGGGCATATCTTCGGCAGATGACTATCGGACGTTCTTGGAGTTCTTCAACTTTGCAGATAGAGCTTGGCTTGAGCTTGTCCGATATCAAAGTACGACTGCTGAATCAAGTTTTGCCTATTTGTGCGAGGACGTCCGATGTCCTATAGGCTATCTTCTTCAAGACTTATACAATTAGCAACACTAAGCTGTTCAAGCAATGCCTAAGTACAAGTTGCCACTCTAATGACACGCAGGCCCATTAGTCACCTTGTCTTAGACTTTTAGGTTATGGATTCAAGCAAATCTAAGCTAAAATACAACAATCTCCTCCTATTTGCTTGAGTCCATGACCTTACGAATACAATATCAGCTGACCAAGTTCAAATCTAGTAATAACATGCTTGAAAGATTGATACATTAAATAAGCATGCCCTAGATGAACTTACGTACAGGTTATTGTGTTCAAGAATTACAGTGTTTATGAATAGGAATTTAAGCATCAGACACTTGTAATTAGACGAATTTAAAAACATGCAGAATGGGCAATATAGGACATGTCTTTAAACCAGTGGTTTAATTTTCATGCATTCACATAATAAGCAGTTCATTTAAAAAGCATGAAAATTTTAAGATATAAACATTGTGAATTAAACACGGAGTTTAATTGCAAAGATTTTGCAAAAGATTATACCAAAAATTTATCGGCCGGTTCGAGAGGATGACCTAGATGATGCACGACCATAGCCTTTGCCTGATGAAGATTGCCCATAGCCTCTTGATGCCCATTTAGAGTCAACAGCAGCCTTAAGTCTTGCAATCTCTTCTTTTGCTGCTGCTAGCTCTTCTTTAGTATCGGCCAATTCAGAGGAGAGCTCTTTGTTCTTACGCTGAGCGAGCATTATGCTCAATGAGCTTAGTCTGCTGATCATTGTTGAGTCTAGCAATCTCCTCCTTCATGGACGCAAGCGAGGTATCAATGAAGCCGAGGCGATCCTCAGTATTTTTACGCTCCTTGCGATAGAAAGCCAAGTGCTTGGTTGTGAGAGTACGCGTCGCTCGCACGGAGGAGTGGACAGAGCGATTGGCCTGGCGTTGGGAGTGAAGCACAAGCTTGTAACCAGCTTCAATCATGTCGACGACCTGCATCATCTTAGTGGCGAGGTTGTCCCATTGGTTTCGAAGATGGCGAGGTCTTGGATGAAGAGGCTGAGATTTGGCTAGCGAGAGCAGTTTGGTGGCGAGATGGATCGTAGGCAGGCATCAAAAGCGGCCTTAGCACCCTTTGAAATTTCCATTACTTGGGTCATGCAGTCAGCCTGCACATGGGTGATGTGAGACTGATCTGCAGAGAGCTGGTGCAGGGCCTTGGTCAGGTCAACAGAGATGACTTCAAAGTCTTTCAAAAATTTATGAACAGCCTCAGCAGGATAGGTATCAGACGAGTCAGGATGACCCGCTGGAGGAGAGGATGGACCTACTGAAGGGGAAGGATTGCTGGCAGCTTGGGTAGGAGAGGGCGGAGGAGTGCTGATGGAAGGCTGGGAGTGGGTGGAGGATGTTGAAGAAGTGGAGGAGGAAATGGTAATATGGTGGTAGAGGGTTGGAATTGGCTAGGGTAGGTCAAACGAAGGGATGGATAATATGGAGGGATGAGAGGGGATGGAGGCCTTGGACGACCAATGAGAAAAGGAGTTGAGATAGAGATAGGGGGAGGTGATCGATATAGAGTAGAGATGAAAGGGTTGAAACCAAGGTAAGTGGAGACGACATCAGTGAAGTTGTAGACCATAGGGTGAAGAAGGATAGAAGGATAGCAGATAAGGGTGAAGACTGGAGGTTTAGGCAGAGAAAGGAAGGAAGAAACGGTGGATTCTGTGGGGAGAGGAAGGCCTAGGTCCTTGTGAATTGCAACCCATTGGTTGAAGATCATGAGATCTTGCACTGGAGTTGTGGGAGAAGAATTCTGGGACCAGTGGAGGAAGAGGTTCATAGAAAGCACCCCATTTAAAGATAATTTCACTGCAGACATAGGGGCAGGAATTTTCTGGGGTAGTCAAGGGTAGAAAGATAGGGTCGAATCGGCGGGGTTGGTCTTAGGCCTCTGTCCGGAAAGACAAAAATCGCACCTCAGGGTGTAGGTGGATATAGGGGTTGGTTTTGAGGCGTTTGGGAGTAGGTAGGTCAGAAGAGGGAGAGATAGGGCGTTTGGAAGAAGGTGGTTGAGAGATGATGGCAGGTGAGATAGATGGTTCTGGTGTGGTGGTTGTTTGAATGGGAGCAGAGGAAGGAGGTGAGGAAGTAGGTGAGATGGTAGTGGTAGTAGGTAGAGGTGATGGTGGTGAATAGGCGATATCGGCGGGTCTTCGAAGTGCACTCTTTTCTTCGCACTCTTTTGATACGCTTGCCATGAGTGGACTTTGTAGGTGAAGAAGAGGTAGAAGTGGGAAGTGGAGAGGATTTGGTGGGAACTGCGATGGAAAAGCAGTGGAGAGGAAACAGTGGTGCGAACGGCGGTGTGGAAGGAGCAGCCGATGTTACATCCGGCACCAAAAGATTCATCTCGTGGAATGGAGAGTCTGTTTGAGGTTGAGTTTTGAGAGCTCGGGTTTGAAATTAGAGGTATCCTTTTCAACCTCGATCTAGTGCGAGATTTGCGGTTTTTCTTGAGACGGAGGGTGAGAGTGGAAGAATGTTTGGCCATTTTGGAAGGAGGCTCAGAAGGTTCATAAGGATCATGATCAAGTTTGCTGAGATCAAAGTTCTCAGGAAGCTCAGCCCCTATGGGTTTAGGCTCCTCCTCAGCAGCTGACTCAGTCTCAGAACACGTGACTTTCCGTTTACCCTTGCTGGCTTGGGTAGAAGTGCCACTAGTGGAGGAAGCGGCAAGCCAAAGAATGACTATTGATCGCTTGGCCATATCGTCCCGGTATCGGGTAACGTTGTTGACATGAAAACATAGGTGTTAGACACCTTGATGAGATCGTCAGTGATAACCTTATCATCAATCTCTTCAAATCTGCGAAGAATGACATTGATGACCCTTACGAAAGGTCGTCGCATGGAGGGATTGGATTGAACGTCAGCCACACTTTGAGATAGCATAGAGAAAACAATTTTTGCCCAGTTGAGCTGCTTTCGAAGAATCACAGCTTTGGTCCACATCAGCTGCTGGGAAGTGAAGATGTCCCTCGAGCCATTTTTGAATAAGATGCTCTTGTCGAGCAGATGGCTGATATGATAAGGGTTTTCTGGGAAGAAGTTCCTGGACATCTCGGAGAACCTCTCTGGTTGGACACCTCATCATTTCCCAAGCAAGTGCCGATTCGGCATCGGTCAAGTCCAATTTGCCTTCAACAGCGGTCAAGGATTTCTCCAATATCCTTGTAGGTCAACTTGATATAGTGACTCTCGATGTAGCCCTTGATGTAGCTTAAATTGACCGGCTCGAGACATTAGCCGGAGGAGGAGGCGAATCATCCTTGTATAAAACTCCTCGGCTAGAAGATTCTGTAGTGGGTGTCGTTGAGTTGGAACAAAGAAGGCCACACTCACCAAATCTTTTAGTAGGGCATCACCAGATGTGCTAATGATGGAGTCTCGGTCTATGGTCATCCCGGATGATAGTTTGACCGGGAAGGATCCCGATTGGGAGCTCAGCCCAATGCCCCTGGTTGGCTTTGCAGAGGCGGAAGATGAAGTGGTGGCAGCCTTTGAGGATTTAGACTTTCCCTACATGATCGGCGATGTGAGAACAAATATATAGAAATCGGATATGCAAGAAACAGAGATAATCAAGACATCGCAGATATTAACATAAACAAGTACTGTTCAGATCAAAACCCAAAATATAGACAATTTAAAGCATAATATAAGAACAGTTCATCATCTGGGTTTTTACATTATCTACTGAGTTTGTCAGATTCAAGCAGACAAACCGATATAAACTGAAAACATAGTACCACAGAATCTCTACAACACATTTTACACTAAAGAAGCAAGATTCAAGCAACAATCGCAAGATAGCACTTCATCAATGGCGGATAGTTTGAAAACCTTAAATTAGGTCAAAACAAGATCCTAAAACTGGATTTAAATGACTCAAGAATGTGTAGAAATCCTTACCATTGATGATTTTAAGCTTGAAAACTTGAGAAATTTGTAGGTTTAAGAGGATTTGAGTAAGGTTGTAGATTCGAAGGTAGAGAGGTTTTTGAAAGTTTGAAAATGGCGGTTATGGAGTAAGTGAAGAGTCACTGTACATCTTGCCCTTTTATACCTCTGACAGGTCAATAAATGATATTTGATAAAATTTGAAATCCGCATTTATTACCTGATGAGTCACTGTACGTATGACGCCCTTAAGTCTCGCCTATATTATCGAGTCGCCTATTTTATCGAAGACGCCGATATGGAGATAGACACTTACCCAAGGTTGTCTATTTACTCGGCGAGTTGAGATCGGGCGATCACGTAGGCGGTTTAATAACAGTTTATGAAATAACTTAAAGAATTAGCTAGAAAGGATTAAGGATTGAGGTCAAGCATACCAAGCTCTCCTCTTAAATATGCAAACCTGGTTGAATCAAGTGGTTTTGTGAAGATGTCTCTACGATTCTCTGTAGGCACATATTGCATGCGATGTTACCTTTTTCAACATGATCTTTAAGAAAGTGATATCTCACATCAATGTGCTTTGTCTTGGAGTGCATGACAGATTTTGAGATACGAGATTGCCGACGTGTTGTCACACATTATAGGACAATTATCGTCGTAATCTCATAATCAACAAGTTCTTTGTTTGATCCACGCAATTGTGAGCAGCAGCTACCAGCTATGTATTACGCTTCGTTGTTGAAGTGGAGACAGAGGTTTGCTTCTTCGGCCCATGAGACAAGTCTATTTCCTAAGAATTGACAAGTCCCACTTGTGCTTTTCTGTCAACTTTACATGCAGCAAAATCAGCATCGAGTAGCCTATAAGATTAAAAGATGAATCTCTAGGATACCAGATTCCCAAATTTGGAGTATCTATCAGATATCTGATGATTCTTTTGACTGCTTGTAGGTGAGACTCCTTTGGATCAGCTTGAAATCTAGCACAAACACAAACAGCAAACATGATATCAGGCCTACTAGCAGTTAAGTATAAAAGTGAACCAATCATGCCTCTGAAGAGAGTCATGTCCACTTTCTTGCCCTTCTCATCTTTGTCAAGATGGCAGTTAGTAGCCATAGGAGTGCTGAAGCTGTTTGCATTCTCAAGACCAAATTTCTTGATAACATCCTTTGCATATTTGGCTTGATTGATGAAGATACCATTTGAACTTTGTTGAATTTGAAGACCAAGAAAAAAATTGAGCTCTCCCATCATGCTCATCTCAAATTTACTCTGCATAAGCTTTTCAAACCTTTTGCAAAGATTTTCATTAGTAGAACCAAAGATAATATCATCAACATATATTTGAACAAGTAAGGAATGACCTTTATGTTTCAAAATGAAAAGGGTAGTGTCAATTTGACCTCTTACAAAGCCTTGAGATGTCAAGAACTTTGAAAGGGTCTCATACCAGGCTCTTGGAGCTTGTTTAAGTCCATAAAGGGCTTTCCTCAGCTTGTAGACATCTTCTCTTCTTGAAGCTTTATGAATCCAGGAGGTTGCTCTACATAGACTTCTTCTTGAAGTTCTCCATTTAGAAAAGCACTCTTTACATCCATTTGATAAACTTTGAAGTCTTTGAAAGAGGCATAGGCCAAGAATAATCGGATAGCTTCTAATCTAGCAACAGGAGCAAATGTCTCATCATAGTCAATACCCTCCTCTTGTCTATATCCTTGGGCTACCAGTCTTGCCTTGTTTCTTGTAATATTGCCGTTTTCATCCATTTTGTTTCTGAAAACCCACTTTGTGCCAATAACTGTTTGTTCTTTAGGCCTAGGTACCAGTGACCAGACTTGGCATCTGTCAAATTGGTTTAGCTCTTCTTGCATAGCTTCCACCCAGCTTGGATCTTCCAGGGCTTCATCAATCTTTTTGGGTTCGATGTTAGATACAAATGCAGTAGAATACATGCATTCATTCCTTGAGGCTTGTCTGGTTTGAACGCCAACATTAAGATCTCCAATGATTTGAGTGATAGGATGATCTTTTACTTCCCTAACTTCTGCAGGATGAATTTGTCTTATTGCATCAGCAGAGTTGGATTCTTGAGAAGTAGAAGTGACTGAAGCTTGATTTTCTAAAGGGTAGGTTAATTCCAAGGTAGGTTGTATGACTTCTGGTGTGGAAGGCAAAGTGGATTCAGGGTTTTCAGAGTGTTCATTTGTTGGTTCGTTTGAAGATTCTAACAGGTTTACTCTTGGAAGCTCTTGTGAAGAAGGAGGATCAGCAGATCTGGGACTTGGCTGTTCTGTACCTGTCTCATGTTCATCAGAATCATTAGTAACCTTAGGAGCCAAATGTGGCCCAATGAAATCAAATTCATCAAAAGAAACATGTACAGATTCAACAACTTTTAGTGAAGTTTTATTGTAAACTCTGTATGCTTTTGAAAACTTGGCATATCCTAAAAATTCCTTCATCACTTTTGGATTCAAATTTACCTCTATGTTCTCTACCATTGTAAAGAACATAGCATTTACAACCAAATATTTTAAAGAATCCAATGTTGGGAGCTCGCCTCTCCATATTTCATATGGAGTTTTGTTATGAAATTTGTTTATGATGGACTGTTTTGTGTGAAGCGGCGGTGTTCACGCCTTCCCCGAAATACATAGGCGGCTTTGCTTCGGCAATCATTGTTTTTCTGCTTCAATGAGAGTTCTGTTTTTCAAAGAACTCCATTTTGTTGAGGTGTGCCAATGCGAGAAGTTGTGACCAATTCCATGGTCATCACAATATTTGGCAACACCATTGTTTTTGAACTCTGTTCCATTGTCTGATCTGACATCAGAGATATCATCCAGCTTCTGAGTTTGTAGTCTTCTGAAGAGTTCAGTAATGATGTCATATGCTTCATCTTTGGAGGACATCATCTCTACCCAAGTGAATCTTGAGTAATCATCAACTACCACAAGAGTATACTTGCCCACCAAGACTTGTAGTAGTTACAGTCCAAACAGATCCATGTGCAAGAGCCGTAGAGGTGCGTTGTTGATAGGCAAGGCTTGCTTTTGAAGGAAGATTTGTGTAGTTTGCCCAGTTGACATGCTCTGAGACGTGTGATTCAGTTGATATCTTAGGCAAACCAACAACTAGATTATCTTTTGATAGCTTCTCCAAGTATTTGAAATTGAGATGACTAAGCCTTTTGTGCCACAACCAGCTGTTGTCAGATGATGACCTAGCAACCAAGCATAGATTTGATTTTCTTCCAACTGCATTTAGGTCAACAGCATAGACATTCCCTTTTCGAATCCGTCGGATAGTTGAACATGTCTCATTGTCCTTTATGAGACATTGACTAGAGGAAAATTGACAGGTTAGACCTTTATCACAGAATTGTGATATGCTCAGCAGATTGTGCTTTAAACCTTCAACTAGAGAAACTTTGTTGATAGAAAGATTGCCTCTGATTATACTTCCATAACCAATGGTCTTCCCTTTTGAGTTATCTCCAAATATGACTGAGGGACCCTTTGCTTCAACAATGCTTGAGAGAAGATGTGGATCACCAGTCATATGCTTTGAGCATCCACTGTCTAGATACCATAGATCTTTTTCTTCTTCATTGACAGCCATAAAGCATTCTGAAATATAGACATTTAAGAATATGGTCCCCTTTTATTTTTGGGTCCTCAAGGTTAGCAACCTTTTGGGATCCACACCTGTTTAACCTTTGGAGGAGTAAATCCTCTAGATTTAGGTGTGAATCTCAGAAGGCATTCATGAAACTCATGACCATAGTTTTTGCAGAAAGAGCATTTGTGAAATCCTTCAACATGAGTAATGATTTCTTTTGAGGCTTCCTATTATCGCCAGTCTTTGGAATGATCTTTCGCGATAATTGGCCTATAGGACTTAGGGCGATAATGCCTTTTCTTGTTGATGTTAGGTTTACAATAAGTAGACCTCTTATCAAAAGATTTTGTATTTACAGCACATGTCCTTTAAGCTTTTTATCGAATTCACTTCTTTTGCCCATTTATAGGCAAGTTGATATCGCAGCCTTGCCTTTGACAAATTTAATAGGTTTGAGCCGAGAGTTCCTAGACTTGCTATTAGTCATCCTGTTTCCTTAGGGTGACTAATGGCAGGTTTCATTGCTCGAGACTCCTATTAGCAGAGTCATTCGCGCATTGCTTTCCTTTGGACTTGTCTTTTGTGTTCTTGGGATAAACAAAAGGAACTTTGTTAAAGCCAAGTCCTTGCCTTTTGGGAGACTGCTGGTCATAAGAAACTTCTACACCGATTCTTCAAGAATTACTTCGATGTCTCATCTTTTGAGAACTAGAAGGACTACCTACATTGAACTCATTTTGAAAACCGATACCGCTTTGTCATCTAAAGATTTTTGGTTTGAAAGAATGGTATCAAAGTTTCCTTTAGAGTTATTCCAAGTATTGACAACCTTTTGAAGGTCATCTTTTCGAATTTATCTTCTTGATGTGTTCAAGTAGGAAGTCCACTTTTTCATCAAAGTTTTGTTCTCTTTTTGCAATTTGATACTTTCACTTGTCTATCAAGATCTTTGATCTTAGACATCAAGGTTGATTTCTCGAGACAGCTAGTTCATGCTTCTTGGCAAGTTTTACATAGGCGACTTTGAATTTTGAAAATTCTTCCAAAGATATCCTTGTTAGCTTTGATGAGCTCTCCCTTTGATGGGTCATTGAACTCATCATCATCATCATCGTCATTTTGTTGAAATGGTAGTGACCTCACCGAATCATGTGGTGACTCCTAGCCATAAGGCATATGTTGGCTTCTTCAAAAAATCACAGAGTCATCCTCATCGGTGTCGTTGTCACACCAAGTAGGTAGGTTGCTTTCATCAATGTCTTCACCACCATCCCTTTTTGTTTTTGAAATTTGGACTCGGACGTTTCTTATAAAATTCATACTTTGGCTTAGGACATTGAGACGCAAAGTGGCCTGGTTTCCTACAATTAAAACAAACTAGCTCATTGTCCTTTTGGTGGTCTGCTGATTTATAAGGAGCGAACTTTTCGGTTGAGCTTGTTTTATAAGGAACGGCGCTTTGTGAGAAGACCGCTATGTGATGATGATTTATTAAACCTTTTGAAACGTTGATATTTCTTTACAAACATAGCAAAGGCTTCGTCGAAAGAATATCATCATCTTCACCGGATGTAGAAGGTGTTTCATCGTTTTGAACAGAAGGTTCGAGACATGGCCGGTAAGGACAAGTTTTTAAAACTCTTTTCCATTTCTTGAGCTTGTTGGATCTCAAGCTCATAAATTGAAAGACTAGCATAAAGGTTTCTAAGAGTCGTTTGTTTAAATCTTTTGACTCTTTCATGGCGTAATTTTAACATGCCATAAACCGCCTAGTGCATTTAGAAATCTCATGTTTATTTCTTTCATTTCATACTTCTTTCCTAAAGAATAGCAAGAGTTGACTACCTCATAGAATCTCATAGGCGCTTCGTAGAGACTCTTTGGGATCCTTTTGAAGGAGTCAAACTTCGGATGCAGTGTATAATTTGTTATTCTTTGTCTCACCATCACCTTCAAGATATTCAAGGATGGCTTCCCACATCTCCTTTGCGTGTTCGGGTTGATAATCTGTACGTGCTTATATCGACACGCCTAGTAATGATGTTGATGGCCTTTCCATCCGAGCATCATTCTTTCGTCTTCATCATCCCACTCTTCGGCTTTGGTATTTCGGTTCAGCAGCTTGCATCTACCGCGCCGTGTATTGGGCTTCATTGGAATTCGGGTCCATCTCGTGACACATTTCCACAAACGTTTGTCAATTGAATTCATATGTCTTTTGACTTTATCTTTCCAGATGTCAAAGTGAACTTCATCCAAGACAGACAATGGTTCACATTTGAAGTTTCCAACATTTGGTGAGCAGCCATGATCTTTAATCTCTCAAGAGGTTAATCTCGAAAAACTAGTTTTCAAAGAGTTAAGCTCGATACCAATTGTTAGGTCCAAGGTTGCTCAATATAGGCTAGAAGGGGGGGGTTGAATAGCCTATATTCAATTTTTAAAAATTGATTTGAAAAATCTTACTTCACTTAAGTTAGAAAAATTTAGCAGGCGGAAGTCTTGTGAAGTATAGGACAAGTTGGAAATGGCTGATCTTCACAGAATAAGATCAGCTTCTCAACTTTGGAAATCTGGAAATATAAGCAACACAAATAATTCACAATCACACACAAGTAGACAGAGTATTTAATATGGTTCACACTTATGAATAAGTGCTACGTCCACAACCAAAGTGGTCAACTTTGGATTTGAAAATCGTGTACTAAGTTTATCCACTAGATATTTTACAAACTAAATCTCTAATGGATTGTGTACAAAAATTTTGTTGACCAAGTGTTTGTGTGGGAGAATTGATATCAATAAGATACAATTCTCGTGAGCTATGAAAAGCTAGGTGTTGCAATCAATGAAGAGCTTTAATGGACTAGACGTCTAAGTGTGAAGCTCTTCAATGAATGTATACAGATAGGACGTTTAAGCTTTTTAAGAACTTGAAGACTATAGAGATTTTGTAGTTGGAGTAGTTGAGAAGATCACATGAATGCTGCCATGAAGTCTCCTTTTATATGCAGGAGTGACCTTGGAGCCGTTGGAGATCTTCATGAGTTGCTCAATTTGAATTCAAGAGCATTTAATGCTCTAATGGTGTTGTTGAGCTCTGATAGGCGGTTCTGCAAGTTCCAGTCTGTCACCTGAAATTTTGCCAAAAATGGATAGACTGTGCTTGCAGGCAGAATGTCCTTTTCTGAATTGTATGCCAAGAATGGAAAGCTTCATTAAATGCGTTTTGCAGGTTAACGTTGTATCGCAATTAATGAGATCTTTGAGTTAGGGCATATCTTCGGCAGATGACTATCGGACGTTCTTGGAGTTCTTCAACTTTGCAGATAGAGCTTGGCTTGAGCTTGTCCGATATCAAAGTACGACTGCTGAATCAAGTTTTGCCTATTTGTGCAGAGGACGTCCGATGTCCTATAGGCTATCTTCTTCAAGACTTATACAATTAGCAACACTAAGCTGTTCAAGCAATGCCTAAGTACAAGTTGCCACTCTAACAGACACGCAGGCCCATTAGTCACCTTGTCTTAGACTTTTAGGTTATGGATTCAAGCAAATCTAAGCTAAAATACAACAGATGCCGACCTCGTCCCTTACTCGAGGTCGAGTATACACGTTGTTGAAGATATTCATGGTATCTCTGAGCTGAGTGATGCTCAACTTGTCCTTACACTACTAGAAACACGGTAATTACTGTCGGAATATTTACTGTCAGAATATTCCGACAGTAATTACTGTCGGATATTGTTAAATCACTGTCGGTAATTCCGACAGTAATGTTAATTTTTTTGGCGGGATAAATTTTACTGTCGGAAATGATCCGACAGTAAATATCCGACAGTAATACAGGTATATTCTCAGAATATACTTTTTCGTCCGACAGTAATTACTGTCGGACTATTCCGACAGTAATATTCCGACAGTAAATAAGGGAATATTCTTCGAATATTCCTTTTTGCATCGTCAGAATTTTGGAGATTAACAATACTGTCGGAGTCCGACAGTAAAACTCCGACAGTATTTCTGACGGAAAATTTCTGTCGGAGTTATCCGACAGTAAATTGAAATTAAAACCCTAAATCGAACAGCCCTCCCCAAATCGACATACTCCTCTCTCTCTCTCTCTCTCTCTCTCTCTCTCTCTCTCTCTCTCTCTCTCTCTCTCTCTCTCTCTCAGTTTACACACTCTCTCTCTAAGTTTACACTCTCTCTCTCTTCCTTCAGCGATATCCGCCTCCGCCGTCCCCCCACCGTCACCACCGCCTCCTGCCGCCACCGCCTCCCCGCTTCACCCCGTCGCGCCACCGTCACCCCTCTCTCTCAAACCCTAGGTATATATTTTTTTTAATTTTTAATTTTTTGTATTTAATTTATGTTTTGTTTTAAATTTTGTATAAAAATTGTATGTTGGGTATTTGTTGTTTATATTTAAAATTTTTTTTTTTTGAGTCCGCCGCGCCACACCTCCGCCGCGCCACACCGCCGCCGCGCCACCGCCACCCTCTCGCTCTCCTTGCGCCACCGCCACCGCCACCCTCTCTCTCTCTCTCCCTAGGTAATTTCTAATACTACTTCTTCTCTTTTTTTTTTTTATGCATTGTGATACATGCAGTATATGTGATTGATACAATTTTTATACTTACAGTATTTGTTGTTTATATTTTTATTATTTATTTTTTTTTGAGTCCGCCGCGCCACCGCCACCCTCTCGCTCTCCTTGCGCCACCGCCACCGCCACCCTCTCTCTCTCTCTCTCCCTAGGTAATTTCTAATACTACTTCTTCTCTTTTTTTTTTTATGCATTGTGATACATGCAGTATATGTGATTGATACAATTTTTATACTTACAGTATAAAGTTATAAAATTTTATATTTTTTATAATGGTATTACATATAAAGTTTATCGAAGGAGTTTTATTTTTCAAAATTATAGCTTCATATGCTTTCACTCCTTGCACTGGGTAAATTATTGTCCAATGCTCCATTTCTGATTCCTTGAAGATCTGTAAGTTAAATTGGTAAACTTCTGGTGTGAGTTTATTTGCGTATACCCTGATTGTTGCACATGAAGGTTATTAGTACCAATATAATATGTTACAAAAGGAAATATGTAGTATTTTATCTCTTTTCGTTTCAGCACTGGAAGTCTCTATTGTTGTTATATTTGATGTTGAAATAATACACTGGCCAAACAATTTTATATACTATCTTATTTTTACAGTATATAAGATTGTTATAATTTTTAAATTGACAGTATATCAATTAATTACTACATATGTGATCTTATATGTAGTTACCTGTTTGATTTGTATTCCTAACAGTTTCTAGAGGATAAGTTACCGGTTTGATTTGTATTCCTTGCAAGTTGCAGTATCTAGAGGATAATTTTTTGTTCCAAGTTTGACATCGGTCATTCGAATCCAAGACTTCCATGGGCCATATGCTCTTTAAAGGCTGTGTTATAACATGTGGGTAGTTTAGGGATTTGGTTCCTAACTTTTTTGTTTGGAGATGTTTGATTTACTATCAATGAAATAAAATGTCATGGTTCTGTTCAAATTTAAGCCTTCTTTCTATTTCATTTTTTATTTAAATAATAATGTATATTAAAACAAATAGGCCAATGATGTGACGATAATGACTACTGTACTGTCTTATGAGTGTGTCCAGGAATTGTGTTTTTTTGTTCATTTTGTGATTTTCTCATTCACTTCATATTATTAGTCTCATCATCTTTGTCTTAACTTTTGTTTTCATCTGTTTATGGTAAAAAAGAATTCCTATATATATTCCATGCATGCACAGTATATTTTGTATCACCTTTTTTTTTTTTTTCCCCCGATTATTAGATAGTTCATTCGAGTCAGCTTGTATATATTCACCTCAATTTAATCTCATCCGTAACATTAGACTATACATATATAGAAATTACTAGCACGTGATGACAATAGGGATCTGACTCTGGTGAACAACCTCGGGAACGGATCCAGCTACACTTAATTAAAATGATAACATACTCAAACGACCAAATTTTGTAATTCCTTAATTAATGTTTTGGGTAAGAATAACATAAATAGTGTACAAGTAACAAGAAAAGATAAAAATGCTATATACATATTGAGAAAATTGATGCACCAGATTCGCCAGGATAAGACAAAAGTCCTTTTGGTGTAATCACCAGATTCGGTGTGACAGAAGCTCGTTCTCTGAACCATTAGGTTACCTATTTGGGAGTAGGTAACCTAATCATTGTGTTTGTGTTTGTGTTTGTTTTTCATACTTGTAGTAGTAGTAGTAGTATGTTTTTTTTTATAATGCTAGTAGACTTTTAACTAATTTAAACTCATTTAAAATGCTAGTAGACTATTAACTAATTCCTTCTTAGACTTCTTAGGTTGTTCAAGTTTAATATGTTGATATTACATATTCTCCATTGAGAGTATTATGTTGATATTCATGCATTAGTTGAACCACTTAATGAGTTTCACGTCCCTTTAGAGATTTAATGTCTCTATTGTATGCCTGTAGCAGGATGGCACGAACTAGGAAGACTGCCAGGATGTCAGTTATGCATCCGATCTTATTTCAACTAAGACACGCATTACGAGAACTGAGAGAACTTGAGGATCAACTGAATGTGGCCCTAGGTGAGACACCCCGAGTGGAGCAAGTGACCCCACCGAACCCTCCTGCACCGACCCAAGACTCCAATAGGGAATGTAATCATTGAGAGTGTGTTACACTCTATGTTTCGACTAGCATGTGTAGTATGTGGTATTGGTATCCAATGATACCGATCCGTTCCGTTGAATGTATTTAGAGTTCGAAACTCTTATTATTATTTATGTTGACCTTGTGACTTTTTGACGTGAATAGTGCATCACGAGCATGTTAACTTGCGATTCCGTTAGCTTTTTATATTGTCGGCTTGTGATAAAGCTGGTAGTGCAATTATTCATAACAGAGTCCTATGACTCGCATGACTTCGAGGTGTTGCATTTATTGCACCCTTTGACTCAAGTCTATTCCTTTGATGATGGGATGTAAGCTAAGAAATCAACTTTGACTTAAATCAATTAAACATATATTTCATCGATGATAATTCATTAATAAATTATAATATCTGGACACCAGTCGCACTTCGGTGGTTCTTAGAGTTATCAAACTTTAAGAATGGACGGGTAGAACAAAAGGATATTATTTTTCATTAATGAATTTCGCTTGTTTCTTTACCCTATAAAGTTTCAGAAATTTCCCTTAATCACAACCTTAAATTCTAAACCCCAACCTAAACCCTAAATTGGACCCTTAAACAACCCTAAACCATATCTAAACCGTATCCAGTTAAAATTAATCAAATATATTTATCTTTTAAAAAAAATCAAGTTTTTAGAAAATTAGGATGTAAGCTAAGAAATCAACTTTGACTTAAATCAATTAAACATATATTTCATCGATGATCATTCATTAATAAATTATAATATCTGGACACCAGTCGCACTTCGGTGGTTCTTAGAGTTATCAAACTTTAAGAATGGACGGGTAGAACAAAAGGATATTATTTTTCATAAATGAATTTCGCTTGTTTCTTTACCCTATAAAGTTTCAGAAATTTCCCTTAATCACAACCTTAAATTCTAAACCCCAACCTAAACCCTAAATTGGACCCTTAAACAACCCTAAACCATATCTAAACCGTATCCAGTTAAAATTAATCAAATATATTTATCTTTTAAAAAAAAATCAAGTTTTAGAAAATTAGGATGTAAGCTAAGAAATCAACTTTGACTTAAATCAATTAAACATATATTTCATCGATGATCATTCATTAATAAATTATAATATCTGGACACCAGTCGCACTTTGGTGGTTCTTAGAGTTATCAAACTTTAAGAATGGACGGGTAGAACAAAAGGATATTATTTTTCATTAATGAATTTCGCTTGTTTCTTTACCCTATAAACACTAAACCTTATCTAAACCCCCTAAACCCGATCTAAACCCTAAATTCTAAATCATATCTAAACCCTAAACACTCAACTCTAGCTAAACCCCCGAAACTCTATCTAAACCCTAAACCATGCCTAAACCCTAAATATTATCTAAATCAGTATCTATCATTATATTCTCGTCATTCCCAGATCTAAAGCTGATCGTCCCAAATTTCCCACATCAATGTAGGTTTATTGGATTCAAGATGGGAGATCCTTCAATTGAAGTACCTCTTTCATTCGCCGTGGAGCAATTACTCGACAAAATTTGTGTACGTCGTCGTTAATTATCTCTGCCGCCGAATTAAGCTTATTTAAGAAGAGGAATTCTTGAAAGCATCCAAGGACAACGGAGATGCTATTCTTTATGTCGTTGATAGCTGTCCGTCCTTTCATAGATCCTACAAATATTGCTCGTGAAGAAGAGTTCTCGGCACTTGGGACTGACCTCAAAAGGGTTGAAAACTATTCTTATGCTGGAGATGCTACTAAGTTTTGTTAAAGCTTAGTCTTAACTCCGTAAGGATACTTTGCAATCCTTGTGAGCTCACTCCCAAAGTGCTGAGAACTCTTTTTCACCAGCAATATTTTTAGGCTTCAATGAACGATGGAGAGCTGTCAACAACATAGGGAATTACAAAACTCCGTTGTCCTTGGATGCTTTCAAGAATTCCTCTTCTTAAATAATCTTAATTCGGGCGATAATTAACGACGACGTACACAAATTTTGTCGAGTAATTGCTCCACGCGAATGAAAGAGGTACTTCAATTGAAGGATCTCCCATCTTGAATCCAATAAACCTACATTGATGTGGGAAATTTGGGACGATCACTTTAGATCTGGGTTTGACGAGTATGATGATAGATACCGATTTAGATAATATTTAGGTTTAGACAGGTAATGTGCGTGATGTCGACCGATGAATTGTGGTTACCGTAATAAGTGTATTTTTCTCATACTAATCATTTGTTGCTTAATAGGAGTTATGTCGACTGACGATCGCAGTTAGATGTATAATCGGAGGTTGCCGAATCATAGTGGTATTACGATGAGTTCATTAGAGGTTTGAAGAGTTTTATCGAATTTGCTCTAGCGAACCCCAAATACATGAGTGGTAACAACATAAGGTGTCCATGTGATGGCTGCAAAATCGAAAGTACTTCCCTTCGATGATTGTTGAGAAGCACCTTCTCCAAAGACGGGTTTCAAGTTGGGTACAAGCGGTGGGTAGCTCACGGTGAGCAAATCGAGTAGTGTCTAGGCCGGAAAGTAACCAGCAGAGGATTCTGTACGTGAACCCGAACCGGTAAATACGAGTGTGAACGATGAACCATTTCGTGGTATGGAAGATATGGTTAGGGATGCCGGGTCCTCATTTTGACCGGTCGGAGAACGCACGTCAAGAGGAGCCAAATCCGCAGCCTAGTAAGTTCATTGAAGCTATGGAGTCCGTAACGGAGAAGTTGTATCCCGGCTCGGCGCACCGTTTTGGAGACGTGGTGAGTTCCTAAACATCAAGTCGATTGCAATATTAGTCAATCTGGTTTCAATCGTCTTATGAAAGCACTGAAAAAAGCTTTGCCGAAAGAGAATAAGATGCCAGAGAACTTCTATCAGACAAAGAAGATGGTTGGGCATATTGGGTTGAAATATGAGAAGATTGATGCGTGCAAGAATGATTGCATGCTTTTCTACAAGGAAGATTCAAACTTGAAAGAATGTTCCGTGTGTGGCCATGATCGATATAAGCCGAAACGGAGGGCGCTTCAAACGCAAGAAGAATGAACCTTATAAGCGGTGCGTTACTTGCCGTTGACTCGAGATTGCAACGCCTACGCGTCTAAAGCTAATTCAGAAGCTATGCGTTGGCACAAAGAAAGCCCGCGCGAGGATGGCGTGTTGACTCATCCGTCAGACGGCTTGGCTTGGAAACAATTTGATGCAACCCATCCTGACTTTGCTGCCGAAGCTAGAAATATCAGGTTCACTACTAGAAACACGGTAATTACTGTCGGAATATTTATTGTCGGAATATTCCGACAGTAATTACTGTCGAATATTGGTAAATCACTGTCGGTAATTCCGACAGTAATGTTAATTTTTTTGGCGGGATAAATTTTACTGTCGGAAATGATCCGACAGTAAATATCCTACAGTAATACAGGTATATTCTCAGAATATACTTTTTCGTCCGACAGTAATTACTGTCGGACTATTCCGACAGTAAATAAGGGAATATTCTTCGAATATTCCTTTTTGCATCGTCAGAATTTTGGAGATTAACAATACTGTCGGAGTCCGACAGTAAAACTCCGACAGTATTTCTGACGGAAAATTTCTGTCGGAGTTATCCGACAGTAAATTGAAATTAAAACCCTAAATCGAACAGCCCTCCCCAAATCGACATACTCCTCTCTCCCTCACAGTTTACACTCTCTCTCTCTAAGTTTACACTCTCTCTCTCTTCCTTCAGCGATATCCGCCTCCGCCGTCCCCCCACCGTCACCACCGCCCCCTCCAGCCGTCGCCACCGCCCCCTCCAGCCGCTTCACCCCGTCGCGCCACCGTCACCCCTCTCTCTCAAACCCTAGGTATATATTTTTTTTAATTTTTAATTTTTTGTATTTAATTTATGTTTTGTTTTAAATTTTGTATAAAAATTGTATGTTGGGTATTTGTTGTTTATATTTTTATTTATTTATTTTTTTTGAGTCGGCCGCGCCACCGCCACCCTCACGCTCTCCTTGCGCCACCGCCACCGCCACCCTCTCTCTCTCTCTCCCTAGGTAATTTCTAATACTACTTCTTGTCTTTTTTTTTATGCATTGTGATACATGCAGTATATGTGATTGATACAATTTTTATACTTACAGTATTTGTTGTTTATATATATATATATATATTTTTTTAGTCCGCCGCGCCACCGCCACCCTCTCGCTCTCCTTGCGCCACCGCCACCGCCACCCTCTCTCTCTCTCTCCCTAGGTAATTTCTAATACTACTTCTTCTCTCTTTTTTTTTTATGCATTGTGATACATGCAGTATATGTGATTGATACAATTTTTATACTTACAGTATAAAGTTAAAAAATTTTATATTTTTTATAATGGTATTACATATAAAGTTTATCGAAGGAGTTTTATTTTTCAAAATTATAGCTTCATATGCTTTCACTCCTTGCACTGGGTAAATTATTGTCCAATGCTCCATTTCTGATTCCTTGAAGATCTGTGAGTTAAATTGGTAAACTTCTGGTGTGAGTTTATTTGCGTATACCCTGATTGTTGCACATGAAGGTTATTAGTACCAATATAATATGTTACAAAAGGAAATATGTAGTGTTTTATCTCTTTTCGTTTCAGCACTAGAAGTCTCTATTGTTGTTATATTTGATGTTGAAATAATACACTGGCCAAACAATTTTATATACTATCTTATTTTTACAGTATATAAGATTGTTATAATTTTTAAATTGACAATATATCAATTAATTACTACATATGTGATCTTATATGTAGTTACCTGTTTGATTTGTATTCCTAACAATTTCTAGAGGATAAGTTACCGGTTTGATTTGTATTCCTTGCAAGTTGCAGTATCTAGAGGATAATTTTTTGTTCCAAGTTTGACATCAGGTCATTCGAATCCAGTACTTCCATGGGCCATATGCTCTTTAAAGGCTGTGTTATAACATGTGGGTAGTTTAGGGATTTGGTTCCTAACTTTTTTGTTTGGAGATGTTTGATTTACTATCAATGAAATAAAATGTCATGGTTCTGTTCAAATTTAAGCCTTCTTTCAATTTCATTTTTTATTTAAATAATAATGTATATTAAAACAAATAGGCCAATGATGTGACGATAATGACTACTGTATTGTCTTATGAGTGTGTCCAGGAATTGTGTTTTTTTGTTCATTTTGTGATTTTCTCATTCACTTCATATTATTAGTCTCATCATCTTTGTCTTAACTTTTGTTTTCATCTGTTTATGGTAAAAAAGAATTCCTATATATATTCCATGCATGCACAGTATATATTGTATCACCTTTTTTTTTTTTTTTTCCTGATTATTAGATAGTTCATTCGAGTCAGCTTGTATATATTCACCTCAATTTAATCTCATCCGTAACATTAGACTATACATATATAGAAATTACTTGCACGTGATGACAATAGGGATCTGACTCGGGTGAACAGCCTCGGGAACGGATCCATCTACACTTAATTAAAATGATAACATACTCAAACGGCCAAATTTTGTAATTCCTTAATTAATGTTTTGGGTAAGAATAACATAAATAGTGTACAAGTAACAAGAAAAGATAAAAATGCTATAAACATATTGAGAAAATTGATGCACCAGATTCGCCAGGATAAGACAAAAGTCCTTTTGGTGTAATCACCAGATTCGGTGTGACAGAAGCTCGTTCTCTGAACCATTAGGTTACCTATTTGGGAGTAGGTAACCTAATCATTGTGTTTGTGTTTGTGTTTGTGTTTCATACTTGTAGTAGTAGTAGTAGTATGTTTTTTTTTATAATGCTAGTAGACTTTTAACTAATTTAAACTCATTTAAAATGCTAGTTGACTTTTAACTAATTCCTTCTTAGACTTCTTAGGTTGTTCAAGTTTAATATGTTGATATTACATATTCTCCATTGAGAGTATTATGTTGATATTCATGCATTAGTTGAACCACTTAATGTGTTTCACTTCCCTTTAGAGATTTAATGTCTCTATTGTATGCCTGTAGCAGGATGGCACGAACTAGGAAGACTGCCAGGATGTCAGTTATGCATCCGATCTTATTTCAACTAAGACACGCATTACGAGAACTGAGAGAACTTGAGGATCAACTGAATGTGGCCCTAGGTGAGACACCCCGAGTGGAGCAAGTGACCCCACCGAACCCTCCTGCACCGACCCAAGACTCCAATAGGGAATGTAATCATTGAGAGTGTGTTACACTCTATGTTTCGACTAGCATGTGTAGTATGTGGTATTGGTATCCAATGATACGATCCGTTCGTTGAATGTATTTAGAGTTCGAAACTCTTATTATTATTTATGTTGACCTTGTGACTTATTGACGTGAATAGTGCATCACGAGCATGTTAACTTGCGATTCCGTTAGCTTTTTATATTGTCGGCTTGTGATAAAGCTGGTAGTGCAATAATTCATAACAGAGTCCTATGACTCGCATGACTTCGAGGTGTTGCATTTATTGCACCCTTTGACTCAAGTCTATTCCTTTGATGATGGGATGTAAGCTAAGAAATCAACTTTGACTTAAATCAATTAAACATATATTTCATCGATGATAATTCATTAATAAATTATAATATCTGGACACCGGCACTTCGGTGGTTCTTAGAGTTATCAAACTTTAAGAATGGACGGGTAGAACAAAAGGATATTATTTTTCATTAATGAATTTCGCTTGTTTCTTTACCCTATAAAGTTTCAGAAATTTCCCTTAATCACAACCTTAAATTCTAAACCCCAACCTAAACCCTAAATTGGACCCTTAAACAACCCTAAACCATATCTAAACCGTATCCAGTTAAAATTAATCAAATATATTTATCTTTTAAAAAAAAAATCAAGTTTTTAGAAAATTAGGATGTAAGCTAAGATATCAACTTTGACTTAAATCAATTAAACATATATTTCATCGATAATCATTCATTAATAAATTATAATATCTGGACACCAGTCGCACTTCGGTGGTTCTTAGAGTTATCAAACTTTAAGAATGGACGGGTAGAACAAAAGGATATTATTTTTCATTAATGAATTTCGCTTGTTTCTTTACCCTATAAAGTTTCGAAATTTCCTTAATCACAACCTTAAATTCTAAACCCCAACCTAAACCCTAAATTGGACCCTTAAACAACCCTAAACCATATCTAAACCGTATCCAGTTAAAATTAATCAAATATATTTATCTTTTAAAAAAAAATCAAGTTTTTAGAAAATTAGGATGTAAGCTAAGAAATCAACTTTGACTTAAATCAATTAAACATATATTTCATCGATGATCATTCATTAATAAATTATAATATCTGGACACCAGTCGCATTTCGGTGGTTCTTAGAGTTATCAAACTTTAAGAATGGACGGGTAGAACAAAAGGATATTATTTTTCATTAATTAATTTCGCTTGTTTCTTTACCCTATAAAGTTTCAGAAATTTCCCTTAATCACAACCTTAAATTCTAAACCCCAACCTAAACCCTAAATTGGACCCTTAAACAACCCTAAACCATATCTAAACCGTATCCAGTTAAAATTAATCAAATATATTTATCTTTTAAAAAAAAATCAAGTTTTTAGAAAATTAGGATGTAAGCTAAGATATCAACTTTGACTTAAATCAATTAAACATATATTTCATCGATAATCATTCATTAATAAATTATAATATCTGGACACCAGTCGCACTTCGGTGGTTCTTAGAGTTATCAAACTTTAAGAATGGACGGGTAGAACAAAAGGATATTATTTTTCATTAATGAATTTCGCTTGTTTCTTTACCCTATAAAGTTTCAGAAATTTCCCTTAATCACAACCTTAAATTCTAAACCCCAACCTAAACCCAAAATTGGACCCTTAAACAACCCTAAACCATATCTAAACCGTATCCAGTTAAAATTAATCAAATATATTTATCTTTTAAAAAAAAATCAAGTTTTTAGAAAATTAGGATGTAAGCTAAGATATCAACTTTGACTTAAATCAATTAAACATATATTTCATCGATAATCATTCATTAATAAATTATAATATCTGGACACCAGTCGCACTTCGGTGGTTCTTAGAGTTATCAAACTTTAAGAATGGACGGGTAGAACAAAAGGATATTATTTTTCATTAATGAATTTCGCTTGTTTCTTTACCCTATAAAGTTTCAGAAATTTCCCTTAATCACAACCTTAAATTCTAAACCCCAACCTAAACCCTAAATTGGACCCTTAAACAACCCTAAACCATATCTAAACCGTATCCAGTTAAAATTAATCAAATATATTTATCTTTTAAAAAAAAATCAAGTTTTTAGAAAATTAGGATGTAAGTTAAGAAATCAACTTTGACTTAAATCAATTAAACATATATTTCATCGATGATCATTCATTAATAAATTATAATATCTGGACACCAGTCGCACTTCGGTGGTTCTTAGAGTTATCAAACTTTAAGAATGGACGGGTAGAACAAAAGGATATTATTTTTCATTAATTAATTTCGCTTGTTTCTTTACCCTATAAAGTTTCGAAATTTCCTTAATCACAACCTTAAATTCTAAACCCCAACCTAAACCCTAAATTGGACCCTTAAACAACCCTAAACCATATCTAAACCGTATCCAGTTAAAATTAATCATATATATTTATCTTTAAAAAAAAATCAAGTTTTTAGAAAATTAGGATGTAAGCTAAGAAATCAACTTTGACTTAAATCAATTAAACATATATTTCATCGATGATCATTCATTAATAAATTATAATATCTGGACACCAGTCGCACTTCGGTGGTTCTTAGAGTTATCAAACTTTAAGAATGGACGGGTAGAACAAAAGGATATTATTTTTCATTAATGAATTTCGCTTGTTTCTTTACCCTATAAACACTAAACCTTATCTAAACCCCCTAAACCCGATCTAAACCCTAAATTCTAAATCATATCTAAACCCTAAACACTCAACTCTAGCTAAACCCCCGAAACTCTATCTAAACCCTAAACCCTAAATATTATCTAAATCAGTATCTATCATTATATTCTCGTCATTCCCAGATCTAAAGCTGATCGTCCCAAATTTCCCACATCAATGTAGGTTTATTGGATTCAAGATGGGAGATCCTTCAATTGAAGTACCTCTTTCATTCGCCGTGGAGCAATTACTCGACAAAATTTGTGTACGTCGTCGTGAATTATCTTTGCCGCCGAATTAAGCTTATTTAAGAAGAGGAATTCTTGAAAGCATCCAAGGACAACGGAGATGCTATTCTTTATGTCGTTGATAGCTGTCTGTCCTTTCATAGATCCCTACAAATATTGCTCGTGAAGAAGAGTTCTCGGCACTTGGGACTGACCTCAAAAGGGTTGAAAACTATTCTTATGCTGGAGATGCTACTAAGTTTTGTTAAAGCTTAGTCTTAACTCCAGTGTAAGGATACTTTGCAATCCTTGTGAGCTCACTCCCAAAGTGCTGAGAACTCTTTTTCACCAGCAATATTTTAGGCTTCAATGAATGATGGAGAGCTGTCAACGACATAGGGAATTACAAAACTCCGTTGTCCTTGGATGCTTTCAAGAATTCCTCTTCTTAAATAATCTTAATTCGGCGGCAAAGATAATTAACGACGACGTACACAAATTTTGTCGAGTAATTGCTCCACGGCGAATGAAAGAGGTACTTCAATTGAAGGATCTCCCATCTTGAATCCAATAAACCTACATTGATGTGGGAAATTTGGGACGATCAGATTTAGATCTGGGTTTGACAAGAGTATGATGATAGATACCGATTTAGATAATATTTAGGGTTTAGACAGTGTAACAGGCGTGATGTCGACCGATGAATTGTGGTTACCGTAATAAGTGTATTTTTCTCATACTAATCATTTGTTGCTTAATAGGAGTTATGTCGACTGACAATCGCAGTTGGATGTATAATCGGAGGTTGCCGAATCGTAGTGGTATTACAGATGAGTTCATTAGAGGTTTGAAGAGTTTTATCGAATTTGCTCTAGCGAACCCCAAATACATGAGTGGTAACAACATAAGGTGTCCATGTGATGGCTGCAAAAATCGAAAGTACTTCCCTTCGATGATTGTTGAGAAGCACCTTCTCCAGTACGGGTTTCAAGTTGGGTACAAGCGGTGGGTAGCTCACGGTGAGCAAATCAGAGTAGTGTCTAGGCCGAAAGTAACCGCAGAGGATTCTGTACGTGAACTGAACCGGTAAATACGAGTGTGAACGATGAACCATTTCGTGGTATGGAAGATATGGTTAGGGATGTTGCTGGTCCTCATTTTGACTGGTCGGAGAACGCACGTCAAGAGGAGCCAAATCCCGCAGCTAGTAAGTTCATTGAAGCTATGGAGTCTGCAATGGAGAAGTTGTATCCTGGCTCTGAGCAGACCGTTTTGGAGACTGTGGCTGAGTTCTTAAACATCAAGTCATATTGCAATATTAGTCAATCTAGTTTCAATCGTCTTATGAAAGCACTGAAAAAAGCTTTGCCGAAAGGGAATAAGATGCCAGAGAAATTCTATCAGACAAAGAAGATTGTTGGGCATATTGGGTTGAAATATGAGAAGATTGATGCGTGCAAGAATGATTGCATGCTTTTCTACAAGGAAGATTCAAACTTGAAAGAATGTTCCGTGTGTGGCCATGATCGATATAAGCCGAAACAGAGGGCGTTCGAAACGCAAGAAGAATGAACCTTATAAGCGGCTGCGTTACTTGCCGTTGACTCCGAGATTGCAACGCCTCTACGCGTCTAAAGCTAATTCGAAGCTATGCGTTGGCACAAAGAAAGCCCGCGAGGATGGCGTGTTGACTCATCCGTCGACGGCTTGGCTTGGAAACAATTTGATGCAACCTATCCCGACTTTGCCGCTAGAAATATCGGGTTGTGCATATGCGCGGATGGTTTTACTCCTTTCGGCCTGGGGCGAAGTCCTACTCTTGTTGGCCGGTTATAGCTACCGTCTACAATCTTCCACCGTGGTTGTGTATGAGTGATCCTTATATGTTCTTGTCACTGTTCATACCTGGACCGACTAGCTGTAACACCCCGAATCCTCTTAGGCATGATTTACTTGGTTTATGTGTTAAACTTGCTTCATTAACATGCTAATTGAATTATGCTTTGCTTTATATGTTAATTTCATGTTTATAAGAATTGTTATGGTTATTATGTGTCGACAGATTGCTTGTTATGTGGTTTATGGTGTTAAAAATGTTGTTTGATCACTCCTAGGTGTACCCAAGAGTCCAAACCAATGAGATAGAGTAAAAATAGAGGTGGGTTGGACAGATTGTTTGGCACGGCCGTGTGCCTTTCTTTGGCACGGCCGTGCAAGAGGGTAAATTGCTCCAGAATGTTTGGCACGACCGTGCAGCACTCCTTGGCACGACCGTGCGAGAGTGGCACGGCCGTGCGACTCCCTTGACACGGCCGTGCGTGTCGAGCAGCTCTAAAATTCAGATTTTTTGGGAAGTTCCATTCTTACCCCTAAACTCTACCACTTGTGTGGCTCTCCATGAGCCACATCCCTACCCCTCCTTGGTCTGATTTTAGAAACTTAAATGAATAGAGAGAGAGGCCTCATTTCTCTCCACATATCTCTCTCTTTCCCTCCATTAGAGCTCCATAGAGTGTGTGTGTGAGAGCTTGGTGAGACTAGTGTGTGTGTGTGAGTTCCCGGAGATCCGACCGTCTGATCAACGATCCGAGACCGTCATCGTGTTGGGGTTGAGCTAGGGAACAACTTGGGTGGCTTCGATCTTACTTTTGTTGTGTTGATTTTCGTCACAAGGTAAGTTACTAAACCCCCTTTGTATGCTTAAGCTTCAATGTGTGTTAGAGCATCATTATTATTGTATGACTTGCTTTATATGTTGTTTTTATGTATAAATCTCTAGGTTGAGATGAGTACATTGTACTTGTACTATGGGTATGTGTTGAATGATGTTAATGAACAAGGTTGGCACATAAATGTTAGGATTTGAACAAATAGAGAACTTGAGACTTGAAAATGGGTGGTCTTGCACTTAGCATTGAAACCCTAATTTGGTGAACTCTAGTAATGACTCAGTAGATTTTAGGGAGGATTATGACTCCCCGGACCACATGTTAGATTACTACGAGGTTTAGAGTCCGAATGATCGAGATTCTAGTCCTCCGTACTTTTGATACTGTTAAATTAGAGACTGGTGTGTAGCTTTAATGTGTTGAATCGAATGTTTACATATTCGTTAAATGATGATGGGTGATGAAATAGAATAATCTACTTGTCATTTATCAAGTTCACTACTTTTGAACTTGATGGTTATTTGCATTAGATGAATAAGAACATCTATTTGTGCATTGTGTAAGTCCAGCTGGCGTCGTTGGTTGAGTAAGGTAGGACGACCTATGGTCTTCACAAAGTAACGTTTGTGATCGCCATAAGTCGCCGTACCGGAGTTTCACACACCCCTCTTCTGTTGGCCACAGTTTAGAAGTAGCCCCAATGTTGTAGCAATACGCATGGCTTTGGTTTGCTAAGTTTGAACTCGATAGGTTTATCGGGGACGTCGATACCACACACACGGGTATCGAGGACACATTTGGTTATTTTGTGTATTGCAGGAGCAACGCAAAGAATGGACAAAGAAATATCATGTCCTTCATAATGTGGTTTATTACAAGCACTTATGTGAATATCAAGGTGCTCATTGAGATATGTTACATGTGTATATCAGTATGATGTTATCTGTTGGTTGTGATATATAAATGAGCTGAAATGCTAAAGTTATCGTTGAGCATTATGCCATGTCATATAGTTGCATTTAGTAACTTATTGAGTTTCGACTCACCCCGTTTGTTGTTTAATTGTTTTCCTTAGATCCGAGCCAGGCGGGAAGTTCGCGGTGAGGTCAATTAGTTCCACCACTTAGCTCGCAGGTGGTCTTTTGCCTTGGTTGGTCATTGAATTATTTTGTTGATAGTTAGACAATTCTTTTGGTGAGGACGACTGGTTAAGTAAAGTCATGTAGACTTTACTGGGGTAGTATGTATACTCTGTTGTACCTCTTATTCTTTTGGTGGCCGACACGTGTATGTCGAGCCCGTATACTCTATTATATGTTTAAATTAGTTATTTTCCCAAGCATGTCGTAGCTTGTGGTTCTTGTGTATAGTTGGTTCCGGCATGTTGTGGCCGAGGTAGTTAATATTATCAAAGATGTTTTCTCAAACTGATACTTGTGCTTTGTTAGTTGGGTTCCGGCTGTAACATCGCCGATGATTGATTTTATATTATCAAAGTTTTTTTGTTAAACGGGTTTTGTGGTGCGTACGAATTGTTGCGCCACGTGCTTTTATTATTTTATCGTTTATTATTTTGTTGTTTTGGCGCGTCGACCGCGGGATTTCGCATTGGAATCCGGGTCGGGGCGTCACAGTTGGTATCAGAGCAATAGTTTGCTGTCGCCAGGATAGGTTCCTTGGCCTAGGTGGGTATGGTTTATTGTTGAGAATCCTAACGTCGAGTGATGTGTGTAGGTCATAATGGTGGAAACTAGGAACGGAGCGAGTACCAGTAGGGCTGGTGCGAATGCCGGAGGGGGCGATGAGGGAGCGGGGAATGTCAACCGCCCTCGTAATGATTCCCCGGAACAGAACCAAACCAACCAAAATGAGGAGATGGCAAACATGTACCGCAAGATGCTCGAGTTGATGAATGAGATGACTCAGCGGATGAATGCGGGGGCAAGGCCGCAACCTGAGGTAGAGGCACCACAACCGGAGGTGGGGGCACCACAACCGGAAGTGGTAGTGTTAGAACCGGAAGCAAGACCGAGGAACAATACAACCACACTCGAGAGATTTTTGAAGATGAAACCCCGAACTTTTCTGGGAGAGCCCGATGCCACAAAAGCTGAGTTGTGGATCGAGCACATAGTGAAAATATTTGCAGCTCTGGGTTGCACTGATGATGAGAAGGTCACTCTGGCAGTGTTCAAGCTAGAGGGAGCAGCAGAGCACTGGTGGCAAGTGCTACAGGAGAGCTGGGATTTGCAGAGAGTACCCCACACTTGGCCTAATTTCTTGAGGGAGTTCAAGGCCCAGTACGTTCCAGCGGTAGTTCGGGAGAAGAGAGAGAGGGAATTTTATGATCTTGAGCAGGGTAGCATGTCTCGTGGCTCGATTCGGCCAAGTTCACCGAGTTGGCACGCTATTGTACCCACTTGGTTCCGAACGAGGCTAGGAAGACACGGAAGTTTATTAAGGGGTTGAAGACCGAGTACAGAAAGATCGTCGCTGCAGCTAGCGATTACCGTAGTGCGGGGACCATATGGGATTGAAAGTGACATCGAGGAGCATAAGGGGAGAATGAATGCGAGTTCTCAACAGTCTTCGCAGTCCCACGGGCGAGGACAAGGTTCGGGCAATCGGGGTAACTACAACAACAACAACCGCAGGGGAAATCAGAACAGGGCACCTTCCGATGTGCAATCAAGACAATCATCGGGTGGACGAGGGAACAGTTCTTCTTCTTCTCAGGGGCAACGAGGTGCTCCGGTGATATGTAATTATTGTTCAAGGCCGGGTCATACGGAGAATATTTGCTTGAGCAAGTTGGGGTATAAACCAGGGCAATGCTTTAACTGTGGTGAAGCCGGTCACTTGAAAAGGGATTGCCCCAAACCAAAGGGTAGTCAGTCAGGGAGTGCGAGTCAGCCGTCTAGCGGTACGAAGAGAGACAGCGACGGTAGGCCCAAAGTTCAGGGTCGTGTTTTTGCGCTCGACCAACAGGGAGTGCCAGAGTCTACGTCCGTGATAGGAGGTAGTCTTTCTGTTTTCGGTAGTAGAGCACGAGTTCTTATAGATCCTGGTTCATCACATTCGTATGTTGCATCTCATTTTGTGAAAAATTTGTGTGTGTTGCCCCAATCTTTACCTTTCGTGCTTGAGGTGTCTACCCCGTTGGGGGAGCATATGTTGGCTTCGGAAGTATACCGAGCTTGTGACATACTGATAGGTGATCACACTTTGCATGCTGATTTGGTTGTGCTGCCAATACGTGATTTCGATGTGATACTTGGCATGGATTGGTTGTGTGTTTATCATGCTTTAGTAGATTGCCATACTAAGAAAGTTACTTTTACAATGCCGGGTGTTCCCGAGTTTGTGTTTGTGGGTGATGCAGTCAAGAGTAGTATACATGTTATTTCTGCTTTGAGGGCTAGAAAGCTATTGTCGCGTGGGTGTGCGGGTTATTTGGCGTGTGTGGTTGACAAGAGTATTTCCACCCCAAAGTTAGAGGAAGTTCCGGTAGTTTGGGAATTTCCTGATGTGTTTTCGACCGACTATGATATGCCTCCCGATAGGGAAGTAGAGTTTTGTATTGAGCTATTACCAGGGACTACTCCTATTTCTAAGGCCCCTTATAGAATGGCACCCGCGGAGTTGAAAGAATTGAAAGAGCGATTCAGGAACTTCTTGATAGGAATTCATTAGACCAAGCGTATCACCTTGGGGTGCACCGCTTTATTTGTGAGGAAGAAGGATGGTACTTTGAGGTTGTGCATCGATTACGGAATTGAATCACAATCAAGAACAAGTATCCCTTACCTCACATTGATGACTTGTTCGACCAGTTGCAAGGGTCGGTTGTGTATTCCAAGTTGGACTTGAGGAGTGGGTATCATCAGTTGAAAGTTCGAGCGGAAGACATTCCTAAAATTGCCTTTCGCACGAGGTATGGGCATTATGAGTTTGTGGTTATGCCGTTTGGGTTGACAAACGCACCGGCGGTGTTTATGGATTTGATGAATCGTGTGTTTCATCAATATCTGGATTGTTTCGTGGTGGTCTTCATCGACGACATACTTGTTTACTCTAAGTCACGGGAAGAACATGAGCAGCACTTGAGGGTAGTATTATCAGTTCTTCGGGAGAAGCAGTTGTACGCTAAGTTTAGCAAGTGTGCCTTCTAGTTAGAGAAGGTATCATTTTTGGGTCATGTGGTTTCGAAAGATGGGATAGCGGTTGATCCATCTAAAGTGGAAGCAGTGACAAAGTGGAAAACACCAAGTACAGTTACCGAGGTTCGTAGTTTCTTGGGTTTGGCGGGGTACTATCGGAGATTCATTGAGGGATTTTCCAAGATTGCTACACCTCTGACGAATTTGACGAAGAAAACGACACCGTTTGCGTGGAATGAGAAATGTGAGTCTAGTTTTCAAGAGTTGAAAAGACGGTTGACGACGTCTCCTATTTTGACGTTGCCTAGTGGAGGTGACAACTTCGTGGTCTATAGTGATGCCTCGAAGGAAGGCTTGGGTTGTGTACTTATGCAGAATGGAAAAGTTATTGCTTATGCTTCGAAGAAATTGACAGCTTCCGAACAGAATTACCCTACTCATGATTTAGAGTTGGCTGCGATTATGTTTGCGTTGCATAAGTGGAAACATTATCTATACGGAGCAAAGTTTGAGGTTTTCACGGATCACAAGAGTTTGAGATACCTTTTCTCGCAAAAGGAGTTGAACATGAGACAACGGAGATGGATGGAGAAATTGAAAGACCATGACTGTACGATCCTTTATCATCCTGGGAAAGCGAATGTTGTAGCGGATGCATTGAGTAGAAAGACATATGTCTCTTGCTTAATGGTTCGAGAATGGAAGATGTTAGAGGATTTGCGAGATTGGAATCCTTCCGAGACAGAACGGGGAGTAATCTTTGCGAATATTCGAGCCACACCCATTTTGTTTCAACAGATTAAAGAGGCTCAAGTTGATGACCCAGAAATTGTTAAGATAGTTAGTGAGATGGACGAGGGAAAAACACCCGACTTTGCGATGAACAGTGATGGAATTCTTACATTTCGGGGAAGAGTTTGCGTTCCTTCAAATGAAGTGGTTAAACGACAAGTTCTTGATGAGGCTCACAAGGCGAAGTATACTATACATCCGGGGAGTACCAAAATGTATAGGGATTTGAAGAAACAGTTTTGGTGGAGTGGGATGAAACAAGAAATTACGGAGTATGTTTCGAGATGTTTGACTTGTCAACAGGTAAAGGCCGAGCATCAAAGGCCAGCGGGTTTGTTGCAACCACTTGAGATTCCCGAGTGGAAGTGGGAGCACATCACGATGGATTTTGTGATAGGATTACCCCGTACTCGTCGAGGATTTGATGCCGTTTGGGTTATTGTGGATAGGTTGACAAAATCGGCACACTTTATTCCTATTGCGATAACTTATTCTTTGAGTCAGTTGGCGGCGTTGTATATTCAAGAGATAGTGAGGTTGCACGGAGTTCCAGTGAGTATTGTGTCGGACCGAGATCCGAGGTTTACATCGAGGTTTTGGCAGGCGTTACAGGAGGCTATGGGGACGAAATTGAACTTTAGTACGGCCTTTCACCCTCAGTCAGACGGACAATCGGAGAGGTTAATTCAAGTACTTGAGGATATGTTGCGTGCGTGCACGGTAGACTTTAAAGGAAGTTGGGATAGTCATTTACCCTTAGCGGAGTTTGCCTATAACAATAGTTTCCAAGCGAGTATTGGGATGGCGCCGTACGAGGCTTTGTATGGTCGGAAGTGTAGGTCGCCGATTTGTTGGGATGAGGTTGGCGAAGCGAAAATTTGGGGTTCGGAGTTAGTGCAACAGTCGGTTGAGAGTGTGAAGGTTATTCGGGATAGACTACTCACTGCACAGAGTCGACAGAAAAGCTATGCCGATAATCGGAGACGAGATCTCGAGTTTCAGGTGGGAGACTATGTGTTCCTCAAGGTATCGCCACGTAGGGGTACTAAGAGGTTCGGCAAGAAAGGGAAGTTATCACCGAGATACATTGGTCCGTTTGAGATCCTTGAGAAAGTGGGGACTTTAGCATATAGGATTGCGTTACCGCCTTCGTTATCAGAAATTTATAACGTGTTCCACGTGTCTATGCTTCGGAAGTACATGAAGGACGACTCGCATGTGTTAGAGTATGAGGAGATTACCTTCGAGCCTGATCTATCATATGTCGAGCAACCGGTAAAGATTCTTGACACTAAGGAACAAACCTTGCGAACCAAACGGATCCCACTAGTTAAGGTGCTTTGGAGGAATCACGACATCGAGGAAGCTACTTAGGAGACCGAGGCCGATATGCGTGAGAAATACCCTCATCTTTTTGAAGAACTTGGTAAGGAATTTAGGGACTAAATTCTTTTAAGGAGGAGTGGATGTAACACCCCGAATCCTCTTAGGCATGATTTACTTGGTTTATGTGTTAAACTTGCTTCATTAACATGCTAATTGAATTATGCTTTGCTTTATATGTTAATTTCATGTTTATGAGAATTGTTATGGTTATTATGTGTCGACAGATTGCTTGTTATGAGGTTTATGATGTTCATTGGAGGTGTTAAAAATGTTGTATGATCACTCCTAGGTGTACCCAAGAGTCCAAACCAATGAGATAGAGTAAAAATAGAGGTGGGTTGGACAGATTGTTTGGCACGGCCGTGTGCCTTTCTTTGGCACGGCCGTGCAAGAGGGTAAATTGCTCCAGAATGTTTGGCACGACCGTGCAGCACTCCTTGGCACGACCGTTCGAGAGTGGCACGGCCGTGCGACTCCCTTGACACGGCCGTGCGTGTCGAGCAGCTCTAAAATTCAGATTTTTGGGAAGTTCCATTCTTATCCCTAAACTCTACCACTTGTGTGGCTCTCCATGAGCCACATCCCTACCCCTCCTTGGTCTGATTTTAGAAACTTAAATGAATAGAGAGAGAGGCCTCATTTCTCTCCACATATCTCTCTCTTTCCCTCCATTAGAGCTCCATAGAGTGTGTGTGTGAGAGCTTGGTGAGACTAGTGTGTGTGTGTGAGTTCCCGGAGATCCGACCGTCTGATCAACGATCTGAGACTGTCATCGTGTTGGGGTTGAGCTAGGGAACAACTTGGGTGGCTTCGATCTTACTTTTGTTGTGTTGATTTTCGTCACAAGGTAAGTTACTAAACCCCCTTTGTATGCTTAAGCTTCAATGTGTGTTAGAGCATCATTATTATTGTATGACTTGCTTTATATGTTGTTTTTATGTATAAATCTCTAGGTTGAGATGAGTACATTGTACTTGTACTATGGGTATGTGTTGAATGATGTTAATGAACAAGGTTGGCACATAAATGTTAGGATTTGAACAAATAGAGAACTTGAGACTTGAAAATGGGTGGTCTTGCACTTAGCATTGAAACCCTAATTTGGTGAACTCTAGTAATGACTCAGAAGTAGATTTTAGGGAGGATTATGACTCCCGAACAACATGTTAGATTACTACGAGGTTTAGAGTCCGAATGATCGAGATTCTAGTCCTCCGTACTTTGATCTTGTTAAATTAGAGACTTGTGTGTAGCTTTAATGTGTTGAATCGAATGTTTACATATTCGTTAAATGATGATGGGTGATGAAATAGAATAATCTACTTGTCATTTATCAAGTTCACTACTTTTGAACTTGATGGTTATTTGCATTAGATGAATAAGAACATCTATTTGTGCATTGTGTAAGTCCAGCTGGCGTCGTTGGTTGAGTAAGGTAGGACGACCTATGGTCTTCACAAATTAACGTTTGTGATCGCCATAAGTCGCCGTACCGGAGTTTCACACACCCCTCTTCTGTTGGCCACAGTTTAGAAGTAGCCCCAATGTTGTAGCAATACGCATGGCTTTGGTTTGCTAAGTTTGAACTCGATAGGTTTATCGGGGACGTCGATACCACACACCCGGGTATCGAGGACACATTTGGTTATTTTGTGTATTGCAGGAGCAACGCAAAGAATGGACAAAGAAATATCATGTCCTTCATAATGTGGTTTATTACAAGCACTTATGTGAATATCAAGGTGCTCATTGAGATATGTTACATGTGTATATCAGTATGATGTTATCTGTTGGTTGTGATATATAAATGAGCTGAAATGCTAAAGTTATCGTTGAGCATTATGCCATGTCATATAGTTGCATTTAGTAACTTATTGAGTTTCGACTCACCCCGTTTGTTGTTTAATTGTTTTCCTTAGATCCGAGCCAGGCGGGAAGTTCGCGGTGAGGTCGATTAGTTCCACCACTTAGCTCGCAGGTGGTCTTTTGCTTTGGTTGGTCATTGAATTATTTTGTTGATAGTTAGACAATTCTTTTGGTGAGGACGACTGGTTAAGTAAAGTCATGTAGACTTTACTGGGGTAGTATGTATACTCTGTTGTACCTCTTATTCTTTTGGTGGCCGACACGTGTATGTCGAGCCCGTATACTCTATTATATGTTTAAATTAGTTATTTTCCCAAGCATGTCGTAGCTTGTGGTTCTTGTGTATAGTTGGTTCCGGCATGTTGTGGCCGAGGTAGTTAATATTATCAAAGATGTTTTCTCAAACTGATACTTGTGCTTTGTTAGTTGGGTTCCGGCTGTAACGTCGCCGATGATTGATTTTATATTATCAAAGTTTTTTTGTTAAACGGGTTTTGTGGTGCGTACGAATTGTTGCGCCACGTGCTTTTATTATTATATCGTTTATTATTTTGTTGTTTTGGCGCGTCGACCGCGGGATTTCGTATTGGAATCCGGGTCGGGGCGTCACACTAGCCCTGGCAAGAACATTGATGTTTATCTCCGCCCTTTGATTGACGAGTTGAAAATGCTCTTGGAAGATGGAGTGGAAACATGGGATGCATTCAAAAAAGAAAATTTTAAAATGAAAGCCGCGTTGATGTGGACGGTGAATGACTTCCCTGCCTATGGGATGTTATCGGGTTGGAGCACACATGGGAAGCTTGCATGTCCTATCTGTATGGATGACACTAAGTCGTTCACACTCGAGCACTCTCGTAAACCTTGTTGGTTTGATTGTCATCGTCAATTTCTACCGGATGACCACCCTTTTAGATCACGAAGCACAATTCACCAAGAATAGGGTTGAGCGTGATGAGGCGCCTAGACGTTTGAGCGGTGAAGCGTTTATGAAAAGGTGTCTAAACTACGAAGACCGGTGGGGAAGATGTATGCAAATGATAGGCTCGAGATTTTGGTGTAAAGCATAATTGGACCAAAAAGAGTATATTCGGGAGTTGCCTTATTGGAAAGATAATTTGATACACCATAATCTTGACGTCATGCACATTGAGAAGAATGTGTTTGACAATATTTTTAACACCATTATGGATTGGAGGGCAACTACCAAGGACACACCCAAAGCCCGAATGGACATGAAAGACATATGTAAGCGGCCCGCCTTGGAGCTAAAAGAGGTCAATGGTAAAAAAGGAAACCTGTCGCTCCATACGTGCTAACCAAGGAACAAAGACTTCTAGTATTGAAGTGGTTGAAGGGATTGAGGCTTCCAGATGGTTACGCTTCTAACATCGAAAATTGTGTAAATGTAGACGAAGGAAAGGTTCATGGTTTGAAGAGTCATGATTGTCACGTGTTCTTGAACAGGTTACTTCCTATTGCGCTTAGAGACTTGTTGCCCGACAATATATGGATTGCATTAACCGAGCCGAGTGAGTCATTCGAGCGTTATCATCCAGACTCTGGGGTTGATGACATGAGAAGACTCGAAGCGAGCATTGTCGTGACGATTTGCAAACTTGAGAAGATCTTTCCTCCGTCTTTTTGATTCTATGGAGCATTTACGGTCCACTTGGCATATGAAGCTAGGGTTGGGGGTCCAGTTCAATACGGATGGATGTATCCATTTGAGAGGTAATAACTCGTCTCATAATAATCGTTTTCATGATCTATAACATACTTAAAAGTCGGTTATAGCTTGAGTAACATTTTTTTATCCTGTCATGCATCTGCAATTAGGTATCTCGGTCATTTGAAAAGGAAGATGAGAAACAGGGCAAAGGTTGAGGCCTCAATATGCGAGGCTATTATTATAGAGAAAATTGTTGCCTTTGCCGCGCAATATTTTCATCCCGATATTGAAACGAGATTGACTCGGGTTGGGCGCAATTATGATGGTGGAGAGCCCGATGTCAATGAGGACATCTCATTATTTAATGCTCCGGTCGGCCACTCGGTAAACCGGTTAAGACTCGAATGCTAAGCAATAAGGAGTATGAAGTCTGCGAGACTCTATATACTCCTTAATTGTCCCGAGGTTGAGGAATATCTCAAGTAAGTTAATTATCAATTTCATTTAATTTTAGATAGTCGTCCGATTCAAATTAAAGTTGCAAGATGCACAAATAACTCGTATAAACTCTAAACCTAATGCAAGTATGTTCGAAGATCAGCCGGAGATGGATATATCGACGAATTGCGAGATATCGGACGAGAAAGAGTTTCCGTCGTGGTTACGCAAATATGTAAATATCATTTCCTGGCTCGATTTATATGTAGACATCTTATTAATGGCTCATCATTAAAAAATGTCTATTATGAAATACTTTTCGGTTTTGGAGCATCCTAATGACCCGAGAGTCGCGAGATTATCTCACATATCCGCAAATCCGTTGATGAGAGTTACTTTATACAACGGATATTATGTGAATGGCTATGTCTTCCATACAAAGGAATACGGGAAGGAAAACAAACGGATAACGGCGGTGTCAATCTTAAAGGCAACCTTGACTATTATGGTGTCCTTAAAGAAGTCATCGAGTTACGATATCTCGGGAGGAAAAATATAGTCCTATTCAATTGTGATCGGCGAGACGCGTACGAGGTATAAAAAGCACGACTCGTTTGACCTAATCGATGTGAAGCACACGTCTAGACATGCGGGTGATGATGTGTTCATCTTAGCATCACAAGCACAACAAGTCTACATGACACCATACCCTTATCGGCGAGCGATGAGAGGGATGGTGGGCTATTTGGAAGACCAAGGCCGAAGCACTATTGATATAGCATATCGGTCGACGACATAACTACGTAATCGTCATTAGAAGGATGTTATCAAGAGGATGAAATGCCCGTACCTCCCGTTGTATCTTCGATAGTCATCCAATGGATGAAATGCCCGTGCCTCCCTTGGGCCTGGAGATAGTATTGCCCGTTGATTTGCCACCTCCTTCCCCGTCCGAAGATGAAATCCCGATTATTGAAGGTGATGCGAAGAAGACGACGAGGTAATGAAGGTGAAGAGGATTGGATGTCCGAGGATGAGACGAAGAAGAACTTGAGTTTTGTAGTAGCGACTCAAACGCCGAGACCGGAGAATCGAGAATGAAAAAATGCAAACACGAGAATGAAGACTCGAGTAGTCTTGCAAGATGTACCGTTTAGGCTCTTTTATTTTTGTTAGAAATTAAATGTCATGTGTAGAACGCTATTTGTATGTTACTTGTTATCATGAAGATGAGAGATTTTAATTTATGTTATGTATTTTAACTTAATTGTCATCTAAACTTAGCGTTAATTGTCAACATTAATATACTAATTTATATATAGACATGTCGGACGGTAGAGGTAGGAGTCGGACACCTAAGGTCCGACTTCTACCTACTTGCATTACGGGTACACGCCTACTGTACTGCAGGAGGAGCCGATCCCGACTTGGATCGGCCGAGGATGCGCCCGACTCTCCCCACGAGCCGATGAGCGGGCCGGGTCCTCATCGACTCAGTGGACACGCAGAAGATGGTAGGATTATCGTTACCATCTCCACCTTAAGAAGTAATAATATTTCAGTTTTAAAATTTTAATGCTTGTACATTGGTTAAATGTTAATTGCATATTTGTATAATATATTTGTTTAATATATATTTGT
This sequence comes from Platycodon grandiflorus, assembly GCA_016624345.1. NCBI lineage: Eukaryota > Viridiplantae > Streptophyta > Magnoliopsida > Asterales > Campanulaceae > Platycodon > Platycodon grandiflorus. The sequence goes on from CM028367.1 coordinate 6,962,736, forward strand.
CAGGTTTGCGGGCGGGTATCCCGATCCGACCCGCTTCCTTGGACGTATTCTGCGACAGATGAGGCACGAGGAGTACTGGCCACATTACTCTAGCGTGCCTACGGCGACCCGAGTCCAGTGGTGGGATGATTTTAGGGTAAGGATCTAAGGATATATAAAATATGTTAATGTTTAATAATTTAATAATTTCTATCAAAGTTTATAATTAATATGTTTAAATTGGTTAAACTTCCAGCTTCATTATTGTTGGCCTGAGCACTCTGACGCCGAGGCGCACGAGGCGTTTAGGTTGATGTGCGCGAAGAAGTTCCGCGACTGGATTTACGGCATGAAGAGGGCGTGGACTGAGAGGAGGGCGAGGGCTCCAAATTTCATCGATGATGTTCGGCGCCGTAAGTACATTATAATAATATACTTGATTTAATTTCATTCCTTAAATAGATGAGAGATTTTGTATATATTGTATCTCTATAACAATTTTAACATTTTCACGGTATACCGAGGGTTGGGATTCCGATGACGCTAGGGTCGTCGCCGCGCCACAGCGAATAGGCTGAGCGGCACGGGGAGGGGGGTGAAGCACACCTCGGGGTCGATCAACACCTCCGAGCACCACTTGCGCATGGTAAGGACTTTAATGTGTTGTATTGTAATTAATTAATACATGCTTTAATTGTTTTACGTATGCTTTAAATTGTTTTGTTGGGTAGCCATGTGGATGCTATGAAATCCATGGCTGAAAGCAGGGCACTGATCAGTGCAAATATGTTGTTTTATAAGGGGTTTGAGTGTAAATGTAGAGTTTTAGAAGGGTTTGAGTGAAAATAGGCCTTTATGAATTCATCAAAACATACATATTATATGTTATTGTTTTACTTATGTTTTAAATTGATTTGTTGGGTAGCCATGTGGATGCTATGAAATCCATGGCTGAAAGTATGGCACTGGTAACAATTAGGTTGTTTTAGAAGGGGATTGGGTGTAAATGTACTGTTTTAGAAGGGTTTGAGTGTCAATAGGCTGTTTTAGAAGGGTTTGAGTGTAAATAGGCCTTTATGAATTCCTCAAAACATACATATTATATGTTATTGTTTTACTTATGATTTAAATTAATTTGTTGGGTAGCCATTTGGATGCTATGAAATCCATGGCTGAAAGCAGGGCACTGGTAACAATTAGGTTGTTTTAGAAGGGGATTGGGTGTAAATTAGGTTGTTTTAGAAGGGTTTGAGTGTCAATAGGCTATTTTAGAAGGGTTTGAGTGTAAATAGGCCTTTATGAATTCCTTAAAACATACATATTATATGTTATTGTTTTACTTATGATTTAAATTGATTTGTTGGGTAGCCATGTGGATGCTATGAAATTCATGGTCGAAAGGGCAGGTAACAATTAGGTTGTTTTAGAAGGGTTTGAGTGTCAATAGGCTGTTTTAGAAGGGTTTGAGTGTAAATAGGCCTTTATGAATTCCTCAAAACATACATATTATATGTTATTGTTTTACTTATGATTTAAATTAATTTGTTGGGTAGCCATGTGGATGCTATGAAATCCATGGCTGAAAGCAGGGCACTGAGTGCAAATATGTTGTTTTAGAAGGGGTTTGAGTGTAAATGTACTGTTTTAGAAGGGTTTGAGTGTAAATAGGTTGTTTTAGAAGAGTTTGAGGGTACAAAAGCCTTTATGAAAGGGTTTTTTAGGTTAAATAGGTTGCTTTAGAAGGGTTTGAGTGCAAATAGGTTGTTTTCGAAGGTTCTGAGTGTAAATAAGTTGTTTTAGAAGGGGTTTGAGGGTAAATAGACTATTTTATAACGATTTGAGTCTTAATAGGTTGTTATGAGAATGAATTGAGTTCAAATAGGCTGTCTTAGTAGGGTTTGAGAGTATATATAGGCTGTTTTTATTGTTTTCTTATAAGTTGATCGTGTTATAGCTTAATATGTGTTCTTCGCTAATTTTAATTCATTATATTTGTAGAATCGATACTACGGTACCGAGGTACCGATGACTGATTTATTTGCTGCGACCCACACCACTCCTGCTCCTCCTGATGCTGATTCGCCAGTTGTCTTTGTCGATGAGACGGCAGAGAGAGCATTTGTAAGTATTACTTAAAATATTTTAATTCTATTTTGTTTATTAGTTAATGGTAAATGTTAATATTAATGTTTTTAGGTTTTTTGTGACACAGAGAGCCTATAAGGACTCTATGTCCACGCAGGTCGCCGAGGGGCTTGTCCAGACGACCCCTAAGGTGCAGACGCCATTTGTCGGAGACATTTGGCAGTCGGTCACTGTGGAGTCAAGGAAGAAGAGGGGAGATCGCCTCTACGGCTTTGGTGACCACGGCGCCGCTGCGTTTAGACCAGACGGATCGACTTCTTCCTCGGCGACCACGTCCTCGGTCCTCTGGAACCGCCGCCGAGCGTGCCCCTCGAGAAGACGCACTCGAGCAACGTTTGCGGAGAGGCCGAGGAGGCGCAGAGACGCGACACGGATGCAGAGCAGAGGAGCAGACGGCAGAGCCGAGCACTAGAGCGACGATCGGTTATGGGCAGCAGCCTACTAGGCGTATTTTGTTTGACCCCCCTCCACAGTAGACACATTTATTTTAGTACTGTAATATATTTTAATTTGTATATATATTAATTTTAATTTAGTTTATGTTTTAGTTGTTAATTAGTTTTGTTGCAGTGTGGTGTGTGTGATTTGTGTATATATAATTGTTATATCAGGTGCAAAAAAAACAAATTTAAAAATTTTAAATTTTATTTTTTTTTATTTTAATTAGAAATTACTGTCGGAACTTCCGACAGTAATTAAAATACTATTTTACTAGTAGATTACTGTCGGATGATCCGACAGTAATTACTGTCGGAGGTTTCGACGGTAATTTCACCACTGTTCTGTTAGTAGATTACTGTCGGATGATTCGACAAGAATTACCGCGATATTCCGACAGAATATCCGACAAGAATTATCGTTGAATATCCGACGAATTACCGTCGATGAATATCCGACGAATTACCGTCGGATTGCGTCGAATTATCGGGAGAAAATTACCGTCGAAGGTTTACTGTCGGAAACTGTCGGAGAGCTTCCGACAGTAAATTCATCATTACTGTCGGAATTTTTTAAGTACTGTCGGAATTCTCCGACAGTAATGACGTGTTTTCCAGTAGTGTTAAGGGTGGTAGAGATATTTAGGTCCTCCCAACCTACATTCTCTCGCTTGCGCTCTCGAGGCCGCTTTGCATCATTATCTCTCCGCTCAAACCTTCTGAGCTCTCCTTGATAAATCAACCTCTGAATGGCCTTTCTTAGCTGAATGCAGTCTTCGGTGTTGTGGCCATTCTCGTTGTGGAAGGCACGACACTTATCCAGGTTGCGCGGGTAGCCCATTTCCCTCATAGGTCTTGGCTTCTCCAACCTGTTTTCCTGCAACAGCACGGTCATGATGTGTTCCCGAGATGCATTTAAGGGAGTGTAGACCATTTCATCCTCCTTCTTTAGGGCCTTTTCCTTTGCCTTTTCCTTGTCCATTCTTCTGCTCCGTAGGCTTGTTCTTCATGGCCTTAGCAAAAGTTGACGTTCCCTCCTTAGCTCTCTTCTTGTCTGACAGAATTTTCTCAAACCTTGCCACCCCCTTGGTTGTAGTAAACATCTCTCTACTGGTATTGAGAGCCCGAAGAATAAACTCTTTAAGCAGCTTATCGATTGGTGTTCTCCCTTGAAGCAGACTACTATGGTTTCATCAGATCCCTCTCCAGCTCTCTAAACTACTTCATCACCGTCTCTTCGAAGGTGATGATGAAAAATTTACACCACATATCTTTCTTGGTGGTGCAAACTCCCATTTTGGCCTCAAAGCTGGACACATAGGTCTGTGCATGTGTTTTCCCGGCATAGACTTTGAAGTCGGGCAACCTTAAATGGGGATTTGGAGCGATTTCCTGGATCCTTCGACTGAAGGGGCTTTCTAGTATCTAGGATAATAATCCCGGCTTTCCCATTTTAAGTGCCTCTAACAGCTCCTTGAACTTCGCAAGGTCTCCACCTGCGACTTCTCAACTCGGGCCCCGTGCTCAGGTCAACGGTCGAGCCAATCATTCTTAGAACGCTTGCAGGTTGAAGCCATCGAGCTGGGTGAGCTTCCCGGAGAAGAATGTGAACGCTCTCGCTTACCCCTTAGTGGGTCCTTCCTAAAAGAATGAGCCTCAATTCTGTGGGACCTGTGAGACCTTGGAGGGCTTGAAGTGTTCCTTCTAGCCCCAATGCGGGTGCAAACACTTCCCTTGGGGAGCTCCCTTTCATCAGGGAATTAAAGTCTACTATGCACGCTCTGTTTAATCTTTGGATTGATGTCCGAGCTGTTCGGCGCGACTCGGGGCTTCACCTAGATCCCCAATATGATTGACAGCTCTCTCAGCCCATGCCCTCTCATGCTCAAGAGGAGTAGGGTGGTTAGGAACTACTGTTGCGAGCTTTCTAGTGACCTCAAACTCTCGTTTTTCCAACTCTCTAACCCTTTCGACGTGCACTCTTTCTTTGCGCAAGTGCTCGAGCTCAGCTTGGTCTCTCTGCATCTGAGTAGGAGGCCTTCTCTTTCCTATTATCCGGACCTCCTCGTTTCCGTAAGTCTCCTCCCCATCCGATGATTTATTAGCAGTCTCTCCCTCACGATGAGGCTTACGGCAATTTTTTTCTCATCCGTGCCTTTTCCACTGCCTTCTCCGTCAAGACTCGGTCCATTCCCCGAGCTGTCTTTCTCTCCCTTGCATTATTAGCAGGTGTCTCTGGGCCTGTCCCTGAATTGACGTGGCAGCATGCTTAGCAGTATGTGAGGAGGATGGCCCCGTGGCTTGAACAGCTGACGTAGTAGGAGGGGCATGCTTTAAAGTTTGTTATTTTGAGGTAGTCATTTTGTTTTTATAATTGTGACAGTTTAGGGTGAAGTCCAAATGCGTATGTGTATCTAATTTCGACGAGGTCCCGACAACGGAACCAAATTTATCATGCCAAAAACTATTCAGGTGATCGTGTCAAGTCCACGTTTGCAGCTAGCCATTGGTAGGATGCCCCGACTCTCAATAGGCAAGTGTTGATTGGGACTTGTCCTCCAAATGATACCTGAGATGTCAAAGAAGTCACCATTAGCGAGCTGGACGTGGTCCAGCTAATGCCCTCCGGTGAGAGAATGAGTGTATTGGTAAAAAATATGGTCTCTGATTAGCCCTCAGGCTACTCTTTTATGCACTGGAGGTTTTAAGAGATTTGGTAGTTGAAGAGTACTAAATGGAACTTAGGCCATAAATAAAGGCAATCACCTTGCATTTATATCGAAAGAATGTTGGCCTGATGCAAGTAAGGCTGTCACATGTCAGCTCGGGACTAGTCGAGAAAATGTTCATTAAGGACCATTTATAAGCGCTGTTAAATCCATTGATGAGCATTTATGAGAAAGTTATATCTTGTAAGGGAAGATTCATCTTTCCCTTGGAATGTGTGCACATCTCCTTGTCGTACCTTCAGCTAGGAGGTAGGTTGCTTGTGGACTAATGAGAAGCTTGTTAGTGGTCCCCGAGATGACGTTGGCGTAAGCTGGCACTAAATGTGGCAGCTATTGTTGACTTTTAATTGTTCCCGGGATGAATGACCTCGGGGTCCCGACCAAGTAGCTCGGGCTACGGTATTCGCGAGCTAGGGAATGGGACAATGTCGAGCTGACAAGTCTCCTGAGTTTGTGGAAAAGCTTGGGATAGTGTGGTGGTCACGTCGGGGTAGTGCCCGAGTTCTAGGTGGAGCTCAGGATAAGGCATGATGGACTCGCGCTCCTAGTCAGCGGGCCCACGTGTCATTCCTTCTGCCACGTGGTGATAAGAATACTTTGGTATCTTCAGTAGTAGTAATTACAAAGTGCACATTTCGTATTACTAGAACTAATTGTTATTCATTAATTTACTGCTCTCTCTCTCTCTCTCTCTCTCTCTCTCTCTCTCTCTCTCTCTCTCTCTCTCTCTCTCCACACCAAGGAGTAAATCACTCACTTACCGACAGAATCTTCTCTTAACTCAGAATTTTGTTCATCTTAAAAAGGTAAGCATTTACTCACTTTCATTTGAGGTTTGTTGCTATAGATTTTCTATTTAAACTTGAGAGCTAAACTAAATTGTACTCCTATCCAAAAAAAAAAAGGTGTTGCTTTCTCTTAGTACTAGTTATTGAGCTCGTGCTTCATACAGGTTTAATTTAATTTTAAGATTAATTGGTACAATTTAAAAATATTTTTAAAAAAACTATCATTATTGAATATAGACGTTTGCTGACTTAATATCTAATTATGCCTTAAAAAAATATTTGTATAACTGATATGTCATTATAGAAGAATAAGATCGCACTCGGATTTGTTTGTAGTATGTATATTTTAGAAAAATATTTATATAACTGATATGTTTTTATATAAGAATAAGTCTGAGTGGGAAACTCTAAACACTAATTAGCCATAAATATGATATTCATATGATAATTAACACTACGCTGTCGATGGACATTATTTTCTAAAAAAAATACATATCGTTAGTCATGAATCAACATCTTGTCTAATTTTTATATGACCCAAAAAATCACTCGTATAATTGAGAAGAATTGTAACACATTTGATATCGCATATTTTGATATTTCACAAAAATATTAATCAAAGTAAGTGGATAATATAGTACATGGGTCACGTGACCCACTTAACTATAATATAGTATGTAGTTTTCTAAATAAATACGTAAAATATAAATAATTGAGTTGGTCGTCTAAGGTCAGTGTTTATATTTAAAAAGGTTGTAGGTTCAAGTCTTATTGGCAACATTATTTTGTTTTGTTTTCCTAGCTTTTCCTTACCAATAGCTAAAGTTCTTCTACTAATGTATTTGAAATTTTGAAAAATGTTATATACCACAATATTATACCTATGTAGTTAGCTAAAACTATTAGCTAATGACATCAAATGGGAAGTCAAAAGGTGAAATGCATGAGAATCAAAATAAGAATCAAAAGTTGGATGAGGTGTCACACTAAGAGACATTCTCATCAACTTTAAATAAATAAATAAATATATATATATATATATATATATATATATATATATATTTGCAATGCTGAAATCACTTTCTTTTATTCATTTTATATTTGTGTTCATTTAACATAACCTTTCTGAGAATTATTCAAACACATGATATATTTTTCTTATTATTTGTTTCCCAATGTATTCGTAAAGTCTAATCTCATAACTACGTGGGACCACAAAGCCGGGAAAAAATGTGTAAGTCTAATCTCCGAATTACAGTACGTAGAACGCAAGGCTGGTAAAATTCTCCAAATTAACCAAATATTTTAACACAATTACATTTCATGGTTCAAACATTATCTTTCATAAGTCATGCAAACAACAACATTTACTCACTTGAGGGCACGAAATCTTCTCTTAACTCAGAATTTTGTTCATCTTATAAAAAGGTAAACATTTACTCACTTTCATTTGTGGTCTGTTGCTATACATTTTCTATTTAAAACTTGAGAGCTGAACGAAAGGTGTTGCTTTTCTATTAGTATTTTTTGCAATGCTTAAATCTCTTTCTTCTTTTCATTTTATTTTTTGTGTTCATTTATCATCGTTTTTCTAAGAATTTTTTCAAACACACCATCTCTTTTTTTTATTTTTTTTATTTTTAAAATAGTGTCAGTGTAAAAAAAAATATTACACAAGTTTACAAATTTGAATCTTTCTTTTAATTAATTACATGTTCAACATATTATCAAAATTTAAAATTAAAACTCTCTTTAATTTTCATTTCTTTATTTCTTTTGATTTATCACTACCCTTCCTAATTGGAGGCCACAAGACTTTCATGGGGTCACTTGCGACTTACTTCAAATTAAACTTAAATATGCCAGATAAAACCTAGAACTTTCTCTCTTTCTGATTTTATCATAACAAAAATTCCATGTCTGGACAACTAAATGGTAGCTCTAGCTCATTCTCATAAGAAAATCATACAGAAGGAAATAAGTCAAACTGTATAAAATAATAAACAAACTTCAAACTAACGAAGATTACATAATATTCGAGTTCTTACTTATCATGTTACATCAATTGTCTTGGAAAGCAGGAGGTGAACTTAACAAGAGACAACTAAAAGAACTCAACATAGACTTAGTATACCTTCACTCACTGATCAAACAGATGAACAATGAGGGAAACGAAGAGCAAAGAAGGAAGAAAATAATAGACGTAGGTTCTACTTCCTGCCCCCGTTCGTGGATATTTTGTGCAATCTGCCGGCGCAAAAGACACTTGTTTACTTTCAAGGTTGTACTCAACTTGAAAGTTTCTCTGGGCAAAGGTCCCATAGATGCTAATATCTTGTGTGTTTGGCTTCATTGTTAAACATGTTAAGTCGTCAACTGGGGTGAACAAGTTGGTGTTCTTCAGCACTATGTCCGCCCCAGTAAAGTGGAATACGACTTTGAGTTTTTGCTCCGGGATCATATTGAAACTCTTTGTTGAATAGCAGTGGCTGAAGACTTACAATGGATCTTCAACAACTTCTAGACCAATTACTTCCTTGACTGCAGATAGAACATCAGAATAGAGCTCCTGCTGAAGATATGTGAGGGTTGTTCCCGAGTCAATGACTGTGTTACGTTTGCCGGCACCCACTTTATTTTCTATCTTCTTACCTCCAATGGTGATTCCTTCGAGACTGAGGTAGTAATAGGTTGGCCTCGTCTCATCGGTTACCAGTGGAGTTGAAACCACGCCACTTCCGGTGATAGTAGCTATCTTTCCGAACACTAGTTTGCTCGTAGAATCATCGGTGCTTGGAAAACAGTAGGAGAATTTCTTTGTCTCCAACTTCGACCCTAATTGAGAAATTAGGGACAAGCTTCCCCCACCAAGACCGATAACTCCCGACCCATCACCCGGTAATATAAGTTGGTTGTCCCTTCCACATCCAAACACAACATATGTGACTGCTTGAACTTGTCCATCGACGGCATCAAACATGAGCCTGTCGGTGGCCAACACTCCTATTGACTCTGACCCATCTACATATTTATATGAGTAGTGGCATTCGTCACTAGAAATTGGGCAATTGGCTCCTGGGGAATAGAAGGGAAGAGCTCCACAAGGAAGTGAGTGACAAGAAACTTTGGTGTAAGTAGACAAATTCCTTGAGTCGAACATAGGTGTATGTTGACTATAACAATCAACACATGGAGCACATTGAGTCCAGATGAGGTCGCTACCGGTGTCGATGATACCGAAGGAATGCGTTGGAGGAGTTCCAATCGCGAACCTCATCAGGTATGTGCCGCTCCCCTGATGAACAATAGACTCTATGCTGCTCATCATGTGATTGACTCGGGAAAGAGAGCGCAAGGCAGCCTGCCTTGAGCGCTCTCCTGGGGTGGCAGAATGGTTGTAAAGAGGAGAAGTGGGGGAATCGCGATGGATGAGGTCGACTTCGAAGCCATCGCCTAGACTACGGAACCTAAGTACGAGAATGAAGAAGAAGAAGAAGCAAACTTCAAGCAGATCCATTGTTTGTGTTTTTCTGTGAAGAGGAATATGAATATTGTAGAAAAATATATTGAGATCAAAATCAAACTGAATCAAGAAGAAGAGGGTTTCTTCAATAAGTCTTGAAGAACAATGTTACAATCGAAGAGACAGAGAAGATTAATTCTTGATTGACACAAACTGCTATAAGCCAGTAACTAACCATATATATAATGGTTACAATGACACTCAACACCACCCTCCAGGAATATTACAATGACAATGAACCTCCTTAACAGCTGCTGCCTACTTTAAAAGATGGCAACTACCAGCTGGCGTTCCAATGGAGGAAACGAAATTCCAGAAGAAGGGAGTATAAAGGAACAAACACGTTGGATTGTGGGCAATCTCAGCTTATGTATATGTGTAATGAGTCAGACAGTTAGCATGTAAAACTAACTTTATTGCCATTTCAGTTGACATAATTAAGGAGTTACTCCATTACACACTAACACAGTAACACTATCTATGTCTCTCTCGGAGTGAAGAAAATAGGACCGGCATACACCACATCACCACTCTGTTTCTTTTACCTACTTTTATGTAAATACTTCTAAGTTTACAAAACCAATTAAGGGTCACCTATATATATTTGTAGCTGAATACCCCTTTAAATCATGGCCAGCTCTCTCTCTCTCTCTCTCTCTCTCTCTCTCTCTCTCTCTCTCTCTCTCTCTCTCTCTCTCTCTCTCTCTCTCTCTCTCTCTGTAAATCACTCCCTTGAGGGTAAAGAATCTTTTCTAAACTCAAAATTTTGTTTTCAAATTTTAGTATTCAAAGTTAGTAAGTTACTGAATATCATATAATTTTATTCTCAAATTTTAGTATTCAAAGTTAGTAAGTTAAACCATTATTTAAAAAGGGTAGTAGTTTTTATTTTAGACTAAAAAAAAAATAAAAAAAAAAAGATAGTTTCTCAATAGTTAATTTTTAATCTCTTTCTTATGTTTCTATGTAAAATTACACATAATTAAATACTTATTGCATAGTAAGATATGCTTGTAGCTGGAGTTATAATTTTTTATGTGCATAAATGCTTAAATATGATTATTCAAGAAACTAGATAAAAAGTAAAAGTACGTTGTTCTTGGTTTATTGAAAAATAAAAAATAAAGAATAGTGTCAAAAGTTAACTTTATAAATATCAATAAGATTCAGTGCGTAAAAAATTTAGACAAAATTATGTCTGAAAACAGATAGACGTAAATGATATGTAATTTGATTTTGTTGGTTGTTAATATTGAGGTTTGACCTCGACATGTCTTGTGGCATTTATTACATTTAAGTAATGGTTGATTTTTCGTTATTCATTAGCTTAAGCTTAGATTTTGTGGTAAGATGGCTAGAGGTTAGCCCACGTAGTCGGGCCAGGTATGGTGTGTTACACAGAGAAAGAATGACTTTTTTGTGCTCCTAATATTAATCAATGAGAAATATATATCCGTATGATTGTTAACATTGTTATCTCTCTGTGTAATAAAAAATAGAAACATAAATGAAAGTTTTTAATTCACTTTCTTGCAGAATTTTTCAGTAAGATTCTACTACTTGAGGAATCACAATTAAGAACTATAGTGCCAACAACAATTGAACTAAATGACTTAAATAAAAGAAACATCAAAGGATTTGAAAAAGAAAGAAATTAAAGCTCACCAGAGGCCGAGAGGGGAAAAATGTTAAAAGCTTATTTATGAGTACATATATATGCTATACTTTATTTAAGTTCAAGCAAATGTTACATGAGGAAATATCAGTGTCAAGATCCCTCTCCAAATTTTATTTCGGGACATGGTTTAAATGTCACTAGCTGAATACCCTTTAAATCATCTCTCTCTCTCTCTCTCTCTCTCTCTCTCTCAAAAGGAGTATATCACTCACTTGAGGGCAAAGAATCTTTTACATGAGGAAATATCAGTTCCAAGATCCCTCTCCAAATCTTTCTTTGTTTTTTTTTCCCACTAGACAACAACAATTCTAAAAATTTTGTAGCTAGTAATGTTCAAAGGATTTTATACACATTGTAAATGTGATAAAAAAATATAATTACATTTACTATAACATCTATTGTTAACAATTATCTACAAGTAAAATACTAATGCATTCAAGTGCATAAGTAATAGTAATAATGTATTTGAAAGCGGATAGACGTAAATGATTTGACATTATTTAACAGTTAATTTTTTATTCTGTGTACCGAGTCAAATAAAAAATTTATTTTTTATTTTTAAAGAAAAGAGGGAGTATAAAGGAACTCGTGAGATTGGAGGCATGCAATCCCAGATAAAAAATAAATTAATTAAAACTTGAAATTCTCAACCTCTGTTACCAGTGCTCAAGTTTATAAGGTAAAGACTTTTTTAAACTAATTAAGTTTGCTTGTAAAACTAACTTTATTGACATTTCAATTGACATAATTAAAGAGTTGTTACCGATCCACCACTCTTAAGAGCTTGATTTGTACCGCGTTTTGGCCAAAATGTAGCTTATTCCTCGACGTAGCATTTCAATATTGCGATAAAAAAAAGTTACGTTTTCTAAAAGTAGCTGCGATTTAAAAAAAAAAAAAACACATATTTTAAAACTCTATTAGGAAAAAAAAATGGTTCATTTTGAATTTATATTCCAAAAATATTAATAAAGAAAAAAAAAACCGTGTTTTAAATAACATTCGTTTTAAAAAAATTGTGTTTTTAAAAAGCTACGTTTTGAAAACGTTGAACCAAACAAAATCTAATACTATAGTGTGGATTGGGGAAAGTAGGGATTTCCGAGTATTTCCTCCCACCCATCCCCCTTTGCAGGAAACAGAACGTAGGACACTATAGAGTCTTTCCTCTGAAGTAATCGATGTTTTCATACATACATCTATTTTTGTATTGCTTTAGTAACCAAAGCTTACAAATCTCAATTCCTTAATTAAATCATGATAAGATTATAAGTTCCCACTCATTTTGAAGGTCACATCATTATTTTTTATGAATGGCCATTAATACTATATTTAGATAAATATTCTTTATTAACTTTCATTGGTCATATTTTCCTAAGGAGTTAATTAGTTCCTTATAATTAGCAATGCATGTTGCTTGCTAGCCTCAAGAAATTAACCTCTCTCTCTCTCTCTCTCTCTCTCTCTCTCTCTCTCTCTCTCTCTCTCTCTCCGATTTTAATCCTTTCTCTGGAGCTTTTGAATTGGAGATTTGTTGTCGAGTATAATTTGTCGACTGGGGTAGCATGATTCAATTAGTCTTGCTTTAATGAGCTACAAAAATATACAAGGAGAAAACAAAAATAACGTTAAAGTGGAAGAGTGAATATGACATGTTTTCATCCTAAATCATCCACCACAACGTCACTGTTTACTGAATATATGACCATAATAATTGTAAATTTATTGATATCAATTATGCAAAATGAAACATATAAAATATGTACTAGATCTTCACTTGGCCATGTTAAAAATACTAAAGATATTCAATTATTTGGATTCGGAAAAGTATTCCAAACCGATCGGACACTAAATTAATATAAAGTGGACCCTTAATGTGTATCTTATTTGACACTATTTGATTGGTTAGTTAAAAATTTGAAAGTATATTTTGAATACGTTAGTTATAACTAGAGTATTAGACTATTCGGATAGTACTTTGGATATTCAGAAAAGTGTAGATCTTCTGTAAGACCGTCTTACGAGTCCTAATTTGTAAGACGGAGTCAAACTCTCACACTGCAGCCCACCAATACACGGTAGGTCGGGTTAAAGAGATCTGTTTTACAGAAAAAACCTGTAATACGGTCTTTTCTAAGTTTTTGCTTTTAGAATATTGTCAAATCTTGATTCCTATTTTGTATTCCGACTATTAGCCTATTTGGTTGTGCGTTTAGCCAAAACGCAGCTTATTTGTTAAAATTGTGTTTCAATGCTGCGGCAGAAAAAGCTGCGTTTTCAAAACACAACTCCGTATTAAAACACTGGAATTCCCAGCTTTTTTCCAAAACCCAAGTTTTAAAACGCTACTAGGAAAAAAAAAACAGCGTTTTGAAGTAATATCTCAAACGAATTTATGAGAAAAAAACTGTGTTTTAAAAACGCTGCATTTTTTAAAACGTTAGTTTTGAAAACGTTGCATCAAAAGGACTTTATATAGTGATAACATATTCCTCGGTCCGTGTTTCTTAGTCTTAGTGTTTCTTTACGATTGTGTATCATTCATGAGAATAAGCTAGAGCTACCATTTAGTGGTTTAGACATGGAATTTTGTTGTGATTGTAAGGCTAGAGTGTATCAATAATATGAGAGAGAGAGAGAGAGAGAGAGAGAGAGAGAGAGAGAGAGAGAGAGAGAGAGAGAGAGAGAGAGAGAGAGAGAGCGCTCTAGGTTTTATGGAGCAGATTCAGAATATTTATGTTTTGAAGTAAGTTGCAAGTGACCCCATGAAAGTCTTGTGGCCTCCAATAGGAAAGCTTGTGATAAATCAAAAGAAATGAAATAGAAGAGAGTTTCAATTTTAGCTTTTAATTAGGCCAAAATACTATTTTTTTCCCCAAAGTATCCACCAAATCTCAGTTTGTTACTCATATTTCATTTTGTCTCATTACCGTATCCAATGTTGCCATTTGTCTCAATCAGGGCCGGCCCTGAACTTTTGAGGGCCCATGGCCAAAAGAAAAAATGAAGCCCTCATAGAAATATAAAAATAAAAATTTTACACAAATAATTTTTCACTTTTCATCCATCAATGTATTAAAAAAAATGTAAAAGCTATAAACATACAAGAAAAAATAAGTATCAGATAATTATTAAGAAAATCTAGATCTTCTTGTATTTTGAGAAGCAAAATCATCAATAGGGTCTTCAAAATTAAATTTTTTCATAATCTCATTTTCAAAGTATACGTATTAAATCTTTCTTGGAACACATAATTGAACGTAAGTATTATTTTCTTAATATTAGTTTTGAAAAATTAATATTATATAGGCCTCGATCTAAGCAATTTTTTATGACCCAACTAATTTTTTTTATTGGCCCAACTAATATATACTCCCTTCGTCCCTTAATTATTGTCTTTTTTGACCCGACATACTGATTAAAAATAATAATTGACTTAATTATTAATATTGGTATTGTGTGTCGTTTTCTTTAATACCCATTTGTATGTGGTCCATAATTAAAGTATAGAAAAAAAAATAAGGGTAATATAGTAAAAGTGATGTCATTAAAATGAAAGTTTCAAACAAGACAATTATTTTGGGATGAACAAAAGAAAGAAAAATAATAATTTAGGAAGAGAGGGAGTATATATATGTAAAAAATACATTATATATATTTATATATATATATATATATATATATTGTGCATATAAATTTGGGGCCCCTAATTTGTCATTGCCCATTTTGACACCCCTCAGGGCCGGGCTTGGTCCCAATTTCACCCCTGGGACAGACGGACGTTAAAAAAATTAACGGAAGTTGACATATGCATGCCATGTGAGGGTTACTTTGATCATTTTAATCGAGGGTGCAAAATGGGATTATGTGCATTTTTCTTAAATTGGTTAATGCAATTTTATTAGTAAAATTAAAACTAAACTCCAAATCAATAAATATATATTATTAGTATTTAAACTAAGTGTTTAATAGAAAAATATGTCATTAATTAATTATTAGATTTGTAGGTTCGATATTATTTTATCGTTTAGTTAACCATTTGACATTTAAGATATTTTGAATTCTAAATTTTTTAAGAGAATTAAAACAAAAGAAAATAAAAATTGGTAACCACTAATATTTAAGATATTTTTAAATTATAAATTTTCTTAAAGAAATTAAAACAAATTAAAATAAAAATTGATACCCATTTGATATTTAAGATAGCTTTAAGTTATAATTGTTTTTAAAAAATTTAAAACAAATTAAAAAAAAGTTCATTCATGCATTTTGTCAAACACTTGTGGTGCATCTTTTTTAAACCCACTTTCAATATTCATTTTTTTATTCAAGCAACCCAACAATTGATTTCAAGAAAATACACAAATAATTGATTTCAAGCAAACTTTGCAATTTTGCATTCCTTTAGAATCAAAGTCATCTCTTCGGTGGAAGTTTCTGGAGGTGAAAGCCTTCTCCGAGCACTTTCTGTAAACCCTTTAGGATTCCTTCTTCCAAAGAATTTGCGAGGCCGAAAGAAGGATGAGAAGTCGTGAAAATGGAATATTACGCACCCTTAAAAGAAATTTCTAAGTCTTCGATTTGATCGTGGACTGATCAACGAAGATGAATAACCATAATTTAAAAGATCTTTTTCACATGATTCGGTAATCAGATCCCCATTTCATTTATCACCCAATTCGCAGATCAAATTAGAGCCCAAGTATGGTTTCAGTAGATTGCTTTGGACTAGGCTCAGGTGGGACATCAAATTGAGACCTTGGAGGTCGTTGTCATCAACGATCACAGACGACAAAGTGTGTGTGACTGAGTGAGTGAGAGAGAGAGAGAGAGAGAGAGAGAGAGAGAGAGAGACTCCAGTGTTGAAAAAGGTGGACGAACCTAAAGCTCCCCGGGGAATTGAAAACTGCCACAAACCTGGAGCACACTTGCGTTGAAGACAGCCAAATTAAATTGAGGCAGGGAGCACGGCAAATTAAGATTGAGACGATGGACAAACCTAAAGCTCTTAGGTGGTTTCACCTTGAAACCTTTCTCAAGTTTGAAATGGTAATCAAACCCCATTTCTTTTTTTCGAATTGAGGTTGAAATAGATAAAGCAATATTCTCTGAAAAAATTTTGATTAGGAAGAACTGGAATTTTGATTTTTTTTAATTTAAATTTTGAACTATAATTTTTTCAAATTTAAATTTTGTTTTTTTTTAATTTGAAAAGAAAGAAAGAAATCTTTAATTAAGAAATAATAATTTTTTTTAACCAAATACAACTATTGGAGGGCAATATAGTAACTTTCCGATTTTACTTATCATGTGACATGCACATGACCAACTTCCGTTAGCTTTTTTAACGTCCGTCCGTCCCAGGGGTGAAACTGGGAGAAATGGCAACATTGGATGCGGTAATGGGACAAAATGAAATATGGGTAGCAAACTGAGATTTGATGGATACTTTGGGGGGGGAAATAGTATTTTGGCTAATTAATTATGGGTTGAACATGTAATTAGTTATAATTAAGAGGGTTTCAAGTTTTTAAACTTGGTGTACTTTTTTTTTTTACCCTGATATACTCATTTAAAAAGATGGCAGAGTTCCAATATCGCTAATATTAGATAAATGAATAAGGACTATGAAGGAGTAAATTAAAAACGTGAATTAAACTAGCCCCTTTTATTTTTTTGGCCAATAATAGTTTTTCATAGCACATTAAAAAAACATATATATGGTTTGAATGCTAGCATAGCTTCTTGAAGATTATGTTTGAGCCCTGGAATGCAAATGAGTTAAAATTTGGTAGGAATAGTTTTATCGTCCTTGTAATCCTACGTAGTTCGGAGATTTATTTAAACCTTTGGAGTTAGAGATACGTTGGGAAACAAAATATATATACAAAAAAAAAAAAAAAATGTGATCACATCTGAGAAATTCTTAGAAAAATGATGGTAAATGAGCACAAAAAATAAAATGTAAAGAAGAAAGTGACTTTAGCATTGCGAAAAATACTATATAAAGCAACTTTTTTTTTTTTTTGGGGAATAGAATTACAATTGAGCTAAGCCCTCAAATTGAAATTGTATAGCAACAGAATACAAATGAAAGTGAGTAAATGCTTACCTTTTTAAGATGAACAAAATTCTGAGTTTAGAGAAGATTCTTTGCCCTAAATTGACTGATTTACTCCTTGGTAGAGAGAGAGAGAGAGAGAGAGAGAGAGAGAGAGAGAGAGAGAGAGAGAGAGAGATGCTAACAAATCCTTAATTTAGAGTGAATTCTTCACCCTCATTTGGATAAACCACCGACAAATATTGCAAGAATAAATCAGAAGAATTAGAACCAACTGTTAGTAACATAAACGTGACGTGTTGGAGTAATTTGGTGAATTTCGAAAAAGAGAGAAAATGCGATGGGCGTATGACCTTTTTCCATGCAGATAGGGTTTATATTCAAAAGGTCAAGGATGGTATGTATGGAAATAGTTGTTAAAGAGATTTATATTTGATAAATAATGGAAAACGTCACTATAACAGGTCACATTGGGACCACATATGAAGCTAAAATCAATCATGGGAACTCACCATCGCCAACGTACGGATCCAAACAACACTAGAAACGTAGTGAGCGTAGGACAAATGAGAGTGAGCTAGAGCTACCATTTAGTGCTCCAAACAGGGAATTTATGTTATGAACTATGCCTAGATTCTATCAATTGACAAGTTCTAAATGAATATGAGAAAGAGGAAGAGAGATTTTGGTTTTATCAAGCGGGTTCGAGATATTTAAGTTTTGAAGTAAGTTGTGTTGGAAAAATGTGAATTTTGTGAAGGAAATTGTGCCTTTGTGATATTAATTTTTTTATTAATCATTTATGTAATGACAAGGGTAATTATGGAAATGTGTTCTACTCCGTGAGAACATCGAGATTGAATATTTATTTGTCCGATTCGGAGCTCGGACGAATGAGATATTAAATGGCAAAGTGTGACTTTGGAAGTGGGTTAATCCCACATTGGTAAAAGAAGTTAAAGCATGGATGATTTATATACTTGAGCTTTTTAGTGATGTTCAAGTTGTTGTAGAGAAGACACCAAGGGTGGGGTCAATTGTACAAGAAAACTCAAACAAACTTGACAATTCCAAACCTCGAACTCGTGAGATCAAATGTTTTAGGTGCCAAGGGTTAGGGCAAATTGCCAGCGAATGCCTCAACAAAAGGGCCATGATAATGTTAGAAGGTGGAGAGATAGTGACTGAGGATGAGGATGGGTGTGCGGATATGCCTCCATTAGAGGATGATGGGGAGTTCGGTGCCGATGGTGAGATAAACTTGAGCATGGTAGCGAGAAGGGCACTAAGTGTACGAGTGAAGAATGAATAGGTGCTTCAAAGAGGAAATATTTTCCATACTAGATGCTAGATATTGGGGAAGATTTGTGGAATGATAATATATGGGAGTAGTTGCCCCAATGTTGCAAGCACTACCATGGTTGAGAAGTTGAGATTGCCTATAATTAAGCATCCGCGTCCTTACAAATTGCAATGGTTGAATGATAGTGGTGAGGTGAGGGTGAATAAGCAAGTTCTTGTGACCTTCCGCATTGGGCTTCACATTGGTCTTCTCATATCTATTTCCATAATTGGACCTCCAATTAGTATTAGAACTAGGATTCATTCTGTTGCTACCCCTCTTCTTGAGTTGTTGTTCCACTTTAATGGCGTTGTGGACTAACTCCTCGATCTCTACATAATGTTGTAACTCCATAATATTACAAATCTCTCTATTCAACCCTGCTAAGAATCTAGCCATGATAGCATCCCGATGTTCCTCCACATTAGCCCTAATCATTGAGACCTCCATCTCCTTGAAATATTCATCGACACTCTTAGTTCCTTGTCTCAAGTTTTGCAACTTTAAATACAAGTCCCTGTAGTAGTGTGTTGGTACAAAACGTCTCCTCATAATCCTCTTCATCTCCTCTCAGGTTTTAACAGGTCTCTCCCAATATCTTACTCTTGTATTACACAGTTGGTCCCACCAGACTGCGGCATAATCAGAGAACTCTACTGCTGGGAGTTTAACCATCTTCAACTCGGAGTAGTTATGACACCTAAAAATTTTCTCTACCTTCAACTCCCACTCAAGGTAGACTTCAGGATTGTCTACACCTTAAAAAGATGGCACTTTTAGTTTGATACCACTAAGGTTGTTATCTAACCGATTCCTCTCTCTCCTATCTCTCCCTCGTCTTCCATTATCAGACCACCCATCATCATCATCATCATCTCTATAGTACTCTCTCTCTCTCTTCTTCCCTCACTCTATCTCTCCCATACGCGTTTGGATCATGTCGCGGAGGCTCCATCCGCTCATTCTCAATCATATCCATTTGTTCTCTCATTGGGTCTAACTGTTGCCTAAGCGTGCGGCTCATGGCTGCAATCAAGGTTTCAGTTAGATCTGATAGGTCTATACCCGTCCCCTCCATCATGGGACTCTTACTTTCCCTCTTAGAACTCTTGTTCTCGTCTTGAGACATGTTAGCTAGCAATCAAGGAGAAATTATTCCTTACTCACTCCCTTACGTATTTCACACATTTTCAGGCTTTTACCCTCTTTTAGTCTTACCTCTCTTGCCTTTTACCACTCGATTCAATTGTTCAATATTCTAATTGAACTGAACAATAAAAATCAGAATTATCAAGTAACAATCAACCAAGAATAAGACAAACGGAAAGATAATGAATTTTGGAATAAAAGATTCAATTTTTATTCTTGAATCTAGGGTTTGAGAACAGTTTTAGTGAAGCCTATTTACCTTTGGGTTGACTTTGAAGTTTTTTTTTTGAAATTCGGCCTTTTGCTTTTGTTTTTTGTTTTTTTTTTGTTAAATAATCCGAAAATTGAACTATAACCTTTTTTTTTTTTTTTGAAATTTATAACCCTAGGAAATTTTAGGGTTTGAAACAAGCAAGAATACTAGGAACAAAAATTTTGCGAATAAATTAGGGTTTATGACCCAATTTATGATACTACAAAAAAATTAGGGAACGAAATCAACAACCTAAAATTGGAAAACAATTGATAGCTACAACGAAACAATTAATAAGATAGAGTATGGAAAGAACCTTTGCTCTGATACCAAATGATACAATCTTCGCCAAGGATTCTCGACGAATCACGTTTACACGCGGAACGGAAGCTAAGATCAATAAAGTCGATGGAAATGTGACACCTCAACCTGATGAGTCAATCCAACTACGAACCTTGGCATGTATAGCCGCAACCCGAAAATTGAGATGACCACGAACTTTGGTACAATGTGTTTCGCCACAATTGGGATGAAATACCAATTGATAAGAAAGAATAGGTTGAACGCCACAAGAAAACCTGATAAGTTCAAATAGTTTACGAAGAACAAGAAGAATTGAAGAATCCTCTCAATATAATTTAATCTCAAAGTTGTTGTTTAAAACTACATCTAATGGCCTTTATATAGGCTGAAACAAACCCTACTAACCCCTAAAAACGTTCAAAGTTTAACCCTGAAAATATAGGGCGAAAACTCTAAGTAAAAATGCATAAAATAACGAAAAATAAAAAAACTACCCGTCGGCGCGCTAGGGCGCGCATCTTGGCGCGCTAAGGCGCGATACTCCCAGTACTTTTCATGTATCAGACTTGTTTTTCAGAACAAACTTCAGCGAGGGTCTTGCTAAGGCGCGGCGCCTTGGCGCCGGGAGTTTCTCAGAGTTGCATCCAGGTCCCTTGAGTCTTCCAAATCAGTTTTATGACCCCGGATCACATTAAGAACATTCCCTTGGGTCCTTAAATCACCATTTAAGCATGGAAAAGGTTTTTCCTTCCCCTATTCACGAACTAATCCACTCACATCTTCCAGAATCCTCTTGGCACGAGCTCTTGTCAAAGGTCCGTTTGATACTCGTATCAAAGTCGATGCGGTGTTGTTTTCTTGGATCTCCGTTTGATACTCGTATCAAAGTCGATGCGGTGTTGTTTTCTTGGATCTCATCACACACAAAGAGAGAGAGAGAGAGAGAGAGAGAGAGAGAGAGAGAGAGAGAGAGAGAGAGAGAATGGGTTGTTATATATCGTGAACTGTAAAATTGGTTTGGGGAAGATGAGCCAATTTTAGAGTTCCAGCCCCTCAAATCTTGGATTACTGCAAAAGGTCCCTATACTTTTTAACTAAAAATGACTAATTTACCCTTGGACAAAATCATGTGAGATGCACATGATTTCACTTAACGGAAAAAAATAGACGGCAATGGACGGAAGGACCAAATGCATTAAGAAATTGAGTTCAAGGACCGCTGAGGCACTGAAATGGGGTTAGGAACAATCCCAAAAAAGTCAAGAAGTACAAGGACCATTTGTGTAATTTGCCCTTCATTTTTTGTCGTTAAGTTTGAACATGTGCCTGTATTTTTCAAAGGGTAATATATTCATTTTCATTTAAAAAATACAGGGATTGTAAAATCATATTATGCCAATTATGACATAATTATAATTGTTACATAAATAAAAATTAATATATTTTTATAAATTATTTCATAAGTGATACCAATTTAGATATATATATATATATATATATATACTCCCTCCGTCCCGTATAAATATTCCTACTTTCTATTTTGGGATATCCCAACTAATGTTCCTAAAGACTTTTGATCTACCTATTCTCTACCATTCTTCCTAATATACCCTTACAACTTCATTTAATATAACACATCTAAAACAAATTCAATTATTTAAAGTAGTTGAACTCAATTAATGTTGATGGGTATTATGGTCAGAATATATTTTATAACACATCATTAATTATGTTTCTTAATTCCTATGTTTTATCCACTAGGAGCATTTATCCGGGACGGAGTGAGTATATAATTTCAATTCCCTCAGAGTACTTTATTTCATCTTCAATTCGATGGAAAACTGCTTTTAATTTGGGATATTTAGGTTGGCTGCTGTAACTTGACCAGTTCGTCGTACCGATGCTTAAGCCAATCAGCTTCAGCCACCTCGGGTTCTATCATTACCCTTAAGGAAGGGATTTCAACTTCAATAGGTAATACTGCCTCCATGCCATAGGCAAGAGAAAATGGGTAATTATGGAAATTGTACCTTTGCGGCATTAATTTCTTTATTAATCATTTATGTAATGACAAGAGTAATTATGGAAATGTGTTTTACTCCGTGAGAACATCGAGATCGAATATTTATTTGTCTGATTCGTAGCTAGGACGAATGAGATATTAAATGGCAAACTATTACTTTGGAAATGGGTTAATCCCACATTGGTAAAAGAAGTTAAAGCATGAGTGGTTTATATACTTGAGCTTTTTATTGAGGTTCAAGTTGTTAAAAGAATATACACTCTCTCGCGCACACACCTGCGCAAGGGGATGTAAAACACGATTCAAAATTACCTTCAAGCCATTGAACTCGCGTCTTGCGGACACTAATGTCGCCGGAATTTGGCTACCCGAACTCACCCACGTTTTGCATTTTTGAAATTTAAAAAAAAAAAAAATCTGTTGAGTTTTTCGAGTAGTCACAGCTCACCAAAACAGACTCGATGAATCAGGCTCTTTTTGGGGCATGTCAATGGTTTTGTTCACTGAACCAGTGAACAACACTACTGTCTTATAAATAGAGACAGATTACTCTCAAGGGAAAAGATACAAGATGCAAAACACAGAAAGATACAGCTTCCATCAATCTCTCTTCCCTCATTGCTTTCAAACGAAAACTGCATTACCTTGTTCACGTCACTGCATCTCGATCAATTTTCCTTGGCTTCCTGTGGTGATCAAGGATGAGCACAACCTCAATTCGCCGGAACATCAAGTGCAAAAGCTATCCGGTTCATCCGTTGTATCCTGGGAAGCAGCAGGCCGTCGAACAACTCCCAGCTGTTAGGTCCGAGGGTTGCTCAGTGTATAGGCTAGAGGGGGGGGTGAATAGCCTATACTTGGTGTAATAAAAATTTCATCCAAATTTTTCATTTAGATTGAAGAGTAGATGAAATGATTACTACACATAGATCATCTTCCTCATACAGAATGATTAGCTGAAGATAGAGTGATCGGACATCTTAGATCAGCAGATGTAGATCATGGACATCTAGGATCAGCAGATATGAAATATGCGGTTGGAAGATGTATGTTGAACTTAGCCGATGGAAATGAGTTTGAGCAATGGAAGAATAAACAAAGATAAGTTTAACAATTTAGATTAAAGTAACGTAAAGATTTGATATGAAAGAGAGCTTGACAGTTGACTATAATCTATTAGATGCATCATTTACTTTCCTTAAACAGATTGCACATGATAAAGCAAATTATACACGAAAGAGAAATCAAGGCTGAATGTAACAATTATATATATTATATTAAAATTCAGCAGAGGTTTGCTCAAAGGCAAACATGCTTAGTACATCAACCTAGACTCTCTAACCTAGCAATCTTTCGGGGGAAGAAGGAAAGTGAAATGGAATACCCGAAGACTCATGTAAGAACTCTAACCCTAGCAGTTCCTAACAACCTTGGAGGTTAGGGAAGGAAAGTGCTAGTGTTAGAGTGATGTGAGAAGAGAATATTAGGAGTTGTTCAAATAGCAAGTATTTGAACAACCGAGTGCTAAGCACTCGACCAAATATGATGACACCTTATTGCACAATCGGCACACTTATAATGTAGTATAAGTCCGATATGAATGCAATCTGGACATGTAAGTTCTGGCTCTTCATCGGACATCTTCAAGCTTGATCTCGCTTCAACGATCTGTAAGATACTTGGTCTCTTTTCTGGATGATGGAGTTGAGGCCACTGAAGAGACTGAGTTCTTCGAAGGAAGAAGAACTCAAATCAACAACAAGGTTGTTGATCAAGCAGCTTCTCGCTTTTGGATTTTCTTCTCTCTCTCTCTCACAAAGTGTTTGTTCTTACACTTGTGATTTCTCACTCAAGGAGTGGTTCGGATTGAAGAAATGAAGATCAATACCACAACCTTTCTCAAGCATAAGCATACAGTTTGTGTGTTCTAGTGCTTGTGCTCTCTCCTTGTGCACTTGTGCTCTCTGGAAATGAGAATAAGAGTTTTCTTATATAGCCGGAGAGAAGAGATGACCGTTGGTGTATTGAGTAGGTTTATGCCCGTTGGTGATCGAATCTCATAATGCACAGAGTACATTTTTGGATTTGTTGGGCAAAGACCTTCAGTTAGGTTTGAGTCTTGAAGATGATCTGTGACACAGGCTGGACATAGATGGACGTGTCGAGCTTAGCCTGGATGCAGTTGATTGATGTGGACGTATCATTGCTTTGACTGAAGTGCAGCGTCCTGTGCTTGGCCTTTTCTGGAAATGAAGCTTTGAAGACCGCGAACACTGTTCAGAAGAGGAAATGTCTATTGGATAAACGTGAAGGTGCAGACATCGATGCGTATCTTGGATTTGTCAGACAGATCTTGTAACGGATCTATTTTGGCTTGAAGTGCGTTAAGTAACGACCGATGTATCTCGTGATCTTACGGTTTCTGTTGTTCGATGAGGGATTTGGCCGATTTCGAAATCGCCATTATAGAACCTGGCGATGTAGAAACCGCCGATGGTCACGATGTTCCTCTTGAATAAATAGCTTCTCAGCTTGCTCGATGAAGTGCTTTGGCGGATACGAGAATCCCGATATAGAACTGCGATGTAGAGATGGCTATTTAGGCGATCATAGCAAGGGAAATGTCGCTTGTGAGACATCTCCGATAGTCACGTCACCGGCAATTTAGAAGAGCTTGATTCATATGAAGGTTTGTCATCATTCGGTAGGACAAAGACTCGGATATGTACAAAGACTTCCTAGTCTAGTGACCTATGCATTGTTTCAACAAGCCGCCACACTAACCTACGCACCCTTTTAGCCACTTGTGAAACATGCGTTGTAATGGGAACAAGCAAATCACGTGTTGGAATATGCATACATATATATCACCTGATTTACGTGCATATTCCTAACAATCTCCTCCTATTTGCTTGGGACCATTACTACAATTGACTTATACATATAACTCTTTAAAGCGGTTGTTCAATCCTTAGTAATAACATGCCACTACTGAATATTCAGTTTATATCAAGGCATGCCCTAGGTTGAACTTACAAGCGATAGCGTATGTATAGTCACCTATTGCTAAGTATTTACAGACTCAATAATTGAAAGAACAAATACGAAGCAATAATTGAAATGATTGTTTAGGCAAATGATAATATTGCCTTAAGAGTGTGTTTCTTGCATCGGATGATCTGAAGAATGTTGCTCCAGCAAGAAGTAGAAAGTATAATTAACTTTTTATCTAGTTCTTAATCGAATTGATTAAGCATCTTCATATAGTCAGCGTATTATAATAGTCATATAGTATTTTGCTGTATGGGTAGATACACAACCTTACAACAGTTCTACAAGTTGTCTATCTCTCCTTCTTAATATTTGTTTATCTCTCCTCCTTATAAGTTCACACTTTTCGGGAGGACATTACAACTTCATAATCTCTCCTCCAGTGTTAATCCTACTATAATTTCTTAAGGCCTAACTTCCTTTATAATCACTTGGGGCCATTATTTGCAATTTTCACAATCTCTCCTTTACTTCAATTTCCTCCTTGAGATTTGTTTCTCTTTTCCTTCAATTTCCTCCTTAATATTTGTTTATCTCTCAATCTTACTAATTTTCTATCTCTCCTCCTTACTACTTCACACATTACTACTTCACAATTACTACACTACTTCACAATTACTTGGGGCCATTACTACTTCACAATCTCTCCTCCTTAATGGCCACAAGTTAAAGATAGATAGAGAGTTATCAATTGAATTATGTAGTGTTAGAGGCTAAATATGAGAGAGAACATGCTTATGGTAATTCATAAGGTATGAATTTTGATAGGTAGAAGGAAGGAAGTTTGGGCTTTGGTAAATGCTGTCTTTTTAGAACAGCGGAAGTGATTTGCAGGATGTAATTCTCAGAGAATATAGGCCGTATCGAGTAAATACAGCTACTTGTCATATTGACAGATTCGAGTGTGATAGCTTATGATACACTTTTATGTATGAGACATACATAATAGGATATCGAGGTTAGAAATTGTGTTTCCATTGCTTGTAAGAAGATTTTACAAGAATGTAGTGTGATATGCTTTATTTTGGAATAGGAGAGGCAAAATAGGGTAAGCTGTTGAATTAGTGATACCAATTGGTGAGTAGTAAAGCATTCAAAATAGTCTCCTCCTTAAGGTATATCAAGTCAAAGCAGCAAGTATAGCCGAGTCTTATGTTGACGTTTGTTGGATGCATGAGATATACATCTAAAATATGAGGTGTAAGGTCCGCCTACGAGGTATTGCGAAGTTCATTAAGAAAGTAAACTGCAGGCATAAATGAGTATGTACCAGGACAAATTTTGTATATTTAACACAAAAGAGAATGTCAAATATAGACAAACAGACGTACACAAAACTAAACACATTACATATTAATTTGATAAAACAGAAACCTAGCTAGTCATCCTAATGAGGTAGAGTTAAAGGATGAAGGTCTGCTGATTCTAATCGAAGGAAACATTGACCGCTGAATTTGACGCAGAGTTGGCGTTTGCTGGCTGAAGCTCCTCCCGAGATGATGGTTGCTCAAGGTGAGCATTTGAGGCGATGGGAGCAGAGCAAGTAGTAGCGGTATTGTCTCTTGTGGGAATCCAAGGGATGAAATTGGATACACTGTTCGGGGTCTCGAAGACGATTCCTTACACGACGAGAGATTCGACGAGGTCGTTGAATCACGGTGGAGGAGGAGTGGCAAGAAGGACCATCATTCGATGACGCCATTCAGTGTGGGAGATGGGTCGATGAGGAGGACTAGGCGATTTGGTGAACACATGATGCAAATGACTTTATTGGTGGAGAAATTTTGAGATACGCAGAAGTCGCTTCCGTTGTTGGAGACCGATACAATTTTATACAATTTTTGAATTTTTGAGAAGATGAAAGGGTTTCTTGATTAGAGGAATGGGAAAAGACATGTTGGGGGCTTAAAGAAGTGATTGCATTTAATGACATAGTAATGATAGTCCGATTTGGGATTATGTCATCATGCTTTAGTGTAATTATGGCTAGTACTTAGGCAGTCTAGAGGATATTAATATTATTTTTAAACAAGAAGTTTAAAATTAATACATAATTAGATTAATTTGATTGCCTTTATTGTGGTATTAATGGGTACAACCGCTTCTAGAAATAATATGAGCCGTTATTTTACTTCAAGTGAGTTGTTTGAGTAAAAATAGAACAAAGATTGATTGTTTAAGAACGAATTGGGGACAAAATAACTTGACCAATCCATATGGCACAGCTTGTACTTGACACATATGTGGAAGTTTTTTTTTAGAGAAGTGTGTCTTAAGATTGTCGATATCAATCTTGAAGTTTGATACCAATTTTGAGAGATTTGAAGTCTTTTAATGAATGAAGACACTATCGCAGTTGTATTTGGTATTTGCTAAAGTGGGAACTGCGATATCAATTGTTATGTCTATCATTGGTAGTGTGATTAATATCGCTAAGGTAAGGACAGTGATACCGATTGAGTAGACTCTATTTATAATGGACATCAATCTATTTAAGATTAATAAAGCTTAGTAAGAATATTAAATAGATCAAATGAGATATTACATGTGTACGAAGTGATGTCCGTTCTTCTTTCTATTCAGATCTAGGCATTCTACACCAAAGGAAGAGATCTCAGACTAGACTTGTTCGAAGAGAGTGAGACGTAGCCTATATACGCAGGGGTCATATCGGTTGTTCACTCGAGGAAGGACTTAATATTTGAAAATATTAGTCTTCCCAAGATTTCTTGAATATCGATTATCTTGAGGATAGGTCGAGTTACTAGAGATTTTTAACTACATCCTTTTTAACAAAGAATCACATGATAAGGTGTAGCGAGTGTTTTGAATTCAATCGTATACCAATTAGCTGTTGAGCCATTATAATGAGAACAACTAATTAAGCCTTTATAACCGCAATCTCATAAGGTACACAAGATTTTGTAGTTGTCGTAACTAAGAACACAAAGTCTTGTTGAATTGTCTTGAAGGGTTCAATTTAGCGTATTAATCGTTGTTCAAAGCAGATTTACTAATAATCTTGACCTTTTAATCATGAAGGATAGAGATTGAGTAATAGCATTCATTGATAGGTTGACATGAAGGTCATGAATACTGCAGCCGCCTATTTGTTAAGAGACTATAGATTTTGGAGAACTTGAATTTACTCTTTGTGAAAAGATTAAATTCGAAAGGCAATTATCATGGTGTCTAAGGATGAAAGTTAAGCAAGAGTAGAAGACCATAACTTGATGTAGCGATTGTTCAAGAAAGGTTTCGATGGGATATCAGAGTTTGTGTCTCGGTAGAGTGATCATTTCATTAAGAGCAAATCTTTTAATCACCGAATAAAATGGAGATAATAAAGAATAATAAGTTTGATCAACACACTTAACACAATAGTTCATGCTATCAAAGGAATGCAGACAAGTAGATGAGCATGAGAAAAAGTTGCAGAACTTGTATTCAATAATCCAAGTAGTTTTACACGGTATGATGCAAGGATCACTGATTACAAGAACAATACAAGCGGATTTTTGACGAACCGATTACACATGAGAAAGATACAATGATTCAATTTACGTAAAGAAATACATGTTACAAATTTGTGTCCTATAGGTCCTAATCCTAGACATTTAGATGAGGAGTCATCGGTCAAGGATTTAGAAGGAGTTGGATGATAGGAAGATGGCCGTGTTCCCTTTTTGATCTCCTCCAACTCTCGGGGGAGGCAGAACATCTTCACTTCTTCGAGTCATTATGAGAGCACCGAAGGGTGATGGCCGTCAAAGATGTACTGCTTGGCCAATGAATCCCCTTTGATAGATGAGGGAATTGGTGGCGACTATTAGCAGCTCATCATCCTCATCAATTCCATATTAGCTACTTAATTCAGCGAAGAATTATCGCATCGGCCATCTTTGAGGTGATGGTCGGCATACCTACATATAACCGTAAGACTTGTTGCACATGGCAATATGTTAAATGTTTTCCAAACATTTGACATTTCTTTTCGGGATCTTTTCGTGAAGTTCAAGTATGCAAGCGACTTCCAAAAGTGGAATGAGTATGTGCTAATAGATTTTCCCTGATTCATCTCAGAGACATTTTGGAGTATCAATGAGATTGATAGCTAAAAGTTAGAAGAGAGAATGAAATCACTTTTGTCGGCATTAATTGATGGTTTTCAATCTTACTTTTAAAACTAATTGACTAAAAGAGTTCTTAGGTGTTCGACAATCATGGTTTGCAGCATATAAATCATGCTTGATGGCAAACTTCTATGATTATCGGACAAGACAAAAGAAGATCTTTTATCAATTGTTTTCACAACAAGACGTGGAACCATAATTAATGATTTACGCACACAAGACTTGATGCAATTTCTCTCATGTTTGTAAACTGTATTGAAAAAGATTTTGGAAATAATTTTCAGCTTTATGAATGATTTTGGAAATACATTATTGAGAGAAATTTAGATCCACTCTTGTGAAGTGACAGAATAAAATCGAAACAACATTGAATGAATATGAAGGAATCATACCGTTGTTAAGGAATTGTCTTGATCCAATCTTAGGACTTGGATTTAGTAACATTTGTGAGATTTTGAATCATCGATTTGTAACTAGTGTAATCTATAGGCGGTTGTGAGTTTTGTCATAGTAGAGATTTGAATGAAGAAGGAGCTCTACTTATACTCACGGAGGTTAGACGAAGGATACTCAATAATGAAGCATTACTTGTTGAGTTGTCCTTCCGATCACGCCATGGCAGGATAGGTTGTGAAGTCTAGATATTTTCAAGATTCTTGGTAAGGATTGATGTTGACTGCCTTGTCGTTTTCCAAGATTTTGAAAATAGTCTTAACTTTAATCGGCGTCAAACTTCGAAAAGTGTGCCTCCACCTTTAATTGACTTGAGAGAGTAGGTCATTAAAGGATTTTTACTCCTATAAGTCAGCACATAAACCGAGCTTATGAAGTGTTGGTTGGCGATGTAGAAATTCAGCCAACTACGGGGTTTTGAAAAACATTTGAAACCATGATAGGAAAAATGCTGATTTGTTTTTGAAAAACCATTTGCATAAAACAAATCATACAATCAATGTATATTACTAAAAGTGCAAGATGACAGTTATTATGCATTGTTGTCTGATGATATGTATGAGCATATTAGTTCAGCAGACATGAGCACAGGTCATTAGAAAGCAAATAGCTAACCTGTTTTGTATAGGCATGAGAGAGGGTCTTTATCAACTCCTTTGGACTTATCAGCAGATTTTTCACTTTATTGTTGTAAAGTCCAGCAGGTGAGGATTTTGACCTTGAGTGAGTGAAGGACATGAGTGAATTCTCATGAGTGATCGCAGATCCTTCATATATCGCAGCCATGTTACTATCTCCGATGGAGAGAGGTGTTGCATGATTGACCTTTTCTTTCATATGAGTTCCTGCCCAAAGTACTCATAGAGAAAATTAGCAACATTTATGAGCTAAAGATAGCTCTAGTAATCCAATAATGCAAATGAGACTTAATAAGCATGATAAAAGAATAATTATTCAAAATACAGCTTATAAGTGTAACCCAAAGTGTTAAGAAATTAGGAGCTGGGGTTACTTCCTCATTGAACTCTTTGAACGCGTCTGCTCATAGTCGTTGAAGCACCAGTTCTAATACTGAGCATAGGTTCTTTGAGTGTATTCTTGATCGGCTGAGGCTCTTCATTGAAGGAAGACAAATTCATCATTGATGTCCTTAGGCCAAGAACTTACAGTTTCAGTGATTTTGAAGATGACATATCTTTGATTTCCTTTGAATTTCCTTTGAAACTCTTCTTATTTCCTCTGCTCTAAACTTTTATAAAAAGTTTTCTTGAGAAGGTGTTGGATTGGAACAATCGTTAGCCTTATGTCAAGAGAGCAAGTTTTTGGAAGGGATTCTAAGTTATTCATCCATCAAATATGAGTTTAACCCATTTGCTAAAGAAGATGCCAAGAATTAAGAACAGATTTATTAAACATGCATAATCTTTAGCAAGTCAACTTTCACTATAATACTTCTTTTCACAATATCAATGTAATTCTGATATATGATAAATTTTCTTATAGTGAACACATAGTCATCACAATATTCTTTCTCACATGTTTTTGAAAACAAAATTTATTTTGATTTGAAGATGGTTTTCAAAAGGCTTTCAGGATTCTCAGTCAAAAGGTTTTTGTGGATAAAAGATTTTGAAAAGACTCCTTTTGACTATGCATCTAATCTGAGCAGCAGGATCTAAACTCTCAGGTTATTAAGCCTGAAATAAGGTTTACAGAGTACTAGCTCTGATACCAATTGTTAGGTCCGAGGGTTGCTCAGTGTATAGGCTAGAGGGGGGGGTGAATAGCCTATACTTGGTGTAATAAAAATTTCATCCAAATTTTTCATTTAGATTGAAGAGTAGATGAAATGATTACTACACATAGATCATCTTCCTCATACTGAATGATTAGCTGAAGATAGAGTGATCGGACATCTTAGATCAGCAGATGTAGATCATGGACATCTAGGATCAGCAGATATGAAATATGCAGTTGGAAGATGTATGTTGAACTTAGCTGATGGAAATGAGTTTGAGCAGCGGAAGAATAAACAGCATAAGTTTAACAATTTAGATTAAAGTAACTGTAAAGATTTGATATGAAAGAGAGCTTGACAGTTGACTATAATCTGTATTAGATGCATCATTTACTTTCCTTAAACAGATTGCACATGATAAAGCAAATTATACACGAAAGAGAAATCAAGGCTGAATGTAACAATTATATATATTATATTAAAATTCAGCAGAGGTTTGCTCAAAGGCAAACATGCTTAGTACATCAACCTAGACTCTCTAACCTAGCAATCTTTCAAGGGGGAAGAAGGAAAGTGAAATGGAATACCCCGAAGACTCATGTAAGAACTCTAACCCTAGCAGTTCCTAACAACCTTGGAGGTTAGGGAAGGAAAGTGCTAGTGTTAGAGTGATGTGAGAAGAGAATATTAGGAGTTGTTCAAATAGCAAGTATTTGAACAACTGAGTGCTAAGCACTCGACCAAATATGATGACACCTTATTGCACAATCGGCACAGCTTATAATGTAGTATAAGTCTGCCGATATGAATGCAACTGACATGTAAGTTCGGCTCTTCATCGGACATCTTCAAGCTTGATCTGGCTTCAACGATCTGTAAGATACTTGGTCTCTTTACTGGATGATGGAGTTGAGGCCACTGAAGAGACTGAGTTCTTCGAAGGAAGAAGAACTCAAATCAACAACAAGGTTGTTGATCAAGCAGAGCTTCTCAGCTTTTGGATTTTCTTCTCTCTCTCTCTCACAAAGTGTTTGTTCTTACACTTGTGATTTCTCACTCGAAGGAGTGGTTCGGATTGAAGAAATGAAGATCAATACCACAACCTTTCTCAAGCATAAGCATACGCTTTGTGTGTTCTAGTGCTTGTGCTCTCTCCTTGTGCACTTGTGCTCTCTGGAAATGAGAATAAGAGTTTTCTTATATAGCTGGAGAAGAAGAGATGACCGTTGGTGTATTGAGTAGGTTTATGCCCGTTGGTGATCTGAATCTCATAATGCAGCAGAGTACATTTTTGGATTTGTTGGGCAAAGACCTTCAGTTAGGTTTGAGTCTTGAAGATGATCTGTGACACAGGCTGGACATAGATGGACGTGTCGAGCTTAGCCTGGATGCAGTTGATTGATGTGGACGTATCATTGCTTTGACTGAAGTGCAGCGTCCTGTGCTTGGCCTTTTCTGGAAATGAAGCTTTGAAGACCGCGAACACTGTTTAGAAGAGGAAATGTCTATTGGATAAACGTGAAGGTGCAGACATCGATGCGTATCTTGGATTTGTCAGACAGATCTTGTAACGGATCTATTTTGGCTTGAAGTGCGTTGAGTAACGACCGATGTATCTCGTGATCTTACGGTTTCTCAGCTTGTTCGATGAGGATTTGGCCGATTTCGAAATCCGCCATTATAGAACCGGCGATGTAGAAACCGGATGGTCACGATGTTCCTCTTGAATAAATAGCTTCTCTGCAGTTGCTCTGATGAAGTGCTTTGGCGGATACGAGAATCTGCCGATATAGAACTGCTGATGTAGAGATGGCTATTTAGGCAGTCATAGCTGAAGGGAAATGTCTGCTTGTGAGACATCTGCCGATAGTCACGTCAGCTGGCAATTTAGAAGAGCTTGATTCATATGAAGGTTTGTCATCATTCTGGTAGGACAAAGACTCGGATATGTACAAAGACTTCCTAGTCTAGTGACCTATGCATTGTTTCAACAAGCGCCACACTAACCGACGCACCCTTTTAGCCACTTGTGAAACATGCGTTGTAATGGGAACAAGCAAATCACTGTGTTGGAATATGCATACATATATATCAGCTGATTTACAGGCATATTCCTAACACCAGCACAGTATGGGAGTCGACCGAATTTGCTTTAAGGAAACTGTTAACCTCAACAGGCCTCGGAACCTTCTTTTTCAAATCAGATTATTTCTCTTTTTGCAACATCAAAGCAGTACAGAATTATTTCATTGCTTCAATATTAATTTCTCAGTTCTTTAACTTATTAATTATTTAGTTTCCTATTTTAGTTTCTGGAATATTTAAACAACAAGTTGCAAGTGACGCATGAAAGTCTTGGGATCTCAATGTTTCCCTAGTGTTTTTTTTAATGTCCTAAGGGGGCGTGGGAAGGGATCGAACTTGAGATCTCACACTTTGTGAAACCCCAGCTCTACTATTGGACCACCCCTTAAGGACAATGTTTCCCCAGTTTATTGAAAAGAAGCATAGTGATGACAGAAGAAATGAAATAAAAGAGTCTTAAGTTTAGCTTTTAATAATGTGTTGAACACGCAATTAATTAATCTTTTTTTTTTTGTTTTTTGTTTCCCAAAGGTGTCTTCAGACCTATAGAATCAAACTCAAAACATATAGTTAAGTTAGAACAACTTCCTTAGCTGATCTACGTGCTTGTTGGTGCAATTAATTAATCTATGTTAACAATCAAATATATTGAGAATTAGCACATTATTAAATACGTTTTCTATAATGGTAATTTCATATTATAAAGGGCAAACTCCACAATTGGTCACTGTACTTTTAGCCCCTTTTGCAATAAGTTCTTTCATGACCTAAATGGTCCCTGTACTAATCCCTTTTTGAGATTGGTCCTTTCGCCCAATTTCATTTTTGGGCAAATTACACAAATGGTCCCTGTACATCTCGATCTTTTTGGGATTCATCCCTAAACTAATTCTTGCAAAAAATTTGTCCCTATACTAATCAAGTAAAACGTATATAATTGGTTATTCCGTCCAATTTTGTTAGTTTTTCGCCGTTAATTTTTCACGCGTGCCTCTCACGTGATTTTGGCTTAGGGTAAAATTGTCCATGCAGTTTTTCTTTTGAATTGACAAAAATACCCATTATAATTTTTTCTTTAAATACTTGATACAAGGGTATTGATGTAATTACAAAATTAATTTTTTTTACACTTTTCCTATCCATTCCCAAATCCCAGCCCCCTTCCTTTACACCATAGCTGCTGCCACCAGTACCCTTTCCTTTCTACCATGGCTACTACCACCACCACCCCTTCCTTTCCACCATGGCTGCCGCCACCACCACAATTGAAGACCAAACCATTTAACAAACTATTCCCAATTCCTCCCATTTTCTTATAATCAAGTTTGATTCAATCAATTGATTCACAACCCATTTCAAGATTGAGCTCTAATTGATTTTTGAACACAAATTGAAACATTTTGCACTTGGATTTCTACAACAAACCCACTTGTACATACCCAAATTGTAAAATTTAAAAAATCGAAACCCAGCTCAAAACCAAATTAAAAATTGAAACCTAGTTTAAAAATCGAAACCAAGAATT
Organism: Platycodon grandiflorus; assembly: GCA_016624345.1. NCBI lineage: Eukaryota > Viridiplantae > Streptophyta > Magnoliopsida > Asterales > Campanulaceae > Platycodon > Platycodon grandiflorus. The sequence continues at coordinate 6,998,131 of CM028367.1, forward strand.
CCAGCAGCTATTTCTCTCTGGCAACAGTGGTGAATCGCCTGGCTTTACTTGACTGTCGCAGGATATTCGTGCAGTCCTTGGGGTGATTAGTTCAAGAGGCTGATGAAGAATCATTGAAACTATCTTCAATCAAAACATGTTTTAAATGAACAAAATTCAAACCCCTCTTTTTTCTCCCATCCCAACACCTTTTTTTCCATCCACTATGACAATTACTTTGGTCAAACAACATGATTTCTAGAGAGAGTTGGGTTTGATTTAAAGTTGAAGTCTTGGATTCTCTTGTATTGGGTTCGATCTCTTCAGCCCCACATGCTCTGGCAATTGCTTTCTTTTTCCGGTAGCGCAACACTTTTCAATGTCATGGTGGTGGCAGTGGTGTATTAAGTTAAGTAGAATCATCACCACCATACCCACCATTAAAGTAGAGTGAGAGAGATAGAGAGAGAAAGAAAGAAAACTTACCGGGAGTTGGTTGACGGCAACGCGAGGTGCCGGAGTGATGACGGGGTATCGTGACTAACACGTGAAAGTCTGAGAGAGAGAGAGAGAGAGAGAGAGAGAGAGAGAGAGAGTGATACGATCTTCGCCAAGGATTCTCGACGAATCACGATTTCACGTGGAACAGAAACTAAGATCAATGAAGTTGATGGAAAGGTGACACCTCAACCTAATAAGTCAATCCAACTACGAACCTTGGCATGTATAGCCGCAACCCGATAATTGAGACGACCACAAACTTTTGTATAATGAGTTTCATCACAATTGGGATGAAATACCAATTGATAAGAAAGAATAGGTTGAATGCCACAGGACAAACCTGATAAGTTCGAATAATTTGCGAAGAAAAGAAGAATTGAATAATCCTCTCAATATAATTTAATCTCAAAGTTGTTGTTTCCAATGGCCTTTATATTGGCTGAAACAAACCCTACTAACCCCTAAAAACTTTCAAAGTCAAACCCCAAAAATATAGGGTGAAAATTCTAAGTAAAAATACATAAAATAACGAAGATTTAAACAAACCCTACTAACCCCTAAGGCCCAATACTCCCAGTACTTTTCATGTATCAGACTTGTTTTTCAGACTGAACTTCAGCGAAGGTCGCTCTAGGGCGCGGCGCCTTGGTGCGTGGAGTTTCTCAAAGTTGTATTCTGGTCCCTTGAGTCTTCCAAATTAGTTTTATGACCCCGGATCACATTAAGAATAGTCCCTTGAGTCCTTAGATCACTGAATCCTCTTGGCACGAGCTCTTGTCAAAGGTCTGTTTGATACTCGTATCAAAGTCGGTGCGGTGTTGCTTCCTTGGATCTCATCATTCCCCTCCTCTTGAAAGGGATTTTACCTCAAATCTCCGCCTACATCATATGGACTTATATCAGAAACATTGAAAGTGGCACTAACATTATACTCACCAGGTAGATCCAACTTGTAAGCATTGTGATTCAAGCGCTCAAGAACTTGAAAAGGTCCATCGCCATGTGGAAGCAATTTTGAACGCCTTTTCTCGGAAAACCTTTCTTTCTTCATGTGCAACCAAACCCAATCTTCAGGTTCAAAGATCAACTCTCTTCACCTCTTGTTAGCTTGGCGCACAAATTGATTGGTCTGTCGCTCAATGTTGAGTCTTGCTTTCTCATGCAAGTGTTTCACAAATTTGGCTTTCTTTTTCCCATCTAAATTCACATGCTCAGAAACAGGTAAATGTGATAAATTCAAAGGAGTTAAAGGACTAAAACCATAAACAATTTCAAATAGAGAAAATTTAGTCGCAGAATGAACGATTCTATTATAAGCAAATTCAACATGCGACAAACATTCTTCCCACATATTGATATTCTTGGAAAGAATTTCCCTTAATAAAGCCGAAAAAGTTCTATTCACTACCTCTGTTTGGCCGTCAGTTTGGGGATGACAAGTTGTAGAAAATAATAGTTTAGTCCCTAACTTTCCCCACAAGGTCTTCCAAAAGTAACTCAAGAACTTTACATCCCTATTGGACATTATTGTTTTAGGCATGCCATGAAGTCTAACAATTTCTCGAAAGAATAAGTTAGCAACATGGGAAGCATCATCAGTTTTGTGGCATGGAATAAAGTGAGCCATTTTATAAAAACGATCCACAACCACAAAAATTGAATCCCTTCCAGTTTCTTTTCTAAGAAAACCTAACACAAAGTCCATGGAGATGTCGTCAACCCAAGGATCACTGGGGATAGGTAATGGCATGTATAACCCGTGGGCTTGCACCCTTGATTTAGATTGACGACATGTCACACACCTATCACAAACCCTTTCAACATGGATAAAGTTTTAGCCACCCCAAAATGTCCCATTAACCCCCCACCATGAGCCTTTCTTACTAACAACTCTCTCATGGAACAATTAGGCACAGACAATTTATTTACCCTAAAAAGGAACCCCTCATGCCTCTAAAACTTACCATAGGCAACCCTCTCTCTGTGCTTAAATTCCTCACAAAAATCATGGTCATCAACATATAATTGCTTAACATGCTCAAAACCAAGTAATTTAGCATCTAATACGGAAATTAAAGCATACCTGCGAGAAAATGCATCGGTAACAACATTCTCCTTACCTTGCTTGTAACGAATGACATAAGGAAATGTCTCTATGAATTCTACCCACCGAGCATGTCTCCGATTCAATTTATGTTGTCGCTTCAAGTGTTTTAAGGACTCATGATCAGTATGGATAATAAATTCCTTATGCCAAAGGTAATGTTGCCAAGTCTCCAAAGCCTTAATCAATGCATATAATTCCTTGTCATAGGTAGGGTAGTTTAGACTTGCCCCACCTAACTTTTTGTTGAAGTATGCAATTGGTCGCCCTTCTTGCATGAGTACCGCTCATATGCCAATACCTGAAGCATCACATTCAATCTCAAAGGTTTTATCCAAGTTAGGCAAAACCAATACTGAAGCATGAGTACCGCTCATATGCCAATACTTGAAACGATTTTTCCTGTTCATCACCCCACTTAAAATCCACACTTTTCTTGATTACTTCAGTGAGTGGTGTTGCGATACTGCTAAAGTCCTTCACAAACCTACGGTAGAACTAGCAAGTCCATGAAAACTTCTTACCTCTCCTACATTTGTAGGACTAGCCCATCCCCGAATGACTTAGATATTTTCCTCATCAACCTAGATACCTTGTGAGCTTACAACAAAACCAAGGAAGACAAGTTTATCGGTGCAAAAAGTACACCTTTTAAGATTAGCAAATAGTATTTCTTTTCGTAACACATTCAAAACAGATCTTAAATGCATAACGTGTCCATCCAAGTTTTTGCTATATATCAAGATATCATCAAAGTTTACTACCACAAAGTGACCAATAAACTCATGCAAAATATGGTTCATCAAACGCATAAAAGTACTAGGTGCATTAGTTAGCCCAAAAGGTATAACTAACCACTCATAGAAACCATGTTTAGTTCTGAAAGCAGTTTTTCATTCGCCTCCCTCTCTCATTCTAATTTAATGGTACCCTTGTTTCAAATCAAGTTTAGTATAAATTTAGGCACCATGCAACTCATCAAGCATATCATCTAAAAGAAGAATAGGATAACGATACTTTACCATTATATTGTTGATTGCTCGACAATCAACACTCATCCTCCAAGTTTCATCCTTCTTTAATTGGTACAAGTAGTACCGGTACTGCATATGGACTCATACTCTCGCGTACTTGTCCCTTATCCATGAGTTCATCAACTTGCCTTTGAAATTCCTTTGTTTCCTCAGGATTACTTCTATAGACGAGTCGATTTGGAATTGATGCTCCGGGTACAAAATCAATTGAATGCTCAATTCCCCTAATTGGTGGCAAACCTTTTGGAATCTCCTCGGGGAACACATCTTCAAAGTCCTGTATAAGAGAAACAACAACACTAGGCAAAGAATCAAAATTTCGTTAGTAGCTAGGTAAGTATGTCCCCTTGTACAAGAGTACAATCATGGGAATTTTCAAACATATTGCACTTTTCTACTCACTTGCCCTTGCATAGAAACTCTTTTGTTTTCTCTCGTCTCTTTACTCACTCTCCATTATTTTCTTTTGCTAACTCATCTTACTCTCCTTTTGCCCAACTTTAACACTACTTCCATTTTTTTCTTTTGCCGGCCTCTCACTCTTGTTTTCTCCCAAGCTCTCCTTTTTCTCAGCTCAATCTCTGGTTTAACCTCACTAGCCGAACTCTCTTTTTGTAATATCAATTGATCCTCATACACTTGTGTCGGAGTCAAGGGAACAAGTGTAATTGTTGTAATTCATATAGATTTGCTTGTATCCATAACCTAAGTCTAAGCCAAGGTGACTAATGGGCCTGCGTGTCTGTTAGTGTGGAAACTTGTACTTAGACCTAGCTAGAATAGCTTAGGGTTGCTTATGGTAATTAGCCTAGCCTTTAGAACATAGCCTGTAGTATATCAGCCATGTTCATATCAGCAGTACTCTAGTCATCAGCCAAAACCTGTATCAGCAGAGTCCATCAAGATATCGGACAAGTTTGCTTCAGCCATGCTTCATCAGCCAAGTTGAAGACCCCAAGAACGACCGATATCGAATTACCTGAGACATGCCTCAAGACATCAACAAAATCTTTTGATTAACTGAGACACAACGTTAACCTGCAAAACGCATTCAATGATCCTTTCTATTTTTAGGCATTCATCTCAGAAAAGGAAATTCTGCCTGCAACCACAGTCTACCTATTTTTGGCAAAGTGACAGAATACAGTCTAAATCCTGCAAAACAACCTATCAGATCTCAACAGCAACATTAGAGCATTTAATGCTCGTAAATTCAAATTATCCAACTGAAGAAGATCTCCAACGGCTACAAAGCTTCCTCTGAATATATAAAGAAGACTCCATTGAAGCATTTAAGACACACATATAGAGAATACTACACGAAGCTACTACTCTGAAAATTTTCATCTTCTTCAAGCTAGCGCATTAAAAGCTAAAACGCCACATTTGTAAAACATTCTTTGAAGAGCTCCAATCTGTGACGATTAGTCTATACAGCTCTTCATTGATTGCTACCCCTTAACATTCATAGCTCACGAGAATTATATCTTTATAGATATTAATTCTCCCGCAAACACTTGGTCAACTATTTTTGTACACAATCCATTAGAGATATATCTTGTAAAGATTCTAGTGGAAAACTTAGTACACGTTTTTTAAATCCAAAGTTGACAACTTTGGTTGTGGACATAGCACTTATTTATAAGTGTGAACCATATTAAATTACGTGTCTATTTATGTGTGCTTGTGAATCGCTATTCTTTGTTAATTTCCAGATTTCCAACGTTTTGATAACTACTGATCTTGTCCTATCAAGATCAGCCATCCTTAACTTGTCCTATATTTCACCAAGATTCCGCTGCAAAATTCCTTTTAACTTAAGTGAAGAAATTCATTGAATCAGTTTTAAAAAATAGGACATAGGCTATTCAACCCCCTTCTAGCCTATATCGAGCACCTTGAGACCTAACAATTGGTATCAGAGCCTAACTCTTTGAAAACAATTTTTCCAAGATTAAACTCTTGAGAGATTAAAGATCCAATGGCTGCTCATCAAATGTTGGAAACTTCAAATGTGAATCATTATCCTGTACTAGATGAGGTTCACTTTGATATTTGGAAAGACAAGGTTATAAGACACATGAATTCTACTAACAAACGTTTATGGAAATGTGTTACAGATGGACCAAGAATCCCTATGAAGCTAAACACTCTAGCTGCACTTGATCCAACTGCTGATCCTGAGGTCCCAAAGCCTGAAGAAGAATAGGATGAAGAAGATAGGAAGAATGATGCTCTGGATGGAAAAGCAATCAACATCATCACCAGCTGCATTGATATCAGCACATACCAACAGATCATTAATCTGGATACTGCCAAGGAAATGTGGGAAGCTATATTGGAATATCTAGAAGGTGATGGAGAAACAAGAAACAACAAGCTATACACTTGCATCCAGAAGTTCGACTCATTCAAAAAGGATCCTAAAGAAACTCTTCGAAGTGCCTACGACAGATTTTACGAGGTAGTTAATTCCTGCTACTCTTTAGGAAAGAAATATGAAAAGAAAGAAATAAATATGAGATTTCTTAATGCTTTAGGTAGTTTATGGCATGTAAAGATCACTGCCATGAAAGAATCAAAAGACTTGAATAAATTGTCTCTTAGAAATCTTTACGCAAGTCTTTTGGTTTATGAGCTTGAAATCCAACAAGCTCAAGAAATGGAAAAGAGTTTTAAAAATCTATCTCTACCAGCCATGTCTGTTGAACCCTCTTGTTCTATACCTGATGAAACACCATCTACATCTAGTGATGGTGATGATACTCTTTCTGACGAAGCTTTTGCCATGTTTGTAAAGAAATACCAACGTTTCAAAAGGTTTAACAAATCATCCTATAAGCAGTCTCCTTATAAGACTGCTGCTCCTACAAAAACAACTGCTCATAATAAGACTGTTGTTAACCAAAAAGAAAATGAGCTTGTTTGTTTTAATTGTAGGAAACCAGGTCATTTTGCCTCAAGATGTCCTAAGCCAAAATATGAATTTTACAAAAAACGTCCCGATTCTAAATTTTAAAAACAAAAAGGGATGATGGCTGAGGACATTGATGAAAGCAACTTGCCCACTTGGTATGACACAGATTCTGATGAGGATGATTCCTGTGATTTTGCTGAAACGGCAAATATATGTCTCATGGCCAGGGAATCACCCCATGACTCAGTTAGATCACTTCCATTTCAACAGGATGATAGTGATGATGATGAGCTCAATGAACCATCCAGGGGAGAACTCATTAAAACCAATAAAGACATGCTTGAAGAATTTGCCAAATTTAAAACTGCCTATGTAAAATTAGCCAAAAAGCATGAGCTAGTTGTCTCTGAGAAATCTACCTTGATGTCTGAGATCAAAGATCTCAATAGGCAACAAGCAGAGAATATCAAGACTCAAAAAGAGAACAAAACATTAACTGAAAAGGTGGAATTCCTACTTGAGCACATAAAGAAAATTAATTCTGAGAAAGATAACCTTCAAAAGGTTGTTGATGCTTGGAATAATTCAAAAGGAAACTTCGATACCATTCTTTCAAAACAAAAATCTCTTGATGACAAAACTAGTATCGGTTTCTAAAATGAGCTCAATATAGGAAGTTCATCCAGTTCTCAAGGAAAGGAGACAACTGAAGTAATTGTAATAGAAATGGCTGAAGAAGTTGTCTATAATCAGCATTCCTCTCAAAAGGGAAAGCAAGGACTTTGATTTAACAAAGTTCCATATACTTACTCTAAAAATAAATCACACAAGTCCCAGGGTAAGAAATCTGTCGACTCCCATGACACTCTTAATAGGGAGACTGAGCATCAAAGATCTGCTATCAAACGTCCTGTGAAAACAATGATGACTGATAACAAGTCAAAGAACTCTCAGCTCAAGTATATTAAATTTGTCAAAGGAAAGACTGCCAACCTCAACCCTGCTGATAGAAAGCTTAAAGGAAGTTTGTTTGAAAATATAAAATCTTTTGATAAAAGGTCTACTAGTATGAAGACCAATATCACCAGAAAATTGCATTATCAACCTAAATCCAATAAGCCGGTTATCAGTAAATCAGTCATTTTCAAAACTGCTGATTATGAGAAAACTTCTAAAGGAATTTTCAAACATGTTCAAGGTTTTCACAACTGCTCACTTTGCAAAGGTCATGGTCACAAGATTCATGAATGCCTTCTGAGATTCATACCTAAACCCAAAGGATTCACACCTCCTAAGGTTAAACAGGTATGGGTTCCAAAAGGTTACTAACCCTCAGGACCCAAGAATAAACTGGGGACCATGTTCTTAAATGATTAAATTTCAGGAATGCTTCATGGCTGTTAATGAGGAGGAGAAAGATTTATGGTATCTGGATAGTGGCTGCTTAAAGCACATGACTGGAAATCAGAATCTTCTCTCCAACATTGTTGAAGCTAAAGGTCCTTCAGTAATCTTTGGTGATAACTCCAAAGGAAAGACAGTTGGCTATGGAAACATCATTCGAGGAAATCTGTCCATAAGTAAAGTATCTCTGGTTGAAGGCTTGAAGCATAATCTTCTAAGCATATCACAATTCTGTGACAAGGGATTAGTTTGTCAATTCACCTCAAGTCATTGTCTCATCACGGACAGTGAGACATGTTCAACAATCTTGACAGGTTTCAAAAAAGGAAATGTGTATGCTGTTGACTTAAACGCTGTTGGAAGAAAATCAAATCTGTGTTTAGTTGCAAAGACATCAAAGGACAACAGCTGGCTATGGCACAAAAGGCTTAGTCATCTCAACTTTACATATTTGGAGAAGTTATCAAAGGACAACCTAGTTGTTGGTCTGCCTAAAATATCGGCTGATCCTGACAAGCTTTGTAAAGCATGTCAACTGGGCAAATTACACAAGTCATCATTCAAAAGCAAGCCATGCTTATCAACGTCCGGACCTCTACAGCTCCTGCATATGGATTTATTTGGACCAGTTACTACTACAAGTCTTGGTGGCAGCAAATACACACTAGTGGTAGTTAATGACTACTCAAGATTCACCTGGGTTGAGATGATGTCATCAAAAGATGAAGCATATGACATTATAACAAAACTCTTCAGAAGACTTCAAACTCAGAAACTGGATGACATTGCTGATATCAGATCAGACAATGGAACAGAATTTAAGAACAATGGTGTAGCCAAATATTGCGATGACCATGGAATTGGTCACAATTTCTCTGCAGTTGGTACACCTCAACAGAATGGAGTTGCTGAAAGAAAGAACAAAACTCTTATTGAAGCTGGGAAGACCATGATTGCCGAAGCAAAACTGCCTATGTACTTCTGGGCTGAAGTTGTCAATACAGCCTGCTTCACTCAAAACAGGTCCATTATCAACAAATTTCATAACAAAACTCCATATGAAATATGGAGAGGCAGAACACCCAATATTGGTTTCTTTAAAATATTTGGATGCAAATGCTATGTTCTTTACAATGGAAAAGAACATAGAGGTAAATTTGAATCCAAAAGTGACGAAGGAATATTTCTAGGATATGCCAAATTTTCAAAAGCTTATAGAGTTTATAATAAAACCTCTCTTAGAGTTGTTGAATCTGTTCATGTCTCTTTTGATGAATTTGATTTTATTGGGCCACATATGGCTCCTAAGGTATCTAATGATTCTGATGAGTATGAGACAGGCACAGAACAGCCAAGCTCCATATCTACCGAACCTACATCCTCACAAGTTCCTCCAAGGATTAACTTGATAGAACCTCCTAGATGTGAAAATGGATCAGCAAATGAAAACTCAGAAAGTCCAGAATCCACTTCCACACCCGAAATATTACAACCTACATTAGAATTAACATATCCTCTAGAAAACCAAGCTTCAGACACTTCCACTTCTCAAGAACTCAACTCTGCCGATAGACATATTCAACCTGCAGATATTCGGGAAGTTAAAGATCATCCTATAACTCAAATCATCGGCGATCTTAATGTTGGAGTTCAAACTAGAAAAGCTTCAAGAAATGAATGCATGTATTCTACAGCATTCGTATCACATACTGATCCCAAGAAGATAGATGAACCTATGGAAGATCCAAGCTGGGTGGAAGCGATGCAAGAAGAAATAAACCTATTTGATAGATGTCAAGTTTGGTCACTTGTTCCCAGACCTAAAGGACAAGCTGTGATTGGAACAAAGTGGGTCTTTAGAAACAAGATGGATGAAAATGGAAATATCACCAGGAATAAGGCAAGACTTGTAGCTCAAGGATACAGACAGGAGGAAGGAATTGACTATGATGAGACATTCGCTCCTGTTGCAAGACTAGAAGCCATCAGATTATTCTTGGCTTATGCATCCTTCAAAGACTTCAAGGTATATCAAATGGATGTTAAGAGTGCTTTTCTAAATGGTGAACTACAAGAAGAAGTCTACGTAGAACAACCACCTAGTTTCATTGACAATTCAAGAAGAGAAGACGTATACAAGCTAAGGAAAGCACTTTATGGACTTAAACAAGCTCCAAGGGCCTGGTATGAGACCCTTTCAAAGTTCTTGATATTTCAAGGCTTTGTGAGAGGTCAAATTGATACTACTCTTTTCATTATGAAACATAAAGGCCATTCTTTACTTGTTCAAATTTATGTTGATGATATTATATTTGGTTCTACTAATGAGAATCTTTGCAAAAGATTTGAGAAGCTTATGCAGAGTAAATTTGAAATGAGCATGATGGGAGAACTTAATTTCTTCCTAGGACTTCAAATTCAACAAAGCTCAACCGGTATCTTTATCAATCAAGCAAAATATGCAAAGGAACTTATCAAGAAATTTGGGCTTGAGAATGCGAACAGTTTCAGCACACCTATGGCTACTAACTGTCATCTTGACAAAGATGAAAAGGGCAAGAAAGTGGACATGACTCTTTATAGAGGCATGATCGGCTCACTTCTATATTTAACTGCAAGTAGGCCTGGTATTATGTTTGCTGTTTGTGTTTGTGCTAGATTTCAAGCAGATCCAAAGGAGTCTCACTTGCAGGCTATCAAAAGAATCATCAGATATCTAATTGATACATCTAACTTGGGCATTTGGTATCTAAGGGATTCATCTTTTAATCTTATAGGCTATTCTGATGCTGATTTTGCTGCTTGTAAGGTTGACAGGAAAAGCACAAGTGGGACATGTCAATTCCTAGGGAATAGACTTGTCTCATGGGCCAGCAAAAAGCTAACATCTATCTCAACTTCAACAATCGAAGCGTAATACATAGGCTGCGGCACTGCTGCCACAACGCTGTGGATTAAACAAAGAATCGGTAGATTATGAGATCAAGACTGCTGATTGCCCTATAATGTGTGACAATACATCAGCTATTTCAGTTTCTCATAATCCTGTTATGCACTCCAAAACAAAGCACATAGACGTGAGATATCACTTCTTAAAAGATCATGTAGAAAAAGGTAATATCAGTATGCAGTATATATCTACCGATCAGCAAATAGCTGATATTTTCACCAAACCACTTGACTCCACCAGGTTTGCCTACTTAAGAGGAGAGCTTGGTATGCTCGACCTCAATTCTTAACTCTTGAAGAATTTATTACACTTTATCTGTTTATAAATCTGCCTATCTTATCAGACAAGTGTAACACTGCCGATATTGTAGGACAACCATAAAGTAAGTACCTTCCTATTCGAATAGGTCGTCCTTAATATAATTAACAATCGAGTATGTGAACAGTCATTTTTCATAGCATTAAATGAGGACCTCTAAATTTATTAAATATCATTTAGTGAAAACTGTCAGAAGTATAAAAGTGACTGTTCACTATTCGCAAAAACCGCCTCTCGCATTTTCAAAATTCTGAGATACCTTCAAGTTCAAAAACCTCAGAAATAATCAGTCTTTCAGTTTGATTCTGATATCAATCCTCAATGGTGACTAACATCATTCCCTTACATTTACTTAATTCAAGTTTTATTACAAACTATAACTTTTCAAGCATCTGAACTGTTTGGCTCTTGTGTAATCGATAAATTGCAAATGCTTGATTTTATGAATTCTTGTTAGTTATGACAAATCTCTGGATATGAAATGTGAATAAAGTAATTTATTAAAACATATCTCAGTTCATATTGTTGTATATCCAGAAAATGATAAAAAAAAATTTCATACGCTGTACTATTTAACAAACCTGTGTTTATTAGTGTATTTTGGATTTAAATTTGAACAGTAGATGTGTTCTAAAGAACTGCCAAAAATTTTTAACTCTGCTGAGTGTACATATAGGCAACTACACAATCTTCCACCTCTGACAACAAGATAGGACAAGTTGCAAAAGCTGACAAAGCCACTGAAATACCTATCAAAAACCTTCCCCGCACGAGTTATCATCCAGGCATGACCATTGACGCCAAATCTATCCAAAGCTACCCTTCTGGAGAAGGTTTATTAAGAGACTTAGATGGATGTGGTCTTCTACCGCTCTTTCAGCTGAATGACACTCTCTACAGCATCTCTATAGTTGAGGAGTTCTATACTAGAATGACCCTTCCTCCTCCTCCTATCTCCAAAGATGAAAAGGTCAACATGAGCTATCTGAAAGGCTACATTCGAGGATGTTCCATCAAGTTGACTTACAAAGACATCGGACATGTTCTGGGATTGCCCACTGAAGGCAAACTTGAATTAACTGCTGAGGAATCAGCTCAAGCATGGGAAATGATGAGAGGATCTACACTCCCTGAGCCATATGCTGAAATGTCTCGAAACCTATTTCCTGAGATTCCATATCATATCAGTCATCTTCTTGACAAGAGCATTTTGTTCAAGAATGGAGCAAGGGATGTCTTCACTTCTCAACAACTGATGTGGACAAAAGCTATCATTCTTCGCAAACAGCTTAATCGGGCCAAGATTGTGTTTTCAATGATTTTCAAAGTGTGGCTGATGTCCAAGCCAATCCATCTATGAAGAGACCCTTTGTTAGGGTAATCAATGTTCTCCTTCAAGGGTTCGAAGAAATTGTAAAGAAAATGAGCAGTGATGATCTCATCAAGGTGACCAACACCTACGTCTTCACTGCTAATAATATCTCCAGATATAGAGAAGACTTGGTGAAAAGAGCTGTTGCTGCTGCCGCTTCAGCAACTGCTGGTGCCTCCTCTCAATCCAAACGGAGCAAGAGAAAGGTGGCTTACACTTCTGAAGGTCTTCCTACTGAGGAGGAGACTAAGCCACTCGGTGTTGAACTCCCTGAGGACTTCGATCTAACCAGGCTTGACCATGATCCATATGAGCCTGATGACTCATCCCCAAAAAGACAGAAACATTCCTCCCCAAAACCCAAATGAAAACCCTCAAAAACAAAGAAAGCTGTTGAAATGAATATCTCAACCTTTCAACCTGCAGACCTCAACTCTACCAAACAACCTTCCACTCTTCCTCCAAAACCTACTTCAGACCCCATCAAGCCAAAATCAAAGCAAACTCTCCACCCTACCGATGAATCCTTTGGCCTCCCCAAGATCATTTCTACAACTCCAACCACACAGGCCACTCCCACACCAACCATTCCCACATCTGACACCCCGCAACCTGCACCAACCTCTTCCACTCCAACCAAATCTAGGCAAGGCAAGCGCTTGAAGAAAAGTGCCAAAAAGGCGAAGATTGCACCTTCTGCCGATACCTCATCCTCTCCTGCGTCCTCACCAACTCAACTAGAGGACCCTGCTTCCAAACCACCTCAACTGCCTACTCCCTCTGTCCCTGTTAACCAATCTACCATACCCACTTCCATTCCCCCTATGAACCTTCTGATTCTAATGGATTATCAGATTCACCTGCTGATTTCTCCCTCACCAGATCCAAAAGACCTACATCCTCTTCCACTAAATAGCCCACTCCCAAACGACCCAAACTCAGTCCATACAGTCATCTTCACCCCGACGTCCAAGAACTGCTGATATTTTGAAACGGTCGTCCTACACCAAACCCTGCAGACTCAGATGCCTTTCTCTCTACTCTGGATTACCCAAAACGAATCCCTTGCCAGCCAATGTCCACCGGGGAAATCATTTTTAAATGGGGTGCCTTCTATAAACCTCTTCCTCCCGCATGGTCTCAACAATTCTTCATGCACAACTCTGCAGTTCAAGATCTTATGATCTTCAAACAGTGGACTGCTATCCACAAAGAACTCAATCTACCTCTTCCTACTGAATCAGACATCACTCCGTTTCTCTCTCTTCCCAAACCTCCCATCTATACCATTATAAAACATCCTTCAATTCTCACCAATCCAATCATCTACAACTTCTTCAATGTTGTCTCTACTTATATTGGATTTGACCCTCGTGTTCACATCCTCTTCAAACCAATTCATATTCCACTGCCGTTCTGTCCACCCATTCTTATTCTTTACGAATCCTATGAAGCCTATATCGAAAAACTTTTCCCTGTACCTCGCGTCTGGCTCTACTTGCCTGGTACTTCACCTCTCTCACCTCTACACCATTCCTCACCTCCTCCTACTGACACCATTTTCTCCTTCATCCGTTCCTCCTCTCCTGCCTCTCTCGGTCCTTACCATTTGGAAGATGTTGTGCAACGTTACAACACTCTTCTCGATGACATCAAAACTTCTCTACACCATCTTTCGGCCAAGCAGTCTCATACGACTGACACATGGTCAATGTTTTCTCTGTTGTTCGTGAAGCTAAAGCTGTTGTTACGAAATGCCAATCTGCTATTACTGGCCTCCTCCATACCAAGTGTGACGTTTTTAGTCAAGGTCTGGAACAAGTGCTTCAGGCTTTCGACTTTGGCCTCAAGGCGTTACGTCATGCTCACCGACATACAGATCGGTTGGTAAACACCTCTGCTCGGGCCACTCGGCAGACACTGATCCATCAGCTTGCGTCCATGAAGGAGGAGATAAGTCGCATGCGTGAAATTCACAATAATCAGCTGACCGATCTTCGCACAAATAACTCTGATCTTCGTGAACTGAACGCTGTATTGAAACAGCAGAACAATGATCTCTCCAAAGCATTAGAAGAAGCAAAGGATGAAATTGCTAAACTCAAAGCAACTGCTTCAGGACAAGCATCGCTATGACTGGTATAACTATTCCTGTCCTATATTTTGAAAATTTCTTTACAAAACATTGTAATTAAACTTCTTGTTTAATGAACAATGACTATCATTAATCTGTCATGCTTTATTAGTCTGTCATACTTTATACTTAATTTGTTCATCTTGTTTGCATGAAATTTTAAACCACTGGTTTAAAGACATATCCCATAAATTACTCTATTCATTAGTCTTTAAACACAGTCATATTACAAGAGTTCCTACGTTGTACCTCCTTATCTATAAACTCTATGTAATTTGTGAATACACTGACCCCTATGTAAGTCTATCTAGGACATGCTCACTTAATATAATAATCTCTTCAGCATGTTATTACTAGAATCAGACATGGTCAGCTTCTATTGTATTCAAACGGTCAAGGACTCAAGCAAATAGGAGGAGATTGTTGTAATTCATATAGATTTGCTTGTATCCATAACCTAAGTCTAAGCCAAGGTGACTAATGGGCCTGCGTGTCTGTTAGTGTGGCAACTTGTACTTAGACCTAGCTAGAATAGCTTAGGGTTGCTTATTGTAATTACCTAGCTTTAGAAGATAGCCTGTAGTATATCAGCCGTGTTCATATCAGCAGTACTCTAGTCATCAGCCAAAGCCTGCATCAGCAGAGTCCATCAAGATATCGGACAAGTTTGCTTCAGCCATGCTTCATCAGCCAAGTTGAAGACCCCAAGAACGACCGATATCAAATTACCTGAGACAGGCCTCAAGACATCAACAAAATCTTTTGATTAACTGTGACACAACGTTAACCTGCAAAACGCATTAAATGATCCTTTCTATTTTTAGGCATTCATCTCAGAAAAGGACATTCTACCTGCAACCACAGTCTACCTATTTTTGGCAAAGTGACAGAATACAATCTGAATCCTACAGAACAACCTATCAGATCTCAACAGCAACATTAGAGCATTTAATGCTCGTAAATTCAAATTATCCAACTGAAGAAGATCTCCAACGGCTACAAAGCTTCCTCTGAATATATAAAGAAGACTCCATTGAAGCATTTTAGACACACATATAGAGAATACTACACGAAGCTACTACTCTGAAAATTTTCATCTTCTTCAAGCTAGCGCATTAAAAGCTAAAACGCCACATTTGTAAAACATTCTTTGAAGAGCTCCAATCTGTGACGATTAGTCTATACAGCTCTTCATTGATTGCAACCCCTTAGCATTCATAGCTCACGAGAATTATATCTTTATAGATATTAATTCTCCCGCAAACACTTGGTCAACTATTTTTGTACATAATCCATTAGAGATATATCTTGTAAAGATTCTAGTGGAAAACTTAGTACACGTTTTTCAAATCCAAAGTTGACCACTTTGGTTGTGGACGTAGCACTTATTTATAAGTGTGAACCATATTAAATTACGTGTCTATTTCTGTGTGCTTGTGAATTTGTATTCTTTGTTAATTTCCAGATTTCCAACGTTTTGATAACTGCTGATCTTGTCCTATCAAGATCAGCCATCCTTAACTTGTCCTATATTTCACCAAGATTCCGCTGCAAAATTCCTTTTAACTTAAGTGAACAAATTCATTGAATCAGTTTTAAAAAACTGAACATAGGCTATTCAACCCCCCCTTCTAGCCTATATCGAGCACCTTGAGACCTAACAGTAATACATCAATTATTAAACATAAATGAGTATTTCTTGGTGAAACCATCATAAGTAGCACGCCTATCATATTGCCATGACTTGCTTGCATAGGTACCACATCACACAACACCTCATCCTCATACCCCCCAATGCGGAAGGTCACAAGAACTTGCTTAGTCACCTTCGCCTCACCACTATCATTCAACCATTGCAATTTGTAAGGACGTGGATGCTTAATTATAGGCAATCCCAACTTCTCAACCATGGTAGTGCTTGCAACATTGGTACAACTACTCCCATATATTATCATTCCATAAATCTTCCCCAATATCTGGCATCTAGTGTGGAATATATTTTCTCTTTAAAGCTCCTCTTCATTCTTCACTTGTACACTTAGTGCCCTTCTCGCTACCATGCTCAAGTTTATCTCACCATCGGCACCGAACTCCCCATCATCCTCTAATGGAGGCATATTTGCACACTCATCCTCAGTCAATATCTCTCCACCTTCTAACATTATCATGGCCCTTTTGTTGACGCATTCGCTGACAATTTGCCCTAACCCTTAGCACCTAAAACATTTGATCTCACGAGTTCGAGGTTTGGAATTGTCAGGTTTGTTTGAGTTTTCTTGGACATATTGGTCTTGGGCTTCATATTGGTCTTCTCATATCTATTTCCATAGTTGGACATCCAATTAGTATTAGAACTAGGATTCATCCTGTTGCTACCCCTCTTCTTGAGTTGTTATTCTACTTTAATGGTGTTATGCACTAACTCCTCGATCTCTACATAATGTTGTAACTCCATAATATTACAAATCTCTCTATTCAACCCTGCTAAGAATCTAGCCATGGTAGCATCCCGATGTTCCTCCACATTAGCCCTAATCATTGAGACCTCCATCTCCTTGAAATATTTATCGACACTCTTAGTTCCTTGTCTCAAGTTTTGCAACTTTAAATACAAGTCCTTGTAGTAGTGTGTTGGTACAAAACGTCTCCTCATAATCCTCTTCATCTCCTCTCAGGTTTTAACAGGTCTCTCCCAATATCTTACTCTAGTATTACACAGTTGGTCCCACCAGACTGCGGCATAATCAGAGAACTCTACTGCTGCGAGTTTAACCTTCTTCAACTCGGAGTAGTTATGACACCTAAACATTTTCTCAACCTTCAACTCCCACTCAAGGTAGACTTCAGGATTGTCTATACCTTGAAAAGATGTCACTTTTAGTTTGATACCACTAAGGTTGTCATCTAACAGATTCCTCTCTCTTCTATCTCTCCCTCGTCTTCCATTATAAGACCACCCATCATCATCATCATCATCTCTACAGTACTCTCTCTTCTTCCCTCACTCTATCTCTCCCATACGCATTTGGAACATGTCGCGGAGGTTCCCTCCGCTCATTCTCAATCATATCCATTCGTTCTCTCATTGTGTCTAACTGTTGCCTAAGCGTGCGTTTCATGGCTGCTATCAAGGTTTCAATTAGATCCGATAGGTCTATATCCGTCCCCTCCGTCATGGGACTCTTACCTTCCCTCTTAGAACTCTTGATCTCGTCTTGAGACATGTTAGCTAGCAATCAAGGAGAATTTATTCCTTACTCACTCCCTTACGTATTTCATACAATTTCAGGCTTTTACCCTCTTTTAGTCTCACCTCTCTTGCGTTTTACCACTCGATTCATTTCTTCAATGTTCTAATTGAACTAAACAATTAAAATCAGAATTATCAAGTAACAATCAACCAAGAATAAGACAAACAGAAAGATTATGAATTTTGGAATAAAAGATTCAATTTTTATTCTTGAATCTAGGGTTTGAGAACACTTTTAGTGAAGCCAATACCTTTGGGTTGACTTTGAAGTTTTTTTTTGAAATTCTGCCTTTTGCTTTTGTTTTTTTTTTAAATAATCCGAAAATTCAACTATAACCTTTTCTTTTTTTTTTTTTTTTTTTGAAATTTATAACCCTAAGAAATTCAACTATAACCCAAGTTTATGATACTACAAAAAAATTAGGGAACGAAATCAACAACCTAAAATTGAAAAACAATTGATAGCTAGAACGAAACAATTAATAAGATAGAGTATGGAAAGAACCTTTGCTCTGATACCAAATGATACAATCTTCGCTAAGGATTTTCGACGAATCATGATTTCACGCGGAACGGAAGCTAATATCAATAAAGTCGATGGAAAGGTGACACCTCAACCCGATAAGTCAATCCAACTACGAACCTTGGCATGTATAGCCGCAATCCGAAAATTGAAATGACTATGAACTTTGGTATAATGAGTTTCGCCACAATTGGGATGAATTATACCAATTGATGAGACAGAATAGGTTGAACGCCACAAGACAAACCTGATAAGTTCAACTAGTTTACGAAGAACAAGAAGAATTGAAGAATCTTCTCAATATAATTTAATCTCAAAGTTGTTGTTTAAAACTACATCTAATGGCCTTTATATATAGGCTGAAACAAACCCTACCTACTAACCCCTAAAAACGTTCAAAGTTTAACCCTAAAAATATAGGGCGAAAACTCTAAGTAAAAATACATAAAATAACGAAGAAAAAAAAAAACTACCCGTCGGCGCGCTAGGGCGCGAGTTTTGCGCACTAGGGCGCGCATCTTGGCGTGCTAATGCGCGATACTCCCAGTATTTTTCATGTATCAGACTTGTTTTTCAGAACAAACTTCAGCGAGGGTCGCGCTAGGGCGCGACGCCTTGGCGCCGGGAGTTTCCCAAAGTTGTATTCAAGTCCCTTGAGTCTTCCAAATCAATTTTATGACCCCGGATCACATTAAGAACATTCCCTTGGGTCCTTAAATCACCATTTAAGCATGGAAAAAGGTTTTTCCTTCCCCCATTCATGAACTAATCCACTCACATCTCCCAGAATCCTCTTGGCACGAGCTCTTATCAAAGGTCCGTTTGATACTCGTATCAAAGTTGGTGCGATGTTGCTTCCTTGGATCTCATCACACACAAAGAGAGAGAGAGAGAGAGAGAGAGAGAGAGAGAGAGAGAGAGAGAGAGAGAGAGGTTGTTATATATCGTGAACTGTAAAAAATTGGTTTGGGGAAGATGAGCCAATTTTAGAGTTCCAGCCCCTCAAATCTTGGATTACTGCAAAAGGTCCCTGTACTTTTTAACTAAAAATGACTAATTTACCCTTGGACAAAATCATGTGAAATGCACGTGATTTCACTTAACGGAAAAAAATAGACGGCAATGGACGGAATGACCAAATGCATCAAGAAATTGAGTTCAAGGACCACTGGCATGGGGTTAGGACCAATTCCAAAAAAAGTCGAGAAGTACGGGGATCATTTGTATAATTTGCCCATCATTTTTTGCCGTTAAATTTGAACATGTGCTTTATTTTTCTAAAGGTAATATATTCATTTTCATTTAAAAAATACAGGGACCATTTGTAAAATCGTATTATGCCAATTATGACATAATTATAATTGTTACATAAATAAAAATTAATATATTTTTATAAATTATTTCATAAGTGATACCTATTTATATATATATATATATATATATATGTATATATAATTTCAATTCCCTCAGAGTACTTTATTTCATCTTCAATTCGATGGAAAACTGCTTTTAATTTGGGAGATTTAGGTTGGTCGTCAGAATTTGACCGAATTCGGGAATTAAATTTTAAAAGTGTTTGTGTCAATGTGGTGGTGTTGATGGCGATGTTGTTTGGTTTAGTGTTTTATGGAGGGTGGTTTTAGCAATCGACTTGTTGCTTTCAATCGGTAGTAATGGAGTGGCAGGAGAGAGATGGGGATGGTGGTGGTGGTTGAGGGAGGTGGGGAGGAGGCAGAGCTGGTGTTGAAAGAGAGAATGACGGTGGCGGCCGAATTCGGAGAGAAACGGGCAGATTTAGGGTGACACCGATTCGGGGGGATTAAAAGAGGTAGGGCGAAATCGATTCGGTGGAGGGAGAATGAAGATAAACATGATGAGGAGGAGATTTCCTTTAAAATAAACTACTATATAAATAATTACAATTTGTAACGAAAATTAAAAAAAAAATTATGTTGTGTATCTGTGTTTTGTTTCTGACAAAGGGGGAAGGAATTATTGAAGAAATAGGGGAGGGAGAAAGACAGGAACTGGGTTTGGGAGGGAAGGGGAGGAAGGAAGAAGAAAGGAATTGAGTTTGCCTTATAATTAATGCATTTGACCATCATCGTATCAAACCCAAGAAATTTTCTCTCTTCTATCTCTTTCACCAAATTGCACAATTTGTCCCTTTTCTTTTTAAAAGAAAATGACTATTTTACACTTGAGAAAAATAACATGGGAGACACGTGTGAAAATTTAACCGCAAAGAATTAATAAAATTGAATGAAAAGTGCAATTACAACAAATTGAAATGCATAAAAATTTAATTTTTTGAATTTCAACACAGGGACCAACCCCAAAATACCCAAAAAGTATAGGGACCATTTGTGGAGTTTGCCTTCTTATAAAAGTTAAACAAATATCATAGAACACTTCTTAGTGAAACTAACTTATATTTGATGGAAAGTTTTGACAAGCAAATGTATATCATAGATGCTAAATATAACACACCAAAAATATTAAATACAACACCCTCTTTCTGAGAAAATATTATTTTATTCATCATTCAATTATTAAAAAAAAAATGACGAAGCCCATCACGAGGAGGGGGTTCTTTGTGTTGAAATCCACCTTGAGGAGGCGGTTCTCTAGGAAGAAATCCACCTCGAGGAGGTGGATCTCTAGGAAAAAATTCACCTCGGGGTGGCGGACCTCATGGAAGAATTGTTTTTTTATTTTATATTTTTTTTAGTAGGGTCAAAATAGTATTTTGACAAAAAGGTGTTGTATTTAGCATAAATGAGGTGTTATATTTAGCATAAATGAGGTGTTGTATTTAACACCACTCATTGATGCCTAAATGGGCCGCCTTATTTGCCCTTCTAGTTGATTGGGCCAGTAGGCCGACAGCCTATCCCTTAAATGTAGTTCAGTTCAAAAACTTTTCTTTTTGTTTGTTTTTAGGAAGAACTTAGGGTCGGTCTCCATTAACGAATTTGCAACTATTTTAGGTCACGATATTTGTATTAAAGCGAAAAAAGACATTTTTGTTTTGAAATATTGTCTATGTTCTTACAAAACACGAAATAGGCACGCTATGGATCACAAACAAAATGGATGCATCGTGGTTCAAAGTGTGCATCGCGATGCACAAAATTGTACTAAAAAGTACTATTTTGTTGCATCGCGATACATGAACTTTCCTTAAGAGTTCAAAATGGGCTACACACATATAATTTTGGCCTTCACGCCCATTCTAAAACTAATGCATCGCGATGCAGAAAATTGTACTAAAAATTATTATTTTTGTGTATTGCGATACACAAAATAACACTTGCGATGCATCAAAATGTGCATCGCAATGCATAAAGCAGTACTAATGTACAATATTACACTTGCAATGCATTAAAATGTGCATCATGATGCACAAAATTTTACTAAAAAGTACTATTTTGTTGCATCGCGATATACATATTTTATTTCCGATGCGCACAAATTTGATTTCTGTATACTAAAAAACGAACATTGTTGCTGCTGCTGTGTTGTTTCAAATAATACAAAGAACACGAAAGAAAGAGTAAATTTTAAATTAACATGAGTTATACTATTAAGTACAAATTTAAACTCTGATATATTAGTAGAGAATAGTGTTATAAGATTACTTAATGATACTCGAATGACAACGAAGCAATAAAGCAACAAGCAATCGCGAGAAACGAAAATAGATACTGAACTCGTATTTCATTCAACAAAATGATGTATTAATCATTAATCATAGCAATCAACAACGGTATACATTTGTTTGAAACAATAAACATAATGGAAATATTGTATATACTCTTCAACGTTTTTTATTGAACAGATTTAGCCTTAATGATCCAGATTAAAGCTATTTTGTTTGACTGGTCTTGTTTTTTGATGATGAACTGGGCATGAAAAGAAACAGAGATAGAGAGATGAATGTTTTAGCAAAAGTAAACAATGGTTGGAATAAAATAGAAAATTTACAGGAGAAATTTAAGTAAGACAATGCTTAAAATGTTGTTTAGGTTGTTACGGAGATATTTTTGGAACAATTAAATTATTTATCCACCAAACTGACCTTTTCCGGTTTGAAATAAATATAAGCTCTTAAACTAATTGAATATTCAGGAAAAGGGCCGACCTGCAATTATTCTTTGTTTTTATTAATAACAAACTATTTTGTGTTTAACTCACAAATAATTAAAAACGAAGGCATCGAAGAATTCTAACAAATTAATTTTTTTCCAATTTAAACTTGTCAATGCAACGGTAGATTGAAATACTCATTCTGTTCCTATTCCTGAAAAATAATTCATATTTTCTTTTTAGACCGTTCAAAAAAAGTGTCTAGTTTTTAATCTTTCATTTCGAAATTAACATTTTATCATTTTACACTAGATTTGATTTTTACTTTAATTGATGGACCCCACTTTCATCTGAATACCATTAAAAAAAATATTATCATTATATTTAGGGTAAACTTCAAAAAAGCTCCATGAACCATGACTCAATGTTAACCGGTACCCCAATCTTTCGACCAGGATATATCAACCCCTCAGTTAGTTGACCGTTAGTCAACTTACACAAAAAAAAATATGTGTGTAGCGTATGCCTCACACTATACACTTTTAAGACCAAAATACCCTCAGTCAATTGTCAACTACTCCTATAGTACCAAAACTGATCAAAGTATTTCAACTCTTCTTCACCCTTTGACAATCTTTAATTTTTATTGCATCATTCATCAAGAATCCCCACATTTTCAAATAGGAGATTAACAGGCATACTAATCAACTCTAATTTTGAAGCCCCACAAAACCACAACCGCACATTTCCTAATAGCAGATGAAACAAAAACAACTTGAATCAAATGAATTAAGTATGAGAGACCAAAAATGGACTAAGAATAGGTCAAACTTGCTAAAAACTTAAAGGGTGTTATATATATATATATATATATATATATATATATATATATGTATATTACTCCCTCTGTTCCGCCCAAAAAGTCTACGTTTGAAAAGTCTAATTATTAAGTGATATATTAGTATAATTGGAGTTGGTTATAATTACAAAAATACTTAAGCACAACCAAGATGATTAGAAACACAAATGAAGGGTAATGATAAAAAAATTATGAAAATTGTAAGCATGATTTTTTGAAAGTGGACACTTTAAGTGAAACATTCCAAAATAGTATAGTGGACCCTTTGCCTAGAATGGAGGGAGTATATTTATATCAATTTGAATCAAGGATTCAAGATAACAGGCCGGTGGTGCTGCATTGGTGGTGACGACGGAGTGGTGCCGTGATGGCACTTATGGTAGACACAGCTACGGTTACCCTTTCTCCACCTTGGCTTCTCAATTGATGTTTATAAAATATTTGGTCACCATGATTGGATTTATCGCCGATCAAAAACTCTTTAGTGAAGAAGGGATTCCCTTGAACATCTGCTATAGATCCTAATCACTGCCTCCTTCTCCACCTTGTAGATCCACGCTAGTAAATCTCATGCACATGACGATTGGCGCTTGATGTTGACGGCGACTTACCCAAGATCGAGAGACGACAAGAGATTGGTCGGCCAGCCCTTCAGTTTTTGCAAGGACGGGCTTCTAATGGAGATGGCGACTAAAGGTACCATCATTGAATTCTTCGATGTGCCTTCTTTGCTATTTCGCTGGAATCAGTAAAGCATGTTGCAATCTGCAGATAGGGAGAGAGAGAGAGAGAGAGAGAGAGAGAGAGAGAGAGAGAGAGAGATCCTTCGTTGCTCTCTTTGCCAATTAGGTTTTCAGGGTTTGAAGCCGATTGGGTTTCTGGTTTTGAAATGCGTTTAGGGTTCTTCCATATACAAATAAATGAAAGGGCATTAACGTCCTTTCATGTAATATGTTACCTCCGTTACCAGAACTGAGTCAAGTGGACTGACTCACTTGAGTTGATAGTTAAAGGGGGTATATGATGTCCGTACATAGTTCAGGGTTTTTTTTTTTTTTTTAAGTTTACCCTTATATTTATAATAGAGTTGTGATAATTTATTTATTAGAATTAACTCCTTTTTATTATTTTGGCGAATAGGTTTTGCTAGAGAAATAAAAGGAGGTCTTAGTTGCTAGAGAAAATAGGTATAACAAGGAAAACGAGCCGTTGAGCTCGTTGCTGCTAAAGAAAGCGATTGCACAAATGGCCCGAACCAAGGTTTGGATAACCTCCCAGCTCTCGTTTGCTGTGGGATATGCTAGCAACTCTTGTGAAGGGTCAATGATAGTGGAGGCAGTTGCCGGTAAAGACACGATTAATTAAGGTGCCTTATGATCAATCTAAGGGCAAAGGTGGATACAAACAGGTGAATCTCCGGTTTGTGGCTACTACTACTAGGATTCGGATTATGTTCCTTAGCACATTTTACACTCTGAGGAGCGATGATTTCGCTTAACTTTGTGGTCCCGTTGTTGACTATGTGAAACTTTTGATTGTTCGAAAACCTCGTAGACTTGCGTACGTGAAGTGAAGATCGGCGACCCGCTATTGTGCAAAACTGAGTGCATTGAGATCTTTGGCTATTTATAGTTTTGTTGTAAGAGAAGCAAGAAGAAGTTTTAGCTTCAAAGTTGCTAGCTTTATTTTTACTTCTTTATACTAGTTTTAAGAATGGCATAAATATTTATAAATAAATATATGTTTATCCTAATCTATTCACAAAAATAATTATGTTTTTTAAAATAAATTTTATCCTATTTATGTAGTTGAAATTAGCTCAAAAGGTAATGCTAGTTTAGTTAAAAGAATATCGATTATGATCTTAGTAAAATTACTTGTTTAACATAACCTAATTTTAAATGCCTACAAAAATGTAGTTAAATAATATTCAAAGTTTATCTAATCTAATTAAAATCAAATTAAATATTTATTTTTTTTAGAAGATATGTTAGGCTTAATGTCGAAATGGTCTCTTAAAAATAAATTTGAAGTTAATAGGGCCGCGATGAAAACTGAATGAAGTAGGGCATCGTAGAAAAGTGGTGAAAGTTAGTAGCACAAAATGCAATTAATCCCTCAGACCTTTTTAAGAAATATCATACTTTCTTCTTTTGCTAATGGTTACGTTTTTCAAGAAAAAAAAACTTTATCCGTTCCTAAAATATCATCATGTTTTCTTTTTTGTTAAATAAGATGTTTTACAAATGCAAATTTAATGTATATTTTTTTATTTTTTTCCAAAAGCATAAAACATCTGGTATTTTGTAATACTTTTAAAATATCATGAATTACGTGTTTTACGATTTTAGAAAAACTAAATAATATATATATGTCAAATTTACATTTGAAAAACATTCTATTTTACCAAAAAAAGAGTCAAATATGACAATAATTTAGGAATGAAGCGAGTAGTAACTTCGATGTTTTGAAGACAAAAGGTTCAAATTTTCCCTAACGAAAATCCCTAAATACACTGCTCTTTTTTTCTCGTCGTCCTCACACATTTCTGTCTTAGAGTAACATACGAATCTCAGGTTTGATTAATAATCTCTATGATATGAGAGTAATAATCTCTATTATAATTAATACTAGTATAATAGCTATAATATGAGGGTAATAATTCATACTATAATTACTAATAGTATATCATTAGCTAATAACTATACCTAATAATAATATATAGATTTTACATATAATTTAAACCTTATTAGATATTTAGTGATATTAATCCTATGTATTACTATTAGGTTGTGTATAACCACATAATAGTATTAGATATTACTATTAGATATTCAATAATATTAACTTTATAAGTATTAGTATTAGGTAGTGAGAAGAAACGTCTTCTATTGTTATTGATTAAGAAATATTAACTTAAGAACCCTATGGAAATACTCACTCAAAACCTTTTTTCATGTGATTAATAACACATTTAATTATTTTTTTTTTTTTGAGGAAAATCATTTCAAATATGTTAGATTGTGAAAATCCAGGGAGTATTTTCGTGGTTGACTAATATCATAAATTTTGAGTGATTGTTTTGGCTTTCTTAATTCTGTTTAATTGTAGATGATTGAATCTAGTTTTGATATATGTTCATTGACTTTTTGATTGATTCAATCAAAGATATTGATTGATGTAAATATAGTAAAGATGTTATACTAACACTAATCTTTCCTATTAGTGTTTTTTCTCTTTTCTCAAAGGCAATCTCGAAGTTTATTTAAGGAGCATCTCCCTGCATTATTTAGTGACTGAAGTTTTGAGAGATTTTAGACAAGAAAAGGTTTCTAACACACATACTGCCCTGAAGTGAATGTGAGCAAAGATACTGCAACATCCTCCATCACATTCTGTCTTGGTGTTCAAAAACTGTGTTGAAGTTTCTATACCACGATTATTGTTAGTAAACAATAGATAGGATTTCGATCCTTAAGTGGTAGATTGCACTCTCAGTTTGAAGCAATCTTTATTAGGAATATTTGTTACAGTTTTACTAGTTGTTTACTTTGTAACGGGTTCGGTTTTTTCTAGTGAAAGGTTTCTACCATATTGGCACATCTACAAGTATTTATACTTGTATATAAAGGTTAAAACAATTTGCTCTTTACTATTTTTTAACTCCGCTGCAATTTCTACTAGATGTTACTATAGATGTTATCACATCTTTGATAATATATACAACATTCCAGAATTCTATTTTTTAATTTACATAGCTATAAAACTCTCATTTGGTATCAGAGCCTACACTTGACATAACTAAGTGAGGTTCCTGGTATAGCTATGTCTGATTTTCAGTACAGTACTCAACGTCCTCCTGTCCTCGATTAGTTTAATTACTCTACTTGGAAATCCAAGATACGCATGTACCTCAAGTTTCTTGATGAAAGAACATGGCTCTCTGTGGTTACAGGGTAGACTCCACCTAGAGTTGTTGATCTCGATGGAGATTATAAGATTACCTCAGAGGCTAGTTGGACGACCGAAGAAAGAAGCGTAACAAATTTTAATTCAAAAGCTATTAATGTTATCTATGACTGTGTGGAACCAAACATTTTCAAAATCATAGTTCATTTTGAATCAGCCAAAGAAGTATGGGAAGCCCTCCAAGCTCATTGTGAGGGACCCGATAGCATTCGTTTAACCAAGTTACGTACACTTACAATTTGTTTTGAATATTTAAAAATGAAAAAGGTGAGGACATTGCATTCTACTATTCCAAGTTGGTTGATTTGTCTAATGAGTCATTAGCTTTGGGAGATCCCATTTCCAATGCAAAGCTCATTAGCAAAATAACGCGATCTCTTTCAGAACGCTTCAATATAAAAATATCTGCAGTAGAAGAAGTTCATGACACCGAAACACACTACTAGAAAGGGGTCAATTACCTATGAAAATTTCGTAGGTAACTACCCACGAAAATTTTACATTACCGACGGAATTCCGTTGGTGTTGTGGCGGGAGTTTGAATTACCACTGGAACAATTCCGTAGGTAATTTTTATCGCTAAATAAAAAATATTCCAAGAATATGCTTGAATTCCCGTCAGTAAACGCCGGTAAAAAAATGCGCAAAATTAACCGACGGAATTACCGTTGGTGATTTTTCAAAACTCGTCGGTAATAATGGGTATTAAACGTAAAGTCAGATTTTTTTTTTTGTTCGACTCTTTCTCTCTCAGCGTATCTCTCTCGCTCTCTCCCTCTACTTATCTCTCTCTTCTTCTCATCTCAGATCTAGACGGCCGCTCCCCCCACCGCCACCACCGCCCCTGCTGCTTCCTCACCATCATTGCTACCACACCACCATTGCCACTGCCATACCACCATTGACGCCACACCACCACCTCCGCCTCACCACTTGAATAGAGAGGTAAGTAATTAATTTGGTTCACCTTTGTGATTTGTGCGTTTCCAAATGAAGTTTGTGTTCTTCGATTTTGACTTAGGTTTTTTAGTTTGATGATTCTTGGTTTTGGTTAATTTTTGGATTTTTTGGTTAATTTTTGTGTTCTTCGATTAGGGTTTTTTCTAGTTAATTTTTGGTCAATATTTTGCAAGCTGCCTACATGCATCCAAGGAATTAGGTGAAAAATGTGGCTTTGATTTATATGTTTCTTCAATATGAAATGCTATTAATGTAGACTTTGTTGAATTTTTTAGTATTATAGGTTGTAACTTTCAAAACAATGGCCCATTGTAGTGTGAACTTGGCTATTATTTAAAAGGAAGAAATATAATCTGTCCCTTGACTTATGCTGCAACGAGAAATTTGGCCTTACTTTATTCTTCAAAGAACGAAACATGATGAAGTAGAAGTCATTTTCCTTGGAAAAATCCAACCAAACATCTCAAGAACTTTGCAGTCTGCACTAGTGATCCCGTCAATTACAGCAAACATAGATAAAAGAGAGTGAACACGAAGCATCGTTGAGATCGCGTAGCTGTCTATAAGAAAATCTATAATGAATTGTAAATGTGATTGTTCATAATCCATGGTTTTGCTTTCTTGTTCTTGCTTTGCACACGTGTACAAGAGTGAGGAGAGGGCTAAAAAGTGTTATTAACATACTTTATTTTCCAGTCAAAGCCATATATATTTTGCTTGCATGGTTATCAATTCTTGGTAGTTTTGTCTTTAATCTTATGCAATATTAATGCAATTTTAATTTTAATTCAGGTTTTATAGGCGATTAGGTTAATTGGCTTAACTTAATATTTGCTTAGGCCATTGAAATAATTGCTAAAATTTACTATAATATTTTTATTATGTATGTTACTCAGTTACCGGGTTTATTGATGAATTTAGTCATTTCTATAGTTTATTGGGTCAATTGCTAAATTTAGTTTTTGGGTTGGACGGTGACTTAATTGATGAAATTCATCTTTGTCTAGGTTATTGGGTTATTTCCTCCAATAATAAAAATTAAAAAAATAAAGGTTATTGGGTTGATTTCTGGATTCAGTTCTTTCTGTAGGTTGTTGGGTTTATTGCTAAATTTAGTCTTTTGCTTATGTCATTGCCAATTGAGATAATTTCTGAATTTAATGAGAGTAGGTTATTGGGTTAATTGCTAAAATATATGTGTGTTATGTCCCAGCAGTTACAAATAGAGTATGTGTGCCAAAGTTGGATAAATGATCCAGACTTGTTAAGATTCTTTCATGAGGTCACTCTCACCATTCACCTAGACATATCACAAACAGAGTGAGGGAGATAGAGAGTGAAAATACCTTTTTATATATCCATGCTTGGTTAATATTCTTAATAAGCAGAGACAAATATGAAGAAAGATATTCTAGTTAATTTGTATTTAGGTTTAATGTGACCCTCTTGTGGTGTATTTTTCTATTATTATCAAATTCAGGTTTGATGTTAGGTTAATCACAAGTCATATTCCCTTAAGTAGTGACCACTAAACACTAAACACTAAAACTAAACACTAAATATAAACATTAAACACTAAACACTAAATATAAACACTAAACACTAAACCCTAAAACTAAACACTAAACACTAAATATAAACACGAAACTCTAAAACTAAACACTAATTATAAACACTAATTAATTAGTGATCCTAAAAACCCTATACCCTAAACTTTAAACCCTACGACCTAATTCAAATATAAAGGGGTTAAAGTGTAAATTTAATGTTCCTTTAGTATACTTGTGTTTAAATTAGTTGGGTAACCATATTGATGCTATAAAATTCATGGTTCTAGTTTTATTAAAGTTGTTTTTATACTTGTTATTTGATTCCAAGTTATCTAGCTCGTTAAGGGGTGTGGTTTTATAATCGATGTAAGGTTGGGTGGGTGGGAGTATTAGTGTGAACATTCAAATATAAAAGGGTTAAAGTGTAAATTTAATGTTCCTTTAGTATACTTGTGTTTAAATTAGTTGGGTAACCATGTTGATGCTATGAAATCCATGATTTTAGGTTTATTTAAGTTGTTTTTATACTTGTTATTTGACTCCAAGTTATTTAGCTCTTGAGGGGTGTGGTTTTATAGTCGATGTAAGGTTGGGTGGGTGGGGATTAGTGTGAACATTCAAATATAAAGGGATTAAAGTGTAAATTTAATGTTCCTTTAGTATACTTGTATTTAAATTAGTTAGGTAACGATGTTGATGCTATGGAATTTTCATAGTTTTAGTTTTGTTTAAGTTATTTTTTTACTTGTTATTTGACTTCAAGTTATTTAGCTCGTTGAGGGGTGTGGTTGATATGCAGGAACGGGAGAATCAGTGTATAGCGGAGATGGAAGAAAGAAAGAATCAGCATTAACAAGCCATGACGTAGTTGCAGACACAAGTCCAACAACTCTTATAGCAACAGACCTGCCAAAGTCAAACCCCCTCCCATGAATCACTTGCCCATAACTTATTTCAAGACATTTAAACTTGTTTTACTTTTAGTTTATTGTAACTTTTAATTTATATTTGAATTGTTACTTGTCTTTGAATTTATAAAACTTTTGAATTGTTGTTTTTGAATATTTGTTATGTGTTTGAATTGTTATAAAAATCTGATTAATTAGGTACCAAAAATATAAGTAATTTAAATTTTTTAATTTTTTTTTTAAATTTTACCTATGGAAAATATATAAAAAAAATTATGTAGGTAATTACTTACGGAATTCACCTACGGAAAATTTCCGTAGGTAATTACCGGAGAAAATTTCCGTAGGTAATTACCGACGAAAATCTCCGTAGATGATCATCCATGGAAATTTTTGTTGGTAATCACCGATGGAATATGCTCCGTCGGTAATTACCTTCATTCAGTCACCGACGGAACACCAACGGAACTTTCCGTTGGTGTTCACTTATTACCGACGGAAATATTAAATTACCTACCAAAAATTCAATAGGCAATTACCTTTTTTCCAGCGGTGAGAATGAGTGTAGATAAACTTGCTGGTATTCTTCAAACTTTTGAGTTAAATCTATCTCTGCAGATCAAGAAGCAAAATAAAAGTGTTAAAAGTATTGCTTTGGCTACTTTTCAAAATCAACCAGACTTGTCTGAGGAATTACTTGAATTTACAAATGAACTTGGAAAAACAGATTTTGGAGAAGAATCTCGTGCTATGTTGGTCAAAAGGTTTAATAACATCATGACTAAAGGGTAAAATTATCAAAAGTATCAAAAATCCAATACCTCTCCAAACTTTGTTCCAAGAAAGGTTTTTCCAAAAACCAGTGCTGATAATTCTAAAGACAAGTTTTCTCCTAAACTTCCTTCTAAATATAGATCAAAAAAGGAGGAATTTGTTCAGTGCAGAGAATGTTCTGGCTATGGTCACTATGCTGCCGAATGTATAAATACCACAAGGAAGAAGGGAAAAAGTTTGGCAGCTACCCTAAGTAATAGCGAGGGAGAACAATCAGAAGAAGAAACTACACTAAATAGTATTTTTGAAACCCAAAATATGTTGCAAATAAATCCTCATGATGTATCTAAAGGTGTCGCCTTAAATGTGGCCCCATCTGTGATATCATCTGTTAAAAAGTTCGTTCCAGATCTGAAGTGTCTCAACTCATCCATAGTTGATGACAATCAGGTCCAGAATGACTCTAAGTCTGATTCTGAGAATCTATATTTATTGGAGGATTATAAAGCACTTTATGAAGATTGGGTAAAGAAGGAAGATAAGTTAAATCTTCTTGTTGAAGAAAATGAATATCTTTCAAAGGAAAATGAAGTTCAGAAAGCTTCGAATGAACTTCTCTTAAAAGAAAACGATATCTAGATAGCTTTCATAGCTAGACTGGAAGTCATGCTCACAAACAAAGATATTGATCTTGAAAACACCAAATTGATCTTGAACGAGCAAATGAAACCTTTTCCAAACTCAACTCAGGCAAAGCTAAGCTTGATGAAATCTTGACTTATGATCAAGAGAGTACATATGGACTAGGATTCAAACCTATTGCTTTTGTCAAGGAAAGAAAAAATGGTGAAAATCTACTCACAAAAAAGGAGGTAACATGGAAAAACCTAGAAATTGGAAACGCCAGTATACTTATCATTACTTCTCTGTTCCTGGTCATATTAGGCCTTACTGTTACAAATTGAAAGCAGATTTGGCGAGAAATTCATATCAAAAAACTGCTCCAAGCAGAATGTTTAAAAAAATGTCCCCACATCTGATTTAGCACATCCCCAAAAATTTCAGAAAAATATGGGTTAAAAAATCTGAAGTAACATGCAATGTTACATACACTTCCTTAAAAACCAACATTGCTGGATCATGGTTCTTTGATAGTTGATGTTCCCGTCATATGATAAGAACAAATGAATACTTGACAAACTACTCTAGCTTTAATGGTGGAAATGTGACCTATGGGGGTGGTGCAAAAGGAAGAATTATTGGTAGAGGAAATCTCGATGTTGAGGGATTACCAAAACTCAAAAATGTTCTTCATGTGGAAGGTCTCAAAGCAAATCTCATCAGCATAAGTCAAATATGTGATGATGATTTGCATGTCAAATTTGATAAGAACTCTTGTGAAGTATTTGATGGTTCTAACAAATGTATTCTTGCAGGTACTAGATCCTCGGATACTTGTTACATGTATGGTGATATTGTATCTTGTCATACCTCAAGTGTTAATGATACTTCTCTTTGGCATTAAAAACTAGGGCATGCTAATTTTCATAAAATTCATGATATAATCAAGTATGATGTTGTTAGAGGGTTATCAAAGGTTAATAAAAAAAAATGTAGGTATGTGTGGTCCATGTCAAAAAGGTAAACAAACTAAAGTGTCCCACCCAAAACATTAACAACGTTCTTCAAAACGCTGTCTTGAGTTCATTCATACGGATCTTATGGGTCCAATTGAAGTGGAAAGTCTAGGGAAAAAAAATATTCTTTCGTATGTGTTGAAGATTTCTCTCGGTACACTTGGGTTATTTTTTTAAGAAAAAAGTTTGAAACTTTTGAGGCATTTAAAACTTGGTACAAAAAGGTCCGTAATCTATATGACTTAAAAGTTATTAAGATTCGTTCGGATCATGGCACTAAGTATGAAAATTCAAGAGATGGCACGTGTTATACTAAGCTCTCAAAATCTTTCAAAGCGTTTTTGGGCAGAAGCCTTAAATACTCTTGTCACATTGGAAATCGTGTGTATTTGAGACCTAGTTGCACCATGACCCCATATGAAATTCTTTTGGGCAAAAAATCGATTCTCAAATACTTCCATGTTTTTGGGTGTATCTGTTATTGAATGGCAGGGATCACCTTGCAAAATTCGATTCCAAAAGTGATAAATGCATTTTTGTTGGTTACTCATCAAATAGTAGAGCATTTCGAGTCTTTAATCTTCGGACTAAGACCATAATGGAATCTATAAATATTACTTTTGATGATCTTGCGAATCTTGGACAGAAAACCGCTGAAGATGATATTACAGGATTACTGGAGGATATGGGGTACAACAGTGTGCCAGAAGCAAATGTTACTTAATTACAGAATCAAGCCTCGAAAGAGTCTGGAGAAAATGTGCCCAAAGATGTTGGGACATCCTCGATAACATCTGCCAACAACACAGTATCAGTTGAAGCAGAATCAGAAATTCAGAATTTTGAATCTGTTAATGAGGCTGGAACAAGTCAAGAACATGATGTATCTAGCATAATTCAAAAAAATCACCCTATGTCTCAAGTGATAGGGAATGTGTTTGATGGAATGAAGACAAGGCAAAAAGGTAAAATGGATTACAAAAAGATGGTGAGTTTGGCCTATTTGTCCTCTGAATGCTTAAATGCTAAAACTTGTTGTTTCATGTCAAATCTTGAACCCAAAAATGTGAAAGAAGCTCTTAGGGATGAATTTTGGATAATTGCCATGTTAGAAGAGCTAAATTATTTTACCAAAAATGATGTTTGGTATCTTGTTCCTAGACCTAGTCAAGGTAATGTCATAGGAACCAAATGGATTTTCAAAAATAAAACTGATGAATCTGGGAAAATAGTGAGAAATAAAGCACGATTGGTAGCTCAAGGGTATACACAAGTAGAAGGGGTGGACTTTGATGAAACCTTTGCTCCTGTTTCCTGCATTGAGTCATTCGATTGATGCTTAATTGTCATTGCATGTCACTTAGGAATCACACTCCATCAGATGGATGTGAAGAGTAGCTTTTTAAATGACATTTTGAATGAATAAGTTTTTGTAGAACAACCAAAAGGCTTTGAAGACCCTCACAAACCAAATCATGTTTTTAAATTAAAGAAGGCTTTGTATGGTCTTAAACAAACTCCTAGAGCTTGTTATGGAAGACTTATTGAATATCTTCTCGAAATTAGTTTCAAAAGAGGGGAGGTTGATAAAACTTTGTTCATTCAAAAAGAGAAAAATGAAATACTCATTGCTCAGATATATGTGGATGACATTGTGTTTGGGTCTACGTCTGAAAAGATGTTAGGCCATTTTTTCAAAAGCGTGACATCCACTTTCGAAATGAGTATGGTTGATGAACTAAACTATTTTCTTGGTCTTCAAGTGAAACTAAGCATTGAAGGAATTTTTGTGTCTCAGACCAAGTATGCTCATAACTTGGTTAAAAAGTTTGGTCTTGAGAATGCATCCCACTAGAAAACTCCCATGCATGGGATCATCTCAAAAGCTGTGTAGGTATGATGAAGGTGAAGATGTAGATCACATCTTATTTAGAAGTATGATAGGAAGTTTATTGTACTTGACTATTAGCCACCCCGATATCATGTACAGTGTGTGTGTGTGTGTGTGTGTGTGTGTCTGTGCAAGATATCAAGTCAATCCCAAGGTATCCCACTTAAAGCTTTAAAATGTATTATTCGATATGTTAGTGGGACAACCAAACTTGGGTTATGGTACACTAGAGACACTAATACCAATCTTGTTGGTTTTAGTGACTCGGATTGGGCAGAAAATATTGATGACCGAAAAGTACCACAGTAGGTTGCTTTTACTTGGGGAACAGTTTGGTTTCATGGTATAGTAAGAAATAAAACTGTGTTTCTTTATCAACCGCTGAATCAGAATATGTAGCGGTTGGTAGTTGTTGCTTTCAACTTCTTTGGATGAACCAAATGATCAATGATTATGGGCTTCATAGTGATACTCTTGTAGTTTATTGTGATAATTCCAGTGCTATAGATATCTCAAAAAATCCTGTTCAACACTCCCGTACCAAACATATTGATATTTGACATCACTTTATTCGGGATTTGGTTGAACAGAATATTGTCTACATGAAATTTATAGGAACTGAGAACTAATTGGCTGATGTTTTCACCAAGGCTCTTGATTTTGAGAGATTTTCTACTCTTAGAAAATCTTTAAGTCTGTGTGTCATTTGAGTGTCTCACAAAATGTGGTTACATCTGTGACTACATTTGCTTGTTGTAAAAAAAAATTAAAAATATCATCATCTTGCATTGTGTTTGCACGACTTGTTCAATGATACTTTTCCTAAATGTGATGTTTGGAAGGCATATACTTTGGATGTGGATCTCTATTTAAAAAAAAAATTTCCCAACGATTGAGCCATATTTGTGTTTGGAAACCTTTGAAGGATAAAGTTGCCTTCTCAATGTTGTATGAAGCCACTCATATGTGATCATATCTTCCATAAACAAATATGTTTACAAAAGAATTTGGCGTGATCATATGGGAAAGGGCTATCCTTGGGGTAGAGTGAAAGCTATCCACTGGTGAAATTTCTTCATCTTTAAAGGAAAAAGTCAAACATTCAAAAGATCAGGGAGAATAATATTTTGATCCATTGAATCTGAAGTTCTAATGTGTCTCCAAATGTGTCAACATTTTTCTTCACATTCTTTGAACACGGTCCTCACTTATGTGCGCATTGTCTTCTTTATCATGGTTAGGCATAACAAATAAGGCATTTCGTCTAGTGAAACATATTCATACTGGTGCTTCAT
Source organism: Platycodon grandiflorus (assembly GCA_016624345.1). Taxonomy (NCBI): domain Eukaryota; kingdom Viridiplantae; phylum Streptophyta; class Magnoliopsida; order Asterales; family Campanulaceae; genus Platycodon; species Platycodon grandiflorus. The sequence goes on from CM028367.1 coordinate 7,034,549, forward strand.
TCCTTCTATTTCTTCCAGTGTGGTATATTGACAGAAAATCTTAATCCTTGAATTTGTTTGTCTAAAAACAATGTGTTTGGTTAGTGTTTCTTGAGTAGTGAGACAAATTGATAGTATTTTTGCAGAAGATTTATCAAGGATAAATTTTGGGTAATATTATGTTGCGTAATATTCTTTTGATTTTTATTTTTTTTTTGGCTAATCCTTGAATTTGTGAAGCAATCAACAAAAGGGTAAGTTTCACATTTCCTATTATTCCAAAAACTGTAATGTTGTCTCTCTGGTAAACTTGAATTTTTCTCTCTCTTCCTGTTCTCCGCTCATTAATAGCGTCCACAGGCTCTCTTTCTCCAAATTCATCTCAAACCCCGAAGTCTCCTCCCACTAATGTTCCCCGAAATATGGAGACGTCTGACCTACAAAATATTCCTCCACTCACCGTTGTTCCGTTTCACGATGCCCCTGCTCCTATCGGGTTTATTCTTTCAGGTGAAGATGGGAATGAAATAGATGTTGAAAACCCTCCAAATTTGAAGGAAGTAGGTGCATCTCTTGGTCCAATTGGGTAGCTTTTGCTCATTTTGGTTTTTGTTGAACCTTTGACCCTTTTGGACCATATGACACATTCCTTTTCTTTTACTGAAGTTAGAAAATGTCCTAAAAGTCTTTGACCAGCTGAGACTCTACCTTTAGACCTCAAGAGAGTAACCAAATACTCTCCATTTCACCTTCTTCATCCATGGAAGTTAGAGAGAGAGAAAGAAGAGCTTAGAGAGAGAAAAGTGCATATCTTGAGTTTGGAGAAGACTCTCAACAATCCAAGCACACCATTTTAAAGCTATTGACATGGGGATCATTCTCTACCAATTGCATGTTGGTTTTCTTGGGTTTTCTTGGAGTGAATTCATCAAGAGGTAAGTAACTATAATGTTTTGAATGTTTATAAGTTGAATTGGAATAATAAAGCATATAGGATGTGTAATTGTCCATCTTTGTGTAATTTCTTGAAAGAAATTAGTAATTGAACATTCCAAATGATATTAAGTTAGTTGATAATTAATGGCTATGGGTAAAGGTTGTCATGAGACTTGGTGAAGTGTTGGTAACATGTTAGAAAGTGAAACACATGAATTTCAAGTTAGTTGCAGTCCCAGTTTTGGGCTATTTTCGTGAAAATTCTGGTACTAATATACCATTGAGAATTTGCTGAATTTTTGATATGTTGTTCTTATGTATGTTAGTTAGTCCTCTATAAATTTTCATAAAATTTAGAGGTCGGGAAGTACCTTGTTTAGGTTGTGTTTTATCGCTGCGCCGAGTAAACTATTGCTGAAAATTCTGGGTATTAGTTCCAACTTTAAGTGACTGATTCTTGATGATTATAAGTCCAAATGAAGTAATTCAAAGTGGTAAATTATATTTCCAGATGTCTAGTTTCTATATATGGAATAATTGTAATATTTGGATTTTTGTGGAATATTTTATGAATTTAATAGAATTGCCGTGCAGTGCTGAAAAGTTATCATTTTTGTTAGTCTCCGTGATTTAGAAACTTGTTGAGTTGTAAATGTTGTTTTTGTTAAATCTCAAGTATTAGTAACTTGATGGGATTTTGTAAGTGACTACTCGCGATGAACTTACGGGACTTATATGGTTGGTAACTCACTAAATTTGGAGTATCTCGATTAATATAGTTATTTAGGGACAATACTACGGTTCGTCCTGATGTTTCAAAAATGAGTAACGACTCTAGCTGAGTCGACATGAGGTAGTATATTTTCATTGAACACTATAAGAATTATATACTAGTTGTGACTGACTCTGGCAAAGTTGCATAGAACGTATTAAACAAACGTTGAATCATGTAGTTAATTTATTAATGTGTAAAATTGACTCTACGGAGTGGATTAATGAGTAGTATAATTCACTACGGGTTGTTATTTAGTCTCCTACGATATTGGATGACGTATTGTGAAAGTGATTATTCGTAAGAAGTTGACTTTAGTTAATTCAATCATACATAAGATGACATACCGTGATTATCGTTCCAATTCGGACGAAGTGACTTGTAATGAGTTGTGATATATATAGTACACGACGATATATAGTGCTATGTGATGGTTTATGCTAAACATGAGATAAAGTGTATTGAGTGATTATAGAATATTGTAGAGATACTAAGTTGAGTTGCACAGTAGGCCTACTTTGCCTATTGTCTTGTTTTGGTTATACGTTCAGTGATTATGGACATTGTGAGATTGTTCTAGTATGTGATAGGACAATCATCCTACTTTGATGATTCATTGTGTGTTTAATGTTTACTAGCACACTTTGTTGTTGTAGGCTTATTGTGACCTGCTTGAAACATTGTATTGTTATTAAATGTTGTTGTTGTGGTATGCTCCCTACTTTGGAGTGTGACTGTTTATTATAAATGTCGAGTAACCATCTACTTGTGCATTTAGTTAAGTCCATGGCATTTGTGTCGGCGGTGTATTAACGCTCGATTATTGCAGGAGCCGGGGCTACGTAATAGTTGAAGGCATTACATCGGGCCTCGCCCTACCGTTGGTCATGGTAGGGGTATAGCGCCATGTGTTATATGGAATAAACGCAAACTTGGTAAGCTATATCCGTGGTTGATTCTTGGGTTGTAGGGACCAAGATCACACGTCGACGTGGATACAGAAAATGGTTCACTCAGTTTCATGTTGTTTCTTGTTCTTGGTTCGAGCACGTCAACAACGGCTTCGAATTCTTGATTTGGTTTATTGATCGAGCACGTCAACAATGGCTTCGATATTTGGTATTATATAGATTGGTTGGTTGGAAATATTGGTTTGGTCGGAGGTGTACCTCGATGCCGTATCCCTTTAAATGTGTTTACTTACCGTTCTTATGTGTTTCCTATATAAGCGAATGTTGGTCATGATTTCCAACTGGTATGGGACGGTTGGCGATCATTGAGCCTCTTGTTAGTATAGGGTTGGTTGCCTTTATGTGCTCCTACATGTTTACTTTCCTGTTATATTGTTGTGCATAATGCCATGCCATATAGTCACATGTAGTAACTTATCGATTAATGGTTAAGATAAAATTGTTACCAAGATTAGTGCATTTAGAGTCTTGGTTTATTGTTGCATTCATACTCATAGCACCCAATACATTATAGTATCTTACGGAGTCTTTTAGACTCACCCAACAACCTCCTCAGTTTGCAGGTTAAGTTCCAGCGTAGCAAGTCTTGAAGCTTGGAGTAAGCAAGATGTTTTTGTATTGTTATTTTCTTCTTATTTCTTGTATTGTGAGATCGTGAGTTTCACTAAGTTATGTAAACTTAGTATATGGGTAGAAATAGTTGTATTCTTTAGATTTGTATTTTGGTGCCGACTTGTGTGGTCGTGCCGGTTGTTGTACTCTATTATTTTGGGTTTCTGACTCGTGGTATTTTAGTATTATTGTTTCTCCGGCTCGTGTATTTAGCCGTCAAGGTTTTTCTTGTCGATTTTATCTTTTATGTTGTTCTCCGGCGTATGTTTTGGTCGTTGAGGTTTATTTAGTTGTAGTTGTTGTTTGAGTTTTTGAAACTCACATTTTAACTTGTATTCCGCTGCATAGTTTTAGTTTTGAGCTTTTGTGACTCGCTCATTTCGGTTGTTCTTGCTAGTTTGGCGCACCGAGTTGGGGTTCAACATCGAACCCCAGACTCGGGTCGTCACACTTTTTCCCCTGCTTTAATTATGAACCACATACACATGGGCATTAAAGAAAATTACACATTATACCAATATTAATAATCAAGTCAATTATTTTTTTTATTTTTTCTTAATCTGTGTGCTGATCAAATAATACAATAATTAAAGAACGGAGGGAGTATAAAATAAAAAATATATGCACATGCATGTGTGTGTGTGTGTGACGCGTTACTAGTTCTTTTAATACTCATTAGTCATTTCATTCTAAAAAAGCCAACAAGGAGAATATAAAATATTATTGAGTGACCAAATCTATTGTACTATTTCCACTCCTTTTTCCAAAGAAAAAGAAAAGAAAATTACATGCTTTACGACTAAACATTAGTAGTAATATAATTCTGACCCTTGTAAAGAAAATTCATGGTTTCGTCTCTGCTTCCACCATGAATAGATGTTTTCGGTTCTTTTATGCTATTAATGTCTTGTAAATCTTCTCTCTAAAACATGGTTTATTGATCGCGCCAAAAAGGAGTTGTGCGAACGTGTCTGGTCCACGTGTGTAGTCTAGTAGGATTCCGGCTCTGTATTGCAGGGATTGTCCTTGATGAATAAGTAGCTTGAAACCTGTGATCAACAAAGAACACCATAAGGGGTGCTGGGTTGTCCCAGCGATAACCCACAGGCGTGAGAATTAGCAATACTTCGTAGGAGAGGTAAAGCTAAGGAAGTATGTAAACAAGTAATATGCATGTACCTTATGAGGCCTGTGAAGGTGCTTATTTATAAGGAGATGTATCATAATCCTGGTTGGATTCGGAATAGGGGAGATATGATCCCCATGTCTTTCGGAATATGTTTCCTCATATGCTTAGGACTGATATGTAAAAGAATTATAACAGGACTCTTCCAAGGCATGATGTGACTCCGTATTGGACACTGCTTTGCTGGGCTGAAGGGACTATGTCGAGGTCGGCCTGGATGCTTCCAGGTCGCCCGATGTAATCGAGGTCGGCCTGGCATGCGCCAGGTCGCTCGATGCCATCAAGGTCGGCCTGGCATACCCCAGGTCGCTTGATGTTGGTGAGGTCGACCTGGGATGTCCCTAAGTCGCACTGTGGGTCCCTGTGTCAGCGTGCTGAGAGAGTATACTGATGAGGCGGGCGAACTGTCATGTTCGAGGTGGGCGTATGTCACCTCGACGCTTGCCCAGCTGGAGCCTATGAAGCCGCAACGTCTGCCACGTGTTCAACTGAAGGCTGAGGTCGTTCAGTAGCCTCCTACTTCTCAAGAAGAGGATTTATCCTCGAGGTGTGAAGTAAAAGATTCGTTGCATCAAGCTGACTGGTTCTCGCAAAGTTTCCAGATTCTAGTTCGACTTCGTACTTTCCTTGGGAAACGTGCACATTTAATGGGTGCAGAGATCGTGGGTTGTCAGACGGCGCGTCCCTTCAAGTTTGAAATTTTGGCGATTGATGTTTTTGTTCCAAAACGACGCCGTTCGAGGATCTGCGTGTTTCTGTGCGGGTCAACCCGACCGCTCCGGGTCGCCTATATAAATGGTTCCCACTATTCATTTTCATTTTACCAGAAGCTTCCAAAATTTTCCAACCTTCAGGCGATTTCCGGTGATCTACTTGTTTTCTTCAAAAGCTCACACTACAAGAAAATGAGGAATTAGCTACGATTTTTTGTCTACAAAATTAAATTCGTAGTAAAAATATATGTTTTTTTCTACAAAATTCAAATTTTGTAGTTAATACATAATTCTTTGGCAACAAAATAAATATCGTTTACAAAGGTGGCCCATTAGTGACAAACCATATATTTTCGTCGCCAAATGAAGGCCCAAAAATTGGGCGCACTGCTTTTTGGCGCGCGCGGCAATAGGCTGAAATACTTAACGATGAAATTAGGCCATTGTCGACGAAAATGTCCATCGAGAAAGCTTAGGGTTCAACTACCAGTCAATTTCATCGGAAAATGTCTGTTTTTATTACTGGAAAAACCAATCAAAATCCTGTCAAAACCATTTGTCGATCTCTTTCACACTCAAAACCCAAACAGTTTTTTCACCGTCTCAATTGAAGGAGTTCGCATCTCTCTCACCGTCGCAACTGCAGTCCTCCGTCACGAGCATAGCTCCGGTCAATAGCTAGGTACGCATCCCTCCTTCTCGTCCATCTCTCTCCCCCTCTCTGTTTCTTTCTCTCTCTCTCGCTCAACACACACACACACACACACACACACGTACAGGTATACAGATCATATTTGGGTAATTGGGGTAAATTGCCCATTCTTAACTTCTCTCCATCTCTCTCACTCACTTTCTCTCTCTAACACAAGAATTTTCATCTTTCAAGTATTGTTGGCATTGATCTATAATTCTAATTCCACATCTCCGAGCTCAGTTTGTTCCCTCTCCCTCTCTCACACACAAAATTAATATATGTTCATTGTTTAATTTTTTTTTTTTTTAATCTTTCAAAACTGATGTGGTCTTAGTTGGATCTGAGATGGATTTTTCATTTGTATGCATGATTGAATCTAGGTTTGACTATGTTCGTGTGAGATAATCCTTCATTTTTGGTCTTTTTGTATGATTAGTTTAGGTGTTGATGCGGATGTTAGATATTAGTTCTTATTTTTGTCAACTGTTTATGATAAAATTAAGTTGTATGATTGATTTTCCTTAGGTTTGTGTGCTTCTTTATGATAAAATTAAGTTGTTTATGATAAATTAGTTCATCTTTTTGTCAAGTATGCTTCTATGTTGCTTTCTTGCCTCTGCATGATTGGGCAAATGCCAAACAATGGATATTCACATTTTGCTGTATGTGTTGTTGTTATCTTTTCTTGGCAACATGTATGCAACAGCAATAATCACGTCCCACATTTTCTGCAAGACAAATATTTTTATGATTATTTTACGAATTAATTGATGTTGGGTGTCCGATTCTTGATTTATTGCAGCACAATAAGAAAATAGATTACAAATAATTATTGATTTTGATTATGAAGGAGAGATGTAAATGAAAGGGATTGGAAGATTTCCATGAACGAGAAAAAGGGATTTAATAAAAAAATAGTACTCCCTCCGTCCCTAAATTATTGTCTGGGTTGACCCGGCTCACGGATTAAAAAAACTCAATTGACTTGATTATTAATATTGGAATAGTATTGAAAAAGTGTGTTGTTTCCTTTAATGCCCATGTGTATGTGGCCCATAATTAAAGTAGGAAGAAAAAGTAAGGGTAAAATAGTAAAAGTGATGTTCTAAAAAAGAAAGTTTCAAACAAGACAATTATTTTGGGACGGACAAAAAAGGAAAGGAAGACAATAATTTAGGGACGGAGTGAGTAATAATTATGGGGTTTTTTGAGGAGAATTTGAAAGGGATTGTGTTAGCTCTTATGTCAAGTGGGTTTATTGGGGGAAGCTTCATCATCAAGAAGAAAGGACTCAAGAGAGCTGCTGCTGCTTCTCGTGTCAGAGCTAGTATTTTATTTATTTTAATTTTTTTTTTTTGCAATTTCCATCTCTTTTGTTTGTCAAAGCTCTTTTGTTTGTTTATATTGTGTTGGGGTTTTCCTATCTCTTGATCTACTGAAAATTCACTGGTAAATTTTAAGAAATGTTTTTCTTATTGTGTAAATTTAATAAAACGATTGAGTGAGAACGTTTTTGTTTCAGTTGTTTATAATAATTTTTTTTGTCAGGATCCTGTAAACAATTATTATTTTTCTTTATGAAATTATAAATTGTTTATAGAAAAAGGGTAATTTCTTATTGTCAGACTTAAACCTGACTCAGTATCAGCATTTCTTTGTCCCCTTCATTCCATTGTGCAGGTGAATATTTGTTTTCTGTGACGTCTCTCTTGAAGTTGTTTCTTTAAGGAGCCAAACATCTTTCTGGTGGTGAATGTTTATATGTTTTCCTTTCATGGTGCTTCAGTATAACGGAATGTCGGTGCATACTATGTAGTATTTCCTGTCTTTCTTAGCCCCTTATAATTCTATATGCATGCTTTTCCTTGTGCTTTTTGCTCTGCCTTGTTATCTGTAGACTCTGTTCACTGTTATATTCTGATGTTATTATTAGAAACTTCTTGTACTGTTTGTCACATTTCAAAATTTAAGCTATAAATGTCCATTGTTCTTCCAATATTTTCCTACTGTTCAAAAAGATGATGTTGCTCTTATGTGTCATATGTAAATTAATGCTTCTCTGAATATTTCCTTGCCAAGTAAACTGGGTTACTAAATTTGATATTATTTCAGTTATCTGTCTACGGCACTATATATATATATATATATATATATATATATATATATATATATATATATATATATATGCATTTATATATGTATTTGCGTAACAGAGGTAAATATGGATCACCATAGCAACATAGTTTTTTTCTTTTATTATATTAACGACACGGTTAGTACTTGCACTAGTTATTTATGTGTTGTGTATATAATATAATGCTAAATAATCAAGCACTGGTGGGATGTTAGGAATATGAATTCTCAGATTAGAATGGTGAAAGATGATTCATGTAGCTGTCTGCCAAGTAATTGGTGAGTTTAGTTGAAGGAGGAGTAGTCTGGTTAGAGACATTTCACAATTTTCCCGTGCTTGCAAAAAAACAGTTAGTACTTGAATTCACAAGCTCTCTTTGGGAACCCTAGTACTTTCTGAATTTAGTAATGAGTTGATTGCAGCCTTGGTTAGAGATACTTTATTGAAATTTGCAGTTAAAGATGCTTTATTGGTGCGATTAGCTAATGTACATTGTTTAAATTGAAAATGGCATTGGTTATTGATCATTATGTTGTCAGCCTAGTACAATATGGTAAGCCTCTCGCATATGAGATCTGAAAGCTCAATGAGATATCATACAAGTTCAAGAAATAATTCACACACAAACAAAAGCATGTGATTTAAGCTATTCACTATTTTGGGGAAGATGAATGAAATGTGTAATCATTTACCTTATTTCGTGTGTCTGTGATGGCTGTTTGATTGCTTGGACCCAGAGTGTAGCTATTTTTGTGCACTATTACTAACTAGTCAAATGGAGTACTTCATCTTCATGAAAAGTAGATGAACCTTTTCATTGGTTTTTATATTTTTCTTGCTATGTAACCTTTTGACTGCAGATAATTGCACTTATCAGAATATTTTTTGCTCTAGGGTTGAAACTCCATATGGTTTCTAACGATTGTTGGAGCATCTAACTCCTTTGAAGGAGTATTGATATCTTTATCCTCATAATTTTCAACGAGTCATCTGTTCGTTTCTGTACCCCTTTCCCTAGCAGTTTTTAACATTATAGCAATTGTGTTTGAAACTGTGATGTATTTACTCACTTCCCATTGCTTTATCTTAGTTAATTGATATAAAATACTTCTGTATCCAGGAGCCAAGCAATTATCAATGGTACTTTCCGTGTTTCCTGTGCTAAAATTAAAGTAGCAAGCGGTTATTTTGAGGACAAAGGTGGACTTGTTGAGCCTCTTCCAGTTACAGATGATAGAAAGCCATCTTTAAAGAGATTATACAACAGTGCATGTAATACTCCACGATTTTTTATTGGCATACATAGTTTTTCGTCACAGGCTGGGTTGAAAAGCAGTGGAGAGGAGGGTGATGACTTGGAGGATGGATTTTCTGAGCTTGTAACTCCAGTTGATGCTGACGCTCAAGGAAACAATTTTGAGGATGAAAGCGACGATGAACTGATCTCAAGAGATGAGGACGATGATGATGCAGAGGAAGAGCCTCAAAATGACCTGGAATCATCAGATGTTGATGATGCAAAAGGTGAAAAAAGTTCTCGACGAAAAAAAGTTTCTTCAAAATTGTTCAAAGCTATCATGGATGGTTCAGGGACGTCTATTCATAATTCTTTGGAAAAGTGGGTTGAAGAAGGAAATGAGTTGACCAGCATAGAGATTTCCACGGCCATGCTTGATCTTCGGAAGCGTAGAATGTACGGAAGAGCTTTACAGGTTGTATATTGCACTCTCTTTCTGCATAAATTTGCCTGCATTTCTCTTATCTATCACACTTTAATAGTTAAATCGTCATGGTTTTCTGGTTTGATTCCTCTTCATTATGTGTGTGTGTGTGTGTGTGTATATATATATATATATATATATATATTGAAAGAGTATGAAAATACTCTTGATCTTTTTATTATATCTTTGTGATTCTGATATTTAAAAGTAGTGTATATATTTTACTTAATTAGATTAATATATTTTTTGTAAATATATAGTTTAATGTTGACTAACAACTAATAGTTAATATTTAGTAAAGTTTTGTTTTTTAGGTAAGAATCTCAAGGAGGAATGGACTCTTGGAAGATATGGAAAGAAGGATCTTAAATTCAGGGATGTGATTGAATCCTTGTCAATGAAGGATTCTTGAATAGCTATAAAAGGAGTCTTCCGCCTCCATTAGATGTACCGATTTCAAGAAGATTAATATAGTATTATTAAAGAGAGAAATCATTGAGAGGTTTAGTACATGTGTCTCGATGATCAGAGATTGATTCTTCGAGATTGATTTAGTGTTTTTGTAAGTTCTTAGTTTAGAACTTGGGTTTGATCTTTAGTTATTATTTTCTTTTCATTGTAAGTGTTTTATTCACAACTTGTTTTTCCAGCAAGGTGTGCTTTTATGAAAAGGTTTCCAGCAAGAATTTTCTTGAAGTATTAATTATTCATTTGCATTTATATTCTGTTCGTAAAAATAAGTTTTCTGGAAAAAGTTGTTTGCTTTGTTGTGTTGTTACTTGTGTGAACAACTGTACACACAAGTCATCGCACATCTGGTTACAGTCCTAGCTACAATTCTTTCAATTGGTATCAGAGCCTTCTCTCGACTCAACTGAGATCGATCCTTGAAAGTAGCCACAATGGAATGTTACCATAACCATAGTCATAACAAACCGCCTACACTAAATGGTTCAAACAATACCATTTGGAAGGCCAAAATGATTATGCACATTAAATATATTGATCATCGTGCTTGGGTTAGTCTGATTAATGGCTATACTCCTCCCATGATAGAACTTACCCCATCCACGTCTGATGGCAAAGGAGAGAAAAGTTATGGACCTAAGCCCATAGAAACTTGGACAAGTGAGGAAATTGCTCTTGCAAACTATAATGCCAAGGCCATGGGAGCAATCTCTGACCATGTGGATCCTCATATGTACAGTTTATTCTCTACTCAAACTGTTGCCAAAACAGCGTGGGACATTCTTCAACTTCATTGTGAAGGACCAGCAAGTGTTAGAAAAACCAAGCTAAGAACTTTAATGACCAAGTTTGAAAATTTAAGGATGGGAGAGAATGAAACCATAAAAGAGTACTCAGCCAAGATTTTGGATATTTCAAATGAGTCTTTCTTTGGGTGAATCCATATCCAATGCAAGACTTGTTAGTAAAGTACTAAGAACTCTCCCAGAAAAGTTTAACATTAAAATCTCTGTGATTGAAGAAACCCAGGATGTTCACACTGTTGGGCTTGACACTATTCTGGGTATCCTAACAAATTTTGAATTGAATCTTGGGATTCAAGAGGCTAGCAAGGCAAATTCATCAATTGCTCTTGCAAGTGCTCTCAAAGTATCTCAGGATCTTGTTCAACTGTCCAAAGATATTGATGAGTCAAACCTAGGAGATGATGAGTGTGCTTTGATTACTCAAAAATTCAATAGCATGTTGAAGAAGAAACGTTTTATTAAGTTTCCAAATTCAGCACACTCTACTCCTTCCACGGTTGAATCATCAAAGAAGGAAATAGTTACTAAGAAGCCAGTTTTTGAAGGGAAGAAATCAATTGATTCAATTCAATGCCGAGCCTGCAAAGGATTTGGACATTACGCAAATGAGTGTGCTAACACTCTTAAAAAGAGTGGAATGAGCTTCTCAGCGACTTTGAGTGATTCTGATGATGATGAACAGACTGCAAACATGTCTATATGGCATCCATCTCAGATCACTTTGTCTGATAGTGAGTCAGATGTGGAAGATGTGCAATCCTTTGACCGCACAACTTATCACACAGCTGACTACACAACTGATGTGTATACCTGTTTGAATTCTTTGACTTCTAGTGAAATTAAAGATGATCCAGAAGAAGAAGAGTGTGCTACCTATGAGGACTTACACAATACCTATGTTGAACTCCACACTGATTGGACTAAACGGATGGAGCAACTCAAGATATTTAGACAGGTAAATGAGAAATTGACTGCAGAAAATCTCAAACTAAAATCTCAAGTTGAGAGTTTGTCAAAAGAAAGTGATTCTCAAAAAGACTCCATAGTCAAGTTAGAAGTTTTACTCACAAAGAAAGACATGGAGTGTGAAAATTATAAAACAAATCTTTATAGAGAGACAGAAACTCTAACAAGGCTAAACACTGGTAAAGCCAAGTTAGAAGAGGTTTTGAAAATAGGAAATCAAGGAAAATCAGGAATTGGCTATGGAGAAACTGTTTTTGTAAAAGAAGGAGCTAGCGGTTTCAAAGGGTAAAACCATCTCCTCTCAAGTCGGTACATTCTGCGAAAGCACAAAACAGAGGAGAAGGTATGTTTGTCATCATTGTTTCACTCCTGGTCATATTCGACCTTATTGTCACAAGTGAAACAGAGGCGGGTTTGGGCAATATGCGTGGACACTTGGGCGCATTGTGTACACAACCAAACACACAACACACACAACCCAAAGCCGGAAAGAAAACGCACGGTAAGAAAGGAAACCGTAAGCTGTCAGGTTGCTTTCACCTCTCTTAGGAGCGGTGGAAGGGGCACGGTATTTTGACAGGTGTTCTCGCCACATGACAGGAGCACGAGAAAATTTCATCGATTATGCTCCATTCAAAGGTGGGAAAGTCAATTTCGGTGGAGGAGCTCAAGGTAAAATTATTGGCAAAGGTACGTTGAATGTATCAGGCTTGCCTAAGCTACACAATGTCCTACATGTTGATGGGCTTAAGGCAAATCTGATAAGCATAAGTCAACGTGTGATGATGACTTATTTGTTAAATTTGACAAGTCCAAATGTGAAGTTTTTGATAACCAAAATAAGTGTATTTTAGCGGTGTTCGATCTTCGACAAGCGCTACAAAGTTGGAAGCATTGTGTCATGCTTTTTTACTAAAATGGATGAGTCTACTACCATCTGGCACCAAAAACTTGGTCATGCCAGTGAGAGAAAAATTAGAGATTTAATCAACTTTGAGGCTGTAAAAGATTTGCCCAAACTGGATCTTAATAAATTAAGTGTGTGTGGGTCATGTCAAAAAGGGAAACAAACAAAATCAAGTCATAAAAAGGTTCAACACTGTGGAACCACAAGGTGTCTTGAATTGATCCATACTGACCTAATGGGTCCTATGGAAGTAGAAAGCATGTCTCGAAAAAATCGTTTTGTGTGTGTGGACGATTTTTCTAGATATACATGGGTAATTTTCTTAAGGGAAAAGTCCAACACCATTGATGAGTTCAAAATTTGGTACAAAAGGGTCAAAAACTTATATGGTTTAAAAGCCATTAGAGTCGATTCGATCATGGTGCGAATTTGAAAATGCCACTTTCTCGGCTTTTGCGATTCAAAGGGATTACTCACGAGTTCTCCCCAAACCCCTCAACAAAATGGGGTAGCGGAAAGGAAAAATTGCACATTACAAGAGATGGCGAGTGATGTTAAGCTCGAAAAATCTCTCTAAAAGGTTTTGGGCGGCGTGAATACAAACATGTCATGTGGGGAATCGTGTCTTTCTAAGAATTGGAAGTACTATGACTCCCTATGAGATCTTACTTGGAAAGAAACCCACGGTCAAATACTTTCATGTGTTTGGGTGTATTTGCTACATCTTGAATGACCGAGAGTATCTTTCTAAGTTTGATTCCAAAAGTGACAAAGCCATTTTTATTGGATACTCTACGAACAGTAGGGCATTTAGAGTTTATAATCTCAAAACCAAAACTGTCATGGAATCCATAAATGTTGTTTTTGATAATGTTACTGATCTAAATGTCAAAACGGTTGAGGATGATATTTCAGGTTGTACTTGGGAGCCAGAACCAGTTAATGACGAATCTGAACCAGCTAATGTGAATGAACCTGCAGAACAGCCAGCTGTGCAAACAGTTGTTCAACCAGTTGTTCAAACAACTGACAGCACAAATGGTCAAACAAATAAAGACCAATGCTCAGATTCTGAAACTGATGAAGAAGATATAAGCAGAGAAAAGGACATCCCTTCCAGAATACAAGGAAATCATCCCACATCTCAGGTCATAGGAGAAGTGGATGAAGGAAGGAAAACACGGGGAAAAAGGGTCAATTACCGTGACCTTGCCGGTTTGTTATGTTTACAATCTATGTATCATCAGGTAAACTCGTGTTGTTTTGTTGCTAATTATGAACCAAAGAATGTTATGGAAGCCTTGAAAGATGAGAATTGGACTAATGCTATGCAAGAGGAATTAATCCAGTTTGAGAAAAATGAAGTTTGGTTCTTAGTTCCTAGGCCTTCTCAGGTCAATGTGATTGGGACCAAATGGATCTTTAAGAATAAATCTGATGAACAAGGCAATATAACAAGGAACAAAGCACGTTTGGTGGCTCAGGGCTACACTCAAATTGAAGGGGTGGATTTTGATGAAACCTTTGCCCCTGTAGCCCGAATTGAGTCCATCAGATTGTTGTTAGTTGTTGCATGCTACTTGAAAATCACTCTACATCAGATGGATGTCAAGAGTGCGTTCCTAAATGGTGTTTTGAATGAGGAAGCATTTGTTGAGCAACCTAAAGGGTTTGAAGATCCTTCTAAACCAAATCATGTCTATAAGTTGAAAAAGGCACTCTATGGTCTTAAACAAGCCCCACGTGCTTGGTATGGTAGACTGACTGAGCACCTAATTCAACTTGGGTTTAAAAGAGGAGAGGTTGATAAGACTTTGTTTGTTTTGAAAAATAAAAAGGGTATGCTTGTTGCTCAAATTTATGTAGATGACATAGTTTTTGGTGCTACTACTAATGACTTACTTGAAATGTTTGTTAAAAGTATGACATCCACATTCGAAATGAGTATGGTTGGGGAACTGAAATTCTTTCTTGGTCTTCAAATCACTCAAACCAATGAAGGAATGTCAGTTTCACAATCCAAGTATGCTAAAAGTTTGGTAAAAAAATTTGGGCTAGATAATGCATCACACCTAAAAACTCCTATGGGATCATCCCAAAAACTTTGTAAGGATGATGAGGGTGAAAGTGTTGATCACACCCTCTATAGGAGTATCATAGGGAGCTTGCTGTATCTTACGGCTAGCAGACCTGACATAATGTTTAGTGTGTGTATTTGTGCACGGTATCAAGCTAACCCCAAAGTATCCCACTTAAAAGCTGTAAAACGGATTATAAGATATATTGGGGGTACTACTCATTTGGGGTTAAGCTATACAAGAGATACCAACACAAACTTGGTGGGTTTTAGTGATTCTGACTGGGCTGGAAATACTGATGATAGAAAGAGCACCACTGGTGGGTGTTTCTATTTAGGGAATAATCTTGTGTCTTGGTTTAGTAAGAAACAAAACTGTGTTTCTTTGTCTACTGCTGAATCGAATATGTGGCAGAGGTAGTTGTTGTACCCAATTACTTTGGATGAACCAAATGATAAAGGATTATGGATTGAAAAGTGAAACCCTAACTGTCTTTTGTGATAACATGAGTGCTAAAGATATTGCTAAAAATCCTGTGCAACACTCCCGTACAAAGCATATAGATATTCGGCACCACTTTATAAGAGATCTTGTTGAAAAAATAATTATTACACTTGAACATGTTGGAACAACAAATCAACTTGCTGATATCTTTACCAAGGCTTTGGATTTTGAGAGATTTTCTTTCCTTAAGAACTCTCTCGGTTTGTGTGATCACAGATGACTGCACAACTGTGTAGACAACTGTCTGCATCTCTGTATAATTGTATATTACAGAAAACACAAAAAAAAAAATTCCTGCATTCATGCATTGCACGATTATTTCTTGTGATCACTTGACTATCTCTCTTCATTGACATCTTCTTTGACTCTTGAATGTGAGATCCCTCCTAACTTGGTGATAAAATTCCCTGGTTAAATTTTTGATATTTATCATGGAGTGGGTGTCTAATCTAAGGTCACTGAGAAAAACAAGCTGCCTCTATTTATTTTGAAGCTTCCACTCATGTGCTCAATGCCAATGATTTATTGTTGCATCACTTGGGAAAAAAATTTGGGAAGCACTATGGTGTGAGAGTGAATAGCTCCTTCTCAGTGACTGATTCAATGCCTAATATGGAGACATTCTAGAGGCTACATGATTGAGGGTTATCTCATTGAATTCTTGTGTGTCAATGTTTTGTCAATATGTGATTTAGTCATACCATGTTGCAATTTATTGAGATTAAAATCCTCACTGTATGTGCATTGTTCTCTCATGATAGGCATATTGATTATGTTAGGACATTCGAAATCCTTGGTGAAAATATGAGCAATTTTTTTTTTGTTAATTTTCACTCTTCTTGTCCTAATATTTCTATTGTGATTCATGATCTTTTTATGCTGAGGTGCTTATGAATTCTAGTAGTCAAAGGAGACTACGGTGAGAAGTTGTTTAATCAAGGAAGATTTCTATCCGGATAAGGAAAGCAAATCTTGTCACAAAATATGGTAAGATTTTTCAATTTTTTGTTCCCTAATCCTTTATGAGTCTGGAAGTTCAAAGGGGTAACACTCTTACCTTTACACGGTTTATTCTCCTTCCTGGTTACGGTTTCCAAGGTTGTGCTCATAATATCTCTTTAAATATTGTGACTTAAACTGTTCAATCAATTCACCTCACAACTCTTCTCGATCACATCTTGTCTCACATCTCCCGAAGTCTCTCTCTCCTCTCCATTCTTCCAAAACTTTTTGTGTGCAGATCTTATCCATGGCATCTCCTCCTTCTTCCTTGGCTCCGGCGTCTGCCACAGTTGCTGATTTGAGTATATCTCCCCAGTATGTTCCTTCAATCGATGTACACTCTCTTGGCCAACAGTCGTCTGCCATTGATGTGGAAGATCAAGCTGTTCTTGATGCTGTACGGGATGCTCGTCAACCAGAAAATACAGGGACCCGTCGTTCTCGCCGGCTGATCGAGTCCGAAAAGTCTACAATCTTTCGCGTTCCTCGCCCTGCTGCTCCAAAGATCTCAAAACCCAAATCTGGGGGTTCTGCTAGTACAAGGCGGAGGTTAATACTTCGCGATTCCTCTGATGAGGATGGGTCCTCTCCTGCTAGGGCTCAGGCCACATCTCCGGCCAATATTCAGGGGGAGAGCAGCTCTAGACATCTGTTAGGAATATGCCTGAAAATCAGCTGATATATATGTATGCATATTCCAACACAGTGATTTGCTTGTTCCCATTACAACGCATGTTTCACAAGTGGCTAAAAGGGCTGCGTACCGGTTAGTGTGGCAACTTGCTGAAACAATGCATAGGTCACTAGACTAGGAAGTTTTTGTACATATCCGAGTCTTTGTCCTACCAGAATGATGACAAACCTTCATATGAATCAAAGCTCTTCAAATTGCCAGCTGACGTGATCATCGGAGATGTCTCACTAGCGACATTTCCTTCGCCTATGACGCCTAAATAGCCATCTCTACATCGCAGTTCTATATCGGATTCTCGTATCCGCCAAAGCACTTCATTAGAGCAACCGCAGAAGCTATTTATTCAAGAGGAACATCGTGACCATCGGTTTACATCGCAGTTCTATAATGGCGGATCTCGAATCGGCCAAATCCCTCATCGAACAAGCCGAGAAACCGTAAGATCACGAGATACATCGGTCGTTACTCAACGCACTTCAAGCCAAAATAGATCCGTTACAAGATCTGTCTGACAAATCCAAGATACGCATCGATGTCTGCGCCTTCACGTTTATCCAATGGACATTTCCTCTTCGAATAGTGTTCGCGGTCTTCAAAGCTTCATTTCGAAAAGGCCAAGGACGCCGCACTCCGGTCAAAGCTATGATACGTCCAAATCGGTCGACCGCATCCAGGCTAAGCTCGACACGTCCAACTATGTCCGGCTGTGTCACGGACTATCTTCAAGACTTAAACCTAGCGAAGGTCTTTGCCCAACAAATCCAAAGATGTACTCGCTACATCACGAGATTCGATCTCCAACGGGCTTAAAACCTATTCAATACACCAACGGTCATCTCTTCTTCTCGGCTATATAAGAAGACTCTCATCCTCATTTCCATATAGGAGGAGGAGCACAAGTATATACAAGCGTGTATGCTTATGCTTGAAAAAGGTTGTGGAATTGATCTTCATTTCTTCAATCCGAACCACTCCTTGAGTGAGAAATCACAAGTGTAAGAACAAACACTTTGTGAGAGAGAGAGAAGAAAATCCAAAAGCTGAGAAGCTCTGCTTGATCAACAACCTTGTTGTTGATTTGAGTTCTTCTTCCTTCGAAGAACTCAGTCTCTTCAGTGGCCTCAACTCCATCATCCAGTAAAGAGACCAAGTATCTTACAGATCATTGAAGCCAGATCAAGCTTGAAGATGTCCGATGAAGAGCCAGAACTTACATGTCCAGATTGCATTCATATCGGCAGACTTATACTACATTATAAGCTGTGTCGATTGTGCAATAAGGTGTCATCATTTTTGGTCGAGTGCTTAGCACTCAGTTGTTCAAATACTTGCTATTTGAACAACTCCTAATATTCTCTTCTCACAACAAATATATCGAGTTGAAACTACAGGAAGATGTCTTAATAAATATTAAGTACATCTTCTAATGTATTTTCGATATATTTGATTTCGCTTTTTTCATTTCTCCTTCTTTTTCCTAAGGAGATTGCTAGGATAGAGAGTCTAGGTTGATGTATTAAGCATGTCTGCCTTTGAGCAAACCTCTGCTGAATTTTAATATAATATATATGTTTGTTACATTCAGCCTTGATTTCTCTTTCTTGAATAATTTGTCTTATCTTGTGCAATCTGTTTAAGGAAAGTAAATGATGCATCTAATACAGATTATAGTCAACTGTTAAGCTCTCTTTCATATCAAATCTTTACAGTTACTTTAATCTAAATTGTTTGACTTATCTTTGTTTGTTCTTCCGCCGCTCAAACTCATTTCCATCGCTAAGTTCAACATATATCTTCCAACCGCATGTTTCATATCTCGATTCGAATGTCCAAGATCTACGTCTCGATCTAGGATGTCCTATGTTTCTAACTTCTAAGCTAACGATAAGGAAGATGATAAACTTGTATTAATCATTTCATCTACTCCTCAATTTTTAAATGTTAAAAATTGGTTGAAATTTTTAATACATAGAGTATAGGCTATTCAGCCCCCCCCCCCTCTAGCCTATACACTGAGCAACCCTCCGACCTAACAATTGGTATCAGAGCTAGTACTCTGTAAACTTTATTTCAGGCTTAATAACCTGAGAGTTTAGATCCTGCTGCTCAGATTAGATGCATAGTCAAAAGGAGTCTTTTCAAAATCTTTTATCCACAAAAACCTTTTGACTGAGAAACCCGAAAGCCTTTTGAAAACCATCTTCAAATCGAAATAAATTTTGTTTTAAAAAACATGTGAGAAAGAGTATTGTGATGACAATGTGATCACTATAAGAAATTTTATCATATATCAGAATTACATTGATATTGTGAAGAGAAGTATTATAGTGGAGGTTGACTTGCTAAGGATTATGCATGTTTCATAAATCTATTCTTAAATCTTGGTATCTTCTTTAGCAAATGGGTTAAACTCATACTTGATAGATGAATTACTTAGAATCACTTCCAAAAACATGCTCTCTTGACATAAGGCTAACGATTGTTCCAATCCAACACCTTCTCAAGAAAACTTTTTATAAAAGTTTAGAGCAGAGGAAATAAGAAGAGTTTCAAAGGAAATTCAAAGGAAATCAAAGATATGTCATCTCCAAAATCACCGAGATTGTAAGTTCTTGGCCTAAGGACATCAATGATGAATTCGTCTCCTTCAATGAAAAGCCTCACCGAGTAAGAATACACTCAAAGAACCTATGCTCAATATTAAAACCGGTGCTTCAACAACTATGAGCGACGCGTTCAAAGAGTTTAATGAGGAAGTAACCCCACTCCTAATCTCTTAACACTTTGGGTTACACTTATAAGTCGTATTTTGAATAATTATTCTTTTGTCATGCTTATTAAGTCTCATTTGTATTATTGGATTACTAGAGCTATCTTTAGCTCATAAATGTTGCTAATTTTCTCTATGAGTACTTTAGGCGAACTCATATGACGAAAAGGTCAATCATGCAACACCTCTCTCCATCGGCAGATAGTAACATGGCTGCGATTCATGAAGGATCGCGATCACTCATGAGAATTCACTCATGTCCTTCACTCACTCAAGGTCAAAATCCTCACCCTGGACTTTATAACTATGAAGTGAAAAATCTGCGATAAGTCCAAAGGAGTTGATAAAGACTCTCTCATGCCTATACAAAACAGTTAGCTATTTGCTTTCTAATGACTCGTCATGTCTGCGAACTAATATGCTCATACATATCATCGACAATAATGCATAATAACTGTCATACTGCACTTTTATTAATATATATTGATTGTATGATTTGTTTTATGCAAATGGTTTTTCAAAAACAAATCGGCATTTTTCCTATCACCGGTTTCAAATGTTTTTCGAAAACCCAGCT
The DNA here is from genome assembly GCA_016624345.1 of Platycodon grandiflorus. Classification (NCBI taxonomy): domain Eukaryota; kingdom Viridiplantae; phylum Streptophyta; class Magnoliopsida; order Asterales; family Campanulaceae; genus Platycodon; species Platycodon grandiflorus. The sequence continues at coordinate 7,055,039 of CM028367.1, forward strand.
TGGTGAATTTCCATATCGCCAACCAACACTTCATAAGCTCTTTATGTGCTGACTTATAGGAGTAAAAATCCTTTAATGACCTACTCTCTCAAGTCAATTAAAGGTGGAGGCACACTTTTCGAAGTTTGATCTTCGATTAAAGTTAAGACTATTTTCAAAATCTTGGAAAACGACAAGACAGTCAACATCAATCCTTACCAAGAATCTTGAGAATATCTAGACTTCACAGCCTATCCCTGCCAAGGCGTGATCAGAAGGACAACTCAACAGTAATGCTTCATTATTGAGTATCCTTCAGTCTAACCTCCGTGAGTATAAGTAGAGCTCCTTCTTCATTCAATCTCTACTATGACAAAACTCACAAACTGCCTATAGATTACACTAGTTACAAATCGATGATTCAAAATCTCACAAATGTTACTAAATCCAAGTCCTAAGATTGGATCAAGTCGATTCCTCAACAACTGGGTATGATTTCTTCACAATCATTCAGAGTTGTTTCGATTTTATTTCTGTTACTTCACAAAAGCTGATCTAAATTTCTCTCAAAAATATATTTTCAATATCATACGTAAACTGTGAAAATCATTTCCAAAATCTTTTTCAATACACAGTTTCCAAACATGAGAGAAATTGCATCAAGTCTTGTATATCAGAAATCATTAATTATGGTTCCACAGTCTTGTTGAGAAAACAATTGATAAAAAGATCTTCTTTTGTCTCGTCTGACAATCATAAAAGTTTGCTGTCAAGCATGATTTATATGCTGCAAACCATGATCGTCAGAACACCTAAGAACTCTTTTTAGTCAATAAGTTTTAAAAGTAAGATAGAAAACCATCAATTAATGCCAGCAAAAGTGATTTCATTCTCTCTTCTAACTTTTAGCTATCAATCTCATTGATACTCTAAAATGTCTACAGATGAATCACTGGGAAAATCAATTAGCACATACTCATTCCACTTTTGGAAGTCTGCTTGCATACTTGAACTTCACAGAAAAGATCCCAGAAAAAAATGTCAAATGTTTGGAAAACATTTAACATATTGCCATGTGCAACAAGTCTTCTGGTTATATGTAGGTATGCCGACCATCACCTCAAAGATGGGCGATGCAGATAATTCAGTTCTGCTGAATTAAGTAGCTAATATGGAATTGACAAAGATGACGAACTGCTAACAACGACCATAAGTCCCTGTGAATATCAAAGGGGATTCATGGGCCAAGCAGTACATCTTTGACGGCCATCACCCTTCGGAGCTCTCATAATGACCCGAAGAAGTGAAGATGTTACGCTCCCCAGAGTTGGAGGAAATCAAAAGAACACGGCCATCTTCTTATCATCCAACTCCTTCTAAATCCTTGACCGATGACTCCTCATCTAATGTCTAGGATTAGGACCTATAGGACACAAATTTGTAACATGTATTTCTTTAGTAAATTGAATCATTATGTATCTTTCTCATGTAATCTAGTCAAAAAATCCAGTTGTATTGTTCTTGTAATCAGTGATCCTTGCAACATATTGTGTAAAACTACTTGGATTATTGAATACAAGCTCGCAACTTTTCTCATGCTTATCTACTTGTCTGCATTCCTTTGATAGCATGAACTAATGTGTTAAGTGTGTTGATCAAACTTATTATTCTTTATTATCTCCATTATCTTCCGGTGATTAAAAGAATTGTTCTTAATGAAATGATCACTCTACCGAGACACAAACTCTGCTGACATCCCATCAGCAAACCATTCTTGAACAAACTGCTACATCAAGTTATGGTCTCCTACTATTGCTTAACTTTCATCCTTAGACTCCGATAATTGCCTTTCGAATTTAATCATTTCACAATGAGTAAATTCAAGTTCTAAAACCTATAGTCTCTTAACAAATAGGCATAGCTTCATGACCTTCATGTCAACCTATCAAGGAATCTGCTATTCCTCAATCTCTATCCTTCATGATTAAAAGATCAAGATTATTAGTAAATCTGCTTTGAACAACGGTGTCTGCTGAATCAAATCTTTCAAGACAATACAACAGCACTTTGTGTTCTTAGTTATGACAACTACAAAATCTTGTGTACCTTATGAGATTGTAGTTATAAAGGCGTGATTAGTTGTTCCCATAATAATGGCTCAACAACTAATTCGTATACAGATTGAATTCATAACACTCTGCTACACCTTATCATGTGGCTCTTAGTCTAAAAGGATGTTGTTGAAAATCTCTAGTAACTCGACCTATCCTCAAGGTAGTCAGACATTCAAGAATTCTTGGGAAGACTAATATTTTCAAATATTAAGTCCTTCCTCAGGAGTGAACAGCCGATATAACCCCTGCTGTATATAGGCTACGTCTCACTCTCTTCAGAACAATTCTGGTCTGCAGATCTCTTCTTTTGATGTAGATAACCTAGATCTGTTGGACAGAAAGAAGAACGGACATCACTTCAGGTACACATTCAATATCTCACATACTTGAACTATTTAATATTCTTACTAAGCTTTATTAATCTTAAATAGATTGATGTCCATTATAAATAGAGTCTATTCAATTGGTATCAGCTGTCCTTACCTTAGCTGATATTAAACACACTGCCAATAATAGACATAACAATTGGTATCAGCAGTTCCTACTTTAGCAAATACCCAATACAACCTGCTGATAGTGTCTACATTCATTAAAAGACTCATCAAATCTCTCAAAATTGGTATCAGACTTCAAGATTGGTGTCAGACAATCTTAAGACACATTCCTCTAAAAACTTCCACATATGTGTCATGTACAACTGTATCATATGGCTTGGTCAAGTTATTTTGTCCCCAATTCGTCCTTAAAACAAACCTAAGCTGTTCTACTCTAGACTAATTTACTCAAACAATTCGTTTGAAGCAAAATAACAGCTCATATTATCTCTAGAAGCAGTTGTACCCATTAATATCACAATAAAGGCAATCAAATTAATCTGATTATGTATTAATTTTAAACTTCTTGTTTGAAAATAATATTAATATACATATCTTCTAGACTGCCTATGTACTAGCCATAATTACTCTAAGCATGATGACATAATCCCAAATCAGACTATCATTACTATGTCATTAAATGCACCCACTTCTTTAAGCCCCCAAAATGTCTTTTCCCATTCCTCTAATCAAGAAACCCTTTCATCTTCTCAAAAATTCAAAAAGTTGTATAAAATTGGTATCAGTCTCCAACAACAGCATCTGACTTCTGCGTACCTCAAAATTTCTCCACCATTAGAGTCATTTGCATCATGTGTTCACCAAATCTGCCCAGTCCTCCTCATCGATCCATTTCCCACACTGAATGGCGTCATCGTATGATGGTCCTTCTTGCCACTCCTTCTCCTCAAGTGATTCAACGACCTCGTCGAATCTCTCGTCGTGTAAGGAATCGTCTTCGAGACCCCAGGAACAGTGTATCCAATTTCATCCCTTGGATTCCCACAAGAGACAATACCGCTACTACTGCCCCTGCTCCCATCGCCTCAAATGCTCACCTTGAGCAACCCTCATCTCAGGAGGAGCTTCAACCAAAGAACGCCCATTCTCGTCAAATTCAGCGGTCAATGTTCCCTTCGATTAAAATCAGCAGACCTTCATCCTCTAATTCCACCTCATTAGGATGACTAGCTAGGTCTCTGTTTTATCAAACTAATCTTCTTTTGCTATATTAATGATAAATACGTAATGTGTTTTATGTACGCCTGTTTATGTACATTTGCTACTTTCTTATAAGTCATGTATTCAAAATTTGTCCTGGTACATACTCGTTCATGCCTGTAGTTCACTCTCTTGATGAAATTCAGCAATACCTCATAGGCAGATCTTATATCTCATGTTTTAGATGTATATCCCATGCATCCAACAAAAGTCAGCATAAGACTCAACCATACTTGCCTGTTTTAACTTGATATATCTTAAGAAGGAGACTATTTTTAATGGTTTACTACTTAACAATTAGTATCACTGCTTAACAGTTTATCCTATTTGCCACTCCTATTACAAAATAAAGCTTGTCTCACTACATTCTTGTAAAATCTCCTTACAAGCAATGGAAACACAATTCCTCACCTCGATATCCTATTCTGTAAGTCCTATACATGAAAATAGTGCTTTATACGCTATCTGCACACTAAGAATCTGCAAATATGACGAGTAACTGTATTTACTCGATACGGTTTACATTCTCTGCAGAAGTACATCTAGCTAAATCAATTCGGCATTTCTCAAATGACAGTGTTTAACAAAACCAAACTTCCTACTCTCTACCTGTCACAACTCATAATTCATTTGATCACTATCAATCTATCTTTAACTTGTGGCCATTAAGGAGGAGAGATTGTAATAAGGAAGTAATGGCCCCAAGTGATTATGAAGTAGCAATTTGTAATAAGGAAGTAATGGCCCCAAGTGATTATGAAATGGCCCCAAGTGATTATGAAATTGTAATAAGAAAGTAAAGGCCCCAAGAAATTGTAGTAGCATTAAGGAGAACAATATTCATTAAGGAGGAGAGATTGTGAAGTTGTAATGCCCCCCCTTCCCATAGTGTGATCTATTAAGGAGGAGAGATAGACAACTATTCAGGAGGAGAGATAGACAACTATTAAGGAGGAGAGATAGACAACTTGTAAGATTGTGTATCTACCCATACAGCAAAATACTATATGACTATTATAGTACGCTGACTAGATGAAGATGCTTAATCAATTCGATTAAGAACTAGATAACCAGTTACTTATACTTTCTACTTCTTGCTTGAGCAACATTCTTCAGATCATCCGATGCAAGAATCACACTCTTAAGGCAATATTATCATTTGCCTAACAATCATTTCAGTTATTGCTTCGTATTTGTTCTTTCATTTATTGAGTCTGTAAATACTTAGCAAATAGGTGACTATACATACGCTATCGCTTGTAAGTTCAACCTAGGGCATGCCTTGATATAAAATGAATATTCAGCAGTGGCATGTTATTACTAAGGATTGAACAACTGCTTTAAAGAGCTATATGTATAAGTCAATTGTAGTAATGGTCCCAAGCAAATAGGAGGAGATTGTTAGGAATATGCCTGAAAATCAGCTGATATATATGTATGCATATTCCAACACGTGATTTGCTTGTTCCCATTACAACGCATGTTTCACAAGTGGCTAAAAGGGCGCACGGTTAGTGTGGCAACTTGCTGAAACAATGCATAGGTCACTAGACTAGGAAGTTTTTGTACATATCCGAGTCTTTGTCCTACCAGAATGATGACAAACCTTCATATGAATCAAAGCTCTTCAAATTGCCAGCTGACGTGATCATCGGCAGATGTCTCACTAGCAGACATTTCCTTCGCCTATGATGCCTAAATAGCCATCTCTACATCGCAGTTCTATATCGGCAGATTCTCATATCCGCCAAAGCACTTCATCGAGCAACTGCAGAGAAGCTATTTATTCAAGAGGAACATCGTGACCATCGCGTTTCTACATCGCCTTCTATAATGGCGATCTCGAATCGGCCAAATCCCTCATCAGAACAAACTGCCGAGAAACTGTAAGATCACGAGATACATCGGTCGTTACTCAACGCACTTCAAGCCAAAATAGATCCGTTATAAGATCTGTCTGACAAATCCAAGATACGCATCGATGTCTGCGCCTTCACGTTTATCCAATGGACATTTCCTCTTCTGAATAGTGTTCGCGGTCTTCAAAGCTTCATTTCGAAAAGGCCAAGCACGACGCCGCACTCCGCCAAAGCTATGATACGTCCAAATCGGTCGACGCATCCAGGCTAAGCTCGACACGTCCAACTATGTCCAGCCTGTGTCACGGACTATCTTCAAGACTTAAACCTAACTGAAGGTCTTTGCCCAACAAATCCAAAGATGTACTCTGCTACATCACGAGATTCAGATCTCCAACGGGCTTAAAACCTATTCAATACACCAACGGTCATCTCTTCTTCTCCAGCTATATAAGAAGACTCTCATCCTCATTTCCATATAGGGAGGAGGAGCACAAGTATATACAAACTGTGTATGCTTATGCTTGAAAAAGGTTGTGGTATTGATCTTCATTTCTTCAATCCAGAACCACTCCTTCAGAGTGAGAAATCACAAGTGTAAGAACAAACACTTTGTGAGAGAGAGAGAGAAGAAAATCCAAAAGCTGAGAAGCTCTGCTTGATCAACAACCTTGTTGTTGATTTGAGTTCTTCTTCCTTCGAAGAACTCAGTCTCTTCAGTGGCCTCAACTCCATCATCCAGTAAAGAGACCAAGTATCTTACAGATCATTGAAGCCAGATCAAGCTTGAAGATGTCCGATGAAGAGCCAGAACTTACATGTCCAGATTGCATTCATATCGGCAGACTTATACTACATTATAAGCTGTGTCGATTGTGCAATAAGGTGTCATCATTTTTGGTCGAGTGCTTAGCACTCAGTTGTTCAAATACTTGCTATTTGAACAACTCCTAATATTCTCTTCTCACAACAAATATATCGAGTTGAAACTACAGGAAGATGTCTTAATAAATATTAAGTACATCTTCTAATGTATTTTCGATATATTTGATTTCGCTTTTTCATTTCTCCTTCTTTTTCCTAAGGAGATTGCTAGGATAGAGAGTCTAGGTTGATGTATTAAGCATGTCTGCCTTTGAGCAAACCTCTGCTGAATTTTAATATAATATATATGTTTGTTACATTCAGCCTTGATTTCTCTTTCTTGAATAATTTGTCTTATCTTGTGCAATCTGTTTAAGGAAAGTAAATGATGCATCTAATACAGATTATAGTCAACTGTTAAGCTCTCTTTCATATCAAATCTTTACAGTTACTTTAATCTAAATTGTTTGACTTATGCTGTTTGTTCTTCCGCTGCTCAAACTCATTTCCACCAGCTAAGTTCAACATATATCTTCCAACTGCATGTTTCATATCTGCTGATTCAGAATGTCCAAGATCTACGTCTGCTGATCTAGGATGTCCTATGTTTCTAACTTCGGCTAAGCAGTTACGATAAGGAAGATGATAAACTTGTATTAATCATTTCATCTACTCCTCAATTTTTAAATGTTAAAAATTGGTTGAAATTTTTAATACATAGAGTATAGGCTATTCACCCCCCCCCCTCTAGCCTATACACTGAGCAACCCTCGGACCTAACAACATCTAACTCGAAGCTACTCTCGTGCTCAAGCCGCTCCTGTTCTGACTGAGGAAAGATCGTCGCCCCAGCTTGATGAATCCAGTGATGCATCTGCCTCCCTGGGCTCCAATGATACAGTTAGTGACCCTGGTGTTCTCCTCTCTACGAAAATCAGGCCAGTCTCGCCTGTGCGGTCTTCTGTTCAGCCAGTTGTGACCACAATTGGTGACACAACTGTTCCCACAGTTGGCAGTTCTGCTCAAAAATCTCGGTCTCGTAAGTCCTCTGTTCGTGTTCCCTCTTCTCCATACAATTTAGACTTGAAATACAATTCTCTCTTTTATTCTTCTGAAGCTGAAAGCCGTTTTACCACCAACTTTCATAGGGCTTTTGTTGTAGAAAAGTCTAGAAAAATTGAGATTTTTGACACAGTTGGGCTGACTAGTTTTTTCGCTGAAAGGTCCCTGGATGTCTCCTTAGATTTTCCTATTCCTTACTCCAGGTCCTTGGTATTGGAATTCTATGCCAATTTAAGTCGTGATATTGGTCTTGAAAGATCCCCAAATTTTGGGAAGGTTTTTGTTAGGGATCAGGTGGTAGATTTTAGTCCCTCTCGAATTAATACCTTTTTGTGCACCCCTGATTTACCTCTTAACATGCTACCCTCGGATATTAATACGGCCGTTACCACTGTCACTGGGGGGAGGATTTCCAAGTGGACCACTGGGTTTAGGACTAGTTCCTTAACCAAAGTGTTTGTTTTTCTGCACCATATTCTGCGTTCTAATTGGTTGCCAACTTTGAATTCCTCCTCTGTCACTAAAGATCAAATTCTTCTCATGTTTTGTATTGGGGCCAACAAATTCAACTTGGGGAAAACTATTTTTGATACAATTGTGAGCTTTGCGGAGAATGTCAACACCACTTATGCTCTTCCTCACCCAAGTTTGATTTATGCCATGTTGAAAGATCAAGGGATTACAGATATTCCTGGGGATAGTTTGTCTATCATTTCAGAACATTTTAAGATTCCCAAGACCATGCATGATGGGTCTCGTTTTGATGATCTGGCACAATTCTCTGGGCTCGCGTCTTCTTCAGTTTCTGTGCCACCATCTGTGCCGACGGTTGTGCACACATCTGTGCTCACATCTGTGCCCACAACTGCGGTACCGGACCACAATGCTATCCAAGCCCAGACTGCGGTGTTCAGGGCTCAGATCTCTTCACATCAGGCTGAGATAGACAGTAGGCATCTCCTCATTGCTGGGCTGCAGAAGAATATTGCAGATTTGGAAGCTATGCTTTCTGGTTCCTCTCAAAAAGGGGGAGAAATTTCCAAGTCTGGGGGAGCTACTGCAAGTGCGTCTGATGCTGAGGGTCTGGAGTTTGATATTGAAAAGGATATTGATGATGTTGCTACAAATATGGAGACGGATATCTTGGGTGAATACTTGTTCTCAGACCTCTACTCGGGTCTTTAAAATCTTGTGGACTTTGTGAACATATTATTTGCTTTTGTTTGGACTGTAATAACAATATTTAGTGGTATGTCTATCTTTTTAGTTTTATCGAATTGTTGTTGCAGGTTTTTGATCAGAACCACAAAGATAGGGGGAGATTGAAAGAGTATGAAAATACTCTTGATCTTTTTATTATATCTTTGTGATTCTGATATTTAAAAGTAGTGTATATATTTTACTTAATCAGATTAATATATTTTTTGTAAATATATAGTTTAATGTTGACTAACAACTAATAGTTTATATTTAGTAAAGTTTTGTTTTTTAGGTAAGAATCTCAAGGAGGAATGGACTCTTGGAAGATATGGAAAAAAGGATCTTAAATTCAGGGATGTGATTGAATCCTTGTCAATGAAGGATTCTTGAATAGCTATAAAAGGAGTCTTCCGCCTCCATTAGATGTACCGATTTCAAGAAGATTAATATAGTATTATTAAAGAGAGAAATCATTGAGAGATTTAGTACATGTGTCTCGAAGATCAGAGATTGATTCTTCGAGATTGATTTAGTGTTTTTGTAAGTTCTTAGTTTAGAACTTGGGTTTGATCTTTAGTTATTATTTTCTTTTCATTGTAAGTGTTTTATTCACAACTTGTTTTTCCAGCAAGGTGTGCTTTTATGAAAAGGTTTCCAGCAAGAATTTTCTTGCTGAAGTATTAATTATTCCGCTGCATTTATATTCTGTTCTGTAAAAATAAGTTTTCTGGAAAAAGTTGTTTGCTTTGTTGTGTTGTTACTTGTGTGCACAACTGTACACACAAGTCATCGCACATCTGGTTACAGTCCTAGCTACAATTCTTTCATATATATATATATATATATATATATATACATATATATATATATATATAAGATTCTTCTTTATCATATACATGTATATATCAGTTTTATGTACAAAGGATGTTGTAAAGAGGTCCCTTTTCAAATGAACTCTACCATTTTGATTACAAGCAACTGATACTTTTTGTGCAGCCCTTTTTGATATCTTAGACATTGTTCTTATTCAGTCTTTTCCTTTTGATATTTTAGATTCATTGTGTTTCAGGATTTGGATTTTTAATGCCTAAATTTTCTAATCTTCAGTTTCTTTTTATTTGTTCTTTTTCTTTTTTTATTTTTGTTGGATGTGATGGCTCGATGCCCCCTGGCAAGAGGCCGGCGCCCTCCGTCTGAAGGTATAGATTTAGGTTTTAATCTTTAAATGAATGGTTCGTAGTACTTTACAGGGCTGATCGTCCAAATGAGTATTGGATCCTTTTGTTTTGTTTTTTCAGGGGATAGGAGCTTCCCATGTTTTTCTACATGATATTTGATTGTCTGTTTGCTGCACTTCCTTTGCTTCTTCATCTAGATGCTGAGATTTTACAATTGTGCTATTCTCTGCTGGATGGTATAGTTACCTATGAATTATTCATGGACTTCGTGATCCCTCGTATCAGTAATTTCCTCACTTGGGTGATGTCTATTTGCCTGGTTTCTTTCCAGCATGTCCACTATTGCTTCTATCTTTTCCCTCCGTTATTACGTGCTTACTAGTTCGGTTCTCTAGCTATAGATGCTTGATCTTGACCTTTATACAAGCTTTTTAGGTGTTTGTGGGATCTATTTCTCCATTTTCAGCACTTCTTCCCTTCTATGTTCTTGTTTATTATGGATAGGCTTCCAATCCTTTGAGCATGAACGTATCTTTAAACTTGAGAGCTTGTTCTTTGCCATCTTTTCCGATGTTGGTTTATTCCATGGCCTTGAACGTTTTTTGACTCAGTTTTCACCTGGTAACGATGTAATGCACCTAAGATAAGTTCTCCGTTGGTGATTTGTAGACTTCCTCACTGCTACAACTTTGGCCAGTTTGGCTAGTGTGCTTGAAATTCATTTAGTTTCCTCACCACTTCTATTCTGTCTGGAATCCAATTGAGGATTTATCCTGCCTGGAGCTGGTCATTTACTTCATCCTTGTACTTGGTGTTTGCTAATCTGATTCGATTGTCTAATGGTGCTTGATCAATCTAGATAGTTTTAATGCTTCAAGTGATGTAGATTTTTGATCAAGTGATATTTGCAGGGATTTGACTGGACCTATTAAGTATGACTAGAAGTGAACCGTGGGATAATTTATTCCTGCCTGCACATAGTTCTAAGCAGTTTTCATGTCTTTGATTTTTCTTTCTATTCCACTTTCGAATGATGCCTGGAAGATATTTTACCCCCCAAGTGGCTTCTAAGGTTCTGCCGCCCTTGAATTTTTATTTGGCTTGTATGGAATGCAGGTATAAGGTATGAGAAGATCAGAGCAATGTGGATGCTGTTGTTCAGAAGCACATGGCTATTGTGGTTTTGTAGGAACTCTTTTTCTTCGGATAGAACTAAGTGGCAAAAACTTTCTGTATCAAGCCATTATTAGATCCTACACCCCATGATTTGACTTTATTTTCTGGTTTGCCTCATGATTACCTGCTTTTCTTTGACAGGTATTTTTACAAGGGAATTTTTTACCTAGTCGTGCGTGCTTACAACCGTTTGGCAAGTTGGCTCCTATGTTCAGCTATCTTATTCATCAGAAGTTAGTCAAGCAAGCTTGCTCGTTGGCCTAGCAGGTAATTCTTCAACTGAGAGATGCTGGATGAATTGAGTTCTTGATGTTATGTTGCATTTTCTTTTTGTCCTTTGCTTTTGTTCTATTTGAGCTTGTCTGAATTGTATGGAGATAGAATTGCATATTCTCCATTTTAAAGGATGTTTGAAGGATCTAGATACCTCCTTGTGGTAGTGATGCATCATTTTGTATATGAGAGGATCCAAATCTTCTACATTTATACTTTTTGAATCTCCTTTTATTCAAATAAGATCTGCATATTTATTGGGCTAAATTAGCAACAGTGACTCTCTAAGGGAGAATCCAGGCTATTCCGGAAGTTATCTATAGAATACATATATGCTATCTTCTTGGATGTCTAATTAGCCTTTATTTTTTTATGCCCTACATGTTATCTGATTTTCTAAGCCTGGAAGCATTGATATGCATTACATTCTATATTACCCTGATTATTCAAGATCAATCTTTAAGGGCAGTTTTATGCAGACTATGGTGTAGTGAAAATCCTATCAGTCAACCAGTCCACATAAATGGTGCTTACAAAACCCTCCCTCATCATTCTCCTTTGCGGCCATTCCCTTCCTGTTTTTAGGTAAATCTATGAGAACTATCATCTGCCTAAGTTACAGGTGTATAAATTTGATAATTCTTACATAAAAATCTACTAATTGTAGCATTTTTAGTTTAAACATTCAATTTAATTTTCTGTTATCCTCAATCAGCACAGTTTTTTATTGACATTTCCAAGCTCATGTAATCAGCGTCGACTGTAAAACCCTTCAAGTTAAGCTTACACACACATACGCAGACATAAAAAAATCCCCCCCCCCCAAAGTCATTTAAGCTTATATCTACACCTTACTTGTACCAACATGCCAAGAGGTGGAGTAGAAGATAGAGGGAAGAGAAAGTCATGTTAGAAACCTCACAAAATGGCTGATTATGTAGGAATCTTTAGCAAATCTAGACTAGACACCTTTGTTTTACTGATACTTGGCATCGGAATAGTGGAAGGAAAAAGATGAATGCAATAGAGAAAATAAAAATGAAATTAGCATGGAGAGAGGAGTTTGAAGGGGGATGACAGTCTATATTTACCAGTAAAAGTGGTAGGAGATTCACCGTGCTGTTGCTTTGTGCCACATCCAATAGAAGTTTGTTAACTGCGCGCGGACCAATTGCATATTTACCGCACCCTCCTCGTAATAAACCACTTTAGAGGAGCGTGGCTTCATTATTCAAAATTTCAGATACTAATACTGAGGGATTGATTATGTTTTACAAATTTATTCTAGGAGGTTGTTAGCAATTGTAAATTTTTAGTATATGGATATAAGTTGTACACTCAATATGGATTGATCGAGCAGTTGTTTAAACAATATAATGTATTGGATCAATTCCATAACTGGAGATATGCTTGACTATAACCTTGTCCATGTACATTACAGATATTCTGTGCTATCATGGTTATTGGTCTACAAGAAAAAAATCCTTTTATTAAAAACTCCTGAATGCTAAAATTATTACAATCAACCAAGGTTATAGGTCTTTTGATTACAAGCAACTGATACTTTTTGTGGAGCCCTTTTTGATATCTTAGACATTTTTCTTATTCAGTCTTTTCCTTTTGATATTTTAGATTCATTGTGTTTCAGGATTTGGATTTTTAATGCCTAAATTTTCTAATCTTCAGTTTCTTTTTATTTGTTCTTTTTCTTTTTTTATTTTTGTTGGATGTGATGGCTCGATGCCCCCTGGTCACTCATGTACTAAGTACTCCACAATTAGATACATATATATACTGACTTGAAAGCAGATAGTCGTTAATGCGATTTTGTATTATGAAAAAAAAAAAAAACCTGGGCTGGTAAAGAATGGGTAAACATGATGTCTATGTATTTTTTTTGTTTCATGTTCTGTGTGATCATTGGTGTGGTAGCAGTCAGTAGCTCTATAATTTTCATCAATATTCTGGTTTTGGTGTTTGTCTCAGTGCTATCATAAGATAGAACTTCGAAATCTAGTTTGGTCATGGAGTTCTTAGATAATCTAATGAAGTTTGCTTACTAATACCAATTTATTTGGCCGGAACCTTGCATATCGCTGGGACTTGATATTGGGGATAGTATATTTATTCATTAGATAATCTAGTTGAAGTCATCAAAATCTGGATTTTATCAACTTCAAATCGTTAGGAATGAGTTTGATACGCAAATAGTTCTTATAGACCAACTGGAGTTGGGCAAAAGCTCTAAATCAACCTTCATCCCTCTACTCCCCATCCTTCTTGTAGTTATTATTTTTTATATCTTTCTTTCCCCCTTATATCTTCTTCGAAAATGCTGCTATTTCTTTTCCCCATTGCCACTCTCTGTTCTCTTCATCTCTTCCTTTCAAGATGTTGGTTAAGTGCCTCCGAAACTGCGAACGAGTAAGGGGATTTGTATTAGGGTCTGATTTCTAAGTTCAGGTTTCCAAACAAAGCTAATATTTAGGGGTTAGAAAATAGTTAATTAGACACTGGAGATATCAACAGGGGAGGGTACATGGCTGGAAGAGGAAGGAGAAAAGTTACAGCTAGGCCCCTAAGATTTTGGACTCTTCATGATAATTCGGTAAATTTCAGAATAGGTCCCTTAAGTTCAGAAACTTTCAAACAGACAAAGTTAGGTACAAAAGTGTCTAGCAAGAAGAATGAAAATTGGGTTGTCATTCTAATTGTTGATTGTTAACATTTAGGTTTCTTGACTCAGATATATTTTGTTCTTTTTGGGCAGGATCTCTTGTCCTTTTCAAGGTTTTGTATAATGTCTGTTTGAGTGGGTTGTGCCTTAGGTGCCTTCTTAATGAACTTTGTTTATCCAAAAGATTGTTCGTGTGTATGTGTGTATATACATTTGGGGACCAATTTCCATCCAGAGCACAAAGGAATAATACTTCTTTTGAAAAACTGGTTTTATATCAACTGGTTAAGAATGGGAAAGACTTTGTTATATAAGGTCTTCATAAGTATTAGAAAAACAGTAAACATTAATGAGAAAAGGATGCTTTCACAACTTGTTTTTGGGCTGATATTGGATACTTTGTGGCTTTATTTAAGAAGTCCGTTGCTATTTCAAATGTACTTGGATATTTCATTCTTCAATTGAACTTTGTAAGATTTTGAGCAACTTCTTGCGCACGTGAGACTTCTAAAGAAACTTAGTATATCTAGTGATTTCAATGCATTGCTCCTATGTCTATTGTTGTACAATTATTTCGTGGAGTCTATTTTAACGTTACTTTGTGCCAGCTAATGGTGCCCTCTTTCTACTGTCTACTAACAACAAAATCATCAAGTTTTGGAAGGTAATTAAGCATTTAATGTAGAGTAACAGTTTTCACCTTCATTATATTTTAGCTGATGCCGTATTATTTAGGTCTTTGGTTGAGGTATATAAGTTTATGTGCTAAGTATATATGTGATTTGTGTTTTAGGGTGAAGCTTGTAATGCTACAAATCGTAAGCAACTCGAGTTCCCACATAGGACTGGAATGACATCACATGCTAATATACAAGCAGAGGTAATCCATTTAACTAAAATGCTTGTTGGGGTGCCCTCGTTTGATGGGTGTGCACCATTATTGTATTGTTTCATTGTTGAACGTAAATGATTGTTGGGGTGCCCTCGTTTGATGGGTGTGCACCATAATTGCATTGTTGCATTGTTGAACGTAAATGCTTGTTGGGGTACCCTCGGTTGATGGGTGTGCACCATTATTGCATTGTTACATTGTTGAACGTAAATGCTTGTTGGGGTGCCCTCGTTTGATGGGTGTGCACCATTATTGCATTGTTGCATATTGTTGAGCGTAAATGCTTGTTGGGGTGTCCTCGTTTGATGGGTGCACATCATTATTGCATTGTTGCATTGTTGAGCGTAAATGTTTAAAGGGGTGCTATAGAAATGACTGACTTTTGTTGTAAAAGATGACTGACTTCTGTTGTTTAAGTAATCATAATGCATTATGACATTTCATATTTTCCGTTCTAACAGGATATATAAGTCACTGAAACAGATGTTCAGGCTACTTGAAAAGCTCATCTAATTTCTCTGAAAATACAAATAGATAGCGATGTTTACCAGAATTACAGGTCATTTGAAGATTAATTCATTTTGCCTGAGACAGGGGAGCATGATAAAGTTTTTAATCCTCCTTTTGGCTATTTATTTTTTTTATCGTTCTGAAATTTCTTGAAATTTGAGTGGTTGGTATTAAAAACTTAATGGGTGTGTTGATTTTGTTTACATGTAGGCTGCCTGGCTTAAAGCCGAAGAAGAGGAAAGAAGGAGAGCTATTGAGGAGGTATAAGGTTCTGGTGCAAACAACTAGTGATGAAAAAACTCTATTTATTTTGACTTTGTTAATAATTAAATACAATGTTTTGGTGTTAGTTGATGACTTCAAAATTTTATGGATATTTAAAATAATATATATTCATATCTATGTGATGCAAGTTTTTCATGTGATAATGGTTTAGTATATATTCATATCTATGTAGTGGGATATATAGTGATTATTCTCTACGAGTAATATTTGTAGTTAAATAGCAAAATATTTGCGACAAAACGAAATTCGTAACAAAAGAATAGGGCAATTGCGACGAAATATTTTTGTAGCAAAAGAAGAGGGTAATTGTGATGAAAAATTTTTGTACTGAAAGAAGGGGGCAATTGAGACGAAATATTTTGTAGCAAAAGAAGAGGCAATTATGACAAAATATTTTGTAGTAGAAGAAGTAGCAACTGCGACGAAATATTTCGTAGCAAAAGAAGAATCAACCGTAACGAAATATTTTGTAGCAAACAGAATAGGCATCGGCGACGAAATATGTTGTAGCAAAAGAGGAGGCATCGGCGACGAAATATTTTGTAGTAAAAGATCAGTTATTGGCGACGAATTTTTTCGTAGCTAATCATAGTCTTTCTGTGACCATTTTTTGCATTTGCTACGAAAAAATTCGTAGCTGTTGCTTAACATTTTGTGACGAAATGGATTTTTTCGTAGCTAATCATAGTCTTTCTACGACGTTTTTTAGCATTTGCTACAAAAAATTCGTAGTTGTTGCATAACATTTGGCGACGAAATGGGGTATTTGCGACGAATTTTGGCCTTGATTTCGCGACGAATTATTTCGTAGCAGAAGGACTCATTTCGCGACGAAAATGATTTTCGTAACAATGGACCTTTAGCGACGTCGCATAGGCGACGAACACGCGACGAAATGCTTTCGTCGCCAAAGGTCTTTAGCGACGAAAATTTGACTTTTTGCTACGAAAATTTTCGTAGCTAAATCCCAAAATTCTTGTAGTGTCAGATTCACGCTTTTTCTTCAAGCCCCCTTGCTTCTTCTGGACTCTAGGTTAGTTTTCTTCAACCCTTGCTCCATTTCCTTCCCTTTGTTTCCTGTTTTCGGGACTTGTCTTTGCTTGTTAGTTCTTGGCCGGAATCTGGGTAAAGTTTACGGCGATTTTGAATTTTAGGGTTCCGGTGAGTCGTGTCCCTTAACCTTCCATCTAGGTCGACCTATCCAGGTCGAACTGTCTAGGTCGTAGTGTCTAGGCCGAACTGTCTTTCCTTCATAACCATTCTCCCCGCTAGTTCTTCTTCCTCGTGTTCCTTCTCTGAGAACATGAGGATCAAACGTGCCAATGAGGGTCCCATGTTTGCTAGGCGGCAAAAAGGGCACGCTATATACAAGACCGAGGATGGGGACTGGAAAGTTGTACTGCCGAGCGAAGCCAAAGATTTGCTGACTTCATGGGGTGTCAATCTGGATGGCCTGGTCGTCCCTCCCGATGACCCATACAAGGTCGATGATATACTCTTTGGGACTTCGATGAGGATCATCGAAAAGTACGACGTCACCATGTCGGGGTTGTTGTACCTGTACTTTGATGAGCACCGGGTAGTTAGTAAGGTCGCAGGACCTTCTAGGGCTGCTACCTCGACGTTGACGACCTCATTTCTTGACACCAGTCATGTTCTACGAGCTCCTCGAAGTAAGAAGAGGAAGGCTAAGTCTGATGTTGATGCCGGGGGTGCTGCGAAGCGTGCTTTCCAGGATTGGAGAAATAAGATGACCATTGCCGACCTGGGCGTGTGGACGGCGAAATATCCTTGCAACTCTGATGATTATCGAGGCCATGTCCTCGACCCCGAGCTCGGTCTTCTTGACTTGAGGAATATGCAGAGTCGAGTTGGCTTTTACATGAGCTTCTTCGAGCTGGGCCTTCAACTCCCTTTAGACCCATTCATCTGTGAATTCCTCAATGTCACCTCGACTGTCCCCCTTGACCTTACCTGGAATGCCATGCGAATCCTTATCTGTTTTTCTGCGAGCACACGTTTTCTTGGATTCGAGCCGACCTTGACCCTATTCTGTCACTACTTCCACCTCGATAGAAACAATAATCGCCTTCAAGCTAAAAGCCAGAACTATCAAGTGAAGTTATTTTCTGATCCCCCAGGCAAGGTTTCGGGCTGGGCTGATAAGGTGGTCATGGTCAAAAGTCGACTAGGATGGAACTTCGCGGTGCCGACTGAGGAGCCCTACACCCTGATTCATCATGCCGACCTCGACGAATATGATAGGTCGGCCAAACAGGCCTTGGAAGCTCCCCTTGGCGTACGGGGTAGTACACAAGTTCGGTGCTACGATTGGAGGAGGATAGTTCAGGATAAGAACCTCCTCGTTGTTGTCGGGCTGTCCCCGTTGAAGGTTAATGGGCTTGAGCCGATGTGTACTTTTCTGCCGTTTGAGAGTTTCCCAGGGTGGATTCTTCGTAAAGACCTCGTGCTCCACCAGCATTGTCCGGGCTGCCATAAAGATCCGGAGAGGGGATGTATCCATAGATGAGTTTTTTGAATGTACTCTCTTTGCAATGCTCTTTCTATTCATGCATATATGTTTCTGCGGTGTTTTGACCTTTTAGTTTTTGTGCAGAGATGGAGGATGTAGATGCCATGAGGAGGAGCTCGAGCAGGCGGGCTCAAGCGAATTGAAGTCGGAAGGATCTGAGCAGCTTGGTCGAGCTCGTGTGGCCGCGACCTTGGCCAGGACTACCGAGGTACTTCCTACTATTGCCCTGTCCGCTGATAAGGGCAAGGAGAAGATGTCGGGCTCGAAGGCCCCTGTAAAGCGATCTCAGTCTACTCCGGCCTCCGCCCCGTCCAAGAAGTCAAGGGTCGAGAAGCCTGTTGCAGCTGTTGAGCTCGCGGTCCCTCTCCAGATTGTTCAACCTTCTAGGCTCACCGAAGTTGCTGAGCCTGACGTTACTAGGCGTGTTTCTCCAGCTGGGAGTTTACAAAGTGTAGCGAGACCTTCCACCGAGGTGCACTCTGTTCCCAGCTCAGCTACCCCTCCGCGAGCTGGATCAACTTTGAGCCCTGGGGCTCATTCATTAGAATTTGGCAGGAAAGCTATCTTGGATATTTCTGATGAGAGTTTGAGTGAATCCTTTAATGATTGCACTCTATCTCGCCTGGCTGGCATCATGGGGATCGACCTCACTCATGTAAGAAGTTCTACTAGATTTCTTCTCTTGCTTATTTCATTTTAGCTCTCTTTCCTTTGTTCTAACCTCCTCTCCTCTTCGCAGTTTGCTGCTGGCATAAAATCCTTTGCGAACAGACTGGCCCAAGCGCACAAAGATAAGCGGGAGGCTAACGAGCGCGTTGCCGAGCTCGAAAAAGAGAAACTGGCCAGTGTCAGCAAGACTGAGCTCGAAGGCGCTCTTGCTCGCATTGCTGAATTTGAAGCTGCTGCTGCCAAGGCTCAAGATGATATAAGGCTAAGCCAAGATCTGGCCGCCAACAAGATTGAAGAGCTGAATCGCGCCGTTGAGGATACCAGCCAGTTGAGGGAGGAGCTTGCTGAGGTCGTTGCTGATCGGGCTAAGCTTCGTGCCGACCTGAAATCTACCCAGGGTGACGCCCTGACCGCTCAGGGTGAGCTCACGAATTCGAGGCTGAGCTTTGAAAATAAGGTGGGCGAACTGGAGAGGCAGCTGGCAGAAACGAGGAAGGCCGCGAGCCCCGGGACTACCGTTGCTGAATTTAAGAAGAGTTCGTCCTATATGGACAAGCTTCTTTCTTATTACGATAAAGACAAGGCCCAGATTCTACGGGTTGCGGCAGCCTACGGTACTCCACTTCGGGATCTGGTTAAGTGGGGAGATGCTGAGTTGAAGGGAGACCTGGCTCGACGCGAGCACGAGCTCGTACCTTACCAGCCCGAAGAGCTGGAGTTGATTAGTAGGAAAGATGCCGAGCTGGGTCGTGAGCCCTGGGTGCCTGCTCCTGCCTCTGACAATAATGTGCCTTTCTTGCTTGACGCCATGGCTGACGGGGATGATGTCAATTTTGACGGGGAGTTCAAGCTAGGAGAATTTGAAGGAGCTAAGTCTAATCAGGACGAACATGCTCGATCAGTCCATGAGGCTGAAAGCCGTATAGATCCTTAGCTTTACCCCGCTGTGCCGGGCTTGTTTTGGTCTGATGAACCCTGTAATCAGACAATGCTTTTGTTTTTGTAATCTAGCCTGCCCGGGCTTGTAAATAATTTGATTTGTTTATATATATATAAGCCTGAGTTGTCTGTCTCAATTTTGCTTATGTTACTTAGCATTTTTGCACACGTTTTTCCTGTATGGTGACCTCGACATGGCGAGGTGCCATTTGAACTTACGATCTTCTTCATCTTGGTGAAGAGTAGGTCGTAAGGTGACCTCGACGTGGCGAGGTGCCTTTGTTACTTACGATCTTCTTCAACGTGGTGAAGAATAGGTCGTAAAGTGACCTCGACGTGGCGAGGTGCCTTTGTTACTTACGATCTTCTTCAACGTGGTGAAGAGTAGGTCGTAAAGTGACCTCGACGTGGCGAGGTGCCTTTGTTACTTACAATCTTCTTCAAAGTGGTGAAGAGTAGGTCGTAAGGTGACCTCGACGTGGCGAGGTGCCATTTGAACTTACGATCTTCTTCAGCGTGGTGAAGAGTAGGTCGTAAGGTGACCTCGACGTGGCGAGGTGCCTTTGTACTTACGATCTTCTTCAACGTGGTGAAGAGTAGGTCATAAGGTGTCCTCGATGTGGCGAGGTGCCTTTGTACTTACGATCTTCTTCAACGTGGTGAAGAGTAGGTCGTAAGGTGACCTCGACATGACGAGGTGCCTTTTGACAATGTGGAGGAAAGTAAATTTGCAGTTGATGCCAGATAGGAGAAACTCTTCTTTTTTATTGATAATATCGAAAACAGCATTACATCAGTGATAGTATTTTTTTTTCAAATGGTCTGCATGCCAAGGATTCCTTAGTGGTGTGCCATCATGTTCAGCCAGTCGAAAAGTCCCATCTCTGATTATGCCTGTTACTCTGAATGGGCCTTCCCAGTTTGGGGATAGTTTATTCCTTCCAGCGTTTCTGCCTGTCACCTCGATCTTCTTGAGTACCCAGTCTCCGATGTTGAAGGACCTTGTTTTGACTCGTTTGTCGTGGTGAGCTTAGGCGAGCTGCTTGTAGTTGATCATCCTGAGTCTTGCCTCCAGCTTTCTTTCCTCCAGGTAGTCAAGGTCGAGACCCCGGGTTATTGCGTTGTCTAGCTCGTCAAAATGGGCTACCCTTAATGTTGGTAGGGCCATTTCTACTAGGGTCATTGCCTCTGATCCGTATGCTAGCGTGAAGGGTGTCTCCCCGGTTGAGCCTCTGACCGAGGTACGAATTCCCCATAGTACAATGGGTAGCTCATCGAGCCATCTTCCTTTCTTCTCATCCAGGTTTCTCTTCAAGGCATGGAGGATTTTTTTGTTTTCGGCTTCGGCCTGACCGTTTCCTTGGGGGTGAGCAACCGAGGACTTCCAATGCTTGATATTCATCTGCTCGCATCTCTGAGTGAACTTGGTGGAGAACTGGGTGCCATGGTCGGACACAATAGCTCGAGGTAGGCCAAATCGGCACCAATTATAGTCATGTATGAAGCTGATTGCCTTCTCCTCGGTTATGGTAGCCAATGGTTTTGTTTCTATCCATTTTGTAAAGTAATCTACCGCCACTATTAAGAACTTGCAGCCTCCTTTAGCCTTTAGGAAGGGTCCTATGAGGTCGACTCCCCACATATCAAATGGCTAGGCTGCGACTACTGGTGTTTGTGGAACTGATGGCAGTCTTGGGATATTAGCAAATCTCTGGCACTTGTCACATCTTTGCACGTAGGTCTCCGCGTCTTTCTGCAAGGTCGGCCAGTAATAGCCGTGGAAGAGAATTCTGTCTGACAGCGACCTCGCGCCGGGTGACCTCCGCATACTTCTTCGTGGACTTCGGTGAGGTGGTCATCCACTATTTTTGGTCGGACACATCTGAGTAATGGCTTGGTGAACGATCTCCTGTATAGTATCCCAGCAATTACTATGTAGCGAGATGCTCTCTTCTTACTAGCTGGGCTAAGTCTTTTTCTTCAGGCAGTATTTCGTGCTCAATATAGTCTTATATTTCATCTATCCAGCATCTTTCCGTCGGGTTGATGGGCATGACTTCCTCCCTATTTACTGATGGTGACTCGAGGGTTTCCAACCATACGTCTTGAGGGAGGTCGCTGATGTCCGATGATGCAATCTTAGATAAGTGATTAGCTCGCGCATTCTCTGTCCTGTCCACCTGTTTTAGCTCCCAGTATTCAAATTTTTCTAACAGGTGTTTTGCAAGCTCGCAATATTTTGACAATGTGGGGTGATTAGCCCCGTACTCCCCCCAAACTTGCTTCACGACGAGCTGGGAGTCACTGAAGATTACGACCTGGCTGGCCCCAAGCTCCAGTGCGAGCTCTAGTCCTGCGATCAGAGCTTCATATTCTACTTGATTGTTGGATGCCAGGAATTTAAATCGCAGAGCTTTGCTGAATTCTCCTCCTTCTGGTGAGTGCAAGGATAGGCCTGCACCGCTACCTGCCTTGCTTGACAAGTCATCAACATAGAGTGCCCAATGGTGCAGTGGCCGAGGGCGTGACGAGCTAGCCGTCTTGATATGCTTGGGCGGGCTGGAAGGGTTTGTCGAAGATGTCAGCTCGGTCAGTGTGGTGGCCGGGCTTTGATCTTGCTTGACGAATGATGTTTCAGCGATGAAGTCTGCAAGTACTTGGGCTTTTATTGCTTTGCGCTGCTCGTACATGATGTCGTATCCTGAGAGCTCGACGGACCACTTTAACATTCTCCCAGCTACATCTGGTTTGTGAAGGATTTGCCTGAATGGGAGGTCGGTATATACCGTTAAGGCATGGGCCTAGAAGTACTGCGTCAGCTTTCTTGCAGCTATGATCAGGGCTAGTACTACTTTCTCCACATTTAGATATCTTGTTTCTACATCTGTGAGTGCATGGGAGACGTAGTATATCGTCTTTTGGACCGCATCTCGTTCACTAAGTAGGACTGCTGCGACAGTTGTGTCTGAGGCGGCGAGGTAGACATAGAGGTGTTCTCTTGTGCCGGGCTTGTAAGTAGTGGCGGGCTGCCCAGATAGGCCTTCAGCTCGGCGAAGGCTTTGTCACAATCTTCATTCCAGGCGAGGTCGATTTCTTGCTGTGTAGGAGGCATCCTGTCGCCTATCATGATAAGGTCGTCCCTGTCTCCTGACCCTTCGCCGGCTGAGGAAGGGGGAGTGGGTGTTTGACCATTCATGTTCGTCCTGCCTGGCCCTTTGGCGGACTGGGCTGCCTTCTTTCCCAAGGTTTTCCTCCTCATTGCCCTGGCCAATTTCTGAGCTCGAGTGTTTTGATGAAGAGGAAGCCCGGATGAGGGTACCGCGGGTGACTCCTTCTCAGCTTGCCCAGGGGGATTGCCTGCGGGCGGAGCGACTGCAGGCATGCCTGGCGTTGTTGCTGGAGCGGCAGGCATGCCCGGGCCTCCTGGGTGAAAGCCAGATATCCAAACCGCTGGACGACAACGGAACCAAACTGATCGCGCCAAAAAGGAGTTGTGCGAATGTGTCTGGTCCACGTGTGTAGTCTAGTAGGATTCCAGCTCTGTGTTGCAGGGATTGTCCTTGATGAATAAGTAGCTTGAAACATGTGATCAACAAAGAACACCGTAAGGGGTGCTGGGTTGTCCCAGCGATAACCCTCAGGCGTGAGAATTAGCAATACTTCGTAGGAGAGGTAAAGCTAAGGAAGTATGTAAACAAGTAATATGCATGTACCTTATGAGGCTTGTGAGGGTGCTTATTTATAAGGAGATGTATCATAATCCTGGTTGGATTTGGAATAGGGGAGATATGATCCCCATGTCTTTCGGAATATGTTTCCTCATATGCTTAGGACTGATATGTAAAAGAATTATAACAGGACTCTTCCCAGGCATGATGTGACTCCGTATTGCACACTGCTTTGCCGGGTTGAAGGGACTATGCCGAGGTCGGCCTGGATGCTTCCAGGTCGCCCGATGTAGTCGAGGTCGGCCTGGCATGCGCCAGGTCGCTCGATGCCATCAAGGTCAGCCTGGCATACACCAGGTCGCTTGATGTTAGTGAGGTCGACCTGGGATGTCCCTAAGTCGCACTGTGGGTCCCTGTGTCAGCGTGCTGAGAGAGTATACTGATGAGGCGGGCGACCTGTCATGTTCGAGGTGGGCGTATGTCACCTCGACGCTTGCCCAGCTGGAGCCTATGAAGCCGCAACGTGTGCCACGTATCCAGCTGAAGGCTGAGGTCGTTCATTTATTTTCATTTCTTTGGCGACGGGTCATATTTTCAGTTCTTGTAAGCGTTTTTTCTTTGTTACCCCTCCGTTCCACCAAAAATTTACGTTTGAAAAGTCTAATTATTAAGAAATATATTAGTGTCATTGGATTTGGTCATAATTACAAAAATACTTAAGCACAACTAAGATAATTACAACACAATTGTAGGGTAAAGATGAAATATTATAAAAATTGTAAGAATAATTTTTTGAAATTGAACTCTTTAAGTAAAACATTCCTAAATAGTATAGTAGACTCTTTACCTAAATGGAAGTACTCCCTCCATTCCAGGTAAAGAGTACACTTTCCTTTTTTAAAAGTCAATATGTGACTAAATTAAATTAAAATTTCACATACTTTATTTACGTTTTAGGAAATAAAATTTAATTAATTAAAAACTACATTAACAATACTAAATATTACAACTTTCATAACTTTATAAAAATAAATAAATCTATAAAAATTATCGGTCAAACTTTAATTAATTTGACTCAAAAAAATTAAAAGTAGATTCTTTGTCTAAATAGAGGGAGTATATGACATGCAATAGGTTCAATTCTTGTCTTTTATCTGTCAGGCTATTCAAAATGTGATTGTTTACACTTTGTGTTTCCGTTTTGAAACTCACTCTTAGACTTCAACTTAGAGCTCGTTTGGTGTAGCATTTTTAAAGTGCAGTATTTTGAAAATGCAGCGTTTTTAAAACGCAGATTATTTAAAACGCGGCTTTTTTAATAAATGCATAAAACGCAGCTTTTTATTCTCTACTATGTTTTAAAATCTGTGTTTTGGAAAAAAACTAGTAATTTCAACGTTTTAAAACGCGGCTGCGTTTTGAATACGTAGTTTTTTCTACCGTAGCATTGAAACTCTAAGTTAAGGAATAAGTTACGTTTTAACCATGCATTTTGGTCAAAACGCACGAACAAATGAGCTCTTAGAGTCACTAACAAGACGTTAGTGAAAAATAATGTGATTATTTCCCAGTCATATTCTGTTGTTTCCCCGAACAACTTACATGTTTGGTCATCTGTAGGCTTGTTTCTTTTGTCTTTGATCGAATCTCTTGTTGAATTCGTTAAATTGAACGTCTACAAAAAGGAATTATATGAGTCTTTGACTTAATCTGGTGCCTACGTAAGAAGAGAAAACAAAAAGAGTATTAAAATTGAAACTGCACTAGAAATGTCACCAATTGAGACCAGCATAAACCGGGCAAGATGAATACTGATATACCCAGAAATATATATCCCTAAAAGTATACTTTCAAATACCTCAAAGATGTACGAAATAAGTCCACACACACAAAGTGTGTCCAAAAAGCAACACCCCCTATAAATAAGGGGCTACCCCTCACATTAAATGGGTTGGCTTCATAGCTAAGCTAAAAGAGAAGTCTTCTCCTCTCTCCATACTCTCTCTCCCTCCACATACATTACATTTTCTCTCTATATTATACAAATGAGATACTGATTATTACACCGGATGGCTTGGGTCGGACCACGGTCCGACTCCCCTAACGGTATTTCTTTTGATATCACAGGCACTATTCGACAGTCGAGTCCCGCCATACAAGCCTTTTGAGAGCCGGGGCATCCAACCTGAAGACTAGCTATACACGTGAATCGACGGGGTCACCCAAATCCATTTTGGCGTGATCAAATACCAAACACCTTTTGTGTCTCGTAATCTAACCTTAATTCCGTAGATTATACTCCATACGTCCCTAAATTATTGTCTTCCTTTTTATTTTTGTCCATCCTAAAATAATTGTTTTGTTTGAAAACTTTCTTTTTTAGGACATTATTTTTACCATTTTACCCTTATTTTTTCCCCTACTTGAATTATTGGTCACGTACATATGGGCATTAAAAAAAATTATACATTATACTAATATTAATAATTAAATTAATTATTTTTTTTAATCTGTGTGTCAGATCAAATAAGACAATAATTAAAGGACGGAGAGAGTAGAATTTTTCTTGGGGGATATATATCGGGCACTCCATGGAAGCCCTTTCCAACCTTAACATTCTCTGAGTCAATTCTTCCATCGTAATCATCATCTTCATATTTTGTGGTTGGATAGTGGACGAAGAGCTAATTGGAAGCACGGCTAGATGATGTTTCTTGTACTCGAGAACCTTCTCGGGACATGTTGAAAGAATTAGTAGCACAAAAAAATATGAAAAAAAAAAAAAATTTACCTCACTACTCTGGTGTTTGCACTCAAAATTTAGGCTTTTACCTTCCCTTTGGCACAAAAAAGTAGTCATATTTAACAAGTTTTTTAAGATCGTTGATTTACTTGCTTATACCTTCTTCAAATTATGCTAAATTTATTACTCGTCTCAAAATAAGTACATCCTATTGAATATGTACGGGTTTTAAGAAAGTGTTTGATTTTATATGATTTTCCTTTAACATTTCTCAATTTATCACTAGTGGTATTAAATCAATGTGACTCATTTACTTTTACATCTCACAAATAAAATGGAGCATTGGACAATCACTTGAAGAAGATTTCAAAAAAAAAGGGGAGAATTATTTTTGGACATCTCAAAATAAAATAATGGACACTTATTTTGAAACAGATGGATATAAATGAGACTGAGGGATGGCAATAAGTCGGGTTTGGGTTGAATTTGTCATTCTCTTAGTCTGCTCTTAGTTTATATAGCTCCTTTACTCACAACCTGCTTCTACCCGCTAGATCGAAGCTCCTACTCCTATCCACTCCTGTCGCAATACTTATACGGAAAATTAATGGCCGGTACACTTTAGAAAATTTTTATTCTTTCCGGTCCACCCCTTTTTTTTAAAACCGAAAAAGGGCAATGAGAATTTTCTTCCTAAAATGTCCCGTTTCTTTCATCCAAACCAACTATGGCTTCCTGTAAAGCATTCTCTAACTTTTTGATAATCTTTCTAGCATTTTAACTTTGATCCGTAGCTAAGATATTGGTCTTGTTGCGCAATACAGCGGAAGCAATTGACAAAACAACACACAAAAGCAGTTGAGAATCGAAAAAGAGAGAGATTGGGGTCAACAGATTGTCGAAATTTTATTAGAGACTTAACTTTTAAACGTTCTAGGTATACAACTATTTATACAACAAAATAGAAAACCCTAAAACCGCCGCTATGCGGTCGCACTATGTGGCCGCATGCGATTTACAAGATTTCTATGCAGACGCACTATGCGGTCTCTTGCCAGGACATCGAGCCATCACATCCAACAGGTCTGTTAAAATATATTCTAAACTCTAAATTATTAAAAGATTTTCTTGTGCTAATTAGTTTGTGAATTGATTTTTTCGTTAAAAAATGTGAATACGTACATAGACTTTTCCAGCGATGGCAGACCATTCTGTTTGTTAGAACTAATTTTTCTTAATTTTTTGCATTGTGTAATCAAAAGCAATTCAAATATGACAAAATGATTATACCATTGGCTCGATTTCTTTTTTGTTTTGTTTCATCTTCAGTTGGTTTCGATTTCATATATTAATGGTTTTTACTTTATATTGTCAACTGAACAAAGCCTTACCAATTTACTCTAAACTAGTGGCATCACGATGCTCAATTGTTGCATCCTCATGCCTAATTGTTTACATCTCAAATTAAATCCCGATATCTAATTCTTGCATCCTGATGCCCAAATTAATCTAAGAAAGTGACACTGTATCCCGATGACCAAATTAATCTGAAAAAGTGACACTGCATCCCGATGCCCAATTGTTGCATCCCGATGCCCAATTGTTCGCATTTCAAATTGAATCCTGATGATCAATTCTTGCATCCCGATGCCTAAATTAATCTGAGAAAGTGGCACTGCATCCCGATACCTAATTTGTTGCATCCTGGTGCCTGATGCTCGCTTATTTTGGTTTCATTAAGAGTATCGTAGTCTTTTAGGCCCAAAAGTGTCTTTTTCCAATTTAAAAAAAGTATGATGAACTGAAACGATTACAAATGTTAAAAAAGAGACCGACCTGTAATTCACCCATACTTATAAGCCCCAGCTCAATCTCTTGGTTTTGCCCAAGCACAAGGGGTGCAAAGGCTTTTTAATTAAGCACAAACCAAATAAAACAAATTTAAATTACCATTCAACCCACATCTGTGTTTTCTTAAAAAAAATTATTTAAAAAATTGTATTATGAAATCACTAATAAGGTAATATAGTAATTATATACTCCCTCCGTCCCGGATAAATATTTCTAGTAGATAAAACACAAAAATTAAGAAACATAATTAATGATGTGCTGTAAAATGTGTTCTGATTATAATACCAATGAACATTAATTGAGTTCAACTATTTTAAATAATTGAGTCTCTTTGGGATGTGTTATATTAAATGAAGCTTTAAGGGTATATTAGGAAGAATGGTAGAGAATAGTTAAATCAAAAATTTTTAAGAACATTAGTTGGGACATCCCAAAATAGAAAGTAGGAACATTTATCCAGAACGGAGGGAATATATATATATATATATATATATATATATATATATATATATATATATATAAGTTGGGTCGAAATAGAAGTGAGTCGAGCGATGAACGCTAACCCTCTCCGAACTCCGGCGAGTTTTTAAAAATGCTTACCAAACCGCTCTTTTAGATGCGCATCATAGTGGGATATGATGCGGTTTCCGAATTCAAATATTTTTTGCCGTAACTAAGTTGGAATATATTTTTTTTGGTACATAGCATGTTTCCAAAAACACCTATATTTTCCATTGGCTCGTAAAAAAATGACATAGACCACGTTTTCCAAATATTACCAAATATCAAAAAGTGCAGAAACATATTTCAAAAATTATTTTCCGTAAAACAAATGAATAACCCCCAAAATCTTTAACTCATTTTTAACATCACAAAACACAAAATCTACCCTTTCCATTGGTTTGTATATTATTTTTCAACTAAAGCTTCGTTTGTTTCACGGAAAATGAGTTTAAGAAAATGATTTCCGGAAATTGGTTTCCAGAAAATGAAATCATTCTACTTTCAGATGTTTGGTAAATCTAACAAAAATGACTTGGAAAACATTTTCAGGTGTTTGGTAAACTTTGTGAAAATGTGTTAGAAAATACTTTTTGCAATAACACTTGTAATTTTATAAATTACAACTCAAACATAATATTTCATACTTTATGATAAATGATTACCCAAAGTTCAATATGTACATAATGTTTTCTAAAGAATAAAAAATATTCTACTTTCAGTTGTTAGTTAATTCTATAAATTTGTCGAATTTTTTTTCCCAGGCGTTCGATAAACTTTTGAAAATGTGTACATAACATTGTATATGAGTAACTTTTGATTCGTAATTTTGGGATAAAAAGATATGCCTTGAAAATTTAACTCTTACAGTATAATATATATATATATATATATATATATATATTATAGCTAGAAAGAGTTTATTTATTTATTTATAAATTTAGTAGTTCTTGATAATTTTTCTCATTATAAAATATATTGATGATTAAAAAGAGAGGAAAAAAAAAAGATAACACTATAATAATAAAAAGGGAGAGACAAATAAAGAAGTGAAAACAAATCAAAGTTGCCGAGGAAGGTCGAAAGGACAAAAAAACAAAAAACAAATTTCAAATTAAATTTTTTATTGACTTATTACCGTTGTAAAGTAAAACATGGAAATTTTTTGAATAGAATCATAACAGTTGCAAGTTTGGTGAAGCCTGAAAAATGACATACGGAGCAGCTACTCCGTAAGTCATTTTATGGAGAATCCATAACATTTTCCATTGACTTGGAAATGGTTTTACGTTGACTCATTTTCTAAACAGTACCCAAACATCAAAAAATTTGGAAAACATTTTCCGAAAAATATTTTCCGTAAAACAAACGGAGCCTAATAGTTCCATTGGTTTGTATACTCCCTCCGTCCCTAAATTATTGTCTTCCTTTTCTTTTTTGTCCGTCCCAAAATAATTATCTTGTTTAAAACTTTCCTTTTTAGAACATCACTTTTACTATTTTACCCTTACTTTTTCTTCTTACTTTAATTATGGGCCACATACACATGAGCATTAAAGGAAACAACACACTTTTTCAGTACTATTCCAATATTAATAATCTAAGTCAATTGAATTTTCTTAATCCGTGTGCCGGGTCAACCCAGACAATAATCTAGAGACGGAGGGAGTATTATTTTCTAACTAATAGTTTGATAACAAAGGGGGCAAAGACCACAAACCAAATTCTTTCAAGTAGGGTAGACATGGCGGTACTCAAATCTCCCATAATGTGGAAATTAGTTAGGTCGTGAATTTACATTTTTAGGTCCAATCTCAATTTTAACAATTTAAGGTCCAATATTCCACTTTTGCATTAAAGGAGGGTCTATTGTAACTTTCTGTCACATTTTAGACAAATATTAATGGCATTTTAGGGTTCAGTTTTGGCAGTTTAGGTCCAACACTTAACAAAAGTTACAATAAACCCCCTTTAAGTACAAAAGTAGAGCACTAAACCCTAAATTGCTAAACTGAGATCGAGGATCCTAATATGCAAGCTCACACAAATATTAGACCCTAAAATGTAATTAACTCTATTAAGACCATAGAGAGAGCTAGTACTAACATATGATTACAAGCTAAAAAAAAATTCGACGTTACTTTTATAATTTAACTACTACTTTGGCAGCAATAAGCTACACCAAGCTACCAATATAATTTAACTACTACTTTGGCAGCAATAAGCTACACCAAGCTCTCGAGAACAAAATTCTGCACGACTTTAAAGCCCTCGAAAAATCTGACCTGAAGAAAAAAAAAGGGGGGGGGGGGAGAGAGTAACAGAAAAGCATAAACTGGAACCCTCCATTGCAAGGGAGGTGGATGTGGTTCCAAACAGTAAACTGTAACATACAAAACAGACACACAGGGTGTCATCTCGCAATTGCCTCGATCATTGGTGTACAAAATCCATGACTCCTGCAGAGGAATTTGAAATGGAAAAATGTTAAAAACTAGTAGAAAGGTTTTCACAAAAGCCCTCGGGCAATTATAACTATCAAGTAAAACTTTCAACATCATGGGATGAAAATGTAAAAAACCAATCCTGTTGGCAGCCATGGTGTACATGGAAGGATGACAGATAGACGTTCCTCCACAGACACACACACAATATTTAGGGGAAAAAAAATTGTGTCTGCTTCATGAAGAATCCCAGGTTTTCTTTCCCAACCCGTTTTGCAGGAAACCAAGTTTCTGAGCCATCAAAGGAGGCCCTAAGCAGAAATACTCGTTTAATTCTCCACAACAATCGGGCTCCAAAACTGTTCCATCTCATAAACACTCCACCAATTATGTTTGAAATTCAACTAAAATGACAGGTCAATTTTCTTTAGTTTCCCTAGAAACTACTATTAACAATAAACCAAAGTAATACTCATTTCTATGTCCCCCCCTCCCTGTTACCTTAAAAAAAAAAAATGAAAGAAAAGAGTAGACACGTGGATATTGACAGTATATGGGCAGCCAATCAAAAACAAGGAGAGCAATAGTTGTTTTCTTCCGAAAGCCAGCTCTCAACAATTATTGTAGTGAAGTTATCTGCCATCTATATCCTTCCTTTTCCTGCTTAATTTTTTCAATGCTGTGCGTGCGAGTCAGTGGGAGTGGGAGTGGGAGTGGGAGTGTGAAAAACTACTATGAATAGCACTGTGTTTGAACTTGGACTCGGTGAGACGAGCAGGTTAAATAGGCAAGTGGTCACCAAATAATTTCAAGGAAAAACATAAGCAAACTGCAAAGAGTTTTATAACAAGTTGTAAAAGGTGTTTCCTACAATAAAATCTCTAGGGATTCTGTTACTAAAACTGTAAGATCCTCATTTAATGGTGCCGAGTAAACTCTGATCTTGCTAACTTGACTGCATTTTGTTATCAGAGTTGACAAAGGTACCTTTGCAGTTTATTGTGCATGAATTCCAAACAAAAGTCACCAATTTTTTGGGGGAACGTCTGATACTTCTAGTTTTTTCAAAACATAAATGAGAAGTACAAGAGTGCATATGAGATGGAGGACATGGAATCTACAAGAACAAAATCTGCGAGACTAAATGCCGAGAAGCCCTAGAAAAGCACTAATTTCCAATTAGTACAAATATTGTGACCAGAACTCCCTAAGAAGCAGCAATTGCAGAAGCCCACAAAGAAACCTAATCTACAGCATATCCCTCAATTGTGGAAAAGCCCGTCACATGGCGCACAATCCACAAATGCCAAAGAAAAGATACGGAAAAGCTGCAACACTTCAAAACTACTGCATTGTTGCCCACCTAAAGCCTCTAAGGGTAGTAAGCACCAACGCCTCTACCAAACAGGGGCTAACTCAAGCTTTGCAAATGCCAAAGTCCATAGCGGATGCACCGAAGTTTCCAGCGAACAACACTTAAGATAACTGATAGCCATGGTCTCAAGTTTGCACCTAATGCATAAACACATATCCGGAGATAAGGCTTTAAGAGGTTAGCATCTCTTTAACCAATTAGGCATAGAAACCAAACAATTGCACCTTGGCTTTCCAAAAATACAAGGCAATGCAGAAGTGTTTGAGCACAGATCAAAGCATAGATAAAAGACCTGCCAGAGAAAACTCCTCTGGACTCCAACATCCCAAGACCGACAGGGTGGGACACGCTAGAGCTGTAAAGTAAGAATAGCAATTACCTCCTTCAGCGGTTTAATGTTCAATAATAATCCTAGGTCAACTAGAAACCGTAAAATTCGCTAAACCAATAAGCGATTAACTTATGCTCGACCTGACCTAGAGAAAAAAAGTTTAAGCTACAAGATACTAAGTTCTTTGTAGCCCTTACTAAATAAACAAACATAGCAACACAATTCCCTTCCTTCAACTAACTGCTTTTGAGTTCCAGTAAACAGTCACTCACTTTTGACAGTAATACGATTTCAGAAGATGATCTAGAATCAGAAAGCTCTTTACTAGAAGTAGACAATAGAATGGTTGTACCAGCCAACAGTCATCTATGCATTATTGTTGCAACTGCTGATGTACATCGTAGTTGGACAAATATTTACTACATCCTAAAACATGGCAGCTCTTTTCCACATTAAGAACTTGTTCTTTTCATAGTTAAGCTCTACAGCAGAGCATGAAAATTGTTTCTTGGGCTAGTTACAAATCACTGCCTAAGTGACATAGTCCACGTAAAACTAAAGAAAAACGAGTACATAGAACAAGGAAGATTTGGATACTTATTCAACTTCAAGGTGGAGCCTGATTCAGACTAAAAATACTGAAGCTTTTGCTTTTAGAGTTTTGAGTACTATTATAGTATATCTTCAGGTTATTATAATGTTGGTCAGCTTTATATGGTTTCATTAAGGGGATATTTTTGGTCTTTGTCTATGGGTTTATTCAATTCTCAGCTCTTTCAAATATGGAATGTGAATCCAGTTATGTACCATAATTGTAAAAGCATCTACAAAGCCATCTAATGCTCTAAACTCAATGGAGATCAAGTAACTGAAATTGTATGCAGCATTTAATCAGTGCGCCCATTACTTTAAAAATAAATCAATAAGTCACGACTTTTGCATTTTTTTTAGAATGTTATGTACATTCTTGCTCAAGCTTACATACCGAAAACAGATCTGATGCCTAGTTTCTTGTCCCCTACTACTTATCTTTCTTTGTAAGACATCCATCCTAGAATCCACGACCGACACACCCTATCAATGAGAAACAACCTAGCAGCCCGAAAACTTTAAAGATTAGAACGTAGAAGGTCTCCAGAGCTCAGAACAGCCTATGCAATGAACATTTCTTGCCCAGGTTCAAGCCTCAACTCTTACCCCCTCCATCAGAATTTTAACAAACCCATCAGCATTTTAGCCACAAAGTCGACAAAGCCAGCCAAAGCCCTTAATATCCGCTTTTCTGAAAAGGGAAAAAACTTGTCTCAACTCTCAAGCTTGAAGGATTAGTCCCCAAATTTTGTCCTAAATCACTAGGTTAGTCTTTCTAGCAGAAGACATCTTTTGTTCATAATTGTCTTCAATTTTTACTTTCCAGTTTCCAATAAAATTTGTCAGGTAAAAGCTTCAAGTTTCATTGTATGTACAATGTCATTGAAACTAGGAACTCATATATCATATATTTACCACTCTTGGTGTCCAAAAGTTGTAGCTTATATGTAACATATTATGAAATGCATTATGTTAAGTTACCAACTCATCTAAAAGCTTAACTTGTTAGATAGGGGCCCTACAGCGAATATCAAGCTCAACACTCCCCCTCACACTCCCCCTCACGTATTACCCGTTGACACGTGAAGAGACAAACAAATATACCTCACCAGGGCATCACAAACCAAACTGAGCGACAACATGCACTCAATCAATATTTCAGGTAACAAATGCAAGCGGGATGATTCATATTCGAAGACCTTGCCAAACCATAGCTATGATACCATGTTAAGTTACCAACTCATCCGAAGCTTAAGCTGTTAGATAAGGTCCCAACAATGGATATCAAGCTCAACACATTAGAAGTATACACATTCATATTTCCTCAGTTCTTTCCTTTCTTTCTTCATTGTTCCTTTTTTTTACAAGTCATTACATTACTAACCACCACTGCCACCCCAATCTAGAAATCTGTATCCAGTTACGACAAACAGCACAATGAAATCTACTAAAGCACCACACAATTATGGGACACCAACTGGTTGTCTCTCCAGCATTCATTTTGTGTTGTTTTACCCGTACGGCTCATAGCCAGAGCTAAGCTTCTTACTCACATGAGCAAACTTCAGAGCTATATGTTCTCACTTTATTTCCTGCAACAGCAACAAATTTTACTAGGCACAAAATTCTCATTTGGTCAAATCTCAAATCACAACATAGGTTATCACATTCCTACTGTCTTCAGTTTACTGGGACCATTCTAATCTTAGTTATTTGTTTAATGATGTCTAAACATGAAATCTTTTTGAAGCAATACCACTGAGAGAAGTTAATGGGAACCGAGGACGTTGGAAGCAAAAGTTATCAAGGCGTCAGATGTCCAGGAATATTCCAGGCCCTAGTTAGTTGTTAGTTCTTATTATAGGACTTTAATGTTATTTTATTCCACTCTGTAACTTCATGATTTATGGAACAATATGTATGGTGAGCATAAACAAAGGCTTCTTATGAATAGAGTAGGGAGACTTGATTATTGGATATGTGAATATTACTCTTCTTAATTCCCAAGGAAGCTTGGTTTTCTCTCTTTGACCTCCGGGGTAACCTGGTCTCTTTTGTTATTCTCATCGCTACCCCCTGATCCCCCCCTCCCCCCAAAAAAAAACCACCACCCCAACCAAAAAATTAAATAAAAAGAATAGACATGGTGCAAAAGAGCAGGAGTAAGCCGCAATATGAACTAGAGGAAATTTTTTCCTATGGAAGTCGACCTCCAATTTCTAATATGCTTCTCAAACTCCTTCAAAAATTACGCTTGTCTGGACTATAGAAATCCTTTTTCATTATGAAGAGATGGGTGCTCAACCAAGCAAGGCAGCATTCATGAAAGCCAGAAAGGGACACTTGCTGCAATTGTGTGTGTGTGTAAATAAGTTGGATGAACAGAACTATGAATTTTGTGGGTTTGATTTACTAAAAATGATATAATAGAATCTTGGAAAAGCTTTATGCAACCATTATGCAGATTTTTCCTTGGTCAAAAAATGTGTTACATTACATCAAGCTCAACCAACTTTTACCCCTAAACAATGAAGGCATGACAGACATCTTCCTTGAATGACTACTCAGTGTAGCAGTATACTGTTCATATGAGATCCATCACAATAAGAGAGATAGACTAGCAGTATCCATCCAAGCTTAAATAAGGCCTTTCTTCTCTATTTCATCACTTAATAGAATGTCCGAGTTCTTTTTTTCTTTTTTGATAAAATATAGTTCCAGGTTCTTTATGTCAATTTGCATTCAGATATGGAGGGTTGGGTGCTGTAAGAGAGGAAAGGAGAGAGAAGAAGAAGGTGGAGGGGCGTTTCTCGGTAGGAGAAAGAGAGAGAAAATAAGATACGGGGTGCCTAGGGCCTGCGAGAGAAGGAGAAGAGAGAACGTGTGGTTTATGGGGGAGGGGGTTGTTAGGTATAGGTGGGGCAGTGAAGAGAGGAAAGGGTAAAAGAGAATTAAATTAAGAAAGAAATTGAGATTTTTAATTTCCATGCGGCACATGAATTTTCCATTACTCTTGACAGACCTAAGAATTAGGAAATTTTAATAGGTTAGTTACTTGATTGGGAAAATATCCTAAGTGACCACATTGGGAATTTCACAAAGGGTGAGTTACCAAATTATAGATTTTCCTTTATGAATCAAAGCATACAAGTATACAACTTGTTGGACACAGGAAAACAGTATTAAGTAAGGAATTCAGTAAGGTGCCTTGGCAATTAGCTATCAAGAATAATGGCTCAAAATTTTGATTTATACACCAGTGTCTAACTCTTACCCGTTTAATGGAGTAGACTCTTTACCTGTTTCATTGAGTAGAGGCTAAACTCAACCCTCAGATTCTAGATTGATGACAAAATGTTTTTCAATTTACCAAAAATGAAGATCTAGTATCTAAATTAGGTTTGTTGTCGTCAATTTGTGCAATAAAACCATCAGCAGTTGCCAATTACCTAACATGATTTGCTCTGATGGCCACAAAGAAGATGTTCCAGAGATCAGAACTGGACAAAGAGGGTAGGCAAAGATCCACCTTTAACCTTTTCCAAATTTAGCCAATGGTAGGTTTTGACAATTAAATGATCTGTGGTGGATTTAATCCAAGTCTGTATGGAGAGAGAGAGAGAGAGAGAGAGAGAGAGAGAGAGGTGGGAATAATACAAGGGCATAATAGTTGCGAGGGCTGAAAGTGGGCTGGAGGCACGTTACTCTGAATATTACTTTACACCAAAACTTTCAATAGAAAAACCCTAAAACCGACACTCGGAGTCAACTCAAATAAAAGGAGGCCAAGAAAGAATCAATGACTACAAAAATAAGCCAATAATACTAATACTCCTTCCACAACTCGAAGAGTCCCTATATGAATAGTCAAATACTCGAGGCATACGTTACTAGGGTAGCCAGAAACAATAAAGTAATTTTGTGTTGTATCCAACTTGTTTATTTCATTTCTGAGGGAGTAAAGCAAGAAAATCATGGGACCTTTATGCACTCTTTGAATGGAACATCCAAAAAAAGGAAAGTAGGACTCTGAGTGGCATGGAGGGAGTACAATCAATTCACAACTCCTACAATGCTGATCATCTTCTGTGGATCAATCTTGATACCCATCATATCTATGAAAATCATCGAATCCGCATGAGCCAATCTATGTTACCTGGACCCTTCATTTTTGTCGAAGTACCAATGTCGACACCACACAACATGGGTGTGGTTGTGGGTATGAGTGTGGCAATTTTACACTAAAGTAGTGCAAAATCTTAAAATTTTGGCGGACAATCTACACCCGTGTCCGATCCACCTAGCCGAGTCCAGATAACATAGGAGACAATGCATCCTATTGGTGGTTAGCAAGGTTCAGCCCTAACTGCCCCACATCTGATCCAACTTACCTGATATTAATGCTTTACTAATATTCTTAGTTGATTTATCATGAAGCCTTAAGACATTAATTGTTTACCCCACTAAATAAGTTCCGGCTAATCAATGTTAGTAAGAAGCAGCATTTTATCCATCAAAAGTAATGCAAAACAACCCCCATGGACAAAATGGCTAAAAAGCATGTGGAGTAGAGCCCAAGGTCAAGCCGCTTGAGCACAGGACAAAGGAATGTGTATAGTTTGCAAGCAATTTTGCATTTAACCACAATTCCAAATGGGTCACAGTTCGGATCATTCTCTCCCACCCAATCAATCTATTTACATCGAATAAATTTATTGGGTCCATCTACCACTTAGGCTAGCAAGACAAGAACTGCCAAGATCAGCATTTACACAAAACAACTACTGACGTAAGCAAATAGGCCAGTATTCAGTAAGGATTTCCAAATAAATCAGCAAGATGGTCAACTACATATCATCCAGCAATACGTGTTTCTTAACCTATGACGTGCCCCAACAACATATGCTTATGAAGTTGGTGCTGACTGCTGTCTTATGACACAAGTATTAATCATCACACACAGACACATACACACACACACACACACAGATGTTTATCACATTGATGACATGTCTAACCTTTTGATGTACATACTACACATAGTTTATAATTTCAGTATCTTTTCTTAGCAATAACATCAAATTGTTAGTTATATTTATTCAAGTAAT
Source organism: Platycodon grandiflorus (assembly GCA_016624345.1). Taxonomy (NCBI): domain Eukaryota; kingdom Viridiplantae; phylum Streptophyta; class Magnoliopsida; order Asterales; family Campanulaceae; genus Platycodon; species Platycodon grandiflorus. The sequence goes on from CM028367.1 coordinate 7,093,456, forward strand.
CTACCATACGACATCTACCCTAAAGTCTCATAAAGTTAATGCACCAACTTACCATTCTTTTCGAATTCAAAGTAAAAAGCTTTATCAATCAAATCTATGAATGTGCCACTAGGATGGTATTGTAGAAAACCACCTAATTTCAAGTAGATAACAGCCCCAAAATGTGGAACAATATTTTATTACTTGAAGAAAAGTAAGAAGGAACATCTTGAAAAGAACAAAAGAGGTCCAAAGGAATGCACTAAGAAGAATTTACGATAGCAACCCTTAGCCATGAGACTCAATTTTACATAGCATTTGCAGAATCTGAACATTCCTAATAATATTGAACCACAAAACCACAAATAAGAAAATAAATAAATCAATAGAAGGACACAAAATATACCAAAGAATCAGGTCACATGCATGTCATCCTCGTCTGAATCCTGAGGCTGTAGAGGCCCCTTAAAACGACCTTTATTATCACCAAGAAGCTCACGAGAAGCTTTCTCAAGAAATTCCTGGGCAGCAGTTAGAACAGATGATTTCCCAGTTGGCTGGCATTTCCTCTTCTTATGGACATTTCTCTCCGAATAATTATTTTTAACCCCGTCCCCTCTACTGATTTCCCTCATGCTCTGCTTTTGCTCTGCAAAAAAAGAACTACCATTCAGAAAAATACCACAAGTACAAATAAAAAAAGAAGTCGAGTGATTAACCACCTACCTGGGGTTAAATCAGGCAAGGAATGCTGAATAAAACGAGTTGCTGCTCGATAGTTTAAAGTAGTTGAAGGCCGAAGTGGGGCTTCACAAGACAAAAGGTAAAAATCAAGAATCATGAAAACAAATTGCATTATATAAAAGATAAAAACCCATCTTAGACGACATGGACCATAAATTCCTATTCTATCCCTCTATTATTTCTAATTTGAATCGATAATCGTGAAAGTGGCATGATTGCGCATTCAAGATGATGATATTTGCTAAATGAAAACTCACCTTTGCTCAAATCTATACACTTTTCCAGTTTCTTCTGATACAAGCTTAATCTGTCCTGCATTTCAACGAAACATAATATAATTCAGCAAGAAAACCAATGTTTTTAATTGGACAAAAGAGAAAAACCATGAAATAGATGGAAACCATCAAAAACAGCCAAACTAAGCAAGACCCATCTTTCAAATTTTCAAAATAGAGACAAACGTCCCAAACATAATATAATCAAGCAAGAACCCATGTTTTTATTTGGATGGAAAAACAAGAAAATTGATCGAAACCCACACACATACACACACAAAAGCAACACCCATCCTACAAAACATGCAAACTGATTGAAGCCACCACCCCCCACACCCCCACCCACACAAGCAACACAAATTCTTCAAAATCCAAACTGATTGAAGCCCACACAAACACAAGCACCCACACAAGCAACACCAATTCTTCAAAATCCAAACTGATTGAAGCCCACACAAACACAAGCAACATCTATCCTTCAAAACATGCAAATTGATCAAAACCCAGACACACACAACTGCAACACCTATCCTTCAGAACATGCAAATGGATTGAAGCCCACACTCACAAAAGCAACACCCATCCTTCAAAACATGCAAATTGATCGAAAGCCACACACAACACAAAAGCAACACCAATCCTTGAAAATTCAAAATGGAGACAAACATCTCAAACATGTAACTCCAAAAGTAAAATAAAAAATAAAAACAGGATAAGAAGAAAACATACAAGCTCTGATTTGACAGGATGGTCATCTGGGTCAATTCCATTACATCGCAGCTTCACTGTCAAAAACCCATAGTCAATTCAGAGTCAAAAGAGAACTTTGTGTGCGTGTGTGTGTGTGTCTGAGAGAGAGAGAGAGAGAGAGAGTTGGGAGACATACAAGTGAAGAGCGTGGTGGTGGCTTTGGCAAGCAAGAGGAGGGATTGAGCGCGTTGAAGAGGGTCCAATTGGGAGAGAACATCAGGGTCACAAAGGGGTAAGAATTGTTGGAATTGGGTTTTGAATTCTTCCATGTTGTTTGATGTTATCTTCACTGCCTCCATTACTGATTCTGGCACCACACCCTCCATTCTCTCTCTCTCTCTCTCTCTCTCTCTCTCTCTCTCTCTCTCTCTCTCTCTTCTTCTTCTTCTTCTTCTTCTTCTTCTTCTTCTTCTTCTTCACTCAACTCCGCTTTCTGCACTATGTGTGTAATCACTCAAATTGAGCTCTCGGCTCTATCCCAGTACACAGTGACGCACAAGAATACAGACACAAAAGACCGTACGTGTTGGAGGACTACTCTACTCTCCTCTCTAGGGCTTTGGGTTTTTGATTGTTTGTCACTCTGTCGTCTGATTTTACCATGATAGGAGTAATTAAAAAGGTCTCAATTGTCGCTATATTTTCACCGATGTTAAGAATAATTACGGGAAAATTATAAAAATGACCAGCGTATTATCAGTTAGTAACCAATTTTATTCCGTACTCTCAATATTCTAAAATTGACCGGCATACTAACAATTTGAGTCCAATGTGGTCCCTCCCGTTAACTTTTCATCCATTTTTTTAATAGGGCAGTTAATTTGGTTAACGGAGCTATTTTAGAAGAGGTATTTATGTCAATTTCCTCCAAATCTCACCGCCCCCAACTACACATTCTCTCTCTTGCCGGTGAATGAATGGTAGAAATTTTCAAACCCAAACCCAGATCATCTTCTTCACCCAACTACTTAAATTACTATAATTCTCGTTATTTTCTCTCCATTTCTTCAGACCTCACGAAACAACAAGAAGACAAAACCCAATCCCAATCAAAGCCCTCGTTCAATTTCAAGTCTTACATGCTCGACAAAGCCGTCCAACTTAAACACCCCCGCAAGATCCACCAGTCCATGCACTACTCCCTCTTCGTCGGTGGCAAGCGCGTCCCCATGCTCTGCATCGCCGCCTGCGAACTCGTCAGCGACACCCAGACCATCGCCATGTCAGCCGCTTGCCCCGTCGAGATGATCCACACCATGTGATGTGACTCCCAACGAGACCCACAAGTTATAACGAACTTGGAACCACGCTTTCGGAATTACCTCGCGGAAACGTACGCCTAGGACTTAAATAACAATCAAAAAGGATGATCGCAACCCTTAGTTTCGTAATGAACTAAGAACCTTGATCGATTCGAAACCCTTAACTATTGAATAATTAAGAACCACGAATTAAAATTAAACACAAACTCAATCCAAAGTTTGCAAAATTCTAACAAAACTTAATTTGTCAAAAAGAGTTGAAAACTCACAATATTCATTAATCAAAAACGTCTAGCCATTACAATGAAAGAAGTCGCCTATTTATAGGCTTTGGAAAAGAAAAAAACCTAATGAATCTAGGAGAATATTAATTACCTAAAATTAAACTAGGAAAGTAATAAAAGTTGTCTAATAATAAGAATCCTAATAAAAAAAAGGAAAACTAAAACATACTTTAAATAAGATAGACTTTCCAAGCCAAGGAAGGAGCAAGGAAAGTGCTAATAAAAGGAAAAATAAAACATACTTTAAATAAGATAGACTTTCCAAGCCAAGGAAGGAGCAAGGAAAGTGGGAAGAATACAAATCCCGTTTTTCTAAAGGCCCACTTTTGAAAAGTGCACTTTGGCCCCCAAAAGTCATCCATTTAGTATTAAAAGGCTCCCAAAATCATCCTTGAACTTATGGGCTCACTTTTTAAGGCTTTTGCTTCCAAAAAATGTCATTTAAGCCCTCAAACTTTCCTAAACATGTTGGACTTCAATCATAGTCACCATATTGGCTTCTTCAATTGACTTCCATGCTTGGGTTTGTTTTTGAACTTGCAACATAAGGCTTGCTAAAGCTTGTTCATCCTTTTAGCCCTTACTCTTGTTATTGGACCATCTTGAATCATCAATGGATTATTATTGTTGGCCTTGCTTGTTGGACCCTTGTTGACATCACTTGGTGGTCCTCCATCATTCCCTCCTCCTTTGAAAGGATTTGTCCACAAATCAGCATCTTCACCTACATCAAAAGGAGATAAATCACGAACATTGAAAGTTGCACCGATATTATCATACTCACCGGGTAAGTCAAGCTTGTAGGCATTGTCATTGATCCTTGCTATCACTTGGAATGGCCCATCGCCCCTTGGTTGAAGTTTAGACTTCCTTTTAGAGGGAAATCTTTCTTTTCTTAGGTGCAACCACACCCAATCGCCGGGTTCAAAGATCACTTGTTTCCTTCCCTTGTTAGCTTGCTTCACATATTGCTCGGTCCTCTTCTCAATATTTTGTTTCACCTTGGCATGCAACTCTTGGATCAATTTTGCTTTGGCTTTTCCATCAAGGCTTGCTCTTTCATCCACAGGTATAGGCAATAAATCAAGTGGACTAAGAGGATTAAAACCATAAACAATCTCAAAAGGTGAATAATGAGTAGCAGAATGAACATGTCTATTATATGCAAACTCAACAAAAGGCAAACAGTCTACCCAACTTTTTAAGTTCTTTTGGACAATTGTTCTTAAAAGTTGTGACAAGGTTCTATTAACCACCTCCGTTTGACCATCGGTTTGAGGATGATAAGCGGTGGAGAATAATAGTTTTGTGCCCAATTTACTCCAAAGAACACGCCAAAAGTGACTCAAAAATTTTACATCTCTATCACTCACAATGGTACGTGGAACTCCATGCAAACGAACAATTTCTTTAAAGAACAAATCAGCTATATGAGATGCATCATTCGTTTTATTGCATGCAATGAAGTGTGCCATTTTAGAAAATCTGTCCACTACCACAAAAACAAAATCTTTACCATTCTTAGATCTAGGCAAACCAAGTACGAAGTCCATGGATATGTCTACCCAAGGTTCACTAGGAATTGGTAATGGCTTATACAAACCATGAGGTGCACTTTTTGATTTTGCTTGCTTACAAGTAATACAACTACCGCACATCTTCTCAACATCATGTCTCATGTGAGGCCAAAAGAAGTGTTCTCGTAACACATCTAAAGTTTTGGTGACACCAAAGTGTCCCATCAACCCTCCACCATGGGCCTCACGCACAAGCATCTCACGAATAGAACATTGGGGAATGCAAAGTTTGTTTTCTCGAAATAAGAATCCCTCATGTCTATAAAATTTATCACAACTAACATGCTCACATACAACAAAATTAGTAGCAAAATCAGGATCATGAGCATACAAGTCCTTAATGTGATCAAATCCAAGGAATTTTGTTTCCAACATGCTAATCAAAGTATATCGCCTCGACAATGCATCGGCTACAATGTTATCTTTTCCTTTTTATACTTGATTACATAAGGAAACCCATCAATGAATTCGACCCACTTGGCATGCCTTTTACTTAACTTATTTTGGCCCTTCAAGTACTTCAAAGATTCATGGTCGGTGTGAATTATGAATTCTTTGGGCCAAAGGTAATGTTGCCAAGTTTCAAGTGCCCTAACTAATGCATACAACTCCTTATCATATGTTGGATAATTTAATTGTGCATTTTTCAACTTTTCACTAAAATAAGCAATAGGTTTTCCATTTTGCATCAAAACAGCCCCAATACCTATTCCGGATGCATCACACTCAAGTTCAAAAGCACAATCAAAATTAGGCAAAGAAAGGATTGGTGCACTAGTCAATTTTTCTTTGAGAAGATCAAAAGCATGTTGTTGTTTTTCTCCCAATGAAATTTTACTTCTTTTTGACCAATTCATTTAATGGTGCGGCTATGCTACTAAAGTCCTTTACAAAACGACGATAAAAGCTAGCAAGACCATGAAAACTACGCACTTCGGTCACACTTTTTGGGGTTGGCCACTCTTGAATGGCCTTGATCTTCTCATTGTCAACCTCAATTCCATTAGCACTTACAATGAAACCAAGGAACTCAATCTTTTCCATGCAAAAAGAACACTTTTTTAAGTTAGCATGCAAGGATTCTTTTTTCAAAGTTTCCAATACAAGACGCAAATGGACTAAGTGTTACTCCATGCTATGACTATAAATCAAGATATCATCAAAATACACCACAACAAATTTATTAATGAACTCACGTAACACATGATTCATCAATCTCATGAAAGTACTAGGTGCATTTGTAAGACCAAAAGGCATGACTAACCACTCATATAAACCAAACTTAGTTTTAAAAGCGTTTTCCATTCGTCACCCTCTTTAATCCTAATTTGATGGTATCCACTTTTAAGGTCAATTTTTGTGAAGATTATGGCACCATGCAACATGTCAAGCATATCATCTAACCTAGGAATAGGATAGCGATACTTTACCGTTATTTTGTTCACGGCACGGCAATCGGTGCACATCCTCCACTCACCATTCTTCTTGGGTACCACAATGACGGGCACCGCACAAGGACTCATGCTTTCTCGAACCTTACCTTTGGACATCAATTCCTCAACTTGTTTTTGAATTTCTTGTGTTTCTTGAGGGTTGGCTCTATAGGCCGGTCGATTTGGAATGACCGCACCGGTATAAAGTCAATTTGATGTTCAATTCCTCTAAGTGGTGGGAGACCACTTGGTTCTTCTTGAGGAAATACTTCTTCAAATTCCTGCAACAAAGGAACAACAACACTTGGAAGAGAAGGGGTTACATCATTAGTACTAAGAAGTGATTCTTTATAGATCAAAACAAACACCTCTCTTTCTTCCTTCAACGCCCTTGAGCTCACCACACTTTGCATAAAAGCTCTCCTTTTTCCCCTCCTCTCATTTTTTTCACTCAACTCTAAATTTTCAATCTTTTTCTTTTCTTTTCCACTCTCACTCTCCTTTTTCCTCTCGGCCTCCTTCTCTCTCTCTCCTCTTCTCTCTCAATCTCTCCTTTTTTCTCTCTTTCTCTTCCTCACTTTTCTTTCTTGATTCACTCATTCTTATTTGATCTTCCCTCACCTTTTGTGGAGACAAGGGGGCAAGAGTAACAGTTTTTACACCATATTTGAAAGAATATTTGTTGGAGTAACCATCAAAGATAACCTTTCGGTCAAACTGCCATGGCCTTCCCAACAAGAGATGACTAGCTTGCATAGGTACAACATCACATAATACCTCATCCTTGTATGTTCCAATGGAGAAATTAACCATCACTTGCCTAGTGACCCTCATCTCACCACAATCACTAAGCCATTGTAATTTGTAAGGATTGGGGTGTTTAAAAGTGGTTAAATTTAGTTTCTCCACCATCTCCATGCTAGCCACATTGGTACAACTACCACCATCAATAATCACCATGCACACTCTCCCATTCACTGTGCATTTAGTATGAAAAATATTCTCTCTTTGCAATCTATCATCATCTACCACTACTTGGGTATTAAGGGAACGTTTTACTACTAATGCATACCCTTCATCACCATCAAATTCGATGTCACCATCATCATCATCCTTTTCACTTTCGGAAGAAACTTCCCCATCATTATGAATAATCATCACCCTCTTGTTTGGGCACTCATTGGCTTTATGTCCCAAACCTTGGCACTTGAAGCATTTTATGGTACGAGAAGGTGTAGAAGTAGAAGAAGAAGTAGAAGAAGCACTTTTACTTTTGTCCTCATCCTTAGATTTTGGAACATTACCTTGGAACTTGGAAGGTGTGAAAGTGCTTGCCTTTGAATTGTCTCCTTTGAATTTGCCTTGGGTTGGATAGTTGGAAGCATAGTTTTTGGTGTAGGAAGTTGTCTTCTTCTTGAGTTGTCTTTCAATCTTTATGGCCATGTGGACCATTTCTTCCAACTCCATGTAATGCTGCAAATCAACCATGTTAGCAATTTCTTTATTAAGACCATTCAAAAATCGAGCCATAACAGTTTCTTCATCTTCTTGTATATTAGCTCGAATCATGTACATCTCCATCTCCTTATGATATTCATCAACAAATTTCGTTCCTTGGGTCAAAGCTTGGAGCTTTTGACAAGTCTCCCTATAGAAGTAATTAGGAACAAATCGTTTTCTCATGATGGCTTTCATCTCACCCCATGTATCAACCTCTCTCTCACGGTTCCTCCTTCTAGAGTTCACTAATTGATCCCACCAAATAAGAGCATAGTCGGTGAATTCAATTGCAGCCATCCTCACCTTATTTCTTTCGGTGTAATTATTACAATCAAAGATCATCTCCACTCTTTTTCCCACTCTAGGTAACCTTCGGGTCACTCTTCCCTTGAAAAGAAGGGATTTTCAATTTAATGGTTCCCACCCCTCTATTCTCCTCTCTAAGTTCCCTTCTAGGTAACCTCCTTGGGGTTCATCTTCCTCCTCCCATTCATCATCTCTCATGGGTGGTCTATTTCTACCCATTCTTTCTCTTGCATTCTCATTATGTGGTGGTTCTTGACGACCACGCTCTATCCTATCTATTCTCTCATTTACTTGCCCTATCTCCTCCCTCATCATCCTCCTCATTTCTCCTAACAATTCTGCCATTGTCATGTTGTTAGGTGTTCCCTCATCGTCTACAACAGTTTTCTCCTTATCTTGATTCATGATTTAAGAAAACCTCACACACTCCCTTACGTATATCTCTCAAAAATATGACACTCGTGTATCACTCAAAATCTGACTTTTACCTCCCCTCTTATGTCCTCACCACTCTTGTCTTTTTCCACTCACAACTCTTGATGAAAACAAGTATAGTTAGAACAAAGCAATTTTGGAAGTAAAGTTTGGAAAATTCTAAGATTCGTAGAATTTAATTAAAACAAAGAAATAAGAGTTTTTAGAAAAGGGGGGAAGAAGGTTTATAGAAAAGAAGAAAGAAGATTCGATTTTTATTCTCGAATCGAGGATTGAGATCAATATACTTTGGGAAAGAAGTGGTAAAGCTCACGGCCCAAGCTTCTTGGCTTCCTTTGTTTTTTTGTTTTTGTTTTTGTTTTTGTTTTTTTTTTTTTGTCTCTTGGCCGAATTAATAAGGTAATAATTCTGCCTTCTTTCTTTCTTTTTTTTTTTTTATGTAATCTAGCCTCTTTGGTACGGCCTTGGAGCAAGAAATTGAAGAAAAAAAATTCTGTGGCACAAAAGATGATTAGATAAGATAGTGTATGGAATATGGAATGAGGAATTTAAGAACAAGGAATAAAATAGGGATAGAAAGATTGTTACCAATAGCCTTTGCTCTGATACCAACTGATGTGACTCCCAACGAGACCCACAAGTTATAACGAACTTGGAACCACGCTTTCGGAATTACCTCGCGGAAATGTACGCCTAGGACTTGAATAACAATCAAAAAGGATGATCACAACCCTTAGTTTCGTAATGAACTAAGAACCTTGATCGATTCGAAACCCTTAACTATTAAATAATTAAGAACCACGAATTAAAATTAAACACAAACTCAATCCAAAGTTTGCAAAATTCTAACAAAACTTAATTTATCAAAAAGAGTTGAAAACTCACAATATTTATTAATCAAAAACGTCTAGCCATTACAATGAAAGAAGTCGCCTATTTATAGGCTTTGGAAAAGAAAAAAACCTAATGAATCTAGGAGAATATTAATTACCTAAAATTAAACTAGGAAAGTAATAAAAGTTGTCTAACAATAAGAATCCTAATAAAAAAAAGGAAAACTAAAACATACTTTAAATAAGATAGACTTTCCAAGCCAAGGAAGGAGCAAGGAAAGTGCTAATAAAAGGAAAAATAAAACATACTTGAAATAAGATAGACTTTCCAAGCCAAGGAAGGAGCAAGGAAAGTGGGAAGAATACAAATCCCGTTTTTCTAAAGGCCCACTTTTGAAAAGTGCACTTTGGCCCCCAAAAGTCATCCATTTAGTATTAAAAGGCTCCCAAAATCATCCTTGAACTTATGGGCTCACTTTTTAAGGCTTTTGCTTCCAAAAAATGTCATTTAAGCCCTCAAACTTTCCTAAACATGTTGGACTTCAATCATAGTCACCATATTGGCTTCTTCAATTGACTTCCATGCTTGGGTTTGTTTTTGAACTTGCAACATAAGGCTTGCTAAAGCTTGTTCATCCTTTTAGCCCTTGCTCTTGTTATTGGACCATCTTGAATCATCAATGGATCATTATTGTTGGCCTTGCTTGTTGGACCCTTGTTGACATCACTTGGTGGTCCTCCATCACCATGTCTTTAATGCACAACGACCTGTCCTGTTTGGACAACGACGACCTCCACCGCGGCAAACCCACAAACCACAAGGTGTTCGGGGAAGACGTTGTCGTTTTGGTAAGAGACGCGCTCCTAGCCTTTTTGTTTGAGCACTTAACGACGGCAACTAAAGGGACGTCGGCGGATAAATTGTAAGGGTCAAAAGGTTTAGTTGCAGGCCAAGTGGTTGATATATGTTCTGAAGGAGCTATTGATGCTGCCGTTGAGCAACTGGAATTCATCCATGTGCACAAAACAATTACTTTCTGTGGTTCTGGGAGCAATCTTGGGAGGTGGGTCAGATGAAGAAGTGGAGAAACCATTTTCTTTTGTTACGTGCATTGGGTTGTTGTTTCAAGTTGTGGATGACATTCTTGATGATACAAAGTCTACGGAAGAATTGGGGAAGACGGTCAGGAAAGACATTCATTCACCGACAAATGAGAGAGAGAGAGAGTATGTGGGTGGGGGCAGTGAGATTTGGAGGAAATTAACAAAAATACCCCTCATAAAATAGTTCCGTTAATCAAATTAACTGCTCCCGTTAAAAAATTAGATGAAAAGTTAACGGGAGGGACCACATTGGACTCAAATTGTTAGTACACTAGTCAATTTTAGGATATTAGGAGTAAGGGGTGAAATCGATTACTAACTCATAGTACATTGGTCATTTTTATAATTTTCACAATAATTAATGTATAAACTGTAACCTAATGTAACAATACTCTATAGTATAATATATTACACTATTTTTGAACACTATTTATAAATAGTAAAATATCAATATTTATAAATAGTTGTAGTTACTATACACAAATAGTAATTTGGTTGAAAATTACGTATAAAAAGGGTTGTACGGATTTATTATTTGGTGACTAAGATATACAACTCTCTCTCTCCTCTTTCTTCAATTCTCTCTTCGTCTTTGTATCATTCTTTCTAAATTTGTAATTTTACAATTATTATTTTATAATATATTATCAGCACGAGCGCTCTAAGCTTTCCTGAGTATTTTCAAAATGTAAAATTTTTTACAAATATGTTCCTTTTATGATACGCTACTGATTTATTTTAATATCGTATATCACCATGATTATAAAAGGGAATGGCTATGCCTCCATTTATAATATTTTGGTGAGATGATGAAATAAAATTTTATTATTTTACGCAATCTATATATATTGGTTGATGCTTGAGCGAAAATAACACCAAACTACAAACTGAATATATATTATTATGAATAGTTATGCTTTCTGTTTGCTATGAATAACACTACCACTTATTCTCAAACATCTGCACGAAAGGTTTACCGACTAATGTGGCGTGAATATAATATATGTACATAATATTAATGCATGAACCTATAATGTACCGTAAAAGTGTCTTTCATTGTCTTGACTTAAAATTCCCTTACTTGTGACTGTTTGTACATGCACGACTAATTAATGAGATGCAAATTTTTCTTAACCAACAGTAGACTACAACCATACTAGGTTGAAAAAAATGATACGGAACAATAAATGATCATTGACTTAAAGATAAATTGTAGACAATTCAGTATGACCATAAACTTGACGTTTGTATGGCCATAAACTTGCCGTTTGTTTTATACCAATAATAATAATAACAATAATAATAACAATAATAATAACAATAATAACAATAATAAGAATAACAATAATAAGAATAACAATAATAATAATAATAATAATAATAATAATAATAATAATAATAATAATAATAATAATAATAATAATAATAACAATAACAATAACAATAACAATAACAACAATAACAATAACAACAATAACAATAACAACAATAACAATAACAATAACAATAACAATAACAATAACAATAACAATAACAATAACAATAACAACAATAACAATAATAACAATAACAATAATAACAATAACAATAATAACAAGAACAATAACAACAAGAACAAGAACAACAAGAACAAGAACAACAAGAACAATAATAATAACAAATAATAATAACAAATAATAATAATAACAACAATAATAACAACAACAATAATAACAACAACAATAACAACAACAACAACAACAACAACAACAACAACAACAACAACAATAACAACAACAACAACAACAACAACAACAACAACAACAACAACAACAACAATAACAACAACAACAACAACAATAACAACAATAATAATAATTATTATTATTATAATTATAATTATAAAAATTATTATAATTATAATAATTATAATTATAATTATAATTAATTATAATAATAATTATAATAATAATTATAATAATTATAATAATAACAATTATAATAATAATAATAATAATAATAATTATTATTATTATTATTATAATAATAATTATTATTATAATAATTATTATAATAATAATTATTTTAATAATTATAATAATAATTATAATAATTATTATTATAATTAATTATAATTATAATTATAATTATTATAATTATAATAATAATAATAATAATAATTATTATAATTATAATTATAATTATTATAATTATAATTATAATTATAATTATAATTATAATTATAATTATAATAATAATAATAATAATAATAATAATAACTTTTACATTTTATTTTTCTCTCTCCTCCAACGGCTACATAACGGTTAGTTAACGGCCATATTTTATTTTTACCCTATAAATACAACCGCATTTCATTCAATAATTTACTCATATTTTCACCTTGATACAAATTTCCAATCCTTATATCTTCCTCCACGCTTGGCATTCATTATCGTACTGGTTGTTGCATGCATCATATTAGTTTTTAGTGCTGATTATGCTCCAAATGATTTTTGACTTTTTTTCTCAGTCTTTGTATTATTTATTATATGTTAGCAGTAGCAATAGCTTTCAACATGTAATAATTATTGAGCACATTTGCTTTTAATATAAATAATTTTTTTATGTTTTTGAATGCCAAAATATTAACAATATGCATGTATGTTTTGTTTTAGTTTTTCACCATTACAAATCTAGTCAAGCTCGAATTTGAAACACTCGACATCACTGGAAAAAATTAAATGTCCTGGGTCCTAGATGCCGAAATTCATCTAGATGCAAATGGTCTGGGAGACACTATCCAAGAAGATAATAATGCAACTATACAAAATAAGGCCAAAGCCATGATTTTTATCCGTCGTCATTTAGATGAAAGCTTAAAAACCGAATACCTCACGGTGAAAGATCCATTAGTCTTTTGGAAGAATTTGCAAGAAAGGTATAACCACCTGAAGTTGGTTGTACTTCCAAAAGCTCGTTATGCATGGATGCATTTGAGACTTCAAGATTTTAAATCCATAAGTGATTATAACTCTGCAGTGTTTAAAATCACTTCTCAGTTAAAATTATGTGGCAAAATATTACTGATGAAGATATGCTTGAGAAAACTTTCTCCACCTTTCATGCCTCGAGTTTACTCCTCCAACAGCAATATCGAAAAAAGGGTTTCAAAAAATATTCTGACTTGATTTCGTGCTTTCTTGTGGCCGAACAGAATAATGAATTGTTGATGAAAAATCATGAATCACGACCTACTGGCTCTACTGCATTCCCTGAAGTGAATGCAACATCATCAGATCATAACCATGGACGTAACCATGGATATAGTCGAGGTTGTGGCTGTGGCCGTGGTCGTGGACAAGGAATGGGAAGAAAATTCCAACCCTATAATAATAAGATCGATAATGGGGAGAAACGAGGAAAAGGTGAGGGTGGCACTAGTACGAATAAATATCAAAAGGATGATATTTGTTATCAATGTGGTATGAAAGGACATTGGTCAAGAACTTGTCGTACGCCAAAGCATTTTGTTAATCTTTATCAGGAATCACAAAAGGCCAAAGGGAAAAATGTTGAAACAAATTTCATCACGAGTGATTCTGATGATATCACTTATGGACTAGATGATATGAATTACATGGATATGACCGATATGATGGTGAATTCTAAAGAAGAAAATTACTACCACGAAAAATAGTTTTTCATGAGTCATTATATGTGTTTTCTTAATTAGTGGGACATTTTCTTATGTACGAGTGTTATATGCCTTTTTGTTTTTCCATATGTAATGGTTCATTGGTATAATATTATTTTGAATTCTTAGTCTATATATATTTTGTGTTATATCTTAAATAATATTTTGCAGCTATTTATTCATCCTCTTTCCCTCCCTTATTTGAAATAGACCATAAATATGTTTCAATCCAAAATTCGAGAAGGTGACTTGTGTCTTGCAGACAGCGCTACAACACATACTATACTTAAAGATGAGAAATATTTTTCTCATCTGAATATTGACGAAGCAAACGTCAATACTATATGCGGTAGTGCTAAGATAATTAAGGCATCTGGAAAAGCAATTTTTATAATGTCTGGAGGCACAAGATTCACGATAAGTAATGCATTGTTCTCTCCTAAATCCCAAAGAAACTTGTTAGGTTTCAAAGACATTCGTCTGAATGGATATCATATTGAAACCATGAATAAAGAAGATAATGAATATCTTTGCATTACATCAATCACTTCCGAAAGCAAGTGTATGTTGTAAAAATTACCTGCTCTATCATCTGAATTGTATTGCACAAATATAAGACTATTTGAATCATATGCTACTGTAAACCTGAAGTTTACAGAAACATTTAAAGCTTGGCATGATCGGTTAGGACATCCTGGCTCAATAATGATGCGAAGAATCATTGAGAATTCTAGTGGTCATCCATTGAAAAACCAGAAGATTTTTCAATCTCATGAATTGTCTTGTGATGCTTGTTCTTAAGGAAAATTGATAATAAGACCATCACCAACCAAAGTTGTTACTGAATCACCAAAATTTTTGGAACGAATTCATGGTGATATATGTGGACCTATTCATCCAGCATGTGGACCATTTCAATATTTTATGGTATCAATTGATGCATCTAGCAGATGGTCACACGTATGTCTATTATCAACTCGCAATGTGGCATTTGCCGATTTCTTGCGCAAATAATCAAATTGAGAGCACAATTCCCAGATTATATGATCAAGAAAGTTAGACTTGATAATGCTGGTGAATTTACTTTTCAAGTATTTGATGATTATTGTATGGCAGTGGGCATTGATGTTGAACATCCAATAGCTCATGTTCATACACAAAATGGTTTGGCTGAATCATTGGTTAAACGTCTCCAACTTATTGCGAGACCATTGATAATGAGAACAAAGCTTCCTATTTCTGTATGGGGACATGCAATTTTGCATGCTGCTGCACTGATTTGCCTTAGGCCAAGTGCATATCACAAGTACTCCCCGTTACAGCTAGCATTCGGGCGAGAACCGGATCTGTCCCATCTTAGAGTTTTTGGGTCTGCTGTATATGTACCCATTGCTCCACCACAACGTACAAAAATGGGACCACAAAGGATATATATGTTGAGTATGAATCACCTTCGATAATCAAGTATCTTGAACTGAAAATAGGTGACATTTTTACGGCCCGTTTTGCCGATTTTCAATTCGATGAAGGTAAATTCCCACGGGAAGAAGGGAAACAAATGGTAAAGGATATCAAATGGTGTACATCATCATTATTACACCTTGATCCTCCCACAAAGCAACGTGAACTAGAAGTTCAAAAGATCATACGTTTGCAGAATATAGCAAATCAATTACCAGATGCATTTACAGACACAAAAAGGGTGACGAAGTCACATATAGCTGTTGTAAATGCTCCTGCTCAAATTGAAATTCCAAAAGGGCTACCCAACAACGAAATGACAAATGAGTCCAAAATTCGCCTGAAGCATGGACGACCAATTGGTTCAAGGATAAAAATCCTCGAAAGAGGAAGGGGATTGAAAAACCCAAATCAAATGAGTGTATTCCAAAAGAATCACACGAACAAGAGAACCAAGGAATCCCTAATGATAACTATGAGATTTCCATTAATTACATGAATAATGGAAAAATATGGAATCGAGATAAAATAGGGGAGATCAATGAAATATTCTCTTATTCAGTATCACAAGACATTAATAACGAGAACGATGATCCAGAACCGAAATCGGTATCTGAATGTCAAAAGAGGCACGACTGGATCAAATGGAAAGATGCCATACATACTGAATTAAATTCGCTTAACAAACGAAAGGTATTTGGACCTATCGTTCTCACACCTGAAGCTGTGAAACCTATTGGAAACAAATGGGTTTTTGTTCGAAAGCGCAATGAGAATAATGAGATTGTAAGGTACAAAGCTTGCCTTGTTGCACAAGGATTCTCTCAAAGACCTGGAATTGATTATGAAGAAACATATTCTCCTGTTATGGATGCTATTACGTTCAGATACCTGACCAGTTTATCAGTTTCAAAAAATCTAGAGATTCGTCTCATGGATGTAGTAACGACATATTTATACGGGTCATTGGATGCCAATATTTACATGAGAATTCCTGAAGGAATCAAGTTACCTGAAGCAACGAGCTCAAAGCCTAAAGAACTATGTGCAATTAAATTGCAGAGATCATTGTATGGGCTAAAGCAATCCGGACGCATGTGGTATAATTGTTTGAGTGAGCAATTATTGAAAAACGAATATGTGAATAATCAATTATGTCCATGTGTCTTTATTAAGAAAACGACAGTTGGATTTGTAATTATCGCTGTCTATGTTGATGATCTGAACATTATTGGAACTCCAAAGGAGATTCAAGAAGCTGTTACATACCTGAAGGGAGAATTTGAAATGAAGGATCTTGGGCAGACCAAATATTGTCTTGGCTTACAAATAGAACACTTACATAGTGAAATATTTGTCCATCAGTCCAATTATACAAAAAGGGTCTTGAAACATTTTAATATGACAAGGCAAATCCCCTTACTAGCCCCATGGTTAACCGATCATTGAATGTTGAAAAGGATCTGTTCCATCCTTGTGATGATAACAAAGAAATACTTGGTCCTGAAGTACCATACTTGAGTGCGATTGGAGCTCTTATGTATCTTGCTAATTGTACCCTGCCAGATATAGCATTTGCTACTAATCTATTGACAAGATACAACTCATCCCTTACGCGAAGACATTAGAATTGGATTAAACACGTATTTCGTTATCTCCAAGGAACAATCGATCTGGGATTATTTTATCCCAGTAATTCAAAGCATGAAATAATTGGGTTTGCAGATGCATGTTATTTATCTGATCCCCATAAGGCTAGATCACAGACTGGTTATGTTTTCACGATGGGTGGTATAACAATATCTTGGCGTTCTCAAAATCAAACACTAGTTGCTACATCTTCAAATCATGCTGAGATGATTGCACTTCATGAAGCGAGTAGAAAATGTGTATGGCTTAGATCCATGACTCAACACATTCAAGAAGTCAGTGGACTACCAGTCAATAAAGACCCGACAGTGATATTTGAAGATAATGCTGCATGTATTGCTCAGATGAAAGAAGGATACATTAAGAACGACAGGACCAAACATATTCCCCCAAAGTTCTTCTCGTACACTCAAGAACTTGAAAAGAACAAGGAAATTAATATTCAGTATATTCGGTCTAGTGACAATGCAGCAGATCTATTTACGAAGGCACTCCCTACTAAAACCTTCAAAATGCATGTTCGTAATATTAGGATGCGGAACCTACGAGATTTGCAAAAATGATTATCCTTGTCAACTCGAGGAAGAGCTCGTATGGCTGTACTCTTTTTCCCTTATCATGGTTTTTTTCCCACAGGGTTTTTCCTGGTAAGGTTTTTAACGAGGCAGCCTATGCTCATGATTTGGACTTAAGTTATGCAATCTTTTTCCCTTTTGTCCGATTTTTCCCTACTGGGTTTTTCGGCTTAAGGTTTTTAACGAGACAAACTTATCCAACTTACAGTGCTACATCCAAGGGGGAGTGTTATGAATAATTAATGTATGGATCGTAGCACAATGTAACAATACTCTATAATACAATATAGTACACTATCTTTGAACACTATTCATAAATAGTACAATTTCACTATTTATGAATAGTAGTAGTTACTATGCACAAATAATAACTTGGTTGAAAATTGCCTATAAAAAGGGTTATATCAATTCATTGCTCGGTGACTAAGATATACAACTCTCTCTCTGCTCTTTCTTCAATTCTCTCTTCGTCTTTGTATCATTCCTTCTAAATTTGTGATTCTACAATTATTATTTTATAACAACCAACAATTTATGGAAAGCGCCATTATTACCCTCTTTCTTATAAATACACCATTTTTTTTTAACAATCTCCCACAATAATTTTATATCAATCTAATTTATTAATACATTACCCATATATTTCCTTTTTTACCCTTTTCTAATAATTCATTTTTCTTTTCCTTTTTCTTTTCTTCTAAACCGACCCCCCCCCACACACATACGACAGAACCCCCCTCTGACAGTCTCCCTCCCTCATCTCCGGCAATCCCTCTCTTTCTCTCTCTCTCTCTTTTCTTCTCAGATCTAACGTATTTCCATCAATCTGTGTTCCCCTCCCCCATTCTCTCTCTCTCTCTCTTTTTTTGAAAACCCTTTGAAAAAAATCAAAGATTTCTTGTTCGGTCCTGGGTTTCCGTACAACCAAGTCTTGTTCTCGGTTGTTCGGTCATCTAGGACCGAATAAGAAATTTTTGATTTTTTTTAAAGGGTTATCAAAAAAGAATGAGGGAATGAGGGAGAGGGGAAGAAGGAGAGAAGGGAGAGGGGAGCGGAAGAAGGAACTGGAAAAAAAAAATAGGGGGGGTGTGGAAGAACAGACGAGAAGGGATAGGGGAGGGGACTTGGCCTCAGCAGTGGAACTCCACTCCTCCAGTACTTCATGGAGTTTCATGAGGGAGGGAGAAGGGGAAAGGGAAGAAGAAGGAAAGGAAAAAAAAAAGTACAGGGTATTAACGTGTTTTTAAATGATGAGATTTTTGTAATTAATTTTTAGGGGAGTATATTTATAAGAAGAGGGGGTGTTAATAGCCCTCCCCACAATTTATTAAGCTTACTTTATCATTTTTTTTTCATACTTTAATCGCTACTAAATCCGTCCCAAAATAATTGTTGTTTTAGCAAAGTTTTTTTTTTTCCAAAATAATTGTCATTATAGGATTTCTAGAAACATTTGACCATATTTTGCCTAATTTGCTCTTATTTATTACTCTCATTAAAGATGGTTGGTAAGAAGAAAGATAAAAAGTATTCCTACAACTTATCTACAATAATTGAACTTAAATAGGGGTAGATCGGTCTTTTTGAAAGGTTCCTTAATCTGTGTGTAAATTGATAAAACAACAATTATTTTGAGAGAGAGGTAGTATATTTAAACATAAGTAGGTCTGTTAATAGATCGGATATGCATCTGATATAGGTATATTCGAATTCGATCTAAAATCTTATATTGTAGATCTAATTTGATTCATTAATCCGACGAATCAAATGTATGTTAATCAATATACGAATTCGTTACTAGTTGATATATCCTACAAAATATCTCATCTGATCCGAAATATATATATATAGACACACACACACACACACGAATCAAATGTTGGTGAGGATGCCTTAGGTTGTGACACCTCACCAACTTTTGTATTTCTCTCAATTCTCGAGCCTCAAAGTAAGCTTGACTATCGGAGTGATGTGGTTTTTTATTTTTAAGTCATTACCAAATAACTATATCTAATAATAATAAGTTTGATAATAGGTATAATAGTAATACATAATACCTTCATCTAATTACCTTCTTCTAATTATCAATAGGATTTGAACCCACACCCTATTAAATATGAATATACACTTTAAACCAACTCAACCAATTATATTATATGTAAAGATTTTAAAAATTATTAAATTATTCTATAAATTAATTTATAATATAAACCAATTTTTATTTTTATAAATGTTACTCTTTCCATGTCAAATTATGAGTCTCATATTCTTATTTAAGACGACCTAAAATAATATTTATAAAATGTGATACATATCAACAAAATTTTAAATCATTTCATTCAATATTGATGTTTTTTTAAAATTTTTTATATACGTGTAAATTTTTTTTTCACATTAATAGTATATCAAAAATATGTAAATATAGTATCCAACTAAACCTTTCTAATCATTGAATGATCTTTAAAAATTATTTTAAGAAATATAATTATATTCAATCCTTAAACAATTCTTCTTTGTTCAGAAAAAAAATTATTTCTTCAATATGTCCCAAAGTAAATATTTATTTTTTATTTAGTAAAAATTCTTCAAATATATGTCTAAAATATCTTTATTAAGTGCAAGATGAAAAAAAAAAAGAAACACAACAATTTGATATCATTAAAGAATACTTAAAAAAAATTAAAAAAATGTATAGAAACGAAAATACATTTATTGACCACCAATAAAAAATACTTATTCTGAAACAAAAATACTATAATAAACGATCACCAATTTACATATATTGACAACACTTAACTTTTGTCTGACATTAAGTAAACAAACACATAGATTCAATAATGATAATTTTTTTCAAAAATATTTCTAAAATGTATTAATTAATCTCAAAATCAAATTAAACCCGTGCGGAGCACGGGCTCTAGAACTAGTTTTATTATAAAATAAAGATTATACCACTACCAACTATATTCATGATTAGTATATGTACTATGTATTTTTTATATTTTTTTGGTACATTGGGAAAGGAAAAAAGACAAACAAACTAGATCTACAAAAGAGCTAAAACCTAGGGAAAGCAACTCCCCTGCTATTTATACTCAATGGAATACGAATATCTTCATTGGGTTCTGACAAGTGCGTTAAATGAATGTCTTGATTAGCTCCTATTGTAACACCCACATCATTTACATCATTTATATCATTCATATCATTCGCATGTCTTGCGTATATCATCTCATTTAATGTCACTCACGTTTCATTTGCATTCCACGTTTAGAACATTGTGCATACATGTTGATATCATGTGTTTCGTATACCTTGAATTGTTATTTAATTCTTGTTATTGATCGTCCTTGAGATGTGTTGAACTTCTAGCCTTGTTATCGGTCTTTTCGGAAACCTTTCTCGAGTTTTTTGACCTTTCCATAGACTTAGTAAGCCGTACTCATGCCCAATTCGTACTCAAGGTCTTCTGTAAGCTCCCCAAAATCTTGGGGGTAAACCTAGCGTAATAGTCTGACACTATCGGAACTGGTATCCCATGTAACCAGACAAATCCATCCATATTTCCTCTAGCAATAATTGCAATACTTCCCTTAAATATTTTTCATGCTCATCCTGAGAACTTGAAGTAAACCAAGATATTCGGAATAGACACAATCACCCACCGATCAAGAAACTCTTGAGAGACTCCAATCAATAAATCCTTAAATACAGTTGGGGCATTCGTTAGTCCAAACATCATTACCAAAACTCGTAGTGCCTTGTACCTCCCGTTTTCTGATCGTATCTGCTTTCGCGTATTACTATTGGGATAACCAAACTTTATCATAAAAGCAAATGACTTATCCATCCCAAAAATTACATTGAAATTCTTAATGTCTAAAGTAAACAAATCAATAGGCATTACTCAACCCCCAACTCCAAGGCAAGATCTAAATATTGAGGTTACAGAAGTGGGCCCCTTATAGTCGACATATCTATAACTAAATCAACATCTAAGTTCTGAGGTGACAATTTATAAATCGTGCAATTTATACCATCAATTCTAAGTGTAAAACACTAGGATCAATAAGAACTTAAACGTCACAAAGACAAGGTTGTACGGTACCTACCACTATATCATGGTTGTCCGAGCACACAAGGTAGCCAGAAGTCACAACACTAGATAGGAAAACAAACTGCTATCTCACAATCGCTAAATAGGAATGATGCATATCCACTACGCATATTATAATAAGGTATGACAAAACTTTCTAACAGTTCTCAGACACAAACATGAATGTGTCATGCTTTTATAGAGTTAAAACATAATTCAAAAGTATACGAAGATGACTTCCTTCAAATAATATCACTAAAACTAGTTGGTTTCTGAATTCAAAACAACAACCCCAAAATCGCGTCAAAATGTTTCAAGAAATTAAGAGAAAACTAACTCTAATGTTCAGGCTACTCTTCAGCTATAAACTACCCTAACTAAATTATTCATTCTTTTGGTACTCTACAGGTTGAGCACCATTCGCGATCGTGGTATCAATCCTCCGCTACTTCTTAAAATTTGACTTGTCCTTTTCTTGACCACGCGTACACTTGCCTTTAAGTGGCTCCTGGCAGTACTTAATCTTATGCCCGATTTTCCCGCAGTTGAAACATGATCCACTAATCCGGTAACAGTCTTTTGCATGGTGACTCTTGCCACACCAAAAACACTTTATCTTCTTTGTTACCCCTTGACCCTGGATAGGAATATTCTTTCTCTTAGCCTTCATAACTTCTTTAAGTACTTACTTCATATAATAGTTACGTTCTTCATAAGCCTTTCTAACTTCCTCTACAACTTGTATCCGAGTTGCACCTAGCTCAGCTTTCATTGCATTCAATTGTTCCTCTAAGCGTTCAACCATATCTCGTTGTCCGATTGGTCCACTTCCACTTACATGGTTAGGTCCACCACAATACCCATGTGTGATTCTTGTCTCCATATCACCGGTCCTCGAATGAAAAGGCTCCTCTTGTCCATTAAGCTGCAAATTAAGCCTCATCGCCATTCCAACAAAAATCTCGACTTCTGAGAGCTGCTTAGTTGACTTCTCCAATTCTTGATCCACTCTGTCCATCAACGTCTCTTCACCCATCATTCTCTGATACGACATCCTAAAATCATCATAGACTGCAACTTTCAATAAATTATTCAGATGAGCACATTAACCTTGAAATTTGAACCAGACTCCAATATTCAACTCAATCAACTATTTTCTTTAAATTCCAAGAACGTGACACATGTTCAAGATATATATATATATATATATATATATATATTCTTATAACCCAACTCATATAATTTATCCACTGGGAATATCAAAATGATCCCCTAATATACTTACCAAGTAAGATACCCTACCTTAAGAGGTCAAACTTAGGCTTATCTAACTATTTTTAGACCTATGTATCAAATATGATAAATTAAATCAATGATATTCAAAGGGCACGTATACGGAAAAGAATTTTCTTCCAATTCTATAATTAAATACCATTTTCTCTGGATTTAAACGAAACTCATTCTTTCGCAAATAAAAGGATGATGGCCTACTCATGTTCCTAAGAGTCTTCATTACTCGTGTCATCCTTACGATGCATTGACCGTATCACTTTCCTAAATATCCAACAGTGATGCTAATATCAATAAAGTAATGTGGTAATGATACCTATGTGGAAAATCATAATCTTAATTCTACAATTATTTCCTAATTCTAATAGTTTCTAAGTTTCTAAACCTTCAGGACCTAAAGCCTATTGCTCTGATACCACTCTGTAACGCCCCAAACTCGGTACCAAGTTCCAGGTCTCACAGTTTGGCCACGTCACCGTCCAATAAATACTAACAGATACTATTCCCAATAAAACCATTGAAATTAAACATCCTAAAAAATTTATCAACATCCACAAAACCTCGTAGAGGAAATACTACAAATCTCGAAGTTAACGTAGCTTAACAAATCCCAAGTCATTACAAACTTTAAAGCCGAAACATAAAATTAAAACATAAAATCTATTCCACTATTGTCCCCACCGAGGTCTGCTTGTCCAAATGGGTTATTTCCATACCTACTTATGTCCTGAAAGAAAAGAGTAGGAAAAAGGGTGAGCGAACAATGCTCAGCAAGTTCATATACAACCCCTCCAGTTTCTAAGGAGGAGTTGACTTGAAGAGAAAATGAATAATCAAAATGGTATGTCGATCAAATAATAAAAGGGATGATTCTCCATCATCCGTAACATGAAATAATCATTTACCAAAAAGTAAATGTCCAAAGCAATATAACAGATATCAATACGATATTTCAAACGAAAGACAAGAGATACAAAAAACATAGCGAGAGGTCCAGCGACCGTCAACCGTCCCATACCGATTGGAAGCAACGGCCAACTCGCGGATACTCATAGTATCATATGAGCAAACAGGAATTCCAAACGAAAGCTACAGACTGCAAAATGACTACGAGAGGTACAGCTACCGCCAACCATCCCATACCAGTTGGAGATAGCGTCCAATTCGTGGACACTATGATCACATAAGTGGTCTCAAGACCTTAGTTAACCAAATAATGCAAAGAGTTTTGATGATTCACAAATTCGTATAAACAAAAGGGTATATCCGGATAACCGCACCACGGGCCAGGTGGTGTAAAGTATTCGTAACAATTTGTATCTCGTTGTACCGTAGTACCCCTGTGGCAGGTTGTTGACTTAGTGATCATAGTAAGATTTTCAATAAAGTATGTAATACCCTAAATTTGTTATGCTTTAGATGTTTGTCTTGTTGTGTGTTATTTAGATCTCAAATCGCTTTTTTTTTTTTAAATGTTTATTCGCTTCATGGTAAAGTTTTCAGTGCAAGTTTTGAAGATACAAGCAAATAAAGCAACAATCTAAAAAAATTGACTTGTCAAATGACACTATTTTTTTTGGGACGGAAGAAGTATATTGTATAAACATCAATAGTACTTCGATCATAACTAGTAAGTCCTATGTCTCGGACTGTAATTTTTCAAGCGTCGTTACAATCCCAATCTGGGCGTAATGTCGAGTATTACAACAGGAAGACGAGGCAAAAGTCAAAAGCATAGCCTTACTCTTTCATAATCATAACACGGGAACTTATTTTTTCGGGCAAAGTTGTGTCTGATCATTTATAAGAAGCTGGTCTTGAATTGTTGAATTTTATGGAGACAAGCTTGAGCCTTCTGAATAGCAGCATCCACTCCATCCCCATCTCTTCTTTTCTGATTCCCTTCACCACTACAGTCAGTCCTTTGAAGCTTTTCCTTGGCTGAACTGCCCTTCTTTCTCTTCTTCCTAGTTAAACGGCCTCACTCATCCCCTCCGACACGTGGCAGACACCTCGACAGTAAGGACGCCAGCTGGGGCCAACACCGAGGTAGCATGCGCCACACGGGTACAGCGACCTGGTGATTGCAACATGTTAGGTCGCCAGACTTCCAGCATATTTTCCCCGCGCCTCGACCTCGGAGACCCTCCGTGTGACCTGGAGACATGCCAGGTCGATCGCTTCACCATAAGAGCGACCTGATCACATGCGAGGCCGACCTCGACGTAGCCCCGCTCAATCCAGCCCACACACATGGCTTGCCCTTATTGGGTAGGAAGAAGGTACAGTCAGAAGTCTGCTCCGCTCTCCCACTTCCTGACAGGAAAGTACAAGGACCACCGTACGGTGAAAGGCCACGATCTCCTGAGCCTGACACCACCGCCTGCAGACACTAAGAGACAAAGAGTTGCACAGTTTTGGTCTCTCCGTTGTCTCCTCTTCATGACCAGAAATCACCTTCCGCCAGCCTATAAATACAGAGGTATGGACTCACCCTCAAGAGGATAGAACTTAATCACCAGCACACACCTTTGCACCTTTTAGCTCTCATTCATAACTCCAGCAATTCCTTGACTTCATTCACAGACCACGCTCTGTGAATCAGGTCACTTACAAACCAGAATACTGATTCTTACGCCAGAGGATTTTAGCTGGGACACCCCCAGCTCCCCTAACGGTGCTTCCCTCTTGTTCACATGTCACTATTTCATCCATTTCTCTCAAGATCACCAGAAAAGATTCCAGCAGCATTTGGCCAGTATCCAGCTAGACTATATATGTGGCTCTTACGTGGAACAGACGTGGTCACCGCTCACTTTTGGCGTGATTAGTTTGGTTTCGTTGCCGGGACCCTTTTCCAAATCCTCACGATTTCAGTGTGAACAAGTGAACAACGAATGACAACTTTAAAACAGCTGTCAAAACAAGCCCCCCCAACAGAAGCCTCAATGGTGCCCCCAACGGCACCTCCAGCGAGTCAACCCGGCGATCAGGTCGCCGGAACCTCGCCCATGGGGGCTTCTACCGGGCTACCGCTGCACGAGAACACCCGAGCTAAGAAAGTAGCCCGGGCGATGAAGAAAAGGCTAACAGGAAAGCTTCAGGCCACAAAGGAAAAAAGGCCGGTTAGGCCCGAACAGAGCAGGAAGATGGCTACTCCCCCTACCTCGGATGACGAGGATGGTTGTGACAAAGACGACCTACAGGTATTGGGAGAAAGGCGACCTCTCACACAACACGAGAAAGACTTAGCAGAGCTGGAGCACATACGTTGTGAAAAAGCCTACCAGAAGAAACGAAGAGAACTCGAACTGTGCGAGTATGAGCTGTTTCACAAGGTCGCAGCTTATGCGACCTGCGAGCTTATCCTGGATGTTCGACCCTGTCAGGACGGTCACCATGATGGCCGACCTGTTGGGAGAGAAGCTGGAGGCTCGAGAGTAGATGATTATAGCAGGGGATCCCGGATTGACGCTCAGAGGTTAAGTGCGAGGCACCGACTGGGGCAAAGAGTCGAAGACAAGCCGAGACTTAGTGTCAGGGAGCGTCTTGGGAAGACGGTGGAAGAGGAACCGAAGGGAAGTGTGCACACTCGGCTGGGGCCAAGAGTTAGAAACCCCAGCCCGACCAAGTCATACAGGTCAGCCTGCGTGGAAGTGAGCGAAGCTCGCTCAAAAAGACAAGAGTCACCCCGCGGCCATAGGTCGAAGCACGAGACCTTGTGGTGTGACACTTCCAGCAGCAGCGCTTCATCCCATCACTACCACAGGGACTACGGCCACGACCGTCGACCTAAGAGTAGGGAGAGAAGCGAAGACGCAGAAGAAGGGGTGTTACGAAAGGTCAAAGAGCGGCTGGAAGCCCTTGAGCGGGGAAAATTTGACAAACTCTCAAAAAACGTGACCACCCCCTTTTACAAAAGGATCAGGGACACCCCGCCAGATCACCGCCTCAAGTTACCCTCCCTAAAAAGTTATGAGGGGAACACGAATGCTCGCAGCCACGTCTCGAGCTTCGAGGCGAAGATGGGGGTATGTACAAGGGAGCTGGACTTGTGGTGTATCGTCTTTGTGAGCACATTCGGGGTCGTTCTTAAGTGGTTCGAGGAACTCGAGGAGGATTCGATTAGAGACTGGCACGACCTAAAAAAGGTCTTCTTGGAGAAGTACTCATCCGCTGGCGAGCTACTCAAAAGCGAGAGCGACCTATGTAGAATCAAGCAGCGAGTGGGAAAGTCTCTGGAAAGCTACCTGAAAAGGTTCAAGAGGGTTTCCGAACAGCTCCAGAGCGTCCCGGATAAAACCGTAATGGCTTTTTTTCAAGCAGGACTTCGGTCGACTAGACTCCTGTCGAAAATTGGGATGCGACCCCCAATCAACGGTGCTGAAATGTACACAGCAGCTCAGAGGATAGGGAATGTTGAAAAAACCCTGGAAGAGCAAGAAAAGGACAGCCAAAAACCCTCGGGAACCTCAAAGCCAAAGTCTGAGGATAAAGCCAGGGAGCAGAAACCCAGCAATGGCGGGAGCAACAAGAACAGAGGAAAGAGCAAATACCAAAAGAGGGAGTTCTACACCCCCTTGAATGCGAGCAGGGAACAAATCATGAATGTGCTCCTACAGGAGAACAGGATTCGCCGACCTCCACCACTGAGAGAATCCTCAACCCACGCGATCCAAGTAAGCGATGTGCCTATCATAAGGACATTGGGCACACTACTGAGGATTGCATCCAACTCAAGAAGGACATCCAAAGGCTGATCGATAAAGGGAAACTCAGGAGGTACGAGCAGAGAGATAGAAATAATAGAGGAAGGCCGAGGGAGGCCCCGAGGAACAACACTGAAGAGGACGAGATCCTAATTAATACGATCACGGAAGAGTGGTCAAGTATCACCAAACTGAAAAACACGATCAACAGCCTCAACCACGTCGTCAGCCCGCCTCGCGTTTGGGGGGAAAGTGGGATCACCTTCCTTCCTAGCGAGCTCGCAGCTAACCCAACAGCAAAGGGCCAGCCTCTGACCGTGGAAGCAAAAATAGGGAGAGGAAGAGTAAAAAGGGTATTAATTGACACAGGAGCGGGGAAGGACATTTTGTACTACAAATGTTTTCAAGCACTTGGTTTGGGGAGCTCGCATTTAACCCCAAGTGGTGTCAAGCTCGAAGGCTTTACAGGGCATAAGGTCGCCGTCAAGGGAACAGTCGACCTGAAGGTCACCCTCGGCACAGGAAGCAACACCCGCTCCGAGATCGTAACTTTCCTTGTCCTCAACATCCCCTCTCCTTATAATGCAATTCTAGGCCTCCCCGCCCAAACAAAATTTGATATGGTGATCTCCCCGGCCCACCAAAGGATCAAGTTCCCAACTGACAGCGGGGTTGGGGAAGTAAAGAATGATCCGAGGAGCACCTTGAATTACTTGCTCGATGAAAAGAGGGCCGAGGAAGCTCAAAGGAAAGGAAAGGGAAAGATGACGATAGTCGTAGTAGATATCGAGGACACAAAAGAGGGTCACCTCGGTAAAAGAGTTAGATCGGTTTTGGTTTCGAACGAGCTTGAAGGAGGAAAAGGACCAAGCCTGACTGAGCAGGCATAGCAATTAATGCGAGTTGGGCGGCCCAACTCGCACCCTGACAAAAGCACAGGCGACGACATGCTTGACGTGCCCGACGTGGGTGCCGAGCATGCCGACTCGAACCTGGTCGCTGTCAAGGGGAGAGGAAAGGAGCCCGACTTGCTCCCTGACAAAAGCACATGCGACGACATGCTCGACGTGCCCGACGTGGGAGCCGAGCATGCCGACTCGAACCTGGTCACTGTCAAGGGGAAAGGAAAGGAGCCTGACAAGATTGTCACTATAGAAAGCCTGAACACAGAGATTAGCCGAACATTCAGCCTCACGAAGATTTTGATGAAGTAGTCACTAACTTCGACTTCCCTGAACAAAAGATAAAGGTTGGACTAGAGATTGACGAGCAGAAAAGGGAGGCTATCATTACTTTCCTCAGAGAAAACACAGACGTATTTGCATGGACCGCCGAGGACATGGAAGGGATCAGTGAAGAGGTCGCAGTTCACAAATTGAATGTCGATCCAAGTGTGACACCTGTTTAGCAACGACCGCGAGTTTTTTCCCCTGAAAAACAAGCGGCGATCAAGGAAGAGGTCGACAAATTACTCAAGGCAAAGATAATCAAGGAGGTCTTTTACCCAACCTGGATAGCGAATGTTGTGATGGTCAAAAAGATCAGTGAGAAGTGGAGAATGTGCGTTGATTTCACCAACCTGAACAAAGCATGCCCCAAAGACTGGTACCCGCTGCCAAGGATAGATCAGTTGGTGGACGCGATAGCAGGCCACAAAATCCTTAGCTTCGTTGATACATATTCAGGCTATCACCAAATACGCATGTGGTTAGCTGACCAAGAGTTAACAGCCTTCAGAGCAACAGGAGCAATCTATTGCTACAACATGATGCCCTTTGGGCTTAAAAATGCGGGGGCCACTTATCAGCGTATGGTGAATAGTGTGTTCGGGGATCAGCTCGGAAGAAACGTGGAAGCCTATATTAATGATATGGTCATCAAGACCAAACAGGCTAACCACATCGAAGATTTGAAAGAAACCTTTGAAAATCTCAGGAGGAACAAAATGAAGCTGAACCCGGCGAAATGCGCCTTCGGGGTAAAAGCAGGGAAGTTCCTGGGCTACATGGGAAACTGATAAGCTCGTAATTGTATATATTTTTCCCCATATTTTGCCCCCATTTTATATGAATTGCATATTGATATTGCCCTAGGAATTGCATTTATTGTGATTTTATTATGTTTCAGGTCTATGGGCATGAATTCAAGCTTTAAAGGTTCAATTCATAGCATTATGGGAGATTCAAGGCAGCATGTTGAAGAATTGCATTGATAAAAGCCATTCAGTCAACTTTCGTCAGAGCCCGTTAAGTGTTTCAAAGAGAAAAGAGGCTAACGGAGTCTAACGGAGCTGACTTGGGACTAAATTGCAAGGCCTGGGAGGATAGGGACTGCGCCTCGCTTTTAGAAGAAATCAGGGGGACCGGAGCAATAATCAGGAAACCAGGGGCACCGCTGCAATAAGCTGAAACTCCTTCATCTGTGCGCTGTCATCTCCTCCGCCCGCCACGTGTCCCAGCCTTGCCCACAGCTGACCCGCGAGTTCTGGAAGCGGAGCTCCGGATCCGGCCCTGCTCCAGCCCAGTTCGCTCCGCCCTTCCTGCCCGTTTTCCCTCTCAGGTTGACCCTTTTTCCCGTGGATGGTCCGCGGTCTTCCTTGATTGAGCGCCCCTTTCCTCAGCCGTGACCCAAGACCCATTTCCTCTATTTTCAACCGAATTCCCTTTGTTTTTAATTGTTAAAAGCCTACCCAAATGTCTCTTTTACCCTTCCTTAGCTTGTAGAATACTCTAAAAATCTTGGAGATCATTTTGGCTAAGAGGGAGATCAGATTGAAGAAAAAAGAAGAGAGAAAGAACAGAACACGGAAGGAAGAAAAAAAAAAGTGGCAGCTCATTTTGGGAGATTTCATCATCTTTCAACTAGATTTTGTCAAAGGAATGCTAAAGGATTCTCACAAAAATCTCCATTGAAGTATTGTATTTTATACTCTTTATCTTTAATAACATTATGCAATATTTTCTTGGAATATTTGTGTGTAATTTTTCTTGCATTATGAGCTAATTTTCTATAACTAGGATTGTGATGAATCTCCATTTTTGAAGCATGATCTAGTATTTTTCACTCTCCTAACTTAACTACATTTTATGCTATGGTTATTATTTTGTTGTTCTTAATGCTTTTAATTACTTGATCACTAATTAAATGATTTTAAAATTATTTTGTGTGAGTGAGAGCTACCATCACAATTTGGATCACGCAATTTAGTAGTTGATGTTTTATAGCATAGAGATATAGCACAAAACTCAATATCCGTTTTTGAGAACTTGATTTTCATGCTATTTTCGCACCTAGCTATACGTTGCGAGAGCCCGTAGTTAGGTGGGGAGATTAGGGTTGCTATCGGAGTGAGAGCTCGTAGTGACTATTTTTGTGTTCTCGGATACCATAGTAAATTGTAGAAAAGTTATGGAGAGTGGACTAATTGGTCAAGTGGATAATTTGGAGTGAAATCATAATCCTAGTGTTTTAACTTTGATAATCATCGTTTCACCAGTGTTTGTGTGATTTGCGTTTCCCCATTGCTCGTTTTACTTGCTTTAATTTAGTTATAACATCTCAACTCAATTTCAATCGTTTGGATAAAGTTAAAAATCCTAATTTTAGTATTCACGAAAATAAATGTCATAATTGTCCTTGTGGGTTCGACTCGTGCTTACGCACTTTACTACTTGTTGTCGATCGGGTACTCTTGCCCGTAGTATTTGCATATTCGTTTTGCGAACCAACAGAAACGAACGGGGAATAGAGGCAAACCCCAAAAAAATTCAAGCCCTGGTCGATATGAGAGCTCCCAGCTCGGTCAGAGAGGTTCAGCATCTAAATGGACGAATAACTGCGTTGGGAAGATTCATCGCGAAGTCTGCGGAGAAAAGCTTACCATTTTTCAAAATCTTGAGGAGCATCAAGAGGTTCGCTTGGAATGATGAATGTGATAAGGCTTTCGCCGAGCTGAAAGAGTATCTGGGCAGCCCGCCCCTACTCTCCAGTCCGGTACCTGGAGAAACCTTGTTTGTCTACCTCGCAGCCTCAGATACAGCGGTAGCCGCGGTTTCGCTAAGGGAGGAAAGCTCGGTCCAAAAGCTAGTTTACTATATCTCACACGCGTTGATAGATGTGGAGACGAGGTACTTGAACGTAGAAAAGGTGGTACTGGCATTGGTAGTGGCCGTAAAGAAACTGACTTACTACTTTCAAGCTCATACCATAGTGGTGTATACCGATCTTCCCCTTAGACAGATTCTGCACAAGCCCGACGTAGCGGGGAGGATGATGAAATGGTCAGTAGAGCTCTCTGCTTACGACATCACTTACGAGCTGCGCAAAGCCATCAGGGCCCAAGTGCTCGCAAATTTTATTGCAGAAACTTCATTTGTAAAAGAGGAAAACCCGACCACAGAAACCACTGAACAAGGTACCTTGACATCGCCTCCCAGCCTGCCCAAGAAAAGAAAAGCTGCGAGCTCTGCGCAACCACGACCAGCACAGTACTGGACGCTCCACGTCAATGGCTCCTCGAGCAAGTCGGGTAGCGGGGCAGGGCTGTCCCTGCGCCCACCAAATAGGGAAGAAATCAGTAAAGCATTAAGGTTCAAATTCCCCGCGTCGAACAACCAGGCAGAATATGAAGCTTTGATAGCGGGGATGGAGCTCGCTCTGGAATTGGGAGCTTCACAGGTGGTCATCTTTAGCGACTCCCAACTCGTAGTAAAGTAGGTTTGGGGGGAATACAGGGCTAACCACCCCACCTTGACCAAATACTGCGAGCTGGCTAAGAGCCTACTGGACAAGTTCAAATATTGGGAGCTAGAGCAGGTCGATAGAGTAGACAACACATGGGCTGACTTTCTCTCAAAGGTCGCGTCTTCAGAGATAAGCGACCTCCCCCCGGAAGTCTGGCTGAAATTCCTCGAAACACCTTCAGTGTGCAAGGAGAATGTCATGCCTGTTGAACCCGCGAAAAAATGCTGGGTCGATGAAATACAGGATTACATTGAACACGGAACCCAACCCGCAGAAAAGAATTTAGCACAGATGTTAAGGAAGAGAGCAACACGGTATACGGTGATAGCTGGGGTACTATACAGAAGGTCATTCACAAAACCTTTACTTCGATGTGTCCGACCTGAGACGGTAAAAGATCTGCTCGCAGAAGTTCACGAGGGGGTATGCAGTGGACACCCAGGTGCGAGGACTTTGGCCAACAAGATTATTTTCCAAGGCTATTATTGGCCGACGTTGCGAAAGGATGCTGAGACCTACGTTCGAAGATGTGATAAGTGCCAAAGGTTTGTAGACATCAAACCCTAGTAGTTGCAGCATGGCCCTTCGACATGTGGGGAGTCGACCTTATAGGCCCTTTTCCGAAGGCCAGAAGAAACTGCGAATACCTGATCGTAGCCGTGGATTACTTTACCAAGTGGGTCGAAGCAAAGCCCCTAGCCACCATAACCGAGGAGAAATCCATAAGCTTTATTCATGATCAAATGTGGTGCCGATTTGGGCTTCCCCGAGTTATTGTATCCGATCACGGCACCCAGTTCTCAGCCAAATTCACCAAAAAGTGCGAGCTGCTGAACGTAAAACATTGGCAGTCCTCGGTTGCTCACCCCCAGGGTAATGGCCAGGCCGAAGCAGGAAACAAGAAAATCCTCCATGCACTGAAAATAAACTTAGATGAGAAAAAGGGTAGGTGGCTTGATGAGCTGTCCATGGTATTGTGGAGTATTCGCACATCGATACGAGGCCCAAGGGGGAAACCCTCTTCACGTTGGCATACGGGTCAGAAGCCATGGCACCGGTAGAGATGGCCCTGCCAACCATAAGGTTTAGTCACTTTGATGAGCTCGGCAACATCACATCTCGCAGCTAGACCTCGATTTTTTAGAGGAAAGGAGGCTAGAGGCCAGGCTCAGAATGATCAATTACAAACAGCTTGCTTTCGCTCACCATGACAAGAGGGTCAAACCTAGAACTTTCCACGTCGGCGATTTGGTGCTCAGAAAAATCGAAGTCACGGGAAGGAATGCAAACAGAAACAAGCTATCCCCAAACTGGGAGGGACCATACCGATTGGCTGAACCAAACGGCACCCCTCTCAAGAATCCCTGGCACGCTGACCACCTTAAAAAATATTATCATTGAATGTAATAGTTTGTATCTCAAAAGATGCTTATCAATGAAAGTTCGATTCCTCAATGTCTTATTCCTAATATACCTCCTTACAGAACCACCTCGACCACGTCGAGGTCAGCCTACGACCTACTCTTCCCCACGAGGAAGAAAATTGTAAATCAAGAACCACCTCGACCACGTCGAGGTCAGCCTACGACCTACTCTTCCCCACGAGGAAGAAGATCGTAAGTCAAGAACCACCTCGACCACGTCGAGGTCAACTTACGACCCACTCTTCCCCACGAGGAAGAAGATCGTAAGTCAAAATCACCTCGAGCACATCGAGGTCAACTTACGACCTACTATCCCCCATGTGGAAGAAGATCGTAAGTCAAAATCACCTCGAGCACCTCGAGGTCGCTCACGACACACGCCACCAAGTTGGAAAAAATTATAAACAATCAATAGTATTGCAATGCAAAAACATCCAACAATAATAAAATAAAAACAATGCAGCGAAACAAAAGCTCGTATAATAAATTAATTACAAGCCCGGGGGGCTCAAAAATACATGTACAAGTGGTCCAAGAAGTATTGTATCAGAATACAAGGCACAATGACCCAATATAAACCCGACGCAGCGGGTACTACAGATCAGCTCGACTCTCAGCCTCGTATACAGAGCGGGCGTGCTCGTCCTGATTTGACTTGGCCCCTTCAAATTCCCCAAGCTTGAAGTCCCCGTCAAAGTCGACCTTATCACCATCATCCAGGGCTTCAAGCAGATAGGGGACATTATTGTCGAAAGGAGTGGGGGGTAGCCAAGGCTCACGACCTGACTCGACGTCCTTCCTAGCGATCAATTCTAGCTCTTCGGCTTGATATGGCACGAGCTCGTGCCCCCACCGAGCTAGGTCACCCTTCAATTCAGCGTTCCCTCATTTGACCAAGTCCCGAAGTGGAGCACCGCACGCCGCCGCAACACGAAGGATCTAGGCTTTGCCCTTGTCGTAATATGAAAGAATCTCATCCATGTAGGAAGAGGTCTTCTTGAATTCAGCGACAGCGGCACCCGGGCTCGGAACCTTCCTCGCTTCTGCCAGTTGCCTCTCCAGCTCGCCAATCCTGCCCTCAAGTAGGGGTGCCAATTCGTGTCATCGTGTCGTGTTCGTGCCACACTATCGTGTTTTTGTGTTATCTATCTTATTTGATCATAAATATAATAATAAACGTTATTTTAACTAAATTTATAATTTGTGCTTTCGTGTCGTGTTTCGTGTCGTGTCGTGTCGTGTCGTGCCTTATCGTGTTTCTTGTCTCTGTAATTCGTGTTTATAATCGTGTCGTGCTGGTTCGTGCAATCGTGTCGTGCCTACCATTGCCACCCCTACCCTAAAGGTTCAACTTCGTCTTGACAAGCTCCCCCCGAGCAGTCAAAGCGTTACCTTACGAAGACTTCAGGTTAGCTCGAAGCTTAGCCTGGTCAGCGGTGGCAGCAGCAACAGTAGCAGCGAACTCGACCTTCAGCTGGGTTGCCTCCCCGGTGACTCGGTTCACTTCTTCGACTTTGCTGGCCGCCAGATCTTGACTTAGCTTAATGTCATCCTGGGCCAAGGCAACTGCAGCTTCGAGCTCAGCGACACGAGTAAGGACTCCGTCGTGCTCGGCCTTACTCGCGGACTCCCGCTTCTCCTGCTCGAGCTCAGCAATACGCGCGAGGAACTCGCGCCTGTCCTTATGGGCCTCGCGAGCCTGTTGGCGTAAGACTTGACGCAGCAGCAACCTACAAAAAGGACAAGTCAGAAAATAGGAGGAACAGAACAAACGTAACTCAAAATTATACTTACGCGGCTAAGGTCGATCCCTACGAGGCCAGCCAGTCGAGCGGGCCTGCAATCATCAAGAGTCTCCTTCAGCGTATCATCAGCAATGTCGAGCACCACCATCTTGCCCATTTCGAGGGACAAGGTGGTCGGACTTATCACAGAAGCGACCGGTGGAAGAGTAGCCAAGCTGCTCGGAACAGAATGCAGCTCGGGGGAATGACTGGTTGCGCTGCGAACACTCCTAACAGGAGAAGCTCGTACAGCAGCAGTAGCAACAACAGTCTAGGTTGCAGGCTCAGCAGGAGCAGTAGGATCAGCAGGCACCCTGGTCGGAAGGGGCTCCTTGATCCTCATTTTCTTTTTTGACCCCGAGTCCGAGGTGGACTTGGAACATTTTTCAGTTACCCTCGAGCTCGGGACCTTTTCCTTTCCCTTATCCACGAACAACATAATAGTAGGGAGCACCTCGGGAGTCCCGGCCAAGGTCGCTGCGACGCGAGCTCGTCCCAGCTGCTCCGATCAGTCTGCCTTCGCTTTAGCCTGCATGCTCGAGCTCCTCCTCCTCGCAACATCGACGTCTTCCATATCTGCACAAGGCACAAAAGGTCAGACACTTGTCAAAATATGTGCATAAACGAGATAAGGGAAAGTATATACATTTACAAAGATCAACCGTAGACAACCATCCTACAGACAACCCCACTCCAGGTCCCGTCGACAGCTTGGGCAATGCTGATTAAACACAAGGCCTTTGTGGCGCAACCACCCCAGAAAGCTTTTAAAAGAAGGAAAGGTGCACATCGGCTCAAGCCCATTGACCTTTCGAGGAGACAACCCGGCGACCACCAGCATGTTCTCATCTTGGAGAATGCCTTTCCAATCATAGCACCGAACTTGGGAGTTGCCCCGCACTCCGAGGGGGGCCTCCGAAGCCTGTTTGGCCGACCTGTCGTATTCATCAAGCTCGGTCTAGTGGATAAGAGTGAAAGGCTCTTCGGTCGGTACAGCAAAATTCCACCCGAGCCTGCTTTCAATCATAATCACCTTATCAACCCAGCCCGAAACCTTCCCAGGCGGATCGGAAAACAGTTTCACCCGATAATTCTGGATCTTAGCTTGAAGCCGATTGTTATTTCGATTGAGGTGGAAATAGTGACAGAAAAGGGTCAAGGTCGGCTCAAACCCTAATATGCGCGTACTCGCTGCAAAACATATGAGCACCCGCTTAGTATTCCAGGTAAGATCGAGGGGAACGGTATAGGTGACATCAAGAAATTCACAGATGAAAAGGGTCCAAGGGAAAACGAAGACCCATCTCGGAAAAACTCAGATAAAATCCAACACGGCCCCTCGAATTCCGTAGGTCGGCCAGGCCTAGCTCGGGGTCAGGAACGTGCCCACGATAATCGTCGAAGTCGCAAGGATACTTCGCTAGCCAGCTATTCAGATCGGCAAGGGTCATCCTATTCCACCAGTCTCAAAAAGCGCGCTTTGCAGCACCACCGGCGTCGGTCTCAACCTTCAATTTTCTCTTCTTGCTTCGGGGAGCCCGCAATACGTGGCTCGCATCTAGATACGAGCTGGAAGACGCCGAAGTGGCACCCCTTGAAGGTCCGGCAGCCTTGGCAGCCACCCGATTCTCGTCAAAATACAAATACAATAGCCCGGACGGCCACATCGTATCCCTCAATGATCCTCATTGAGCTCCCGAAAGGAATGTCATCGGCCCTGTACGGAGTATCGGGCGGGACCACCAAGCCATCTAAATTGGCACCCCAACTAGTGAGCAGAACCTTAGCCTCACTCGGCAGGACGACCTTCCAGTCGCCATCCTCGGTCTTATAGATCGAACGACCCTTCAGCGGCCTGGCAAACATAGGCCCCTCGTTTGCACGTTTGATCCTCATGTTCACAGATAGAGAACACGAGGAGGATGAGCTTATAGGAAGAATGATTGGGAAGAAAGAAGAAATTACGACTTCACAAGAAAACCCTAAATGGCGAGCTAGCAGACGACCAGAAGAGCAAGGTCGAGAAAACCCCCAAATTGCTAAAACCCTAAAATCAAGAAATCGCCGAAGCTAAACCCAGAAACCGGCTAGTCACCGGAGCGAAAGTGAAACAAGGGACAAAGTGGCTAGACAATGCAAAATGTACTGGAAAATCGAAGGAAACTTAGAAGGGATCAAAGAGAACTAACCTAAGATCTTGAAAAAGCTGGGAAACTGAAGAGTGGACTGGTAATCAGGAGCCTTTGAGAAGAAAGAGATCTCGCCGAAAATCGCTTGGTCGCCGGAGGGTTTGAAGATTTTTTGGTAAAAGTGAAGATGAATAGTTTCACCAGCGCTTATATAGTGGACCCGGGTGGCCGGGTCGACCCGCTTAATAAACACGCGGACCTCAACACGACGCCGTCTTGGAGTGACTGTTCAGAAACCGTCAAAAATTTGAAATTTAAAAGAACGCGTCGTTTGACTCGAATCTCGCGTCAATTAAATGCACACGTTTCCCGAGAAAAGTACAAGGGACGAGCTAAAGATAAGTCAACCTTACACAGGACGGTTCAGCTCGACACCCTACATGTTCACTTCACACCTCGAGGATAAATCCTTTCCTTGAGAAGTAGGGGGGCTACTAAACGGCCTCACCCACCTATCCCCTCCGACACGTGGCAGACACCTCGGTAGTAAGGACGCCAGCTGGGACCAGACTTCCAGCATATTCTCCCTGCGCCTCGACCTCGGAGACCCTCCGTGCAACCTAGAGACATGCCAGGTCGATCGCCTCACCATAAGAGCGACCTGATCACATGCGAGGCCGACCTCGATGTAGCCCCGCTCAATCCAGCCCACACACATGGCTTGCCCTTATTGGGTAGGAAGAAGGTACAGTCAGAAGTCTGCTCCACTCTCCCACTTCCTGACAGAAAAGTACAAGGACCACCGTACGGTGAAAGGCCACGATCTCCTGAGCCTGACATCGCCGCCTGCAGACACTAAGAAACAAAAAGTTGCACAGTTTTGGTCTCTCCGTTGTCTCTTCTTCATGACCAGAAATCACCTCCCGCCACTGTAGAGCCGGCAAAATTGGCCCGGCCCAATGGGCTGGCCCAGCCAACCCGACTTTAGGATGGGCTGGGCTCTAGTTTTTAGGCCCGATGCAACTTTGGGCTGGGCCGGCCCGGCCCGATTTTAAGGCTCGGCCCGATGGGCTTACTTATGGGCTGACAAAACTGTCAAAATTAGTGCAAATTAGCCCAAAATAATGCGTCGGCCCGCGGGCTGGCCCGGTCCAACCCGATATTTAGAGAGGTTGGGCTTTAGTTTTAAAGGCCCGATATAAATTTGGGCCAGCCTGGCCCGGCCCGATTTCTAAGCTTGGCCCGATGGGTTGGGGTTGGGCTGGCCCGGCCCAACCCATTGCCAGCTCTACCTGCCAGCCTATAAATACAGAGGTATGGACTCACCCTCAAGAGGACGGAACTTAATCACCAGCACACACCTTTGCACCTCTTAGCTCTCATTCATAACTCCAGCAATTCCTTGACTTCATTCACAGACCACGCTCTGTGAATTAGGTCACTTACTGTAATACCCCGATCCTACTTCCTTCCTAGTTCACTCGTATGTCGGGTCAATTCGAGTGTTGTTTCGTGTGTTTAACTTTGGGTATGTTTGAGTCTTGAGTTCTTTGTCATTCGTGCATCAATATGGGTTGATTAGGTTGAGTTTTGAGTGTGTTTTAACCTTAAGATAGAAAAAGATACACACAAAAGCATGGATACATGCTTAAACCCGAATTTATGTCCATCCGAACAGTCTGTAGTAATTTGGCCATAGATTTGTCTACAAAACTCGGATTTGCAAACCGTTTGATTCTGTGTAAACTAGACTCAAAGACCTTTAAAACCATATATTATTTGTAATTTTTGGACTTGTACATTATCCTAGGCATGTATTTAAAGTTGACTGAGAACAGATTTGGGACAGCTTTGACTAGGTTTTAAGTGACTTCACCATTTGACCAATTTGCTTTGACCAAGGTTAGGCAACAACTTATGACTCTTTGACCAGGCTTTCTCAGACTCTTAAACACCATGAGAGGCCTAAAATATCTTTCATTTTCGTCCTCTTCAACCATGAACAAGAGAGAGAGTAGAGAGAGAGTTTAGAGAGAGAAATGATGATATCTTGAGCTTCACTTATCCGATCGACGATCCGTCTTCACCGTTGCGAAGCTCTTGACAAGAGGAACACTTTCCATGGATTGCATGCTGACTTTCATGGTTTAATTTTGGTAGAGGTAAGTAACTATAATGTTTTGATTGATTATGAGATGAAATGGAAGAGTAGAGCATATAGGTGGTTTTAGTTGATCATTTTTGTGTTAAATCCTTGGAAGAAACATGTGATTTGTTGCTCTAACTAATGTTATGATATATTGTGTTGTTGTTTGAGGTTGCATGTATAATTGGGAGAAGACACGATAATATTTGGAAGTAAATGCTTAGTTATAAAAATCAGATTTGTCACAATTTTAAGGCATATTGTTGAATTTTCTGGGAAAAATCCGTCCATGAGAATTGTATGATTTTTGGATATGTTTTACATTAATATGTTTAGTAATGTCCTGTAAATTTTCATTGAGTTTTGATATTAGGAAGTACCTCAAATGGGTCTTGTTATATCGCTACGCAGAATGGACTGTTGCTGAAAATTATGGTTTGTAGTTCAATCTTTATGTGGTTGCATGTTGATGAATATAAGTCCAAATGGACTAATTTAAAATGGTAAATTGTAATTTAGAATGTCTAGTTTGTTGGTATATAAGATTCATAATATTTGAACATATGTAGAATATTTGGTGAGTTGTTAGTTACAAGTTAGAATGAAAAACACCTGAATTTCGAATTAATTGCAGTCCCTGTTTTGGGCTATTTTCGTGAAAATTCTGGTACTAATCTACTATTGGGAATTTGATGAATTTTGGATATGTTATTCTTATGTATGTTAGGTTGTTCTCTGTAAATTTTCATAATTTTTAGAGGTCGGTAAGTATCTCGTTTAGGTTGTGTTTTATCGCTGCGCAGAGTAGGCTGTTTCTGGAAATTCTGGATTGTAATTCCAACTTGTTGTGGTTGCATGTCGATGAATATAAGACCAAATGGACTGATTCAAAATGGTAAATCGTAATTTGGGATGTTTAGTTTCTGGGTATGTAGGATTCATAATATTTAGACTTGTGTATAATATTTGGTGAATTTTGTAAGAACGCTGCGCAGAATTGAATTATGTGTTTCGTTGACAGAAATTTCTGGATATTGGTTTAGAATTAAAATGAGCAGATTATGGTGATTATAGTTCCGATTGGAATATTTTAAAGTGGTAAATTGTAGTTCAAGATGTCTATTTTATAAATATGAAAGAATAATAATGTTTGGATTTTTGTGGAATATTTGGTGATTGTAACAATACGGTTGTGCACGAATTTATATATGTGGTAATTGAATCAAATTGGGTTATTGATATAATAAGTTAATGAATTGGGACATTGAACTATAAGAAAATGTCATGATGAGTAATTTAGTAATATGGAGTGTATTTCCTACAACCCAATAATAGGTTGAAATGATATGTTTCAAGAGACTTGTGATATGTAGATGACATGAGACTTGTAAGGATCATGATAGACATAGTACGCGACGATAATATTGTTTGATGGTTTATATTATACATGAGACAAAATGTCTCAAGTGATCATAGGATACTATAGAGATCCTAAGTTAAATGTGATGGTTATATATTGGTTAATGGGTGTAAGTATGAGTAGACTTACATATGTTGCGATTGTGAAGTCTAGCATTAGCGGACTTAGACGATTTGGCTATGTGGAGTTATACGTTGTGTACATGTGAGGAACATGTTACTTTATTTTGGGATTAAGAGTGAATCACCTCTTCTTGTGATGTATAAGTCCCACGTTGTGGACATCATTTGATAGTTGTTTATACGGTAAGAATACCTTACATTTGTGGTTATGTGTGTGTCTCGCTAGCACGGACACTTTTCGATGGTAAAGTTGTACAATAGGCCTACTTTGCCTATTGTCTTGTTTAGTTTACATGTTCGGTGATTACGGACATGATGTGTTCGTTCTAGTTTATAGAGGACAATCATCCTACTTTGATGATTGAGGGTGTATTTAATATTTACGAGCACATATTGTTGATTTGGATATGTGATTCAATAGAACACATCATGTTTGATATTGTTGAGTTGTGATTCAATAGAACACACTTTAATTGTTTAAAATGACGAGTAAACATCTACTTGTGCATTGCATCGAGTCCAGTGGCATATGTGCATTTGGGGGTGTATTGACGCTCGGTTATTGCGGAGTCGGGTCTACGTAATAGCCGAAGGCCAATACATCTGCCATGCCCTACCGTTGGCCACGGTAGGGGTTTCTCTAGCCCCACAGCTTGAACGGAATAAACGGCGACGTGTAGTGTCGACATTCTTTTGTATGCATTGAGATACGGACACCGGTCCCTTGTGATACTTGTAAGTGGCTAGATCCGTATTTGTCTCGGGTCGTGGGGACCGAGCAATACGTCGACGTGGATACGTAAAATGGTCCACAACGGGTACTTGTAGATCGTGCTTGACGCGATCGGGTACATTTATGTGAATACGAAAATGGTTCACAACGAGTACTTGTAGATTGTGCTTGACGCGATCGGGTACATTTGTTTTGTTTTGGGATACGAGCATCGGCCCTTTATGATTTGTGTAAAGCAGACAGCAAGACAATCATCCATTATGGTTTCATCTATCAATCCTTTCCATTTGTGTATAGCAGAAGATCACAATGATCTATTGAATTTGTAATGGAGCGACAAGGTCGGAAGTATTATTTAGGATTCGGAGGTGTACCTCGATCCACCGTATCCACTTTCATGTATTTACATTATCCTTGTGTGCTTCCTATTCAAGCGAATGTTGGTCATGGTTTCCAAGCTGGTATGGGACGGTTGGCGATCGTTGAGCCTCTCGTTGGTATGGGGTTGGTTGACCTTATGTGCTCCTACATGTTTACTTTCTGTTATATTGTTGTGCATAATGCCATGCCATATAGTCACATATTGTTACTTGTCGATTAATGGTTAAGTTAGAATTGTTACCAAGTTTAGTGCATATAGAGTCTTGGTTTCTTGTTGCATTCATACTTATAGCACCCAATACATTATAGTATCTTACGGAGTCTTTTAGACTCACCCAACAACCTCCTCGGTTGCGTTAAGTTCCAGCGAGTCTTGGAGCTTGGAGTTAGCAAGATGTATTTATATTGTCATTTCCTTCTAATTTCTTGTATTGTGAGATTGTGAGGTTCACTAAGTTATGTAAACTTAGTCTATGGGTAGAAATAGTTGTATTCGTTAGATTTGTATTTTGGTGCCGACTAGTGTAGTTGCGCCGGTTGTCGTACTATATTATTTTGGATTCCCGACTCGTGGTATTTAAGTATTTTTGATTCTCCTCGTGTATTTGGCCGTTGAGGTTTTAATTATTGGGTTTATCTTTAGTGTTGTTCTCCGGCGTATTGTTTAGCCGTGGAGGTTATTATTATATGTTGGGATTCTTGATATTCGAGCTTTGAGGCTCAAGTTCATTTGTTACTCCACTGCCTTGTTGTTAGTATTCCGCTGCATCGGTTTAATCTTGAGCTGTTGTGGCTCGCTTTATTCTGTTTAGTTGTTGTTCGAGTTTTTGAAACTCACATTTTAACTTGTATTCCGCTGCATAGTTTTAGTTTTGGGCTTTTGTAACTCGCTCTCTTTGATTGTTCTTGTTAGTTTGGCGCACCGAGTTGGGGTTCAACATCGAACCCCGGACTCGGGTCGTCACACTTACAAACCAGAATACTGATTCTTACGCCGGAGGATTTTAGCTGGGACACCCCCAGCTCCCCTAACGGTGCTTCCCTCTTGTTCAAAGGTCACTGTTTCATCTATTTCTCTCAAGATCACCAAAAAGGATTCCAGCAGCATTTGACCAGTATTCAGCTAGACTACATACGTGGCTCTTACGTGGAACGACGTGGTCACCGCTCACTTTTGGCGTGATCACTGGTTGATGATTCTGCTCACACCACAATAGCAAAAGCATCAAAGGGTCTTCCTCCCCAACTGCAACATTTATACGTAAACCATTGTTATCGCTAACGAGATAACTACAAGCTAGTAACAGACTATATTTTTGCTTTGATTTCGTATTTCTATCTGTTTACAGTTTTCAATCTTGATTTTGAATTTAGCATTATTTTTTTTC
Organism: Platycodon grandiflorus; assembly: GCA_016624345.1. Classification (NCBI taxonomy): domain Eukaryota; kingdom Viridiplantae; phylum Streptophyta; class Magnoliopsida; order Asterales; family Campanulaceae; genus Platycodon; species Platycodon grandiflorus. The sequence continues at coordinate 7,137,662 of CM028367.1, forward strand.
TATTTTTGCCTTGTTAAATAGTCAAGCACAAATGCACATTAAGTTGTCATTTTGAGACATCTTTTTAACACAAGTAATAAATAAAACCACCCTAACAATATTTCATAAATTTAAACAAACACATTACCATTGAAAATTCTGCAAATGAAAACCCGAAAACAGTTCATAAAACATGGATCAACCCAGAAATTTTCTTTCAGCTCTAAAATTCATAAATTTAGGAGAGAATCAACTTTAGTTTGGAAATCCAACAAGCTTCAAAGGGGAGCTAGAGTTGCATATTCTAACCTTGAGTCATGGTGGTGGTGGCATTGGGAATGGGAAGAGAGGTTGAGACAAGGGAGGAGGAGATTGGGGCGTGTTTGGATAGATGAAAATGTTGATGGGACTGACTTTCAAGAAGAGAGATGAATGATTTGAGCTCAAGCTTGAGATATTCAAACCGGTTTGGGTGCTAGGCTTCCAGTATTTGCAGCTCTTCCTTGGCCTGCTCTATCATCTCTCTCTCTCTCTCTCTCTCTCTCTCTCTCTCTCTCTCTCTCTCTCTCTCTCTCTCTCACACACACACACACACACAAACTGTGGTTGGTTGCTCAAGACATGAATGAACTGGAAGGCAAAGGGCACAAATCAAGAAAGAAAATGAAGCTGTAAAGCTTCCATTTTCTTTTGTACGAAACTTGGTATTTTGCATTTTTTAAATGCTACTCCTTTAGTGATAAGTGGCAAAAAAGAAAAATGGAAAAATCATTATCCTTTCTCTAATTTTTTGACAGGGTTTTGCTAACAAATGTTACTATAAATTTTTTAGAGCTTTTCCGATGTAACATTTAGTTGGGAAGACATCGTTTACGTGACTCTCTACTTCTAGAAGATCACATAGATGATCTTATTTACAATGGCGAATCCAGAAAAATAATTCAGTGGGATCACAAAAAATAGTTTAGTGGCGGATCCAAAAAATTTGGTGATTTTAAGTGGAGGAAGAAGGGTTGCTCGCCGACGCAGTCGTTCGCTGCTACCGCTGTTCTACTGTAATTTTTTTTTCTTTTGCTGCTGTGTTTCCTTGTGTTGTGCCGTACGGTGCCCAAAAAAAGTAAAAATAATTATAAGTGGGGTCATTCCTTACCGTTTTATAATGTAAATTTCTTTTTTTTTTCTTTTGAGTGGGGTCTCTTACCCCCTTCCCCCTTTTTTACATGCCTCAGCCCCTAATCATTTATCCTTAGTTTTTTTTTTATTTTTTATTATTAATTAGTTATGGTTTAATGTTAAAATTTTTTTTTTACGGTCAATCGGGTACTATAGGAGTAATCACTTATGATTTACCATCAATTTTCTTTTATTTTTTACTGTCAATCAGTTACGGTATGGAGTAATTTTCATTTTTATTTTTTGTAATTAATTATTCCTCTGTTCCAAGCAAAGAGTCTACTTTCCTTTTTTAAAAGTCAACATGTGACAAAATCAAATCAAAATTTTACATAATTTACTTATGTTTAAAAATATAAAACTTCATTAATCAAAAACTATCTTAAGTATACTATGAATTACAACTTTCATAACTTTAAAAAAAACCACTAAATTTATTTTAATTATCGGTCAAAATTTAACTAAGTTGACAAAAAAAAAGTTAAAAGTTGACTCTTTGTCTGAAATGGAGGGAGTATAAAAAACTATCACGTATGAAAGAATGTTAGGAGTCTTACATTGAAGCACGTTTAGAAAGAAGACTTTCTATATTTTAAATTTTGTGCCACATACGAAAGATGACTTCTTGTTCAAGCATGTCACGTAAGAAAAACTAGATTATAGCATTGGAGATGCTCTTAAGTTTTCTAATTAAGAAATTTATTTTATTTGCCAGTATTTAAATGCAATGAACACGATTTTCAATGCAATTTTTTTATGAATAGACGCTTAACAAGTGTCACAGAGACGCTCGTTAGCAAAACCCTTTTAAATAAGAAGTTTATTAATATTTGAAATTATTTTCAATGAATTGAGACCATTTTATATTTGTATTTTTTTATTTTAATTTTATACTTGTATTCTAGTTAAATACTTAAACGTTACATAATATATATTAGAAAAATTCAAATATCTAGTTAAATATTTTTCACTCTAACTATTAATAATCTCACTAAATTTCTTAGAAAATTATTATCTTGCGTGGAACGAAGTTGGTTCCTAAGAATCTCTTAATTAATATAATAAATTAATTATTAAGATATTAATAATTAGAGTGCCGACTATATACAGTAAAATGTATTGGTTGAAAAAATAAAATAAGAATACATTACCTACTGTCATTGAATGAGGTTTACCAAAATTGACTCATAAATTCAAAAAATAAAAAAGAGATTAAAAGAAAATTATGTATCTAATAAGAAAAAGTAAGAATAATAAACCACAAAATTAATCATGTTACGTGAACTTGAGCCTTGCTTTCTTGTAATTTGTGTTTTTTAAATTCAATTATTAAAAAAACTACAAAATACAAACTCTGGTTAAAAGGGAAAAATTAGTAAAAGGGTTTTAAAGGGGTCTGCAGTCTACTAGTAAAATGAGGCAAAACTAGGATTGATTGTGTGTGTGTGTGTGGACAATGTTTCAATGCCATTACAGTTCGGTGCTGCTGGTTACTACGGTCACGACGATTAGATTTTGTACATGTAAATCAATGTTAAATCACGCAAAACCAACACATTTAATCCAAGACTATATATGTCACTAATAATATAGGGGATATCACCTTTACATTGGGATATTCTTTTCTGTTCTCTTTATTTAATTTATTTAAGGGTGTAAAATGTGCTAATACATTGACAAGTTTCATATTTGCTCAGATTTTGATTTGGTGCAACGTCAGCTATACAGAGGCTGTTGATGTTGAACCATTAAATGAGATTATTAATGTGTAGGAACATTCTACACATTAAATGGATAAAATATAGAGAACAAAGAGGATACCGAAATGGAGAGGTTCAAGACCCGTTACACTTGCACGAGCGTGATCGGTTCACTAATGGGAAAAATTATAGCATAAAAGGTTGAAGATTCTTGACATAATACCATTGTTAATTGTAGAGAGGATCTTGCTATGTATTAAACACGTGTATCGTGGGCCACTCATATGGTTTAAACACCTGATTACATACAATTTTTCATGTGTCTTGAACATGTTTGTATCCACATGCCTTGCACATGCTTGATAAAATTTAGAGTAAACTACACAAATAGTCCCTGTGTTATACCCCTTTTTTAGAATTGGTCCTTGAACTGAAATTCGAAAAAATTAAGTCCATGTACTAAAACTTTTTACGCAATCGGTCATTCCGTCCAACTCCGTTAGTTTTTTTCCTGTTAAATGCACTCACGTGCCTCTCACATGACTTTGCTCAGGGGTAAAATGGTCTATGTATTCTTTTTATTAGCCTTTGTATGGAATCCGCAGTAGCTAACTTCATTTTAAGAGTATAGACTTTTCTCCAGTACCAGAGGTAATGCCATGCCTATGATCATGATTATGACCCAAAGTGACAAGGACTCACAAGAGGTGGGAATTAAAGGCGTATAGCCGTCTGCAATTTCAAGCTCTTGAGTGATATATGTTACTTCTGGTAGGTATGTAATCGAAGAATCTGGATCTGCAAGCGAGTGAATCCCGAAGTTTCATCTCTAAAAGGGATCTGTCATCCTGAGCATCCCGCGTACTCTAAGGCTCACGGGCTAAGCTATATGGTGCCTTAAAAGGTAGCCACCACAGTTCAAGTGGCATTGATTCTTTGGGTAAAAAAGGTATAAACAAGGTCCAATTGAGAATGGAACTAGTGGATATCAAAAGGAGGCAAGAGGGAAGGGGCTGCCACCACCGCCGGACAACCACCATTGCCGGCGAGCACAAAACTCAAAATTGAAAAAACCCAAAATAAAGCGAAACCGGCCAGAATAATGTCGGACAACCACCATTGACAACAAATCCTAAGTTCTGCAATTCCTTCACTTTCACCTTTCAAAGCCAAAAAGCAAAACCCAATTCAAAATCATTTGATTTCTTACCAAATCTGTTCGATTTCTTTTTTTAAATCTTGAATATGCACACATTAAAAGACCCACCAAATCTTGCCAAGCCTGAGTTTTGCCAAATCTGTTTGATTTCTTACCAAAATTGATTTCTCAAATTTTGAAGAAGAATGGGACACATTAATTGATTTCTCAATCCCATATGTGTGTGAGTGTGTGGACTAAGAATCTTTCTTGAACGATTTGATGAGGCGAGATCAAGGTCATTCAGGCGCAGGAAAGAAATTAGAAAGTTCTCGTTAATAATTGAAATCTTTTCTTTAAAGAGGAGAGGGCTTTGGGACATATTCATTATATGAATCGAGCAGCACTTCACTTCCAAATGCTGGAAGATCTTGGGATAAAAGTGATAGGGCAAGTGAGGAAAAAGGGTCTCGTTCAAAACAGCTCCACTTACGAAAGGAAGCGAAAGGCACATGATCAAAAAAAATAAGAAAGAGATATGTGTGTGTGTGTGTAAACTGAGAAGAATGAGGAGAGGGAAGAAAGGGAAAGGAAAGGTTGAAGGAGGAGAGAGAAAGAAAGAGTTAGACATAAAAAAATTGGTAATTGGTCCAGTACTTTTTATTGTGAACGGACTATGTTACCCCCCAACTGAAATCACGTGAGGTGCACGTGTCTATACTTAACGGCAAAAATTTAACGGAAGGATCAACGGTGTAATCCACACGACTACAGGGACCAATGGCGTGGAGTAAGGACCAATCCCAAAAAAGGGTTATAGCACAGGGACTATTTGTGTAGTTTGCTCTAAAATTTACTAAGTTCACTCGTTTTGAAACCTCGTCGATGAAATTGACATGTTTCTGAATTTTGTGCGTTGAATACACTTGAGGTCTCAAATGGACTCTCAATCAAATGATTAAAATGAGTCACCACTTCCGTTTATGAAGGAACGAAATAAAAACCTAGATTCAATGGGTTTGGGGGGCTAAGTTGCAAATTGGAAATGTGTTAGGCACCTAATTCGCCGTTTTGGTCTCGAGGTTGTTAATATGCTTGAATCTTAATGGTAATTCTCTTGTCATCGGTCTCGATTCTCATAACATTCAAGGGAAAACATCCAAAATCATGGTTGATTCACATATCTCTTGAATTACAAAATGTTATCCATATATTATGGGATTAACGTGGTGAAAGGAAGTCCAATCTAGCATGATAATTAGTTGATTAATGAAATAGGGTCAACCTAAAGTGTAACCTTAGACACTTGTTTAAAAATGATTTAAAGGACATGTTTTAATCAACATCGAAAATGTATTTTAAAAGGGGAGCGCTATTAACACCCCCGTTTACTCTAAATATACCATTTCTCCTAATACATCCCCACAATAATTTCACACCAACCTAATTACCAAATATAACACCCCACATTTTCTATTTTACCCCTCTCACTCTAAACCTAACCCGCACCCACCCACCCCCTCCCTCCCTCTCACAGTAACCCTTCCCCTTCCCCGTCCAGTGAGCCCCCTTCCACCACCAATTTTTTTTTCCTTTCCTTCCCCTTCCCCTCCCCCTTTTCTCTTTCTCCTTGAACGTCCGGTGAGCCCCCCACCACCACCACCATTTTTTTTCCTTTCCTTCCCCTTCTCTCTCTCTTTCTCTCTCCCTGAACGTCCAGTGAGGCCACCACCATTTTTTTCCTTTCCTTCTCAATTCTTCACCGCCCCCCCTTTTTCACTTTCCTTCTTCCCCTCCCCTCCCCCTTCTCTCTTTCTTCCCCTCTTATAAGCCCATCTTAAAAAAATTCGGCAATTTCTCCTCCGTTCGGCATGGTTGATCGAACAACCGCGCCATGGTTGACCGAACAACCTCGGTTGTTCGGTCAACCATGGCCGAACGGAGGAGAAATAGCTGATTTTTTTTAAGATAACGTGGGTTTAGGAGGGGGAAGAAGGAAAGACTGAAAAAAATTGGGTGGGGGGTGAAGAAGAGAGATTTGTGAAGAAAATGGTGGTGGTGGTGGTGAGGCTCACTCCTGTCATGTTCAGGGAGAGAGAGAGAAGGGGGAGGGAAAGGGGAAGGGAAGAAGAAGGAAGGAAAAAAAAGAAGGTAAAAGGTATAAACATATTTTTAAATGATGGTATTTTTGTAATTAATTTTAGGGGGTGTATTTAGAGTAAAGGGGGTGTTAATAGCGCTCCCCATCTTAAAAATAATTGTTTTTTTTGGGTTTCCAAGGTATCACAAACTCGAGGGCTTATGATTAATCTTACCACCCAAGCACTCTCTACACAATTACTCCCTCTGTAGGGGTGGGCATTGGGTCGGTTTTTGGTTTTTCGTGTTTTTGAGTCGGGTACCTAAAATATCGGGTGGTAAATTTAACTAACCGAAACCGATCCGAGTGATGCGGGAGCATTAGGAAACGACCTTCACGAAGACCCAAACAATACCATGGATGCATTACAAGTGGGTGAAGATGGATTGACGTTGTCGTTCGAGGCTTTGGTGATGCAAAGTGGGAAGTTTCAAGAGTTTGGAAGGCCTTTGGAGGTCACATGCATGACAAGGGATGATACATGGGAAAAAGAAGGCATTTTGAACTTTCTGGATTGAAAGCGATCACCTTGTTTAGAAGGGAGCGATCGCCTTGAAGACAGTTTTGCGGAGCAGGTTTCTGGCCACAAAGCGATCGCTTTGTGGCGGGACAGGGCGATCGCCCTACGACCAGATTTGGCGAATTCTCTTTTCCTGCTGCTATTTTGTTTCCTAAGTTGTGTAGGATTGTTTTCTATTCCTAAGTAGGATAGTATTTTAATCTCTTGTATAATTAGGATTAGTTTTCTTTACCTTTTAAGATTAGGATGCAATTGTAAACACCTATATAAAGGGGTTAGATTTAGACTTGCAATTAAGATTTCAGATTTTGATTCTCAAGGAGAAATACTAAGAACAAAGGTTTGTTCAGATTTTGTCTATTATTTTCCTTAGGTTTAGGAAGTAATATTCAAAGGGCTCTTTACGTTAGGTGAGTGAAGCCTAACCGGTGAACCCAAACGGGATCTTTACGTTAGGTAAGTGAACCCTAACCGGTGAACCCAAACGGGATCTTTACGTTAGGTGAGTGAAGTCTAATCAGTGAACCCGTCATCTATCCTACTTTCCGCTGCAATTTCAATAATTTACATACAACCTTCATCCATAATTCCGAAAGCGTCAAATTCGGTGAAAAATACGCATCAAATTGGTATCAGAGCTTAGGTCTTTCACAAATTCCAACTTTGTGAACGATCATGGCGGAAGAAGCAACATGCCCACGCGGAATAATATTAGAACAAGCATTAAATCTACGACGAGACCGCGAGATTCAAGAGCTATGACAACGAATGGATCGAGTTTTTCAACTATTGGAAGAACGCTCACGAGGCCGTGAGGAAATTGAGGATTCCAACTCGGATGAGGAAGAGATGAGGCGTCCAAGACCTAGACAACCTCAAGGACGACCAAGGGAGGACTATGATCGAGGTTTGAAACTCGATATTCCTGAATTTGATGGTGCCATGGATCCGGATGGATATCTTGATTGGGTGCGAAGAATGGAACGAATTTTCGAGTACAAAGAGTATAGTGATCGAAAGAAATTCAAGGTGGTTATTCTCAAACTCACAAGGTATGCTTCTATTTGGTATGAAAATTTGAAATCTCAACGAAGACGCGAAGGAAAGTCAAAAATCGAGTCTTGGTATAAATTTAAGAAATATCTTGACCGAAGGTTTTTACCTAGCACCTATCGACAAGATAATTTTTCAAAACTTATACAATTGAAGCAAGGGAATTATACCATAGCACAATACGTTGAAGAATTTGAGAAATTATCGATTATTTGTGATATGCAAGAACATGAAGAGCAAAAAATCGCTAAATTCATGGGAGGGCTAGATGTCGAAATAGCTAACATAGTGGAATTACAACCATGTGTTTACCTTTGAAGAAATCTGCAAGGTCTCAATAAAATGTGAAAGACAAGTGAAGAGGAAAAAGGTGGGAAACAAAACGACATTCTCAAGGGGTTTTTCAAGCAACTCGGCTTCAAGCAACGCGGCGCCAAGCAACCCAAAGTCCAATAATCAAGGGGAGAAGCCCAACAAAAGCACCACCAATGAGAAGGTCGAAGGAAAGAAACCTATCAAGAGCAAAGACAATATCAAATGCTTTAAATGTCAAGGATATGGTCATTATCAATCCGAGTGCCCCACCAAAAGAGTTTTGACTTTGCACGAGATTCGAGATATAAAAAACAATCTTGCGACATAAGACCAAGAAGACGAATTCGAAGAAGAAGAGGTAAAGGAATTTGATTCCGGAGACGTCAAGGGGGAGACGTTAGTCTTGAGGAGATCTTTACATGCGAAGCCGACGGCCATGGAAGAGGAACAAAGAGAACAAATATTTCATGCAAAGTGTCGTGTGCAAGGAAAGGTGTGCGATGTAGTAGTAGATGGAGGAAGTTGTGCAAATGCCGTCTCCACTATACTCATTGACAAGTTGAAGGTCCCAACCACAAACCACTCACGTCCTTATAAACTTCATTAGCTCAATGACGGATCCGAAGTTAAGGTAAATCGACAAGCTTTAATCTCTTTTTCCATGGGAAATTATCAAGATGAGATACTTTGTGATGTGGTACCAATGGATGTATGTCATATACTATTGGGACGACCTTGGCAATACGATCGATTCGTGACACATGAAGGGAGGGAAAACGCTTATATTGTCAAGAAGGATGGCAAGAAGTTCAAGTTAAACCCTTTACCACCCTCCAAGATAGTTCCCATCAAAAGACCCCGCAAAAGACAAACTTATTTTCTAGTGAACGAGAAGCCGAACAAGCCGTCAAGGATGGACAAGCAATTCTCGTCATTCCTCAAGGGGTCCAAAGTCAAGAAGGGGAGAAACTACACCCCTCAATGAAACCTCTACTCAACAAGTTCAAGGATGAATTTCCCGAAGATCTACCCCCGGGTTTACCACCAAAGCGAGGAATTGAACATCAAATAGATTTGATACCCGGAATGCCACTTCCTAACAAACCGGCCTATAGATGCAATTCGGAAGAAACGAAAGAGCTTCAAAAACAAATTGAGGAACTACTCTCAAAAGGGTATGTAGAAGAAAGTATGAGTCCATGTGCAATACCGGCTCTTTTAGTACCCAAGAAGGATGGATCATGGCGAATGTGCGTGGATAGTAGAGCGATCAACAATATCACTATCAAATATCGATTCCCAATGCCACGCCTAGATGACATGATTGATAAGCTACATGGTGCAATAGTATACTCGAAGATTGACTTGAGGAGCGGATATCATCAAATCCGTATGCGCGAAGGAGACGAATGGAAAATGGCGTTCAAAACGAAGCACGGATTATATGAGTGGAAGGTGATGCCATTCGGGCTCACAAATGCTCCAAGTACGTTCATGAGACTAATGAATGAGGTTTTGAGGCCATTCTTGGGAAAATTTGTAGTCGTCTATCTAGACGATATTTTGATGTATAGCAAAAGTGAGGAGGAACATATACGACATCTTGAAGAAGAACTCCTAGCTTTGCGAAGAAACAAGCTTTATGGGAAACTTGAGAAGTGTTCGCTCATGCAACCTAGCGTGACGTTTCTTGGATATGTGGTGTCAAAGGAAGGAGTATCGGTGGATCAAACAAAGATTGAAGCAATCAAGTCTTGGCCTACTCCAACCAACATTACGGAGGTACGATCATTCCATGGGTTAGCCTCTTTCTATAGACGCTTCATTCAAGATTTTAGTACCATTGTAAGTCCCATAACCGAAACCCTAAAGAAGGGAAAAATTGAATGGACTTCGGCAGCACAACAAGCTTTTGAAAAGCTCAAGGAAAAGTTATGCAAGACACCGGTTTTGGCCTTACCCGATTTCTCACAACCTTTTGAAGTCGAATGTGATGCTAGTGGAGTGGGTATAGGGGCGGTGTTGACTCAAGGAAAACGGCCCATTGCTTACTTTAGTGAAAAGCTTGGAGGTGCAAGACTCAACTATTCTACCTATGACAAGGAATTTTATGCCATGGTTCGAGCTTTGGATCATTGGAGCCATTATTTGAGGCCGAATCATTTCGTCCTTCATTCCGATCATGAGGCTTTAAAATACATACATGGGCAACACAAGTTAAAGTCAAGGCACGCAAAGTGGGTGGAATTTCTGCAATCTTTCAACTTCTCTTCAAAGTATAAAGATGGAAAGAATAACTTGGTAGCAGATGCGTTATCTCGAAGGTATTCTATGCTTATCATGATGGATGCCAAGCTACTAGGGTTCAAACTAGTATGCGAATACTACAAGGAAGATCCAGATTTTGGCTCTATTATTCTCGATTGTGAGAAAGGGAAGAATGGGAATTTCGTGTTACAAGATGGCTTTTTGTTCAAAGGCAATCAACTTTGTGTTCCCAAGTGTTCGATAAGGGAGTTATTGGTACGAGAAACTCATGGAGGAGGACTAGCGGGACATTTTGGCATCAACAAGACGCTTGAGTTATTGCAAGAACATTTTTATTGGCCAAAGATGCTTGGAGATGTGCAAACTATTACCTCCCGACGTGCAACTTGGCAAAAGATGAAAAGTACGTTCCATCAAGGTTTGTATACGCCTTTGCCCGAACCAAAACAGCCATGGAGCGATGTATCAATGAATTTCATTGTGGCTTTACCGCGGACGCAAAGAGGAAAGGATGCTATCATGGTGGTGGTCGATCGATTCTTTAAAATGGCGCATTTTGTACCATGTCACAAGACGGATGATGCTTCCTTAATTGCGGATTTATACTTCAAAGAAATTGTGCGTTTGCATGGGGTGCCAAAGACAATTGTGAGTGATTGAGATAGCAAGTTTCTTAGTCATTTTTGGAGATCTCTTTGGAGGATAATTGGAACCAAATTGTTGTTTAGTACTTCTCATCACCCGCAAATGGATAGGAAAATGGAAGTAACAAATAGAACCCTTAGAGTTCTATTAAGGGGACTAGTTGGGAAGACCCAAAAGGATTAGGATTTGAAGTTGGCTCATACAGAATTTGCTTATAACCGCACGCCAACCTATGCAACGAAACATTCTCCATTTGAGGTTGTGTATGGGGTTAATCCTTATTTGCCTATAGATGGTTCCCACACGAAAAGGGAAAGAGCAACCGAATGCGTTTAACAAGTTGAAGGATATACGACAATTTCATGAGCAAGTCCGTGCAAGAATTGAAAAAGTGAATGAAGTATACAAGAAACGAGCCAACAAAAGTCGCAAGCAACCGGAATTTCAACCCGGAGATCTAGTGTGGTTACATTTACGGAAAGAACAATTTCCTAGCAAGAGGAAGAATAAACTAATGCCAAGAGTCGAAGGCCCTTTTCAAGTATTGGAATGGTTTGGCGATAGTGCTTACAAATTGGACCTTCCCGAGGAATACGCAATTAGCCCTACGTTCAATGTAGGAGACTTATCACCATACTTGGAGGACAAAATGCTTGAAGAATTGAGGCCAATTCTTTCTAAAGAAGGTGAGGATGATGCGGGAGCATTAGGAGACAACCTTCACGAAGACCCAAACAATACCATGGATGCATTACAAGTGGGTGAAGATGGATTGACGTTGTCGTTCGAGGCTTTGGTGATGCAAAGTGGGATGTTTCAAGAGTTTGGATGGCCTTTGGAGGTCACATGCACGACAAGGGATGATACATGGGAAAAAGAAGGCATTTTGAACTTTCTGGATTGAAAGCGATCGCCTTGTTTAGAAGGGAGCGATCGCCTTGAAGACAGTTTTGCGGACCAGGTTTCTGGCCACAAAGCGATCGCTTTGTGGCGGGCAGCGATCGCCCTGCGACCAGTTGGCGAATTCTCTTTTCCTGCTGCTATTTTATTTCCTAAGTTGTGTAGGATTGTTTTCTATTCCTAAGTAGGATAGTATTTTAATCTCTTGTATAATTAGGATAAGTTTTCTTTACCTTTTAAGATTATGATGCAATTGTAAACACCTATATAAAGGGGTTAGATTTAGACTTGTAATTTAGATTTCAGATTTTGATTCTCAAGGAGAAGTACTAAGAACAAAGGTTTGTTCAGATTTTGTCTATTATTTTCCTTAGGTTTAGGAAGTAATATTCAAACGGCTCTTTACGTTAGGTGAGTGAAGCCTAACCGGTGAACCCAAACGGAATCTTTACGTTAGGTGAGTGAAGCCTAACCGGTGAACCCGTCATCTATCCTACTTTCTGCTGCAATTTCATTAATTTACATACAACCTTCATCCATAATTCCGCAAGCGTCAAATTCGGTGAAAAATACGCATCACCGAGTATGCGAAAACTCGACATATTAGATACCCAAAAATTTCGGGTATTTGACCGACTGTTCGGGTTACCTGATATTAAAAAAAAAATCAAATAAATGATTACTTTTACTTTTACTTTTTTTAAATGAACCAATTCTTACATCTTGTCTTTTAGTACATTGGCTCTTGTGGAAATTAAGAAGAGATGAAGAGGGCAACTCTTACGGAAATTAAGAAGAAGAATTTAAAAAGGTAAACACTACCCCTTTCACCTCCATCCTTCTCTCAGCAAAACACAAACCCACTTATACACACTAAATCCTAATCCATGGTAACAGTCAACTAAATACCACCATCAAATCCTATTCTCTGCCCCTTTTCTGATCACTCAAAATATTGTATAGTATGCTTGAAACCTTTATTATTGCGAGGAGAAGCATCACGAGAGTGAAAGCTTCGGATTAGAAGAAGATAGATGTGCTGACTCTTAGTCTCGATCTCATCCACAGGCCGTCGCCAGAGTCAGAGAAGCTGCGAGCAGAGCAGGACTGTGGTGTGGGTGCACTAGTAGTGTGTGGTGAACCTGGTGGCCAGCACCGGTAGAGATCGTGGGGCGTGGCCGTCACTAGAAAAACCCTAGATTTGTTGAGTGTTGAGGGAGAGAAAGAATCGGCAGATCTGGAAACTGTAAATAGGGTAGGGGACTCATATTCCTCAATTCGGCTAAAAAAATTCATGTTTTTTTTTTCTTCATATATTGGAAATTCTTCTTAAAGAGCCTTCTTTGAAAACTAATCTCATAAATTGAGCAAGTGTACGGATCTAAAACATCGGGTATCCGAACGGATATCGGGTAGGCATCAAACTAACCGAAAACGAACCCGAGAATTAAAAGTCGAGTTCGCGTTTAACCAAAAATCGAATTATTTTACTATTACCCGAACCGATCGGGTAATATCCGAATAGTTTGGATCGGGACCCGAATACCCAAAGTCGATTGCCCATCCCTATCCTTCTGTTCCAGACAAATAGTCTATTTTTTTATTTTTAAAACTCAATATGTGACTAAATCAAATCTAAACTTTATGTAATTTACTTATGTTTTATGAAATAAAATCTCATTAATTGAAAACTACATTAAGAATAATATAGATTACAACTTTCATAACTTTGTAAAAATAAATAAATCTATATAAATTATCGGTCAAACATTAATTAAATTAACTAAATAAATTTAAAAGTGAACTCTTTGCAGCTTCATTTCTATAGCTCAAAACCAATAAAATCAAACTAATGAATAAAAATAATACTCCCTTCGTCCTTTTATTATTATCTTTTTTGATCCGACACACGGATTAAGAAAAAATAATTGACTTAATTATTAATATTGGTATAATGTGTAATTTTCTTTAATGCCCATGTGTATGTGGCCTATAATTAAAGTAGGGAAAAAAATATGGGTAAAATGGTAAAAGTGATGTCGTAAAAAGGAAAGTTTTAAAATAAGATAAGAGCATTGCTATTAACACCACCCAATCCTATTAATACACCCCCAATTAAATTACAAAAATACCATTATATTATTAGACATAAATACCCTTCTTTTACTAAATACACCACCCTAAATATTAAAACACCACCCAAACCTCTAAATACACCACCAAAACACCACCACCTAAACCTCTAAATACACCACCAACCAATTTATCAATACACCCTCCTCCATAACAAACGATTCAAAATGCTATAATACGTTATCGCTGAGAAACTTGAAGAACTTCAAAACCCAGCCAAAACCCAGCCAAACTCTCTCAAAAACCCAGGCAAACTCTCAACATCCAAAGCCAAACTCACAACATCCATACTTCCAAACTCAACTACATCTTCAACTCACCATCTCATATCAAACTCCCATTGCCCACGAACGACGTAAAGCAACCACATTGCAACAAAAATCAGACATGGATACTAAAGAAGTGAAGTAGACTTTTGATGTAAGTATTCTCTACCGTTTTCAAGTTTTCATTCCAATTTTTATGAAATTTCGGACATGCTGGAGACGTCGTTTTTGTTCGGGACTGGTCTATGGAACACCACAGTGGTGTTCGGTGACCACCTACCGAACATACTTGATATGTTCCATCATGGTACCCGAACACCACTGTGATGTTCCTGAGGTAGTTCCCGAACACCACAGTGATGTTCGTTAGGTGGTTCCCGAACACCTCTGTGGTGTTTTATAGTTTGTCCCGAACTCCACCCAGTTGTTCCATCATCTGTCCCGAACACCACTATGGTGTTCCATAACCTCTTACAGAACAGAAACTTTTCAAGATATGTTTTGTTAAAATTTATTCTTTTGTTGTAAATAGGATTCAAACACGTTGTCTACCGAGGGTAGTGTTGCGCCGGATATTAACGAGATTGAACCCGTTCAAGATATCGTTATGGATTACACAAATGTGTTCACGACGTATGAAATGTTTATATCTCGTGATGCATTGTTTGATTGGGTGCGTGTTACGGGAAAGGAACATGGAATGGTGATAGTAATTATCAGATCCGATAGTAGGTCGTGTAAGAAAAGAGCTCGGTTAGTTCTGGCATGTGAACGTAGTGGGAATTACCGTGAATTCAAGAAGCCTGGAAAGTTGTCTGAAGTAAATAACGAAGAAGCTACTATGGAAAAGGACGTTGTGAGGAAATCAAAGAGGAAAAGAGAAACTGGAACGAAGAAGTGTGGTTGTCCATTTCGGTTGAGGGGTAGACAAATATCAGCTGATGGACCTTGGGCATTGGATGTTTAATGTGGTGTCCACAATCATCCAACTGCAGACTATTTGGAGGGCCACTCATATGTTGGTCGATTATCACCCAAGGAGAAGGACTTTGTCATTAATTTGTCTCACACAAATAGTAAACCCAAGGACATTTTGTTTGGGTTAAAAGAAAATTTTGTAGATAATAAGTCCACAATAGGGACTATCTACAATGCTCGGTTGCAAAATAGAGTTGTAGAGCGTCAGGGTCGATCTCAAATGCAGTAGCTTATATTCAAGTTGAATGAGCATGGATATTTATATCATCACATTCGCTGTGAGAAGACCGAGGTTGTCAAGAATATTTTCTTCGCTCACCCAACGAGCGTTGATTTATTGCGATGTTTTCCGAGAGTCCTCTTTATGGATTGTACATACAAGACAAACAGGTATAAGTTACCTTTGTTGGAAATTGTTGGTGTCACCTCGACGCAAATGACATTTCATATTGCAGCCGCGTATTTGGAGTTTGAGCGGGAAGAGAACTATACGTAGGCGTTGACAGTCTTAAAAGGATTGATGGACCAATTCTCTCTACCCCACGTGATTGTTACGGACAGAGAACTTGGTCTAATGAATGCAATTCAGAAAACATTTCCCGACTCGAGACATTTCCTTTGTCGGTGGCACATTAACAAGAATATTTTGGCAAATTGCAAGAAATTATTCCGTGTGAAAGATAAATGGGATTGTTTTTCTATGAATTGGAATACGTTGGTTCTCGCAGATACTACTGCAAATTATGATGCCTTGCTACAAAGACTCCAGTCGGACTTCAAAGATTATCCACTAGCCGTTAAATATGTCATAGAGCAATGGTTGATGCCATACAAGGAAAGATTTGTGGCTTTGTGGACGGATACAGTCATGTATTTCGACAATACCACAAGAAATAGGTATCTATCATTTTAATATCGGTGTTTATTTTATTGTTTTATATATTTTGTTAGATATATACTTAATAAGGTTGTAACTTGTATTTCAGGGTGGAGAGTCAACATGCATTGTTGAAAAGATA
This sequence comes from Platycodon grandiflorus, assembly GCA_016624345.1. Lineage (NCBI taxonomy): Eukaryota > Viridiplantae > Streptophyta > Magnoliopsida > Asterales > Campanulaceae > Platycodon > Platycodon grandiflorus. The sequence continues at coordinate 7,153,889 of CM028367.1, forward strand.
GCTTGGCTCGAGCCAGGTAACCTTGAGACACACCCTCATTGAGACTTCACACACAATCAATCATTTGAGAAGAGCAAAATGTTGTCCAAAGATACAAATCAATTGTATTTAGAGAGAGGATGGTTGCGATTGGATTGAATTGAGATATTGATGGTGTATTGATGATGTCGATTGCGGTGCCTTGTGGTCATGAGATTGACGAATATAAGAGATCGGACATGCCAATTCCACTTGATAAGGTTGACGCCTTTTGGAGAAAATTAGATATCATACCTCCAAAGGTAGAAGATCCCATAGTCGAAGAAATGGGCATCGATTTAAACAAGAAATTGTTGAGCTATCATCCAAGTAGGAACAAGCACCGGGCCGAGAGGTTGTTAATTTTAAAGAGATTGACGAAATAAATCAACCTCCAACGACATCACTTACTCATCCCGTCGAAAAAAAATGTTGACTCGTGGTCGTCCTAAGTCCGTAAAGGCTAAAAAGACAAGTCAACCAAACGTGATCCGAGTAAGTTTGAGTATGTCCATCCATTGAAGATAGCACACCATGTGAAGAGATTGCCTACGAGGTTGGTCCATCGATTAAACAACCTCTTACCCACACCTAAGCCAAAGAAGAAACAGTATTTTTTTAATCCGATAGATTGATAGTAACGATAATTGATACATCTCAATAGGTTGTCCGGCAAAGGACTCGAATCGCGACTACGAGTGGTTTTATCCAACAACTACCATCCCATTTGCACAATTGGATTGTAGAGACAAAAATGTTAAAAGTGATGGTCATTGTGGATTCCGTGTCCAACTTGGCTTCACGAGGAATCGTGGGGTAGGATTAGAGGAGCACTTCTTCACGAGTTGACTTACCAAGAGTTATACAACAATGTGTTCATTGAACATGGTCGCGTTGAAGAAGTGTTGCAGATTCTAGACTATTACAAGGAGCTGCACCTAAGGAACACCGGTTTTGTTTGCCGAAATGGGTCATTTGGTCGCATCGGCTTTCAATGTTGCGCTCGTGTCTTTGGATTTACAAATTCGATGACGTATTTGCCCTTAAGAACCCCAATCCCAAGTGATCCACGATGATATGTATTGGATTTGTGAATAATGATCATTATATTCGGTATACACCATATCAAGGATATTATAAGTTATTTATGTTATATATATCCATGATATTGATATGTAGTATATTTTGTAGGTGTTCTTGCGCGATTCCATTACGTAAATTGGACGATTGTATAGTGACGATTCGATCGACTTAGATTTAGTTAGGCATATCCTTGTGTTGTTCGCATATCCTTTGCTTATTATGTGAATCAATTTGTGTTGTAAATCAATATTTTGCTTTTATGTCATTTAACTTATAAGAAAATCAATCTTTAATACAAAATGCATAACATCCAAAGAAATAATAGTAACACATGACTACCAATATGCATAACATCTTACACTTAAATACATAACATCGTCTTTAAATACAACAATATCCAAATTGAAATACATAATACAATAGTCAACTTCAACTAACACTTCTCGTCCTATGACTAGACGCAGGTTGCGAAGGTCCTGCCTGATGTGGTCCCTCATCATCTGGACCTCCTAATGCATCATATGCTCGTAGGATCACTGACTCAAACTCTTCTCTGGAGATAGATCGGTCTCCGATCTCAATCGTTGCACCATCGGTTACATTAAATCTCGTGCATCGACCAAGCATCTAGCGGAGCGAATCATTGCGTTGGACGTAGGAGGACCGTCTTTGAACTATGGGATGTGAATGTGTGTAATACCATTCAAGATATGAATGGTCACACTGTCGGTGGGCGGAGTCGACCAAGTCTCTCGTCGATAACACATGAATATCTCATTGTACAAAGTACTTGACAAGTACCCCCATATCGCCGCATCATTGGGTTTCCTTTCGGGGACACCGAGCAATAGGGCGTATGGAATTGTCTGTACATATCCAAACTGTCTCGCTCGATCGATGATATGGCTCCACAATAGTGTTTGCTGAGATGCATCCATGGTAATACGAGATGTGGTGGAACGGAAAATGTTGTCTTACCGTCTCGGTATATGGCTTCCAAATAACCTGTAAAAATTTAAAAAACAAAAAAATTACAACGTGTATATTTGACACGAGATTTTCACGTCAATCAACATATATAAAAACACATTAATACTCACTTCACTGGGTTTCATGGAGTCAAGAACCTCACGCACTGACATTAATCTTTCTATAGATGTTCCTTGTCCACCCTTTGGTAGCCACCTCTTTGCAAGAGGATTTTCCTCATTGTACTGAACGTTATGTGGAGGCCTAAACATTGGGAATCGTTCGTATATCCATGCCTACGTGAAATGCAATAAAAAGACACATTAATCAGTTCATAATCTAATAAATATTTATTTCAACATATTGAAAATAAGTAAAAATATGAATTTCTTACCTCCAACAACGTGGAATATCCAGCCATCTGTTTGGTTGTAAGTCTAGACGCTAGCCCTAGCTGTCTATAGAGATAAGCAAGAGTGGCAGCTCCCCATGCATATGTATGAACACTCTCAAGCTAAACCAAGAACTCCAAGTAAGAAGTATTTACCCGGGTGCCACTCTTATCAGCAAAAATTGTACAACCTAAGGTGTATAATAAATACGCCCTAGCTGAGAATGCACGCCTTTCCGGATCATCTGACATAGCATCTTCACTAAACCTCTCCCTAAGCCACTCTAGCCTCACAGAAGATCCCCTCGCACCACGCATTCCTTCTATGGCTTCAGCGTAAGAAACTCCCAACCATTGCTCAACATCAAAAGTAGAGGTTGGTGTAATACTCCGTCTTGATAAAACTGGAGTCCCTGTGATCGGAAGACCAGTAAGGCAAAATACATCATCCAATGTGATTGTCATTTCGCCAAAGGGTGGATGAAAGCTATTGGTCTCAGGGGGCCAGCGTTCCACAAATGCACTGACCAATACTTTGTCAACTTCAAAGTACGAGGTTCGCCTTAATCGAAACAACGTGGACGCTTTGACAACGTCCAACCACAAAGGGTGACATACATCTCTGCGACAACTCCACTGAACTAATTTTTCAGTATGGTTATTACACTTGAGAAGCTCTCTCTCTTCCCCCTGCCATATCAACCGTGCTACGTGCGACTCATAAGTAGTCAGTAGAGATGGATTAACAGGACCACCGGGAAATAGAGTATATGTCACGTCTTCTCTTTCCTCCCTAACATTTTCTTCTCCTACATCTCCAACATCTTCCTCTCTATTCTCTCCAAAACCAGCATCTCTTTCAAAACTATAGTCAGTCATGTGTATAGGAGAGTGTTGTTGTTCCTGTGAGACGCGTGGGGGATCCTCAGGCTGTTGTTGTTCACGCTGACCTCTTTCTCTTCTGTTTGAAGCAGTGGGTCTTCTTCTTTCATAGACATTTGCTAATTTACCTGCAATATATCAGCAGAGATTGAAGAACATAACTTGTAGAGGAAATTGGGAAGGTATGAAGGAATACCACACACTGTTCGGGAAACACTAATAGAACACTGCAGTGGTGTTCGGGCAAGAGTGTAGAACAAATCAGTGGTGTTCGGGCAAGAGTCTAGAACACTGTAGTGGTGTTCGGGCTATGTTGTCGAACACTGCTGCAGTGTTCGGGACAACTGAATGACCACAAGGCAGGTGTTCGGGCTGAGATGTGAAACACCACTATACTGTTCGGGCAATCTTATGGAACACCACTGTGGTGTTCGGACTGGCTGTAGGAACACTGCTGTGGTGTTTGGGAAGTAACCCCCGAACACCACTGCAGTGTTCCTACAACCAGTCCCGAACACCACATTTTTGCTCGAAGAACCAGGCCCAAATACCCCTTCGATCAGTTATGATTTATAACACAAATTAAAACCCAGCATACAAATTGAAACCATTTGAACTTAAAAAGTAGAAGAATTTCATACCTAGGGCTTTCTTCATTCTGAAATTTGGTCTTCTTCTACTTCGTGAAATCAAGGTGAAGCTGCTTCTTCTTCTTCTTCTTCTTCTTTCTTCCTGGCTTCCTTCTTCCTTGCACAAAGCTGGGTTGCTTTTGAGTTTGAAATATTAACAACGGTGTTGTTGGTGTTGGTGTTGTGTTTGAAATTTGATCTTAACAACGGTGTAGGAGGGTAAGGTGTTTGAAATTTTTTGAGTTTGAAATGGTTGGTGTATTGAGAAATAGGGTGGGGTGTGATGATATTTGGTGGGTGTATTGGGAAAGAAATAATGAGTTAAGTGAGAGGGGTAAAATAGGAAATATTGAGTGGTGTATTTAGAAATTATGTTGGTGTAAAATTAGTGGGGTAGGTGTATTAAAAAAATGGGTGTATTAAGAGGAAATGGTGGTGTTAATAGCAATGCTCATAAGATAATTATTTTAGCACGGACAAAAAAGGAAAAGAAGACAATAATTTAAAGATGGGGGGAGTATAAATCTCCACCTCAAACCGTTGACTGGGTGGGTGTAATGAGTTTTCGCTTGCCTAGAGCTTTAAGTGAATGGTGTATAAATACGCACTCCTGCGCATAATAGCTAAAACCATTAACATTCACCTCGTAAAACTCCCCCAAAATTTTTAAGAAATTTTCTATTCACACCCCTCGAATTACTAAGTATACCCATTTTTTAAGTACATCTTCCACCTAAATTGTAAACCCCTCTTAATACTAAGTACACCCCCTCAATTTTCCATTTTACCCCCTCCCTCTTCTCCCTCTCTCCTGCAACACACACACACACATATACAGACTCCTTCCCACCCCTACCCCTCCCTCCAGCCTGCCTCCTTCCCCCACCCCTTCCTCCTCCAGCCCGCCTCCTTCCTCCTCCTTCCCCCTCCCCCTACACACACACACGTCCCCTCTTCTCCCCCTCTCCTGCAACCCCCGCTCAATTTCACATACACACACACACAATTGTAAATTGAAAACCAAAAATATTACCAAGTTTTTAAAGTTGTATCTTAAATAATTTTTAGGATTAACAATTTGAGTTCAAAATTGGTGGTTTGTGTAAAAAAAATTGCATTTTAGATTGAATTTCGAAGTGATCTGGGCCTATAGTGTTCGGACATGGTTGGTTGAACACCTTTGATGATGTTCGGTCAGTACCAACCGAACATCACCAAAGATGTTCAGTACTGACCGAACATCTCCAAAGGCGTTTAGTACTAACCGAACATCTCCAAAGGCGTTCAGTCAGTACTGACTGAACATCTCCAAGGGTGTTCAGTAGTGATAGAACATACATGGAGTTGTTTGACCATCAGTAACCGAACACTCTTTAGTGTGTTCGGTCACTACTGATCGAATATACCAACGCAGGCCATTCGTCTGTGCTTCTTAAAATGCAGAAAATTAAGCCATTTTGGTATAAGAATACTTACAATTTTTGTTCCCTTCAATTCTTTATGGTCCATGCTTGTGCTTTTCAATGTAGATGAATTTAGAGGTTTAGGGTGTAGTGAGGGGTTTGAAATTTGGAAGGGGTGAGAATAATATGTTTGAATGTGTGTATTGTGGGAAGAATGTAGGGGGTGTATGAATATTATTTTGAGGAGAATGTACTTAGAAATGTTGGAATCAAATAAAAATAAAGGGCAGTGTACTTAGTAAAAATAAATGCAAATAAGTCAAATTTTATAAGAGGATTGCTATTTGCACCCATAAAATTTCTGAGTACACCCTCTAACAAAAATTACAAAAATGTCATTATAAATTTAGACCTAAATACCCTTTTTTTTTTTTACACCGAACATTACTATGGGTGTTCGGCACCCTACCGAACACCTATAGTAATGTTCTAGGTCTACATATGATGTTCGGTAGAGGTACCGAACATCACTATGGGTGTTCGGGGTACCGAACACCACTATGAGTGTTCAGTAACCCAATACCGAACAAACTATTTAAAAAAAAAAAAGGGGGGGGTGTGTGGGGGTGGGGGAAGGAGGTGGGGAAGGGAGGAGGAATGTGGCGGTTGTGTTGGGGGAAAGAAGGGGCCTTGTGTTGGGGGATGGAAGGTGGCGTGTGTGGGGGGGGGGGCGAAAGGAAGGAGGCATGGAAGGGGTGGGGTGTATTTAAAAGAAGGAGGATGTGGTGAGGTGTGTTTAGGGTGGGGTGTGTTTAGTATTTTGGGAAAAATATTGATAAGGGTAAAATAGGAAATTAATAGGGAATGTACCTAATATTTTGAGTGATTAAAAATATTAGGGTGAAGTGTACTAAGTAATTTCATAGGTGTAAATAGCGATCCTCATTTGATAATGATATTTTTGAAATAATTGAGGGGCGTACTTAGTAAAACGGGGGTGTGAATAGTTTTTTAATCAAACGGCGGGGCGGGAGAGCTTTACTTACATTTCAACTTCCGCACTCAAATCGCAGCACATAGTAAAAATTAAGAAAATTAACTTTCTCCCTCTAAAACACACACAGAGACACACACTCCCATTACCGCGCAAAAGAATGTCGGACTCCTCATCGGGGGAACCGCCGAAACCGGAGAATGCACCAGTACCGCCAGAAGAACTGCGGTGTGGGAGAACGGATGGCAGAGCTTGGCGGTGTAAAGGTTGGAGGATCCACGATAATAAGTTTTGTGAGAAGCATTATCTTCGGCAGCTTGCGCAGTCCTCGAAAGGAAGGTCGGCTTCGTCTACTCCGAATTCTAGGGCTCGGAAAGGCGGTGGTGGTGGCGGTTCTGTGAAAAAGTCGCGGAATTCGGGTGGTTTTGGGGTGGCTAGTGGTAGAACCAAGGGGAAAAGGAGGGGGCGCGATGATGAGTCGGAAGATGAAGTGATTCCGACGAAGAAGCGTCGGGGTGAGGTTTATGTTGACGGCGGTGATCGTGATGACGTGGAGAAGGAGGGGGAGGGTAGTTTGGGGAAAAGAGGTAAGAGGAAGGCTGATGGTGGTGGGTTTGACAGTAAGTTGGAAACGGAGGATGCAATTGAGGAGAGTGAGGGTGATTCAGGGGGTAATTTGGTTACAAGAGGGAATTTGAATGGCAAGAAGCGAATATCTTCTGCAAAGAGGAAGGATGGGGTTTTGAGGGAAAAAAAGAACTTGGGACAGGTGAGCAAAGTGAAACAGGAAGAAGGGGATAGTGAGGGGGGTGGTTTGGTGAAAAAAGGAAATTTGAGTGGTGAAAAGAAATTGTCGACTGGAAAAAGGAAGGATGGGGATTTGAAGATGAAAGAGAAGAAATTGGGAGATTTGAGGAATGTGAAAGAGGAAGAAGTTGTAGAAAGGGATAGTGAGAATGGTGGAGAATATGATTCTGTGGATGAAGAGGATGATATTCTGATAGAAAAAGGGAATTTGAGTGTCAAGAAGGGATCTTTATCAGTAAAGAGGAAGGATGGGGGTTTGAAGGTGAAAGAGAAAGAAGGATTGGGTGCAGATGATGATGCCGAAGAAGCAGGAGAAGGAGTCAGCGAGGACGACCATGAAGATTATAGGGTTAAAGAGGGTGGTAATTTGGTTGAAAAAGGGATTTTGAATGGCAAGAAGAAATGTGTTTTGGTGGGTAGGAAGGAATTGATGGTGAAGGAGGAGAAAGAATTGGGAGAAGATGATCATGTAGAAGATGCAGAAGGGGACAGTGAGCACGGTGGTGGAGATGATTCTGGGGATAAAGTGGGTAGTAGTTTGCCAGAAAAAGGGAATTTGGATGGTCAAACGAAATCCTCCTTGCTTAAGAGGAAGGGTCAGGTTTCTTGGGTGAAAGAGAAGAAAGAATTGGGTGAAAATGATGATGCAGAAGGAGACAGTGAAGATGGCGAAGAAGATGATTCTGGGGATAAAGAGGGTGGTAGATTGGTAAAAAAGGGCACATCAAATGGCAAGAAGACTTTGTCGTTGCCAGACAAGAAGGAGAAGGTTCTGAAGGGGAAAGAGAAGAAAGATTTGGGTGAAGAAGATGATACAGAAAAAGATTTGGTGGATAACAAGGACGTAATTACAAAGAATGGAGGTAAAAGGAAAGTCAAAAACAAATATTCGAAATTGGAGGTGAACAAGAAGGGAAGGAAAAACCCAGACTTGGATATCAAAATTGAAGGAGGAATTGATGATGGCAAAAGAAAGGCTCGATCAAAAGAAACAAGCTTCCATGGTGATAAACGGAGGAAGCATTTTAGTAATGATGTAGGTTTACTCTTTGTATTCACACTGAAATTTATGAGAATATGCTTGTAAATTGTAATATGTATGTCTGTGGTTTTAGGCCTATAATTAATGGAAAACTGAAGTATAAACCTTCCTGTTTAAATCATTTAACAGGGTAATGATTTGGGAGATGATTGCCAAATGTGCCATCAATGCATGAGCAGTCATAAAAGGGTGGTGAGGTGCCGCCGTGGCTGTCGAAAGCGATATTGTAGCCCTTGCATCCAGAGATGGTAATTTCTCTTCGTTCTGCTTGCTTGTTCTTTTTAAGGAATAAATTTGTTTATAGATTCACTGTTCAGTTTATTCATGTCTAGTGTGCTCGATTTATAATGAACATGTTTACGTATGCTGCTCCAGTGCAATAGATGGACAGCTGTTTGGTAACTCAGTCATTTATCTTCAATTATCGTACATTTATTTGTCCATATGCTTATGTGAGATTTGGTTGGTTAATTTATGGGGGATCGGTTCTGCCGTAAGACTACGAGTGAAAAAGTATGTATATATATGTATATTTCGGCGTGGGAAGAGGAGTGAAAGTAAATAAGATAGATATTATTTTGAAATAGTACTGCTTGTAGCAAGTTGATTGATGTGTTCTGTCATTGTTTATTTATACAATTTATTAATGGAAGTCCAGCACACACACAACCCAACCCAAATTTTTTATTTTCGATGAAAGGCATTATAGTATCACACATCATTAATAAACATCATTTAAGTGTGTTAGTGATTGGTAGTACTCTTACATATACTTGTGCAAATTATAGGGTGGGTAACTCATTTGAATGGTATAGAATTGCAGTATCTCTACCAACTGCAGATGTATAAAAGCCATTTAATTTATTAATTGTAAATCCCATTTTTGGGTTTGTGCTAGTATCCTCTCGCTAATGTTAAACAGTTATCTTTATAATTTGGTAAGTTGCATGTCGTTGTATCTAATACTTCCTTCGTCCCAAAAAAAGTCCAACTTTTACTTTTTTTGGTCAACTTGATGAAACTTTGACCAAAAAATAATAAAAATTTAGTTATCCTTATGAAAGTGATAGTATTCTTAATGTTGCATCAATAATTGAAATTTTATCAGCTAATGTATGCTAAAAACTCCCTCCGTTCCAACTAAAGAGTCTACTTTTGACTTTTTTGGGTCAACTTAATTAAAGTTTGACCAACGATTTACATATATTTATTTATTTTTACAGTGTCATAAAAGTTGTAATCCATAATATTTTTAATGTAGTTTTTAGTGAATGAGATTTTATTTCCGAAAACATAATTAAAGTATGTTAAATTTTGATTTGATTCAGTCACATGTTGACATTTAAAAATGGAAAGTGTACTCTTTGGTCATAACGGAGGGAGTAGTAATTTGATATTGTACTAGGTTGACTTTTCAAAAAGGAAATAAGACTATTTTTTTGGGACCGAGGAAGTATTAATTTTGCGCATCTGTATTACATCTGAGTTAATGCCAGGGATTCATATTTCAAAAAATTGCCAGCTAGGTTTCATTTTGTGCCTCAAAGCCAGTTTGGTTTTCACTTGGTATCTGAAACTGTTCATTGAGTTACAGAATAGTAAGTTTGTATTGGCATGAACTGCAAAACCTTTTACTGTTTTTATATCTATCTCTGGCTCTGCCACCATACACGAAGCCTCAAAACTGCTAACTTTTTGGTGATCGAATGACACAATTGATGTGAAACTAACATATGTGCTTCTTCTAAATATGTTTGAGTTCAATGGCATAACTTCACTTATGGAACTCAGTTACTGAAATAAACTGCCCCTGAACGTATAGCCCTCATCAACTGGCTTAATTGTCATTTTTACCTTTTAAGTAATTTTTTATGATTTTCAATGTCAATGAAGGTATCCTCATCTGTCAGAGGAAGCCATAGAAGGGGCCTGCCCATACTGTCGAGGAAACTGCAACTGTAAAGGTTGTTTAAGTAGAAATGATATGTGCAAGGTTGGTATTTTGATTCTATTGTCGTCCCAGAGCATCGAGAAAAACTTCTATTCTCATGCTTTTTTCATGACTTGTTGCAGGATAGCGGAAATTCGGGATGTCCTGAAAACATAGACCAAAAAGTTCAGCATCTCAAGTACCTGATTCATGTACTCCATCCATTTTTGAAACAGTTTGATTATGAGCAGATGATGGAAAAAGAGGTGGAGGCTAAGATTCAAGGCATGACTTGCTCGTTATCTTTTGTGAAACATTATAGTTGATCTGGTTTAAGTGCAAGCGTTTCCGTTTTGTGCCCTTCATTTTCTTAGTTTAAAATGGAAGATCATTGTGTCTTTAAGTCACTGGTATGAGGTTCTTTGCAGGTTTACTAGTTGGTGCATGTCTTATTGATGCTTCAAATTGATTGTGGAGTAGATTAATAAAAGCCTGATATGATGGCATTTTACATTTGGTATTAAAGAGGCAGCCTAGTTTGAAGTTGTTGGAACTTGGATAAGTTGTAGTGTAATGTATGAGACTAAACAATGGTTTTTCGAGTTAACCTATTAATCAAGTTGCCGGTCCTTACTGGGCAATATAATCTCTCTTTCTCTCTCTTTGCCTACACACATGTTTTTGCATTTCAATTAGGCTATTGCATGAAGGAGAAAGGATGCAGAAAAATCATTGATACACTAATTTTCTGTACAATTTATTGTTTAATATTTGGTACCCTGAGAAATGAGTTAGGCTAGGTAACTAAAAGCTTGGAAGGCTGCAGTGCTGCATTATAGTTGAATTCCATGTAAATGAAAATTAGTTCTCCATCCGGTATTGAGTTGGCTTTGCCTTTGGAATATTATGTGATACACTAGCATGTGTTTGAATCCTTCATTCTAATAAGTTTTGCCCATATGATTGGCAGGGTTATCATTGTCAGAGGTTGAAATAGAGCAGACAGATTGTTCTAATGATGAGCGTATGTATTGGTATGATCATCTCCTTGAATAATTATAACTTTCACGGTCTGGAAATGCCAATTTTGTTGAGAATGATAAAAACCATCCTATTGCAGCGACTATTGTAGAACCTCTATAGCTGATTTTCATAGGAGCTGCCCCAGTTGTTCCTTTGATCTATGCCTGGCATGCTGCCGGGAAATTCGAGAAGGCTCTTTGAAAGAAGGCAATAAGGTGATCGTGATTCGGTATATTGATAGAGGAAAACCTTACTTGCATGGAGGAGAACCCAATGATTCTGCTGGATCAGATGAAAATTCCATCTCTAAGGATAATGAGATGACAGGAGCCGAGTGGAAGGCAAAGGAGAATGGTGACATACCTTGCCCACCAAAGGAAATTGGTGGTTGTGGACATGATCGTCTGTTGCTGAAGTGTAATTTTTCCCAAAGCTGGGTCTCTGAGTTAAAGAGCAAAGTTGAGAAAGTAGTTGATACCCAGAAACTCACTAGTGAGTCTAACATTTCTGAGCAACGTTGTTCCTGCTCCAAAACAAATGGTGAGGCTGACACTGATCATAAGAATTTGCGGAAAGCTGCTTGTAGAAAGGATTCCAGTGACAACTATTTGTACTGCCCTTCAGCAACTGATATCCAACACGGAGACTTGGAGCACTTCCAGAAGCATTGGGTCATTGGAGAACCGGTGATTGTCAGCGATGTTCTTCAGCTTACATCTGGACTTAGCTGGGAGCCAATGGTTATGTGGCGTGCATTCCGTCAGATTACATATAGCCGTTGCTCGGATTTAGCAGTGACGGCAATCGATTGCCTTGATTGGTGTCAGGTAAGTACTCTTGGTATCATAGTCCTTTTGGGGCTGTTTTTTTTTTTTTTTTGATGTTTTTTTTTAAGCATTGTCATTATATCTGTTGAATGGTGCTCTGATTTCACTTACAAAATTGAAAGCGACATTGACTTGTATATGCAAGCTTAGTGGAACAAGTATGCCACGCATGCTTATACATGTAACAGCTCTTTTAGACATATTTTATTCGTTCCTTTATCCTTGTAATAGATACTCCATCAAATTGAATTGGCTGGCCCTTTGTTGGCTGTCCTGTTGGGCTTCACAATTTATTTAGATTCTTAGCTACTGTTCTCCCTCCTTCAGAGTTTCACTTTATCTCACACATGGCATGTATATGTTCTTCTGTTTCATTCGTGTGCACTATTATCCTTGGTCTCCTTGAAATAACAAAAATCATCCAAAATCCAGTGGGTTTAAGATGCTATTCGCATTTGCTATTACCTGGATCGATGTTATTTTTGGTTGTTTCAAAATCTAATATGGTGTCTCTACTTCTAGTGCTCTATTTCTTCAATGTGACATACCCATAAAGGTTTTTCAGCTATTCGGATGGTTGGTTGGACTTTCATCATATCACTTCTTTTTGGGTGGATTATATTCCTAAGTGACTCCTGACTCACATGTGCCTTTGTTGATGTATATTGGCGTATTTATATAGCAAAAGATAGTGTTAGAAGAGAAAATTCTGGGGGGGGGGTGGAGAAGAGAGACGTTCTTCAACGCACAACAAAAGTGGTAAAGGCATTATTAAACAACCGAGAATTGCTAATGAATGCAGCTTGTTAGTGTAAGCTTGGAACCATATTTGCTGCAGAGAGTCTGGGAACAAGCTCCCACCTGTCATGTTCATGTTTAAGGTTTTTTGGGTCATCGCCCAGGTGTGACCATTAGCATAGGAGAAATTTTAATGAATGCATCATGAACTTACTGGTCATATATCTGTAAGGAAACTGTTGATGATGTGGAATTCGTTTTTCAAAGCCATGCCATTGGAGAGGTTATGCTTTACATGAGTCTACAAACTGGAGCAATTGGATAGGTTATACTTTAAATGGAGAAAGAGAGGTTCTTGAGGCAAACTGTCATTAGGTGTGTTGGATGGAGAGTTACTAAAGGTGCCATTGAATCTGATTAGACTGGTTATTGCTGTACAAATCAATGTTTTACCGCCAAAAAATGTGAGATGTGATTTAGTGAAGAAAGCAGTTTGAAAACAAAGCACGTCTTGTCCTTTTTGCTCCAAAGAAGTCCAATGTGATGTGCGCTTGAGGAAATTATGCTCTAATTTTAACGAGAACTAGATGGAGTCATGAAGGTTTCAATCCTAGCTGACTATTGGTGTTATAAAAAACTACTCCACATAAGCTTAGTTAGATAAAATGCTTAATCTCAAGCTATTGGTCCATATTACCCCTGATATCTCCAAGGTTTCAATGATGTGACCATATTTAGCCCAAAAGAGAAATCTTTTATTGGTTTATTTAATAATTTAAAGAATGTTGGCGATTAGTATTTGAATACCGTAGAATGGAGTGTAATATTACTGAAGTATGTTTCAAAGGGGTTTTTGAAAATGTCTGTGTTTTATCTGATTAGACAACATGGAATCATGTGGAAGATGGAAGTGGATCATTCTTCTTTATGTTGGCAATCTTATGGATGACTCTCTTGTGGGCAATCTCATTTGTTGTTTGCGGACGACTCTCTTTTGTCTTTTGTGTGGCTAAGAGGTCTCAGTTGGGTTACCTTCGTCTCGTTCTCTTGTTTTTCCAAGCGGCATCGGGGTTGAAGATAAACATTTCTAAGTGCGAGATTATTCCAGTTGGATTAGTGGAGGATTTGGTGAGCCTGACTTCTTTTTTTGGCTGTAAGGCAGCATGCGTTCCATCAACTTATCTAGGTTTACCTCTCGGTGCTCCATTCAAAAGTGTAGCTATGTTGAACCCGGTGATAGAAAAGTATGAAAGGCGCCTGGCAGGTTGGAAAAGACGATTCTATCCAAAGTGGGTCGGCAGACATTGATTAAAACTTTCAACTTATTTATGAATATGTCTACGATCCCGGCATCTTTAGCGATGAGCTTGGAAAAGTTGGTAAGGGATTTTATGTGGAAAGGCAGAATGGAGGAGAGGAAATACCATCTAGTCGATTGGGAGACGATTTGCTCTAGTGTGCAGGAAGGTGGGCTGGAATCTAAAACTTCAGGGTGTTAAACACAACTTTGATGGGAAAGTGGTTGTGGTGATATTTAGTCAATAGAAAAGCTTTGTGGTGGAAGGTGGTGGTGGGTAAATGTGATGCCGAAAGTCATTGGTGGTTTCTTAAGGAAATTTCCTCTTCTTTTGGGTTAAGTGTTTGGAAAAGGATTAGAAGAGAGTGGGATCTTTTCAAGCGTTTGATTTCTTTTGAGATAGGGAATGGAGAACATGTGAGGTTTTGGATGGATAAATGGTGTGAAGAGATGGAGTTGAGGAGAATGTTTCCTAATCTTTTCAGTATTGCGGTGAATCAAGAAGAATTGGTAAGCTCGATCCTAGTGGTTTTGGATGGTAGAGTTACATGGAATCCTTCATTTTGTAGAGATATTCAAGATTGGGAACTTGGAGACACTGGGTAGCTTTTTGAAAAGTTGTATTCTGATTAGGTCCAGGGGGTCGAAGAGGATAAAGTGTTGTGGTCTGGGACAAAGAATAGGGAGTTTTCAGTTTAGTCTTTCTATTTGGCTTTGACCGAAAGTAGAGGTATTTCTTTTCCTTGGAAGACAATTTGAAAGTCAAAGGCTCCCAGTAGAGTTGCCTTTTTTGCTTGGGAGGCTACGTGGGAGGCAATTCTTAAGGGAGAAAATCTGAGGGCAAGGAAGAGGATTTATGTCAATTGGTGCTTTATGTGCAAAAAGGATGAGGAAAGTGTCGACCATTTGCTGCTGCATTGTTCTGTAGCCAGTGAGATATGGAATTCTCTGTTTCGTCTTGTTAATGTTTCTTGGGTTATGCCAGAGTCAATTGTAGATCTTTTCCGGGGTTGGTCTCTTTTTAAGAGAAGCAGGAGGAATATATTTTGGGAAACAGGCCCTCTGGTAATCTCGTGGAATATTTGGAAAGAAAGAAATTGAAGGGTGTTCGAGAATGTGGAGTTAGATATTGATCGAGTTAAGGAGGAGATTTTTTGAACTCCTCGCTATTGGTGCACTGAGGCTCATTTAAGTACAGGGGATTCTTTTGTAGGAATAGTGGATAGTTTATAGTTTTGTATAGCTCTTTTATGGAAGTATACTCCCTGTATATAAAGGACGCGCCACCTGTTTTGGCGTTGTGATTAATATATCTATCTTACTTGTCAAGAAAAAAAAAATCTTGTGGTGCAATATGGGCCCAATGTAATATGTTATATGTAGGAGTTTCTCCATTTTTCTTTGCGCAGTTTAATATTTTCAATGATTCCAGACTAGCTGAAAAAATTAGTTTGACACAGTGCTGAAAAAATTTGAGATTTTGAAAGGGTTTCTATATAAAGTCAATGCAAGAGAAGACTGTGTGATTTAGTGAGTGTATTGTAGAAATTGAGAAAGAAGTGCTATGAAGGTTGTTTCATTTCAACATTATAGTAAGGTCTCATTATGTTTGCATGAGCGCTTGCTTTCGATTGTCCTGCTCAAAATCTTCTCGCTTCACAAGAGTTTATTCCTGTTAGTGAATTAGAAATCAACATTGTAATCCTAATTGCTTTGTTGGTTAATGTGCAGGTTGACATAAATATTCACCAATTCTTTAAGGGGTATACTGCAGGTCGGTCGGACTCAGAGGAATGCTTATGGCCTCAAATACTCAAACTGAAAGATTGGCCCCCATCTAACTTCTTTGAGGAGCGGTTACCACGCCACGGTGCTGAGTTCTTCAGAGCCTTGCCTTATCCAGAATACACTCATCTCCGTTCTGGTATTCTTAATGTTGCAGCAAAGTTACCGGCTGAAACTTTGAAGCCAGACTTGGGACCTAAAACGTATATAGCATATGGATTTGCTGAAGAGCTTGGACGTGGAGATTCTGTAACAAAGCTTCACTGTGACGTGTCAGATGCGGTAGGCATTCTGTTAAATTAAGCAATGTTGTTGGCTCTATATCAACTAATTTGTACACTTGTGCAGTGCACGCTAGATGAGAATTATAGGTGAAGTTAATAGGTATGCACCAGCTTGAATAATACACTCAGTAGCACATTTTTATTAAAGAAAATGTGTCCTAGTCTATATTCTCTGTCTAGCTTAGAGTGTGAGTCTTGTCAATTCGCAAAACATCATCTAGTGTCTTATTTACCTAGGGTCAATAAACGGGCTGCGTCCCCCTTTGAGTTAGTTCATTCAGATGTTTGGGGCCCTCCTCCTTTTAAGTCTAAATTGGGATTTCGGTATTTTGTTAGCTTTATTGATGACTACTCTCGAGTTACTTGGTTATATTTTATGAGAAGTTGTGATGAATTATTTTTAATATTTTGTGCTTTCTGTGCTGAAATTTAAACTCAATTTAATCTTCCTGTTCGTGTTTTGAGAGTGACAATGCAAAAGAATATTTTTCTGACCCATATCAATTGTACATGTCGAGGCATGGCATACACCTCTTCAGAATGGGGTGGCTGAAAGGAAGAATAGACATTTACTAGAAGTAGACATGCCCAAACGGTTCGAACCGCCGGTTCCAAAAACCGCCGGACAACGAACCGTAACCGAACCGACAAATCACGGTTACGGTTCCGGTTCCGAACCGGCTAAGCCGGTTCCGGTTCTGGTTCCAAACCGTAATTTTTAATTATTTTTTTAATATTTTCTTATAATTTTTTTTAAAAAAGATTTCATCTTAAAACTTTGTACAAAGCATTTTTTGAATTTTTGAAGCTTTGTAAACTTTTCATTTTTGAAATTATAGAGTAAATAAGGCAATTTCAAAATAAAAAATTTAAATTTTAGAGATTTTTCACGGTTTGGAACCGGCGGTTCCGGTTCACGGTTTTGAGAAATTGGAAACCAAAACCGAACCGTGTAACCGGCGGTTCCGGTTCAGGGACGGTTTCGGTTCCTCACGGTTCCGGTTTATGCGGTTTTTTGGGCGGTTCGGTTCCGGTTCGAACCGCCGGTTCCAAACCGTTTGGGCATGTTTAACTAGAAGTTGCCAGAGCTTTGACATTTCAAATGAAAGTTCCTAAGGTGTTTTGGGCAGATGCGGTTTCTAGCGCTTGTTTCTTGATAAATCATATGCCCTCTGCTGTCCTTGAAGGTGAAATCCCTTTTTTGGTCTTGTATCCAAATCGTTCTTTATATCTGTTATCTCCACGTGTTTTTGGGTGCACTTGTTTTGTTCGTGATGTTTGTCCTCGAGTTTCCAAACTAGATCCAAAGTCTCCTAAATGCATTTTCTTGGGCTATTCTTATCTTAAAAAAGGGTATCGTTATTACTCTCCAGACTTGGGTCGTTATCTTGTATCTGCTGATGTGACTTTTTTCGAGTCTACCCCATTTGTTGCAGCATCTTCCTTCGATAGTGAAAGCGAAGAGGCTGATTTTTTGGTTTACACTGCGACCTCCACCTTTTTCAAAACCCGAGTTTTTTCCCTCTCATCTCTTGCGTCCTCCAGTTACTTAGGTTTATTCTCGCTGATCACATGAGACTACAGAAAAGCATGATGTCTTAGACTCACCTCCTATACCAACTGCAACTTCTCCGTCGGCAGAGCCAAGTCTAGATCTTCACATTGCCTTACAAAAAGGTAAACGTACTTGTACTCACCCTATTTCTTCATTTGTGTCATATACTCATTTATCACCATCTTTGTGTTCCTTCATTGCTTCTCTCGATTCTGTTTCTATCCCTAAATCTGTGTCAGAAGCATAGTTATTAAAGGCGACCGAGGCGAGCGCCTCAGGCGAGAGGCGAGGCGAGGCGAGGGTATGTCACCTCAAAAATCTCAGGCGAGGCGATGTTAGAGAAGCGACCCCAGGCGACTGCCTGTTTCGCCTAGGTGCGAGGCGAGAAGCGAGCAAAGGCGACGCTTGGTAGAACTTTGGTCGGATTTTGAATTTTTTGTTTAGATCTAGACATATTTTCTTAGATCTAGACAAATCTACTAAATATTTGCCCAATCCAAGGTCACATTCGTCATCTCCTTGAGAAGGCAATCAAACCCATGTAATTTTTACGGCCAGATCTCGCCGGAAAGTTTGCCGGTGGCCGGCGCCTGCGCCGGAAACTTGCCGGAATCTCACCGGAGTGAACAGAAAGGGTCGCCGGAAAGTGTACAGCTTAGATTCAAAGTTGGATAGCTGGTTTGAAAAAGATATAGATGGTTATTGTTTATATTTTTGAGAATCCACCTTTAACCTTTGATTTTTTTTTTAAAAAATGTAGTTTTTTTGTTTAAATACATAACTTAAAAGTTAAAAATAGGGTTATTATTATTATTTGTGGATTAAGTTACATAAAATATTTTTATTTATAAATAGTTTATGGAAAAATATACAACATATAATATTTTTAAATTATTTTTTCTTAATTATCACCTTGTTCGCCTTTTGCTCGCCTGCTTCTCGCCTTCCGCCTTTAATAACTTTGGTCAGAAGCTTTGTCTCACTCGGGTTGGTGGGCTCCTATGGACGAGGAGATGCTTGCTTTAGAACATAATGGTACTTCGGACCTAGTTCACTTACCTGTAGGTAAACAGGCTATTGGATGTAAGTGAGTTTTCACTGTTAAAGTCAATCCTGATGGTTTTGTGGCACGCCTTAAGGCAAGGCTTGTTGCTAAAGGGTATGCACAGTTTTATGGTGTTGACTATTTGAAACATTTTCCCCCGTTGCTAAACTTGCATCTGTGCGGTTGTTTATATCTCTTGCTGCTACTTACGATTGGCCTCTTTATCAGTTACATGTCAAAAATGCTTTTTTGCATTGTGATTTACAAGAGGAAGTGTATATGGAGCAACCACCTGGGTTTGTTGCTCAGGGGAAAAATGGTAAAGTTTGTCGGCTTAAGAAGTCATTGTATGGTTTGAAACAATCTCCCTGTGCTTGGTTTTGTCGGTTTAGTGAAGTTGTGCTTGAGTTTGGCTAACGGTGTAGTCATTGTGATCGTTCTATGTTCTTTCGTCATTTTGCTGCAGGTATTGTTTTGTTGGTAGTATATGTGGATGACATTGTTATTACTGGTAGTGATAGTGTTGCTATTTCAGTACTCAAATCGTTCCTACAAGCACACTTTCAAACAAAGGATTTGGGTTTCTTGAAGTACTTTTTGGGAATTGAGGTAATGCGGTTTAAGAAATGTATCTTCCTCTCTCAAAGAAAGTATATCCTTGATCTTCTTGCTGAGATTGGAAAACTAGGTTCTAAGCCTTGTTGTACACCTATGGTTCCAAATATGTATGTCACAGCGGAGGATGGCGAACCATATAGTGATCCTGAGCGATACCGGAGGTTAGTTGGGAAGCTGAATTATCTTACAGTGACTCGTCCTGATATAGCATATGCCGTCAGTGTAGTCGTGGTGTCTTATATAAGAATCATGGATATTGTAAGGTAGAGGGGTTTTCAAATGCTGACTAGGCTCTAAGATAGATAAGAGGTCTACAACAGGGTACTGTGTATTTGTTGGTGGTAATTTAGTATCTTGGAAGAGTAAAAAGCAGAACGTAGTATCTCGTTCGAGCGCATAATCAGAGTATAGAGCCATGGCACAATCTACTTATGAGCTTATGTGGGTGCATCAACTACTTAGTGAGTTTGGTATTGGTGGATCAACTCCTATGAGACTATGGTGTGATAATCAAGCTGCCATCCATATTGCATCTAACCCTGTATTCCATGAGGGGACTAAGCACATTGAGGTTGATTGCCATTTCAATCGGGAGAAGATCAAGGAAAATCTTCTATCGACCGATCATGTTCGATCTGAAGATCAACTTGTTGATATTTTCACCAAACCATTGAATGGTCCACGGATTAATCATATTTGTGACAAGCTGGGCTTGCTTAACATCTATGCTCCAACTTGAGGGGGAGTGTTGTAAGTCATATGTATAGTGTAAATAATGTAGGGGTTGAAATTGTATTTATATATATGTTATTAGGAATATAAATACTTTGCCCTAACCAGATTCTAGGTTACGGCTTCTCAATATATTGTTCTCTTCTCTACTTTATTTCGTAACAATTAGTAAATTATTAGATCAAGAGAAGATGAATCATGGATTAACATTTATCGTAGATTATATTACTCTACATTCGTCCTTCAAATTTATTTACTTTTTGTATCGTAGATTATATTACTCTATATTTGTCCTTCAAATTTAGTTACTTTTTGTGTCTCCATAATGTGGGTGGAATAGTTTGCTCAATATAATGGGATCTACAAGTTGCTGTTGATGAATGGGCAAAGCAAATCTACCGGTATCATATGGGAAACAAAGCATATTTGAATAAGATGTCACTGGAGATCTAAACAAAGAGATGAAGTAGCTTGAGATTCTTGGCATTTACCTTCTTGGGCTAGTTTTCTTTTTCTTTTAGCACTATGTTTGATATGTAAATTTCATGAAAGGAAAAGAAAAGAAACGAAACGAAATGGAAGATTAATGACAGAAGGCTATTCAAAAATAATTCACTGTTAATGAAAAGAAATCGTCAAGTGAACAGATTCTTTTTCGTGCTTTACATCTCTGTTTCTTTTCTCACCTTTAGATGGAGTCATCAGATTCAATTAAATTCAAATTTCGATTCGTTCCCTTAAAAAGCAAATTAACCAAACAAACCCTAGAATCCCTAGAGACTGAATTTTTTTGTAAAAAATGACATAATTATTGGCCAACCAATTATACGAACCACATACAAATTAAATATAGTGATATTTCATCCGTCAAATTGATTGGCATCTATGTTTGATTTAAACTTGTGAAGGTACTTTGTAGTAGGCCTCTTTTCTCTTGTGGATAGTATCCTACTAATGTCTTCCAATTGTGGAATCATATTGTAGGATAAAGAAAGCTGGCCATAACTCCAGGAAAAAATTGGGAGTGAAGTATGAATGGAATTTGTTAGTTTTGGATACTAAATAATTAAGGGTATTTTTGGAAAAAAAGAAAAGAATATAAGGTGAGTAAATTAAGAGAGGTTTTAGGAGGTCACCAATTGGAAACTTGAGCGTAAGGATTTAGGAAGGTCTTCAATTAATAATTGAGGGCACTTTTGAAATAGGAATGTCATACAGTTAGTATAGATTAGATAATGACAGAATCCTACTGCAGTCGTTAGGATGGTTACTTTGTAGTAAATATATATCATGCGCTTCTCTTGCATTATTTCCTTAAATTGGATTTTCCATATTACTTTGAGATGGTAGAACTGTAGAAGTAATAAGAAAATCTAGTGGCCTGCTGATAAAAGATTAACTACAGGTACAAAATAAAAAAAAAAGCTGAAAAAATCATCCATTTGAGATGTTTAAGACGTTTTTCCAAAATTTGCTTTTTCGGGTGAGTAAGCAACATATAATAATGAACTATACTGAAAACAAGGGGGCATACCCTCCTGCCCAAATCTAAAGCCCAGAACCCAGAGATTATTCTCTCAACGTGTAGTACATCTTCTTGTTGTGTGTCAATATAGATCTATCCCTTAACATTTTACATCCACATTATATAACTTATCTTTGGATGACATTGCTCTGTTCAGGTGAATGTATTGACCCACACTGCAGAAGTGAGTCTTACCTCTGATCAGCTTTCTAAGATACAAGAATTGAAAAAGAAACACGCTGCCCAGGATCAAAATGAACTTTATGGTACACTTAATACAGATAGATGTGAGGCTAAAAAGCATGCTTCAAAATCTAATGGGACGTTTAAGCCGAAAACAGCTGACACTGGGTCTGTGGTGATTACAGCTGCAGAGTACAGAGGAAAAAATGCTTCCTCGGATAAAGATACCAAGAATAATGAAGACGCGTTGACGAAAGCTGAACAAGACAAAGAAGATTATGCCGATTCTATGAGTGTTGAAAATGGGATTAAGGAAGTGCAAGATGTCAAACTCACCGAAACAGATGAAGCTTCTGATTTGCGGGCAGAAGAAACTACTGACATGGGTGGAAGCAGAAAGGGCATGCAGTTTAAGAAGAGTGGTTTAGTAGAAAAGAGGAAGGGGGGGAAGATTTGTAATGGACTGGACACCACACCCATGGTTACAAAGTACCAAAAGGAGCAGGAGAGTAGAGATGAGGAAAATGATTCTTCTAGGGTAGAAGAAAAAGATTCTGTTTCCTCTGGTTTGCTTTGTTCAAATAAAGATGTGCACGGACGGGCCAAGTTTCCTGGTGATCATATGGTCCTTTCGCAAGATGAATTGAGAGTTGCAGATGCTGGTGCTCTATGGGACATTTTCCGGAGGCAAGATGTCCCCAAGCTTGAGGAGTATCTTCGAAAGCATCATAAAGAATTCAGGCATACTTACTGTTGTCCAGTAGAGCAGGTACTACGAAATTCCTTATGGATTATAAATGTGCTGTCATACCGCCTGAAGTCTGAAGAACAAATCTTCACTTTTTTTTCTCCCTTTCTAACCGAAATATGATCGAGTCCTAATCTCACTCAATTTCATTCTTAGTTATAGAAAGTCCAAGATGGGAGCTGAGTTACATGTGAGAAAACCTCTTTTAAGGTTGTGACGGTCATGGCGAAACTAGATTAATTTTTCTAGGGCTCATTTCAACGCCTGAAAATGTGTACAAATGGGAAAATGTTACTTTGAAGCGTTGGCTCTAATGTGAGGTGTGCTAGAGGTTTAGGGCAGAGTAAACAAAGATGCAAATATTCCTCGTAGATTTAATGGCTCGAGTTCTGTGGGAGAGCTTCTGCCTTGCTTACTGACAATATTAAAGAAAAAGGAAGTAGTGCTATTGAATTTGATCAGATCAATCAATGCAAATAAGAGTAAAAGTCAGTTATACTTTGCTTTACTATTTTTTGGGTTTGAGTTCAATGGAGTAAGAAACAGTGCAATATCATGTTAACATTAAGTTGTCCTTTATATCAGATATCTGCTTCTATCTTCTTCATCTGTTTCTTTCTTTTATTTTGGTGGTTTTGGGGGTTGGTTGTTTATGTTAGTGCCTAAAATATTTGTATCAGATCTCGCTAGTCAAGGTGCAAATACAGGTACTGAAAAGTTAAGCATGAATAAGATCACAAAATTTGTTCGATAAGTTAGAAATTGAAGCTGCTTATTGAGTTAGGGTGCACGATATGAATGAAAGCTTGCTTACCTCAATGATAGCACTCAAACGTCATAAATTCCTTTGAATGCTTGAGGAGAGAAGAACCACTTCCAGCAAACTTGCAGGAGCTTACATCTATTACTAGTTTGCACAACCTGACTGTCTTGCATAAGCTGGGCCACATTGGGTAAAGTACTTTACATGTTCAGTAAGTACTTATCCAACTGAGCCTTTGACTCACTACTATGGATCCGCAAGTACTCCTTGAAAGTATATTTTTGAAGGAAGATTTTCTTCTCAAACTTTTAGCCACCATCCGTACTAATTACTTCTAAAAAACTGATTACATAATATGCCAAATGAATTATGTGTGTGTATATATATATATATATATATTATCTTTTTGGTGGTCCAGGGTTATCCATAACCTTTGGTGTATATCAACCGTAATCTCTGTGGATCTTTATAGTGAAAAAGTTTTCATTTTTGTGAATATGTTACAACTCATAGTGGAATAAGTTGGATCTTTAGTGAACAACAAATGTTAGGATTGACTGTTAGAATGGATCCACCATTTAAATGAGCAATTGAACGGCCAAAACTATTTGATTCTTAATCTTTATGTAACTTATTCATTAAATGATCCATCTGATTTGCTAAAGGAAATACTCCCTCTCTTCCACCCGAGGAGTCCATGTTTAAATAGTCTAATAATTAAGGAATATATAAATATCATTAGAATTGGTCATAATTACAAAAATGCTTGAGCATAGTTAATATTTTTATACCACATGTAGAGGGTAAAGTTATAAAATTGTTAAGATTGTAGGCATAATTTTTGAAGGTGGACTCTTTATGTGTAACATTCCAAAATAGAATAGTGGACTCTTTGCCGGAACGGAGGGAGTAACTTATTACTAAAAGAAAAAACTTTTCACTGTAAAGATCCACTGGCAAAATGCTCCATAGTGGTTTTGCATCCGGTCCCCGGATGGGTGGGGTTCTTCTGTTACCTTTTCAATCCATATCTTGACTGATACCCTTATTGTAAGAAGTTGTATAGGGAAGAGGTCTGATTACCATCCCAGAAACCATGCATACGACATAAATATGCAAAAATGAGGTGCCCCTTTTTAACCAACATTTATGCTTGCTTGGCCTGGCAAGTAGCAAAACAAAACCTCAAAAAGAGCCGACTTACTTTGCCATACCCGGGAAGAGGGAGAGGGGGAGTTGGGGCAAGTCCACCCAAACTAAAGGGAGGTAACCTGGTCTGGTTGGCTGGTGGATTTTTAGTCAATGAGACGGTACTTTTCCAACGCTGTTGTCTTTGCCCTTGCTTGATTTTCTATGATTTACTAGGGTCAAGGTGTGCACCTAATACTTAAGGATGTCATTGGCTATGGCAGACCCCATTTTGGAAACTATGATCTCAGTTTTATGAGTCCTCCTTCGACCATCACCAGTTAATACCAACTTGGTACTTTTTACGTGGATGATTAGAGCTGGCTTGTTCATAAACAAATTGTACCCTTTTACTTGCTCCATACCTCCTTTGCCCTAGTAGTATAGATAGAGAAATGCCTTTCTTGTCTAACAATACATCTATTCCTGTATATGAATGCTATTAATCTTTCCAACAAAGATGTGTATACGAAAATGTCACATAGTGCATGTAATTGGAAGGCTATTATAGGCCCCATCAGTTTATGGTGGAATCTATAGGCTATACAACGAATGGCATGCATTTTGTCTCCATCATTTTTGCTCCCAACCATTCGCTAATCTTTTACATTGACTTTGAGTGGTTTTAGGGCTCTTTGTTGCCTTATATTGTTCAGGTTCACTTTGAGATCAAGGTTAATCTTTCAATCCAAAATTCAGTCGTCTCCAAATACGAATGCCTAGCCTGCTGTGGAGTAGCTAGTCTCTCTCTCTCTCTCTCTGCAAGTCTGTTTTCATCGTTGTCCTCAATTCTTTTCATCCCCACTTCCTTCTGCGTATAGCCTCTTTTCTGCACTAGTAGCCAGAGGGCCCTGTGTTAACTGCAGAGACATACACTCTATACACGTAAAAGGCTATAGAATGACATGTAGGATGTCATACTAACCCATTGCTGGTACTTTTAGTTCATGAATAATTGAGTTGCTTCTGTTGAAGTGTGTCCTGATTTAATTGATTTCATCCAGTACATGAATATATCAGATATATCACCAAAATTTTAGGACTTTTATCCTCACAAGTCATCTATGAATCGAACATACTGGTTGTCAAGCTGTCAATTGACGAAGGACTGGCCCTCATTATCTATATAATTCTCACTTCCTTCTTCCCATGCTTTGATTGACTTCGACGAGCCCTTCTATGATTCCGACTGAGTTATGGAAAGGCCTAACTTGAGTCAGCGGGCATGACTTATGAAAATCCAAGCTACTAAGAGGAATGAAGTCTGAAACTCTTCTTAGTGGCAGACAAAGATGAAGGATGTAAATAGATAGGGAAAGAATTTAAAGTATATTTGCCTGTAAATAGATTAAGAAAGAAGCTTTTTAAATCCCTGAGATTAAGGTGTTTAGTTAGATATTTTAGGAAGTTTCGACTTTCTTTTTCTTCCTTTGTAATCAACTTATATATCTGTGTATTATCATGAATCAAAGGAGACAACTATACCAATTTTTTCCGTTCTTCAATTTTGTCACATGGTATCAGAGCCCTTGGTTCTTTCTGAAGGATTTTTCATTCTTCTTCTTCCTTGGGAAGCCTTAATTGCTGGATTTTTTTTTCCCTCGCATGTTTCAGCCAATCCAAATGATGACTTCCCAAAACACAGTTACCAGCAGTTAATGTATCTGATGACTCCACCGCTGCTTAGGAGATCGTTAATCACAGATTATTCGGTCATCCAATAGGCTTAATGGGAAAAACTACCTAAAGTGGTCTCAGATTGTTCCCTCATACCTCAAGGAGGGAAACTTAACCATCTGCTTCAATCCGGACTAGCGAAAGAAGATCCTGCTTTGCTACTTGGGATGAGGAAGACTCAATGATCATGTCATGGCTATGGGACTCCACGGAACCAATGATCAATGACACGTGCATGTTCTTGACTACTTTGAAGGAGATTTGGGAATCTATCCAACGTACATACTCAAGGGCTCGTAACGTCGCACAAGTTTATGAGATCAAAGTCAAAGCTGGTGCCATGAAACAAGAGATAAATCTGTTACACGGTATAAAATATGCTGCTAAATCTATGGCAAGAACTGGATCATTACCGTTTAATTGAGATGAAATGCCCTGATGATGCTGCCACTTTAAAGTACTTTGTTGACTAGGATCGAGTATATGATTTTTTGGCTGGATTAAATCCTGAATTTGATTAGGTTAGGATTCACATTTTTGGCAGAGATGATGCACTGTCACTTGAAGAGGCAATTTCATTGATTCGAGCAGAAGAAAGTCGGCGAAGTGTTATGCTTGAACCTCAAATAGTAGATGGAACAGCCTTTACAACAAAATGTTGTAAACCACCTAGCCTAGAATGGGGAAGCCGTGGGATGCAACAAAATATCTCAGGTACACATGACATAACAGTCCAAACCAGAGGCCAGTTCAGAAAATGGGGGACTTAACAGTGAAGAAATTGAGAAACTGAAACGATTATTGGGATCTCTTGACCGGCCATCCAGCCAGCTCATTGACTTTTTTAGGTATATCTGTAGGAAATCAAGCTGTCGATTAGCTGTCAATTAGGAACATTAATTTAGGAGATCATTACCATGTATGGCTGATTCCTAGAATTAGTATTTACAGCTATATATACCGTAGGTCAACTTACCTAAGTTTTTGGTAGTTCCTGATTTATAGGATCTGTGATTATGGTCCTTCTTGTATATATACCAGATGATTTTCTTAATGAAAGATATCAGAAAATTCTCCCATAAACAGCTTCATGGTATCAGAGCTACTAATCTAATTTTTTCTGATCATTGCCGTTCCCCTCCTCCTTCTCCACGTATTTCGTTTCCCTATAACTTTTTCCTTTTCTCTTCCTCCGTTCCCGATGGCTGAATCCGATCAAACATCCTCTATAAGTGGGACTTCGATCACCACTTCTCAATCCCAAGCCATTCAGTATTCTGCTGATAGCATTCCGATAACATGTCACAAACTCACAGACGACAACTATCTCCAGTGGTCTCAATCTGTGATGATGTTTATCTATGGCCATGGACGGGAAGACTATCTCATTGGTGCTACTGCTTCGCTTAAACCTGATGACCCGAAATTTCGTGTTTGGAGAGCTGAAAATAACCAAGTCATGACCTGGTTAATTAACTCGATGACAACTGCGATTGGAGAAAATTTCTTGCTGTGTTCCACAACCAAAGAAATTTGGGATGCTGCTCGTGACACCTTCTCTAGCCAGGAAAATACGGATGAACTCTTCCAAGTAGAGACCATACTTCAAGATCTCAAGCAAGGAGAATTATCTGTCACAACATACTACACAATGTTATCTCGCTACTCGCAGCAACTTGACTTTTTTGAGTCTCATGAATGGAAATGTCCTGATGATGGTACTCTATTCCGCAAGATTGTGGAAACAAAAAGAATTTTTAAATTCCTCATGGGCCTCGACAAATCCCTTGATGAAGTCCGTGGCAGAATCCTTGGTGTCAAGCCTCTTCCTAGTCTTCGAGAGGCCTTCTCTGAGGTTCGTAGGGAAGAAAGCGGAAAACAAGTATTGCTGGGATTAGCCAACAGTCCTCCTGCCCTAAATGGATCTGCTGCGCTTATAGCCCACCAGGACCGTCCAAATAATCCTACAGCACTTGCAGCTCGGGCCAATCAGCAACCATACGGAGATGGTAGGCCTCGAAAAGGGCGACCGTGGTGTGACCACTGCCGTAGGCCAGGACATGTACACTTGTTGGAAGCTTCATGGAAAGCCAGCCAATTGGAATCCAAATCCAGCCACCACAGACCGTGAAATCAGGGGCAATGCTACTGTCTCCAAAACCACCAGTCCCTCACCATTCACCAAAGAACAGCTGGAGATGCTTCAACAACTGTTAGGCAAAGTAAACCATGTTCCAGGGAATATTACACAACAAGGTAACCATCCTCTTGCCCTTCATACTCAAACTCTTCCCTCTGGATGGATAGTGGACTCTGGAGCCTTCGATCATTTGATAGGTGATAGATCCTTGTTCTCATCCTATTCCCCATATGATGGTAATCTCAGTGTCCGAGTTGCTGATGATACGTCCTCTAAAGTTGCTGGAATTGGCAATATTATAATATCGAGCACTCTACATCTTGAATCTGTGTTGTTTGTGCCAAAATTTAAATGCAATCTGCTTTCCGTTAGTAAGTTGAACAAAGATCTGAATTGTGAGACTAAATTTCTTGTAAACTCTTGTGTTTTTCAGGATTTGGGATCGGGGAAGATGATTGGCAATGCTGAATTATGTGCAGGATTATACCTTCTCAGAGTCAATAATTCTTCGACAACAACGGAATGCAATAAACTGCGAGTCAATTCCCAATGTCGGTCTACTTGTGTTTTTGAGTCTTTAGATCCATCAAATAAGGATAGCATTATTATGATGTGACACAATCGCCTTGGTCATCCAAATTTTATATACCTTGAGCGTCTGTTTCCTTCTTTGTTTATCAATAAAAATGCCAAATTATTCCAATGTGATATCTGTCAATTTTCAAAACACACCCGCACTCATTATTCACCTCGTCCTCATACACCATCTCAACCTTTCTCACTAATTCATGGAGATGTTTGGGGACCTTCACGGGTCAAAACTGTCAATGGAACACGATGGTTTTTGTTGTTGGTTGATGATCATACACGATTAAGCTGGACATTTCTCATGAAAGACAAATCTGAAACTAGCCAACTCTTCATGACATTTCATAAAATGATTCAAAACCAGTTTCAAGCCAATATTAAAGTGTTTAAAACCGATAATGCTCGGGATTTCTTCAATTCCACCCTTGGGCCTTACCTTCAATCTCATGGAATTGTACACCAAAGCTCTTGTATCGACACACCCCAACAAAATGGTGTGGCAGAACGCAAAAATCGCCACCTTCTTGAAGTAGCTCGGTCTCTAATGTTTACCTCCCATGTTCCAAAAAGATTATAGGGGGAAGCTGTCCTCACCGCTACTTACTTATAAATCGCATGCCCTCCCGCATCCTTAAATTCGACACACCTTTGCAGAGTTTTCTCACTCTCTATCCAAACTCCTATCTTGTGTCTCAAATTTCCCTCAAAGTCTTTGGATGTACAACCTTTGTCCACATTCACCCTCAACACCGCAGTAAACTTGATACCAGGTCCGTGAAATGTGTCTTTCTTGGGTACTCACCAAACAAAAAAGGATACAAGTGCTATTGTTCCCAAACTCAAAAATTCTTTCACACCATGGATGTAACTTTCTTCGAAAACAAGCCCTATTTTCCCAATTCTGCGCTTCAGGGGGAGCATTGTGAATCAGAATCACAGAATTGGTACTGCGTGCCTCTATTTGAGAGTCCAATGTCGTCTGAAATCTCATATCCATCCCAATCTCCTCAAAACTCAAATCCTTTAGAGTCACATTCTTCCAAGTCAATTCCCACACCTGTTCCTTGTTTCCCAAACCGTACCTGTGTCGAAAACAAAGAGTTGCAAGTTTATTCATGGAGAGGAAGACAACTTGAAAGGTACGAAGCTCAACCTGCACAAATTCAACAAAACTAGGATTTAAACCTGAATCCTAATGTCTCTGAGAGAGTACATTAGTGAGAAAATTGAGACAAACATCATCAATTTGAGATACATTCCTTCTCAGCAACAAGCAGCAGACATCTTGACCAAGGCCTTGCACTGTACCAACTTCTGTGGGCTGATTTTCAAGCTAGGAATGACAAGTATATATCGTCCAGCTTGAGGGGGAGTGTAGGAAATCAAGTTGTCGATTAGCTGTCAATTAGGAACATTAATTTAGGAGATCATTACCATGTATAGCTGATTCCTAGAATTAGTACTTACAGCTGTATATACCCTAGGTCAACTTACCTAAGTTAATTTTTGGTAGTTCCTGATTTATAGGATTTGTGATTATGGTCCTCCTTGTATATATACCAGATGATTTTCTTAATGAAAGATATTAGAAAATTCTCCCATAAACAGCTTCAGTACTGGTTGGTAAACTCATATCTCGCTCACACTTGGTTGAATATAGCCGACTTTATTAGTGTGATTAGTCCGTTTATGCATGGCCCGAGAGAATCACATCTTTAGATAGTAAATAGGGTGATGCATTACTTGAAAGGCAATCCTGGGAAAGGAATCTTGTTCAAGAAGAATAATAATCTTACTTTGGAAGCTTGCAGGTTCCATCGTAGATAGAAGATCAATGACACGGTATTGTACTTTCTTTGGTGGTAATTTGGTTACATGGAAACGCAAGAAGCAAAACATGGTGGCTAGATCAATTGCAGAATCAGAATTTAGAGCCCATCGCTCAAAGATTATGTGAACTGCTTTGGCTTAATATCATTTTGGATGATTTAAGAGTCAAATGGGAAGGTCCTGAGAAGCTTTATTGTGATAACAAGTCAGCTATCAATATTGCTCATAATCCTATACAACTTGTCAAGATGACAGAACAAAGCATATTGAAACTGATACACTTCATCAAAGAAAAATTGGAAGTAGGGCTAGTGTGTATGCCTATGTTCCCTCGTAACACCAATAGGCTGATGTGCTGACAAAGGGGTTGAACAATTCCCGTTTTCATGATCTTGTGATTCCTCATCGTTTATAGTGAATTTTGTTGCTTGCCTTGGAGTGGATTAAACCACGTAAATTTTGTATTCCCTTTTTTTGTTTGATTCCGTTATATTTTCTATTTTCTTGCAATTATTTCTCCAAATACTTGGTACTATTATTTTAGACCGATTCGCTTCCGCATTGAAGATAGAATCTTGGAATTCTTAATCCAAGAATATCCTTGTTTTTTATAACAACATCTATTCCTCAGTTTGAGGGGGAGTGTCAAGCTGTATATTCGTTGTAAATAGATTAGGTAAGAAATTAAAGTATATTTAGCTATAAATAGATTAGAAAAGAAGCTTTTTAAATCCCTGAGATTAAGGAGTTCGGTTAGATATTTTTGGAAGATTTGACTTTCTTTTTCTTCCCTTGTAATCAACTTATATATGTGTGTATTCTCACGAATCAAAGGAGACAACTATTCCCAGCTTTTCCAGTCTTCAATTTTATCACACTGGTTACCTGATGGATTTCGTTGGGGCTAGTACCTTTGATTTCTTATTGTTATTGGGCTGTTACCCTTTGTTAGAAGTATTGAGGGTTTATTTGGTATAAGGTATATGTTTGGGGGTCTTGATGTAAAATGTTTTATCACAAACATATATACATCTCTGCCTAACCGTAATTAGGTTACGGCTTCATCAATTCTTCTTCTCCTTCTTCTATATAATCAACATGGTATCAGAGCAGGAATCCAAATAATCTCCTGTGCTGATTGTTCTTCACAAATCCTTCCCTTTTCTTTTTTTTTTCTTTCGCTTTTTGTTGGACATGGGTCTGCGCAGTTCGCCTTGCGCATGAGTTTGAGTCGCCGGAGGGGATGCGACGTCTTTTGAAGGATATCGCATAGTGGGTTGCTGTCGCCTAGTCTAGGCGACCTTGTCTGTCCGGTCGCCGTCCACAGAAGTCGCCGGAAAACTTCTCACGCGCTCCATGCGCCGGCGCGTCGCCGGAATTTTTTGTTCGGACCAGTACAGACCTGGTCGCCCGAGCCTGTAGGTCTCTGGTTCAAGGTTGATTTTTTGGTTAGAAAAGTTTTTGGGGGTTTTCCGGCTAGATCAGTCACCTATCCTTGTCTCTTTGGTTCTGTTTGGTTGCTTTTTTTTTTTTTTTTTCAATGTCGTCATCAGAGAATACGGGGACTACGGAGTCTAAAACCATGGTTTCTGAGGTTTTCTCCACTAGTACAAAGATTACGGACAAGAAATTAACAGGAAAGAATTATTTAATGTGGCGGCGGGTTGTTGAAATGAATTTGAAAGGGCAAAATAAGGAAGATCATCTCACCACAGTTAACGCTACTGATGTTGCTTGGGTCCGTGCCGATGCTGATTTGTATTGGAAGCTCATGAATTCTATGGATGATGAGACGGCTGAATTGGTAGCTCATACTTCCACTGTTCGTGATTTGTGGGAGTATTTAGTTGTGTTGTATGGGGGCAAGGATAACATGAACCGGATATATGACTTGTCGTGTGCTTTGTTTCGCCAGGATCAACAGGGTCGTAGTGTTACCCAATATTTTGCGGATTACAAGAAATTGGCGACTGAATGGAGTTCTTTGCTTCCTTTGAGTACAGATGTTAGTACTATGCAGACACAACGAGAACATCTTATTATTCTTGGATTTTTAGCTGGTTTGAGATCCGAGTTCGATCGCTCGCTCTCAAATCTTATCGGGCACAAGTGTTGGCTCTCTTCAGGATGTGTTCTCTCGTGTGCTTCGGGCCTCTCTAGAGTCCTCTTCAGTTGGCTCCACTAGCAGTATTGGTGATTCCTCTGCACTTGTGAGTCAGACATCTCACCCTCATCGGGGTCAGGAGACTAGTGGTTGTGGTGGTCGATCTTTTGGTAGAGGAGGTTGTGATGGTGGTCGTGGTGGCCGTGGTGGAGGTAGGGAGAGTAGAGAGGTTCGTACTTGTTATCACTGTGGGGATACGAATCATGTGATTCGTAATTGTTGGAAGTTGCATGGTAAACCGTCTGGTGATCGCTATGCCCATGTTGCCTCTAACACTGAGTCTGCCCCCCCACCCAAACCGTCTCAACCTAGTGAGGGTAAGGTCATACGGATGATTGATGATGAGTTTGCAAGATATACCCAGTATCAGGCTTCTTCGTTTGCTTCATCCACTGCTACTTTCGTCCACTGCTACTTTCGTCCAGACAGGTATACCTACTGCGCGTGCTTCTTCTTCTTCTTGTAAATGGGTTATTGATTCCGGTTCTTCTGACCATCTGAGTGGCAACAGAGGTATCTTTTCTTCATTCCTTCCATCTTCGACATTACCAAGTGTTACTGTAGCCAATACTGCTTCTGTTACGGGGCAGGGTGATATCTGTCTCACATCCTCTCTTTCATTATCCTCTGTGTTATACATTCCTGGTTTTCCATTCAATTTACTGTCTATTAGTAAGTTTACCCGTGATCATAACTGTGATGTCTCATTTTTTCCCACTCATTGTATCTTTCAGGATCGTGTGACGAAAAGGATTATTGGTAGAGGGCAGGAATCTGGAGGACTTTATTTCTTTGAGGCTTCATCTACACCAATTGCGTGTTCGAGTGCATCTTTGTCTCCGTTTCAGATCCACTGTCGTTTGGGTCATCTGTCTATGTCGAGTCTCAAGAAATTATGTCCAGATTTTTCTTCTTTACCAGTTTTTGGATGTGATGCTTGTCAGTTTGCGAAGCATCATCGCATTTCTTATATTTCTAGGGTTAATAAACGGGCGCATGCCCCATTTGATGTAGTTCATTCGGATATTTGGGGACCTAGTCCTATTGTCTCGAAGTTAGGTTATAGGTATTTTGTTACTTTTGTGGATGATCATTCTCGTGTTACTTGGCTTTATTTAATGAGACATCGTTCTGAGTTATTTGATATTTTTTCTACATTCTGTGCTGAAATTAAAACTCAATTTGGTGTGCCTGTCAAACATCTTCGCAGTGATAATGCTCAAGAATATTTCTCCACTGTTTACTCCAAATTTATGTTAGCGCATAGCATGCTCCACCAATCCTCTTGTACTGATACTCCTCAGCAAAATGGTGTTGCTGAGCGAAAAAATCGTCACCTCCTCGAGGTTGCTCGTGCGCTTTCGTTTCAGATGCATGTTCCTAAACCTTTTTGGGCAGATGCTGTGTTAACTGCTTGTCATCTTATCAATCGTATGCCATCGTCTGTTCTTTCTGGTGCGATCCCTCATCAAGTCTTGTTTCCTTCGGAGTCTCTATTCCCGGTGTCTCCTAGGATATTCGGGTGCGTAGCCTTTGTTCGTGATCATCGTCCTAATGTCACCAAGTTAGATCCTAAGGCACTCAAATGTATCTTTTTGGGTTATTCTCGTACTCAGAAAGGATATCGATGCTTCTCTCCTGACTTGAATCGATATTTGGTTTCTGCTGATGTTTATTTTCATGAGTCGGTGTCCTTTTATCCTCAATCGGATATTCCGCCTGTTAAGTCTGTTCCTGATGATGATTTTCTACTCTATCGGGTTGTGGAGTCCACTTCTTTCCCTACCCGTGATATACCTCGTCCTCCTATTCAACAGGTTTACACCCGACGCACGTGCTCTCAAGGGAATATGCCTCCTACTCTTGCTCCTGCTCCTGCTGAGTCCGTCCTACCACCGTCGCCCGA
This sequence comes from Platycodon grandiflorus, assembly GCA_016624345.1. Taxonomy (NCBI): domain Eukaryota; kingdom Viridiplantae; phylum Streptophyta; class Magnoliopsida; order Asterales; family Campanulaceae; genus Platycodon; species Platycodon grandiflorus. Next base: position 7,188,653 of record CM028367.1, read on the forward strand.
TCCTGCTTCTGTAGAGGTACCTTCTGATCTTGATATTCCTGTTGCCCTTAGAAAAGGTAAACGTAGTTGTACGTTACATCCTATTTCTAACTTTGTTAGTTATGATGGTTTGTCTCCTGATCTTTGTGCATTTGTTAGTGTCCTTGAGTCTCATTCTCTTCCTAAGTTTGTGTCTGAAGCAGTGGGTTATCCTGGCTGGAAGGCAGCTATGGACGAAGAAATGACTGCCCTTACGCACAATCAAACTTGGGATTTGGTTTCATTACCATCAAGTAAACATGCTATTGGGTGCAAGTAGGTCTATGCTGTTAAGGTCAACCCGGATGGTTCTTTGGCTCATCTTAAGGCTCGCCTTGTTGCAAAGGGGTATGCTCAGACATATGGGGTTGATTATACGGACACTTTTTCTCCAGTTGCTAAACTTGCCTCTGTTCGTTTACTTATCTCTCTTGCTGCCTCTTCTCATTGGCGTCTTTATCAACTGGATGTCAAAAATGCATTCCTTCATGGTGATTTACATGAAGAGGTTTACATGGAGCAACCTCTGGGGTTTGTTGCTCAGGGGGAGTCTGGGTTGGTTTGCAGACTAAAGCGGTCATTATACGGGTTAAAACAATCTCCACGTGCGTGGTTTGGGAGATTTAGTGAGGTAGTGCTCGAGTTCGGGCTTCTGAGATGTCAGAGTGATCACTCAGTATTCTATCGGTGCAGGGGTGAAGGAATCATTTTATTGGTTGTTTATGTGGACGATATTGTCATCACGGGAAGTGATAGTGCAGGTATTAGTGCATTAAAAGGATTCCTTTAGGAAAAGTTTCAAACGAAGGATCTTGGTAATCTGAGATACTTTCTATGGATTGAGGTTGCTCGGTGCAAGCAAGGCATCTTCTTGTCTCAGAGAAAGTATGTGTGTGACTTGTTGAGTGAGGTAGGCATCTTGGGAGTGAAGCCTTCTGAGACTCCTATGGATCCGAATACGAAACTTACAACTGAAGGAGGTGAAAGCTTTGCTGAACCAGAGAAGTATCGACGGCTTGTTGGGAAATTGAACTATCTTGCTGTGACGAGACCAGATATTGCATTTGCAGTTAGTGTAGTGAGTCGATTTATGTCCTCTCCGCGGAGTACACATTGGGAGGCTGCTGTTAAGATTCTTCAGTATCTTAAGAGAGCTCCAGGGCTAGGCATACTATATCGAGATCATGGACATATGAGAGTAGAAGGGTTTGCTGATGCGGATTGGGCAGGATCCCCAGATAAGAGATCTACTTCTGGATCTTGCGTGTTCGTTAGGGGTAACTTGGTTTCTTGGAAAAGTAAGAAACAATCAGTTGTGTCAAAATCAAGTGCTGAATCAGAATATAGGGCTATGGCTCATGCTACATGCGAGTTAGTGTGGATTCGTCAGTTACTTGGTGAGATCGGTATCGGGAATCCAATGCCTATCCAGTTGTGGTGTGATAACCAAGCAGCTATTCATATTGCATCTAATCCTGTGTTTCATGAACGAACAAAGCATATTGAGCTTGATTGTCACTTTGTTCGTGAGAAACTTCAAGAGAAAATAATTTCCACGAGTTTTGTTCCGACTGGCGATCAACTAGCAGATATTTTCACGAAGTCTTTAAATGGCACAAGAATAAGATATATTTGTAACAAGCTGGGGATGCATAACATTTATGCTCCGGCTTGAGGGGGAGTGTTAGAAGTATTGAGGGTTTATTTGGTATAAGGTATATGTTTGGGGGTCTTGATGTAAAATGTTTTATCACAAACATATATATACATCTCAGCCTAACCGTAATTAGGTTACGGCTTCATCAATTCTTCTTCTCCTTCTTCTTCTATACAATCAACACCCTTATGCGAGCAAGTGGTGGGATTGTTAATTCTTGAAACTTCGTTCATATTTCTAGGTTGATTGCATCTAAGATGATCAGCAGAGTAATTTTTGTACGTAATTGAACCTTTAACTGTGATGAATAAGCAAATCCTGGGAATATGACGTGTTCTCGCCTTTTTAGTAAACTATAAGCTTTTCTACTAAGTACCATATATGTTTAAAGATAGGATGTAAGTTTATTTTGATTCATTCTGAACATGCAGATTGCATTTTTTGTGATCAAATAGTTTTCTTTTGTGCTTTCAACATTGTTTACTAGTTTCCCATTTTATATAGGTTGTTCACCCGATTCATGATCAGTCACTCTTTGCGATCAAATAGTTTTCTTTTGTGCTTTCAACATTGTTTACTAGTTTCCCATTTTATATAGGTTGTTCACCCGATTCATGATCAGTCACTCTACCTAACCTCATATCATAAAAGGAAGCTCAAGGAGGAGTTTGGTGAGTTTTTTTTTTTGTTTGAGCTTGTTTCCCGTAATGCCTTTTTGCTCCTTTATTTTGGTAAACTGAAATCATTTGGGCAATGTAGGAGTTGAACCCTGGACATTTGTTCAAAGACTTGGAGATGCTGTTTTTATACCTGCTGGGTGTCCTCATCAAGTTAGAAATCTTAAGGTAAAGTACTCCTGTTGATTGCTAGGTCTTGCAATCTGGTCTCTTGAATGTAGGTTAACCATACTAGTTACAATCAATATTTGACTTCACAATCTGTGTTTTTCTATGGGGATGCAGCCCATGTGCACTGGAAGTATACAAAGCCAATAAATTAGACTGAATTGGCCAAAAATGCGTAGAAAGAATCAAAAGTTCATCATTAATTCCACAATCCAAAAAAATAGCAAGTGCAGTTTATATAGGCAATTTCTCATTCTGGAGACCTGCTCGTTTTTCTCTTCATGTGGTTTATACTGTGTACCAACTCAGCGACAAATCCTTAAGTAATCTAGGCATGATCCCCCTGATCTGAAACATAGCCATCCAAAAATGGCCATATGGGTTAAATGTATGCTTTTTTTGTCAATAATTATTTTACCCCTTAATTGACAGGGATCTTTGCATGCCCGGAAGCTGTCTTGCTCAATATGACACTACATTAGCTATGCTATGATTTAGGTTTGGGTTGCCTTTCTTTGACCAACAGAGAAAGATTCTTGTTCAATAAATAAAACTTCCTTAGGGATAAGGAACTTTAAGTAAACGGAAAACTGAATACAGCAAAATGTGGATTGGATATATCTGAATCGCTCATTGTCTTTTGCATTTGACGCATTATACTCATATGTCTTGGGCTCTGCTAGAAATATATCACTATCAGCTGATATTTACAGCTCTCTTTCTTGATACAAGCTTATGCTGGGAGAAGCGCTTGTTATAATTGTGATATAAATACTCATTTAAATCTCATTGTTGTTAGTTGTTAGCAGGACATGGTTCTGTTTATTATGTTTTCTTTTTTCTTTTATTAAGTAAGCTGGGATGTTATTCAGTTTTCTTGACTTTGCACTATCTTGAGTTCGTTGCCCATACTGGCGTCCATTATAGCCACTTTGCACCTGAGAGTGTAAGAGTAAAAAGTTATTTAAGGGTCTTTAGATCGATCTTGAAGCCTGGTTATAAGAAATCTTATCAAGTTTATTCATAATCTTGTTTGCATCTAGACTCCTGTTATTTTCTAATTGTTTCACACGGCTTGCCATATTAGGAGTCAAGTACACCAAAATGAACAACTTTTCCTGTGGAGTTTGGTGATATGTGAATAAATCAAAAGATCTACTCCTCTCCCAAAAAAAGAATCACACTTTCCATTTTCATTTATTCTAAAATATAGTCTCATTTCTAAATTAAAGCTATAAATTTCTGTTAATTTTCCTTTTTATTATTTTTTTTAACTTTCAAAAACATGATGTTGCTCTTACTTTTCATACCAAAAATAATGTAGTTTTTGTCCTATTGAAAAGATATTTATGAAAATTAAAAAGTACCATTAGATGTTTGACTTTCAAGGTAAGACTTTTGTGGGAAGGAGGGAAGACTTTTGCAGGACGGAAACTTTAACTATTTTTGGGGCATTACACAAACTATGTCTCTCTTTGTCCTTTTGCACTTTGTAATAAGAAAAAACTTGCTTATGGAATGCAAACTGAAGATAAGTTCGTAATGTAGTATGGTTTGTGTCATCTTTTTTGAATTGGGGGCACGGAGAATAGGTATTGTATTTGTAATAGTGCCTTTCTAGAATTCATAGGAGCTTACAATAGTGCGTTCCTTACAGGTCTTTCCCTTTCTCTCTTTCTGTTTTGGTTCTTTTATCATCGTTTTAATATCTTGCTTATGTCATGTTCCTCAATGTTTTTTCTTATAGTCTTGCATAAAGGTTGCTCTTGATTTCGTTTCACCTGAAAATATTGGCGAGTGCATTCGTTTGACTGAGGAGTTTCGAGTTCTTCCCAAGAATCATTTGTCTAATGAAGACAAACTAGAGGTACAATCTCTTCCTCAATTAGTTCAATTTCTGTCTCCTTATCTTTATCTATTTCCTTGTGTGTGTGTGTGTGTGTGTGTATTTTTTTTTGGGTGGTGCTGGATGGAGGGGGAATTGATTTTTCAGTTGGTTGGACACAATGAGTCATTATAATGGATCTCAACTTGTGAGTTCTGCTATGATCTTTTTATGGCCTGGTCTAAATTAGCACTGTATATGTGATAGTTTTAAGGTGCACGATAGTTTTAAGGTGCAGTAATAGTCTACAAGTGATATCTATATTACTATATAGATGGAATCTTTAATCCCGTGAATTGTATACATGCCCATAATTTGTTCTTGGTTCATGAAGAGTGCCGGATACCATATTTCATGGGTAAGGACAATAAAGTGGTGTCAGATGGAAGATTAGTCTTGTTGGGGTTTTTTGGGCATTGCAAAGAGTTCGTCTTGGGTTGGTATATTCTATAGATTGGCGGAGGGTGTTGGTTTATTTGTCTTGGGTTTCTGTATTTTGATATGGGTTTGGGACAATTTGTGGTTTTGGCTAGAGTTGAAGAAACAACAATTCCTTGTGTTCTTTAACATTCTTGGTGGATGCTACAGTGAGATGGATTGTTTGGGGTTTCTAAAGGTTGGGAATTCACTGAAGCAGATCTTTGGGGTTCTAAAGGTTGGGAATTCACTGAAGCAGATCAAGTTTTGAAGCAAATTTAGTAGAAGTTTTGAGAGAAATCCAATAGCAATTACAGGTTACTTCAAAGCTCTAATATGGGGATCAAGTAGGTTTAGATAAAGCCAAGCAAGAAAATCTGTAGTTATGATAAGCGTAGGCGAAAGCCTATACCCATTGATGTATATTGTGAGTAATTGCTGTTATATTGATCTATGCGAGGCGCTATCCCATAAGTGCATCACTAAGGGGCCAACATGCTAGAAATTCGGCTTTGCCTAGGCTAGGTGAGTCCAATATTATGGCTCAATATATTAAACTCGACTTTTGACCAAAAGAAAAGAAGAAAACATTGATCTACAAACTTTTACTCATGACCTAACAGTCCGACTCTCTCATTGCTTAGTCAATTGAGCTCTCAGTCTCTCTTACTACTTTGACAATCCCAATCCTCAAGTCCGACAACTGCATCCTCGCGATCGATTTCTGATGACCTTCCAATGACGTATGGCGACCTTTCCAGTGTCATCAGAGATCGTTCCGGCCTGACAATTTTAGTTCCCCCTTTTGCGTTCTCTGTTGTTCTCTTCATCCAATGTGTCTTCTTCCTCTGGTTTTTTCCTTATACTTTGTTCTTCCTATTTCATTCATTCCCCCCCCCCTAAATTACAGTCTTCTTTGCTTTTTTTTTTTTTGTTTTTTTTTTGAGATTTTCAGAATAGATTTGTGATATCTTACTCTAATTTGGAATTATTTCTGGAAATGAGTCATGCCCTAATCATGCATAAAGTTGGAATAAGGAGTTGAGAAATATTCTTTTGCATTGTTACGACGAAGAATTTTAATAGGCTCACCAAATTGAGTCTTAACTTTAGCATAGAAATCGCAAAAGATGGAGAATAATTCAGAACGACTTCTCATTAATTAAATCCATGTTACACGTGAAAAATCATCCACAAAGGTAACAAAATAACAATACCCAAGTTGGGGATGGACCCTAAACATCGGAATGTACTAACTCAAATGGGACACGCGCCCTTTTATTGACTCTAGGAAAGTATGAAACACGATAATGTTTAGCATACTGACAAGCTTCACAATCTTACGTAGACACATACTCTAGACTAGGACATAGTTTCTTCAGATTCGTGAGACAAGGATGACCCAACTGACAATGTAGCTGATGCGGAGTGAGGGAAGTAACACTCGAACACGCAACGGGCGAGGGAACCATGTCTAGAAAATAAAGCCCTCCTGATTTATAGCCTCTACCAATAATCCTCTTCGTCGTAAGATCCTGAAACACACTAAGAATGGGGATAGAATGAAACGCAATAGATATAATCATGTGTAAGTCTAGTAATGGATAGTAGATTGAATAGAAAACCAGGAAGGTATATGACAGAAGACAAGGATAGAGATGGAGTAAGACGAATGCTACCACGCCCCTTGATAGAAACAACAGACCATAGGCTAAAGTGACACTAGGCAATATAGAAGGGGTAAAGGAAGATAAAATACCTACATCATCACCATTTAAATGATCAGTTGCACTAGAGTTAATGACCCATTTGCAACGCGAGGAGGAAAGACATGCAGTGGGTTTACCTAAGTAGACAAGAGTAGCAGTGGAAGAGGAATTCGAAGATGGTTGAGAAACTAAAAACTAGGTATATCAAGCATACTCTTCATTTGACATCATAACCATCTTCCCTTCAGGCTGTGGAGTTAACCGACTAATAGGTTCAGGATGAGAAGCGACATTAGCAAAGCGATTACTAGTAGGTTTCCCATGTAGTTTTCAACAATTGCGTTGCATTCCCCCCACGTCCATGTGATTCATCACCACGACTGCCTCTACCACCCCTGCGACCACCGCCACCACAACTACTATAATCATAACCTCTGGGCCTGTGAGATGACCGAGTCATAACGGCAGAAGACTCACCCACATCCCCCTTTGATGAAGTAGGGTTTCGATAAACACGTAAAACCCGCGAAAAAGCCTTCGATAAGGAGCAAATCTCAGTACCAGACAAAATCCCTGAGCGAGCGGTAGCAAATTCAGGCCGCAAACCAGCTAAAAAACCCATATCAAATCATCCGTAATCGGAGGTAAGGTGCACTATTCTTGAGGCAACTTCTTGAAATCTGCAAAATACTGAGTATACAGGACGATTCTTTTTATTTTGTCTAAACGCATCGTGAGACAAGTCATAGAGACGATTTAGATTATCGCGGCCTGAATACAACACCTCTAAGTACTCCCAAAGATCTTTAACTGTTTCGGTATGGGAAACCAACTCCGCAACATTATCAGCCATGGAATTCAACATTATTTGTCCATAAAGAAACGCATCATCCCGAATCCAAGCCTTTGTACCCGCACCAGTTTTGATGTAGTTTTAGTGTCCGTTAGGTGATCCCCTTCTCCATGCCAATGAGGCTCTTACTAACCACCTTCCGCCACATGATGTAATTTGTTCCATCAAGATTCTTATCCGTAAGTTTGTTAGATGTAGTAATGACCGATGAATCAACCTCGGTAGCCTCTGAAGTCGACATATTAATGATGGCAATGACCCAAAGCACGCACTGAACGAAATCGAACCAATATAAAAGTAGTAAAGTAACCAGAAAACACCCAAGACACCTCCAACGCAAAAAATAATCACACGGAGATTACTGAAGACAAGGTGAGTCTGAGAGTCTCAAAATTTTGACAAAATTCGTGCAGATGCGCCGGCGAGTGGTCGGAGCTCCAACGACGGTGATGTTTTCCGGCGATGGAAAAGAGGCTACTCGCGTCGTCTCGGGCCGGCGAAACTCTTTGGATGGCGAAACTCTCTGGATGGCGAAACTTTGGTTGGCGTGTGTCCAAGAAGAAATCTGAAACAGACCCACGACCCACTTTGATCAGATTAGGGTAGGGCAATATGGTGGATGGCCATCGCCGTGCACTCTGCGAACTGGCTGCGCACGTCGCCGTCATCCCTCAACCAACTGCATCTGTACCCCTCAATCTCCGTCGCACACCCTTGGCGACACAATACCAAACGTAGAGAACTCCATCGTTGAAGCACGTCTCTACTAATGCATGGTTTGATTGAGAGATTCAAAAGAATTAAAGAAAAAACGAAAAAGAAAAAAATGGAAAAGCAATTGAAGTCGATTAGCACATGTATTTTTATGAAGATCCCTGATACCATGTTATTCAATAAAGAATGAGAAAAGAATAAAGTATGATTTGGAAGCCGTAACCCTAAACTGGTTAGGCTAGGGTATTTATATATAAGTGCATATAAACATAATGTTACAACTAACACCCTTCATAATACCCTTTATTCACTAACAGTGGTCTAGTATGCCAACCACTTATTAGTATATATTAGGATGTAATTTTATTCTCAATTCAAGGAAGAAAATTCACGATTTCTTCAAACACCAATTACTATACTCCTTCCGTCTCAGGTACACTTTGAATTTTTGGTCAATTTTTGGATGCATATTTAAGGAGGATTTAATTATTTTTTCAAAATTTGTAAAACACGTGAGTTATAGTACTCTTAGAGTAGTTTCCAATAAGTTATAGTTTAATTTTCTCTAATTAAATAAACTCATACCTATTTACCATGAGGTATGAGTTACTATGCTAAAGAAAGAAGTTGCTGCCACGAATAAATTAATGGAGGATCACCTAAGAGGAGTATTTCAAAACTGTGTTCTATCATGGCCGACGAGTGAAAGGACAAGAGGGAAAAACACATTGATGCAAAGAGACGGGGCTGGGCGGCTATTATAATTTTTTGGCAAATTCTCCCATGGGAAGTGGTTGCTGAATCATTTGATGCTTTCATTTATGCAAAGATGTGGGAATTGAGGGTGGTGTCTGGTTGTATATATTGATTCGTTCAGCGTTGATCTTCACATTTCCTCTCTATTTTTGACTAGCTATTTACCGGACTATGCTTAACCTGTAGTGTTTCATAGAATGCCATTGCAGGATCTTATGCAATATGATTTTGATCCGAATCTGTGCTGTTTTTCTCATAGAAGCACTTTTCGATGCATCGCTAACTGTTTTCCATTACTTGTGATCTGCTCAAAATAGGTAAAGAAGATGGCACTCCATGCTCTAAATGTTGCTTTGGACCAGTTGGAGGAAAGCATAAAAGGTGAGTCTCCCTGTTTCCGTCGTGCTGTATTTGTTGTTATTGTTTCTGCTGCTGCAAGAGCCTTCAGCATTTGCTGTGAAATTCGTGTCTGATGAATACCTGACTTTATCTTTTCAGGTAAATTAGTTTTGCAGCATTAAACATCTAAACATGCTAAACTTACACAAAAATTTCAACAGTTTGATCTAATGGAAGTAATATTGTACTTTGATACACGTTAGCTGTGGGTTAATCTGCATTAGCCTTTGGATCTTTCGACATTGGCATCTCCTAAAGCTCACTCGTGATCAGATTCTATTAAACTTGATTTGGGTTGGTGCATGCTAAGTAAGTTCCTCTATTTGCCTTCTAGGTCAGGAAGAAGAAGCCCATTCCTGAAACCACATTACGGCATCCAGATGCGAGTGAATCACCTCAAGACCTCTCGTGCTAGTCGTTACTTCTACTTGTGCAGACAATCGGGAGATGTCCCTCCCATCTTTTGCCTACATGTTCATACATCAAAGGATCCAAGAGGAAACTTGAGAATTGAAATGGTGGACTGTTTGTTGTCATGTACAGTATAAGTCGTATAACATGATAGCTGAATTCCTAGTTTTCGTTCGGATTTTTCTTTTGCTGAGGGTTCTTGTATTTTTGAAAAGGCTTCATGTTTGAGAAACGTCATTTTTTAAAGATGAAAATACTTTTACATGGATACCCTTAAGTTTAAAGATCAGAGTTATGATATGAAGTTTATTCTGATAAGATTATAATTTTGGAACTCATAAAATTCATTGGGTTGATTTTCCATGAATGATTATTTGAGTGGAATGTTCTATCGGTTTACCGAGTCTCGTTTGAATGAAAGGAATTGAGAATATATTATCAATTTTTGTAGTTTCAGTCCAAAAGTATAATTATAAATAACATAATCCTTTCCTTTCGTGCAAAGAGTAACGCTTTACTTGAAGTCTCTTTAAGAGATTATGCTTTCCATTTATAACCTTTCAACCACGAATATTATGGTAGTGTTCAAACTTTTCATAATTATAATTAATTCCATATTAATATATTTTTTTAACTTTACTTAGAACGGAGGGAGTACAAAGTATATAATAACTAGTTTTTACCCCCGTGCGTTAAACGTGCGACATATATCATTTTCAATTAAATGATACATAAACAAAATAGAGAGAAAAAATAAAATTAAAATTAAATTATACATAAGCAAAATAAAGAGAAAAAACAAAATTAAAAGAATAAATTAAGGAGAACATCTTAAATAAAAATATATCATTCTAAAACCAATCATTATAAATTCTGAAAAATTGAAAATGTTGTATTTTGTCCACCGGGCCAGAAATAAACAAATAAGTCCGTTTCAATTCAGACCCCCAAACCTTTTGATTATGATATAGAGGCCCAGACATTTGATTGACTCCAATTTTGTTTAAATTTTTTAAATAAATAATATAAAACATAGGTAGAAATTTTTGTTTTCCGTAGAAAACACTACTTGCACCCCCCCCCCTCTAATTTAGCTCATCTTCTGGAAACCTCTCCAATAACGTCACACAACCATTAATTAATCCAGACATTCACTATCAAAACCGTCAGACAAACCATTCGGCAAGTCTGATTTGAAATGTCATCTCTCCCAAAATTAAGCCAAATGTTTTAGGGTTTTAGCAACTAACAAAGCTCAGTATCAGATTTTCAAAAATGGCTATTTCTATAGTCAAGCCATGAGTTTAATGGTTGAAGGGGCTAAGCTAGAAGCGAGATTCATCTCCTCACAAGTGAGATGATTCGTTTCTAGCCTTTCCCCAAACCAAATTTTTAAGCATTCCGACCCCAACAAATCGAATCTCTAAATTGTTCACAAATTAGAAGCCGTTTTGATGGTAAAGGGGGTTAGGTTAAAAGCGAAATTCATCCTCTGAAAAGTGGGATGACTCGTTTCCAGCTTTCCCCCAAACCAAATTAAACTATTTTGTCAAACTTTACACTAATGTGGTCAACGGATACCCGAAAGCAGGTTTACGAAGGCGGTTTTGAGGTAAACTCTATCGGTTTTACGATTTTGGCTCTTTCCTCACTATTTTTCTACTCCGCGAAATCTTATTTTTGGTGTTCTACTTTTGTTATTTGCTTGTTATATGAGTTTCTAGTCATCGTTTGCTTGGATCTAGGGTTTTTTAGCGTTAGATCTAATGTATTTTTGTTCCGGTTTCCTTTTTTACTTTAATTATGATCTTTTTGGTTTTTGTTTGGATCTAGGATTTTCCATATGATTCAGTTCAAAAAACTTCCTGTTTTTCGTTTGAATAATTTTAATTATTTAGTAATTATTTTATTTTATTTTATTATGCATTTGTATTTTTTATTCTAGGTTTTAGCTTAAGTATTTTGATTACATGTTAGGTAGAGTTAATTGTTTGTTATGTTACCAAATAATATGTGCTTTATGTTTTGATCGTTCTACAATTATCTTTGATTATAGGTTCTCTAGTCTCAATAGGTTCTTGAATCCCATATTTTAATTCTGTGGGTAAATAATTATAGGTGTAGAATAGGTTTTGAATATATTTGTTAACTTTAATGGTCTCCTGTTCTCCAACTTTGTGTTAGGATAATAAATTTAAAATAGTTAGGCAAAATGGATTTTTGAAGATCTGTAATAAATCTTGTGGTGTTCAAATGCTTCCCCTGCCATATGAATCTTTCACCATTTCCCTGCCTTAACAGTCATTTTATCATTTCCCTGCAAATATAAAACTTTGGTTATTAGAAGTGCATAATGCATCTGACCCTTACTTTCACAAGGATATGGTAAAGCTTTGTAATCAAGGCTTGCTTTCTTAACTTGTCAAGAAGGATTTCTCTTTGAATTGCTGACACTCCTTGTGTGTGCATAAAAAGTTTATAGAAAGTTTAATTTGGTAAGATAAGGTTGAATAAATTCTGCCAAATAGTTTTAATAAAAATAATTCTTTCTACTGTAATTTGTTTATGCTAGCATTAAAATTTTTAATACATATTATGATTTAATTAGGATTTATTTATAACTGATTAACATCATTAAAAATATTTAGCTTGCTACAGTTATCTACAGTTAGCTAATTCCTTAAAAAATAAATTCATATTTGTTTTTAATGCATATTAATAATGGAACATAAGGTTAGACTAAGATTTATTTAAAAAGAATTCAATGTTGGGAGTTCAAGAAACTGCTTGGGAACGTGAAATAATCTGATTAACGTTGTTGTCTACTCTAATTCTGGTATTTAGATTAAAATCTGTATCTTGACCCTTTAAATTTATTGCTGGAAATTAAAATTCGCAATATTTTTTAGTACTAATTTTTGCATTCATGTGCAGTAAGGAAATTCAATGTGACTGGTAATTAATAGTATGTGATTGTAATTTGAATTCTTTATTCGATTTACGCTGTTTTTATATTGATAACATAAGCTGTTCAAATACACAATCAATTTTTGAATTTGATTTACAATGTTTTTATAGTAATTCATTTGTGTTAGAAGGAAAGGAAGAATAAGTAAAAAAAAAAAAACAGTGCACTGCCAAATGATTGTCATTGCTTCTTCACTGCTGTGGATATAGAAGAGAGCCTTTGCTGCTTCTTGTAACATGAAATTAGTCTTATGCATGTACCAAAGTGTTAAAGCCTTTAAAAGAGGGAAGGGAAAGGAATTTAGAGTAAGGAAAAAAAAAGAATATATTCTAAATAAAGAAACAAAAAAACAGATTTAGATCGTACCTCTGTTTTTTGAAAAAACACATTCCAAATAAAAACTTGCTGAATTGTCCCCATATAAAGGTTTCGTATACACACAAACTAATCGAAGTTTCAGGGCTCTTTGCGACTTGGTTGATTTAATGTCTTGAACTAAACTAAATGAGGTGGCCATATTGAAAGAAGACTGTCATGTTGAAGAAGATGAAGACGTCGGATGATATGTATTCTCTCTCTTCAATTGTTTGTAAATATGAGATTCATTATTCTTGTAGCTATTTATAATGCTTATAGAACTCTACATTCAATGACTTTTTTCCAATGCTAAGAAATGATTCAGCTGTTCTTTTATATTTTCAAGGGAGGGATTTGGTTTTTATAAGTTCAATTTATCTGATTCAATTTATCATTGGTTTCATAGAGATGTGTGTAACTTTTAATATTCCAACATGACATATTACACATTAAAAATGATGTTCCATTTTTAGTAACTTGTTTTAGGCGAAAAATTTCTTTATTTAGCTGGGCTAGAATCACGACTGTTATTATATATATATATATATATATATAGATTTAGTCAAAAGATTATAACTTTGAAAAACTAGAAAGAATGTAGTCAAATGTTACTCCGAGTAAAGGCCAATATGACCGAGAGTTGGTCAAATAGGAACTTTTTATTATTATGCTTTTGTACACTTGAGGAGAGTAGTGGCTTATATATCCGTTTTTGCAAATTTTTCCCTTGTCCTCCTTATTCCGAAATTGGTTTGGTTGTAATGCTTCTATGTTTGGCAATTCCATTGAAAATATTTTGGATGATAAATTAGAAGGATGCTCTGAATTCAAATTATATATATAAATATATATATATATATATATATAATTGTTTTTAGTACTTTGAGGAGCATGTTATGAATTATCATAAAGCTCATTTCGGCTATTAAAGGTGTCTTTCTCTTAAAAACACTTTTGATACTAGATCTTTAGTATATATGTTGTATCAATCCACTATTCCAAGATCTGAGATCTCACATTTTGGGAATAATGTTGGCGCTCAAGGGAGCACCACAATCTCTCTCTCTCTCTCTCTCTCTCTCTATATATATATATATATATATATATATATATATGTTGAAATTCAAAGACTATTTCAAGATTTGAGATCTCACATTTCGCAAATAACGTTGGTGCTCACAATCTCTTTCTCTCTCTCTCTCTCTCTCTCTCTCTCCCCCTTTAGATCTTTAGTAATAGGCTGAATAGGTTGATAACTTGGAACTTAGAAGAATGTTCAAAGATCCGAGATCTCACATTTTTCGGATGAGAATAGTGAGATGTGTGTCGTTGATGTGAGTCGCCTAGGGTTGTATATGAACAAGGAATTAAAATTCAGCCATTAACATTAGTTAACAACATTTGAAAGGCAACCTTTGCGATCCGAGATCTCACAATAATTTTTGAATTTTCTTTATACGTTTTACCGGCTATAACGATGGCTTCATCGAGTTCTCCAAAGACGGAGAAGATGGAACAGAGCTTGTCGGTGGTGGTTTCCCAGCCGAGGCCGCAGATGAAGAGCTTGCGCTGGGTGGTGTCGGAATCGACGAAGGAGTGGACGACGTCGTGTAAGGAGGCGTCGCGGATGATGGCAGTTTGTAGAATGTTGAGGATTTGGTCCATGGAGAAAGGTTCGAGGATTCTATAAGGTAGTAAACTCTTGCTATTCCTTGGGAAAGAAATATGAAAAGAAAGAAATAAACATGAGATTTCTTAATGCACTAGGTAGTCTATGGCATGTAAAGATTACAGCTATAAAAGAATTAAAAGACTTGAATAAATTTTCCCTCAGGAATCTTTATGCAAGTCTTTCGGTTTATAAGCTTGAAATTCAACAAGCTCAAGAAATGGAAAAGAGTTTTAAAAACTTATCTCTACCAGCCATGTCTGTTGAACCTTCCTGTTCTACACCTGATGAAACCCCATCTACATCTAGTGATGGTGATGATATTCTTTCTGACGAAGCTTTTGCCATGTTTGTTAAGAAATATCAACATTTCAAAATATTTAACAAGTCTTCCTATAAGCAGTCACCTTACAAGACTGCTGCTCCTCAAAGAACAACTGCTCCTTATAAAACTACTGTCTCTCAAAATGAAAATGAGCTTGTCTGTTTTAACTGTAGGAAGCCAGGTCATTTTGCCTCAAAATTTCCAAAGCCAAAATATGAATTTTACAAAAAACGTCCCGAATCTAAATTTCAAAAACAAAAAGGGATGGTGGCTGAGGACATTGATGAAAGCAACTTGCCCACTTGGTGTGATACAGATTCTGATGAGGATGATTCCTGTGACTTTGCTGAGGAAGCAAATATATATCTTATGGCCAGAGAATCACCCCGTGACTTAGTTAGATTACTGCCATTTCAACAGGATGCTATTGATGATGATGAGCTCAATGAACCTTCGAGGGGAGAACTCATCAAAACTAACAAGAATTTGCTGGAAGAATTTGCTAAATTTAAAACTGTATGTAAAATTAGCCAAAAGACATGAATTGGTTGTCTCTGAGAAATCTACCTTACTGTCTGAGATCAAAGAACTCAATAGACAACAAGCTGAGAATATCAAGATTCAAAAGGAGAACAAAGTCTTAACTGAAAAAGTGGAATTCCTACTTGAACATGTTAGGTCTCAAGGTGCTCAAATAGGCTAGAAGGGGGGGGGGTTGAATAGCCTATGTTTAATTTTTAAAATTGTTTGAAAAAGTTACTTCACTTGAGGTTGGAAACAATTTTGCAGCGGAATTGAGTGAAGTATATGACAAGTTCAAGATGGCTGATCTTGATAGGACAAAATCAGCTATTCTGAAAGCTGTTGTAATTCTGGAAATTAGCAAGTAATAGCAAATCACAAGCACAAAAATAGATAGACAAGAAATTTAATATGGTTCACATTTATAAATAAGTGTTACGTCCACAACGAAAGTGGTCAACTTTGGATTTGAAAATTGTGTACTATGTTTTCAACTAGAATCTTTACAAGATAGATCACTAATGGATCGTGTACAAAAATTAGTTAACCAAGTGTTTGTGGGAGAATTAATATCTACAAAGATATAATCCTCGTGTGCTATGAATGCTAAAGATTGCAATCAATGAAGAGCTATAAAGACTAATCGTCTCAGTTTGGAGCTCTTCAAAGAATATTTTTACAGATTTGACTTTTAAGCTTTTAATGAACTAGCTTGGTGAAGATGAAGAATTCAGAGTTGTAAATTCAGAGCTATTGATCCAGAGAGTTCTTCAATGCTTTAATAGAGTCTTCTATTTATACTTAGGGAAGCCATTGTAGCCGTTAGAGATCTTCAGCTTTAGAGAATTCGAATTTAAATGCATTAAATGCTCCAATCTTGCTGTTGAGATCTGATAGGTAGTTGTGCCAGGTTCAGTCCGAATTCTGTCATTTTGCCAAAAATAGGTAGACAGTTGATGCAGGCAGAATATCCTTTTTCTGAGATGAATGCCTAATAAGGAAAGAGTTATTAAATGAAGTTTGCAGGTTATCGTTGTATCAAAGTCAATGAATGACTTTGCCGATAGCTAAAGACATATTTTCAGACAAGTCTAGATCAGACGATCTTTAGGTCTTCAACTTTGCTGATGAAGCTTGACCGAAACAAACTTGTCCGATTGACTTGATGGACTTTGCTGATACGAACTTGGCTGATGGCTTGAAGATATCTGATCTGAACATGGCTGATATACAACAGGCTATCTTCTGAAGACTGAGCTAATTACAGTAAGCAATCCTAAGCTATTCAAGCGATGTCTAAGTACAAGTTGCCACTCTAACAGACACGCAGGCCCATTAGTCACCTTGGCTTAGACTTAGGTTATGGATATAAGTAAATCTATATAAAATATAACAATCTCCTCCTATTTGCTTGAGTCCATGACCTTATGAATACAATGGAAGTTGACCATGTCTGATTCTAGTAATAACATGCTATAGATGTAATATATTAAATGAGCATGTCCTAGATGGACTTACAGATGTGTCAGTGTATTCAAGATTACAAAGTGTTTACAAATAATGAGTTGTGGCATAAGAACACTTGTAGTAAAGCTGTGTTTAAAGACAAACAGATAAAGTACTTTATAGGATATGTCTTTAAACCAGTGGTTTAAATTTTATGCACACACAGAATAACCAATCAATTATAAAGCATGAGAATTCAAAAAGATAGTCATTGTTTATTAAACAAGGAGTTTAATACAATGTTTTGTCAAGGATTTTACAAAATCGGAGACCAAGAAGGGTATACCAGCTAAGTTGAAGCTTGTCCTTCCTGTCTTGAGCTAGTAGCCGCTTTGAGTCTTGCTATTTCAGCTTTGGCTTCTTCTAGTTCATCCTTGACACTTTCCAGTTCTGAGGAAAGATTTTTGTTCTTAAGCCTTAGCAAGGCATTTCTCTCATGCAGATCGGTCAGCTGACTATTGTGAAGTCTGCTCATCTCCTCCTTCATGGACGCAAGCGATCGATCCATGTTGGAGAGTCGATAAACATTGTTCTGAAGCTCTTTTCGAAGAAAAGTGTAGTGCTTTTTCGTAAGCTTCCTAGTAGCATGAACAGAGTAGTGTACAGAACGATTAGCACCACGTTGAGCATGAAGCACTTGTTTGTAGCCAGTATCGATCATCTCAATCATAGAAAGCAGCCCTTCAGAGAGAGCCTCACATTTGTCATTGATGAGGGCTGTGGAGACATTAGAGGAGTTTGAGAGATGACCGATCAGGACATTCTGACATGCAGCAACAGCCTGCTGACATGCGGAGGCTGCATTCTTGGCATCTCGAGCGACAGCTATGACTTGATTCATATAGTCGACAGTGACATTTGTCGTATGAGATTGTTTGGCTGCCAATTGCTGTAGAGATATGTGATGTCGGCCGATATGGTATCAATTTTTTTTAAAAGATCCTCAATAGAGGAAGGACAGAAGGGGACAGGGCGAAGCGGCTAATTATCAGAAGGTTTAGGTTGGCTGAAGGATGGTAAGTGTTGTGGAGAAGAGGAGTGGAATTGGCTGGTAAAGGTTTGAGAATGACTGGTAGAAGGATGGCTGATGATGGGTGAGAAAAAGGTTGGTTCGGAAGATGAAGTACCAGGCAGGCTGGACCATACGCGAGGTACAGGGAAGAGTTTATCTATGTAGGCGTCAAAGGATTGGTTGTGAATGAAAAAGGGAAGAGAGAATGGAATGGGTATTCGAATAGATCGGAAGAGGACAGGGAAACGAGGATTAAAGCCAATATAGGCTGCAATCACTTCAAAGAAGTCGCAGACTAAAGGCTTGGTGAAAATGGAAGGATGAATGATAATGGTATAGATAGGGGGTTTTGGAAGAGAAAAAAATGGGGAGATGTCTGATTTGGTTGGAGGAGGAAGGCCTAGATCCCTGTGAATGACACAGTCCACTGTTTAAAGATCATAAGATCTTGCACAACAGAGTTGTGAGAAAAGAATTGCTGGGACCAGGAAGGAGGAAGAGGGTCATAGAAGGCACCCCACTAGAGAAGAATTTCCCCAGCAGACATTGGCTAGCAAGGGATGCGTTTGGGATAGTCCAGAGTGTGGAGGAATGGGTCAGTGTCGAAAGGGTTTGGCTTAGGTCGACTATCTTTAAAGAACAACAGTTCTTGCACTTCCGGGTGAAGATGATTGTAAGGGTTGAGTTTGGTACGTTTGGGTGTAGATTCAACAGAAGAAGGAGTTAGAGGACGTTTAGAACGAATGAGTGATTGAGTATCAGATGAATGTTGTAATTCTTCTGAGTCAGAGGGTATCATTGTAGGAATGATAGCTGGGGCAGGTTGAGCAGGTGAAGGCACATGAGTGTGAATGGCAGGTTCAGGTTGAGTAGAGGAAGAAGGAGGTGAAGATGTTGGATCGACAGAGGGCACAAACTTGACCTTTTTAGCACTTTTCTTAATACGTTTGCCATGCCTTGACTTTGAGGGAGTTGAAGAGGTTTGAGCAGGTTGAGGGTTGTCTGATATAGGAATGTCTGGTGTTGAAGGAGTTGTAGTCGATGTAGTATTGGGAAGGCCAAACGATTCGTCTATAGATAGAAGAGTTTGTTTGGTTTTGGGTTTGTCTTGTTTGGAGATGGGTTTTGGGGGAAGAGTTGAAGATTGACTCGTGGGTTAAAGGTTGGCTGGTTGAAAAGTAGAAGTGTCTCTCTCCGCAGCCTTTTTGGATTTGGCTGGCTTCTTAGATGTTTTGGGTTTAGGTGAAGAGGGAGGTGGAGATGATTGTTTGGGTTTTTTGGGAGAGGGTTTATCAGGCTAATAAGGATCATGATCGAGCCTGGTGAGGTCAAAATCCTCAGGAAGTTCAGCACCCAGAGGCTTAGGCTCCTCCTGAACTGGAAGCCCCTCTGAAGAGTAGGTCACTTTCCTCTTACCCTTCTTATCTTGGGTAGAAGGACCAGCAGCAGCAGTTCTTTTGGCTAGATCTTCTCTGTACCTAATGATGTTGTTGACAGTGAATATATAGGTGTTGGTCACCTTGATAAGGTCATCACCGGCCATTTTCTTCTCAATTTGTTCAAAGCCTTTTATGAGGACATTGATCACCCTTACAAAGGGTCTCTTCATTGCTGGATTGGCTTGAACTTCAGCCACACTCTGAAATATCATAGAAAAAACTATTTTTGCCTAGTTGAGCTATTTTCGGAGAATAACAGCCTTTGTCCAAACCAGTTGTTGAGAAGTGAAGATGTCACTGGAACCATTTTTGAACAAGATGCTCTTGTCAAGAAGATGACTGATGTGATATGCACCTTCAGGGAATAAGTTTCTGAACATTTTAGAGAAAGGCTCTGGCTTGGTAGATCCTCTCATCATTTCCTTAGCCTGGGCAGATTCTTCAGCAGTCAAGTCTAATTTTCCTTCCATAGGCAGTTCTAGGATATTGCCTATATCCTTGTAAGTCAGCTTGATTAGATAGCCTCGGATGTAGCCTTTGAGATAGCTCATATTCACCTTCTCATCTTTAGAAGCAGGAGATGGAGGACGAGTCATCCTTGTGTAGAATTCCTCAGCAATAGCAATGCTGTAGTGAGTGTCATACAACTGAAAGAGTGGAAGAAGTCCACATTCCTTTAAGTATTTTAATAGAGTTTCTCCAGAAGAATATCTTTGAGTAGATTCAGCATCAATAGTCATTCCAAGGTGATAGCTGCTCTTTGGAAGATTTTGAATCGGTAGCTCAGCAGCTTCAGCAGCCCTGAATGTCTTAGCTGGTTGAATATTAGTACCAGCTGAGGTGGTCACAAGTCACCACGAGAATACTAACGATAAAAATCTCAAGAGTTACACATGCTCGATAGAACTAAAACAAGTCATTGGCGACTTTACGGCCGGAACCCAACTATAAAACAAACCCACGAGTCTACAACTCGGGAAACAACAGCGATCCCAATGAGTCTCTAACACTAGGAGACGTCAATACAACATGTACAACAACAACGTGTACCACAATCATCATTCACAAGTCTCTAATATTCCGAGACCACGAAATTAACAACAAATCATCAATACTCAACAAATAACATGCTAACAATTCATATTGAACATGTATAGCATATAGAAATCCCATATACAACATGTATAACATGTAAACATCGCGATACTATACTACGATGCTCAAAATCTAAGAAGGCGATTAGTAACTTACAACACAATGTAAATTCTCCACGAAATCCAAAGGGCTTCGAGTGGAAACATACTCCTCCGTGAGTCCAACGCCGCTATGGAGTCCAATCGTCGATCCCAAGCTCGATCCAAGTCCGAATCAAGCTTTCTCTCTCTCTCAAAACACCACTTTCTCTCTTTAAAATATGGGGGAAGAGATGGGTGGTGATTATTTAATCGATCGGATGATCTAATCGGCTAGAAATGTGCTGCTCGTCGTCCTCTACGCTACGGTGAAGACGGATCGTCGATCTGACCAACGGAGCTCGAGATATCGTAATTCTTCTCTTCTTCTCTCTCCTTTCTCTCTCTAGAGTCTCTCTCTCTCTATTTTCTGGTTTGAGGAGGAGAATGAGGGAGAAAATAGAGTTGGGTTTTATTATTAATACTATGGGTAAGTGTTTGGTCCAATCCCGGGCTTGTTTGAGCATTTTAAACCACTTAAAAATGTTAAAAACTGAGAAAAGACGAAAATCGGGCGAACAGAGTCGGGGCAGGGCGATTGCTCTGCCCTAATCAGGGCGATCGCTCTGTCCTCTAGATACAGGGCGATCGCTTTGATCTCCCCAGGGCGATCGCTTTGTGTCCAGATTCTCCGAACTCTCCGAAAATGCTCCGAAACACTCCCAAAATGATTCTAAATGATCCCAAAGTGATTCTAAGCCTATGGGAAGGTCGAAACACTCGAGAAAGGTTCCCGAAAGGTCTGGAAACAACGCTAGAAGTTCAACGTAATGCTCACAAAATCAATCCTATAAAGATTCGAGTACAAATTGGGGGCATACAAAACACTCGAAATGACTCGGTGTGCGAGTTAACGACAATCGATGTAAGGAGTCTAAACCAAGGTTAGGTCGTGAAGGAGTCTAAACCAAGGTTAGGTCAATCAACCAAAGAGAAGATGTAACGTATACGAACGCTAATCGATGTCGAGGATAATCTCGAACGGATAAAGGAACAAAGCGCAACTCACCATGAGTTAAACGCGCGTCAAATATGATTCTCGACTTAACACGTCACGCTTAATGAGCATGCATGACACCTCACTCTCTAAGGGTTTTAAAGTCAATATCGAGAGACTACGAGTGAACCCAGAATAAATTTGGGTCAGGGAAATTACAATACCCCACAAATCTAGTCTCTAGTGCATACTCCCATTTCTACCTCGAAGCTCGACACATGGCTCCGATCACTTGTATTTCCTTCGTAATTCTTCAAGGATGGCAGCTTCAGGCGGTGATTTGGTGGGTATCCCTGATCCTTCTGCAGAAGGTCACCGCTACATTCCTTGGCAACTTGCTCTCTTTTCCCCTTTTCAGGTCTTCCAATCTCTCATTCATTTTGCACAACACCTCGTCCTCCAGCTCTTCACTCTTGTTCCTTCATTTAGATCGGCGATTATGGCCGTCGATCTTGGAATACTTATGGGATGATGTGCCACTACTGAATGTACTACATTGGGGAGATTTACGTTTTGTCCTATGACTGCGGGCTGCCTCCAGTTTCTTAGGTCGTTCTTTGTTGAACTCTATCTATGAAGATCTATGCAACTTACCTGGGCTGGAATTTTTGGCTCTGGTTCCCATCCTGGAGTACACACTGCCCCTGGGTCGCTCTTCCTCTATTGGAGTTCCAAGGCGATCTTTGACACTAGGTTTTTGGTTCTCTTCAACTCTTCGCCCAAGTCAGTTTTTGGCACTTACCCTTAGGACATATGTTCACGACTTTCCGTAGTGGTTATCGGCCTGTGATCCCCTGGCCTCTCTCCTTTCAGGTCGACCATCATGGTGGTCGTCCTGACGAGGACGAGTGTCCGGGGTCGGTAGATGGAGCACCTAAGTTGTAAGCTTGTGAGAAACCTCAAACTTGTGCCGCTCCAACTCCCTCTGCCTTTCCAGAAAAGCCTTTTCACGGCTGATGTTTTCCAGCTCAACGAGGTCTCTCTCATGTTCGGTGAGAGGTCGTCCATCTCCTACTACTTGGAGGTCATCTTCCTCATTGCCCTTACCAACTTATTGGCCTGGATGTTCTCGTGAAGCAGGAGACCTGTCGAAGCTACCACAGGCGAAGCTTTAACGGACTACTCAGGAGGCTGGCAAATGGGTAACACAGCTGCTGGTATTGCCGAGGTCACCACCGAGGGTGCTTGTTCAGAAACTTGCTTTGAAGTTGTCATGGTTGATCATAATAAACTCCTTGAAGAAGGTCCTGACAACGGAACCAAACTGATCACACAAAAAAGGTGCTCATGACCACATTTGGTCCACGTGTGTAGTCTAGTAGGATTCTAGCTGACGTTGCTGGGATTGTTCTTGGAGAGAAGATGTGAATGCCCTGTGATCAACAGAAAACACAGTAAAGGCGGGCTGGGATGTCCCAGTAATAACCCTCCGGCATGAGAATCAGCAATACTGCAGAGAGAATATAATGCTCCAATAGAGTATAGCTTTAAGGTGTAATTTGCACATACCGTTTTGGATTTGGTATTATATGATCAGATCCCATGACTTGCGGATCACGATTGTGGTTTGCTTACGACTATTATGGAGGCAGAATTATAGTAGGATTCTACTCAGCCGATCCAGTGTTCATATGAAACTCTGTTTACGACGAGCTGACTGGGGGTGGTGTTGAGGTCGACCTAAGTTATACCCAGGTCGCAAGCTGTTCCCGTGGTTGGCCTAAGATGTACCCAGGTCGCACTATGGATCAACGAGGTCGACGTCTTGGGCAGGTATGTCTGTAGAGGTCGAGGGCGATCTGGTAGATCATGGTTACCAGGTCGTCATATTTGAGCTGGTATATGTCACATGGCTTCTCATGTCACCTTGGCGTTGTCCACTTGGTACGTCCGATGTCATGGTGTTTGCCATGTGTGAGAATTAAGGCCAGACCATTCAAAAGTACACATCGTCTCAAGACCATTGCCTTTTAGAGGGGACAGCCCGGCAATGACTAGTAGGTTCTCATCCTGGAGTATCATCTTCCAGTCATAACACCTGACTTGAGAGTTGTACTACACACCGAGGGGGGCTTCCAGCGCCTGCTTGGTCGACTTGTCATACTTGTCATACTTGTCAAGCTAAGTATGATGAACTAAGGTATACGGCTCCTCGGCTAGCACAGCAAAGTTCCACCCACGCTAGCTCTCTACCATAATAACCTTATCAGCCCAACCAGTGACCTTACCAGGGGGTCAAAAAAAAACTTTACTCTATAATTCTGGCTTTCGGCTTGGAGATGGTTATTGTTGCGATCAAGATGGAAATAGTAGCAGAACAGAGTCATAGTTGGTTCAAATCCAAGCACCCTCGTGCTAGTAATAAAACCAATGAGAACCCTCACGGTATTCTAGGTAAGATTAAGGGGGACAATGGAGGTGACATCAAGAAATTCACAGATGAAAGGATCTAAGGGAAGTCGAAGCCCCAGCTCGAAGAAACTCAAATAAAAACCAACTCGACCCCTTATAACCCTCAGATTGTCAAAACCAAGCTCCAGGTCAGGCACATGACCTCGATAGTCCTCGAAGTTATAGGGATACTTCCTATCTAGCTATCTAGGTCGGTAACCGTCATCCTATTCCTCCAGTCTCGAAAGGCATGCTTGACAGCATCCTCGGCATTAATAGCAGTCTTGGATCTTTTCCTCTTGCTTCGCTCAGCCTACAAAGCATGACTGGCATCAAAGTACGAGGTGGAGGAGGTAGAGGTAGCCGCTACCAAAGTCCGCGTTACTCTGTGAGCAACTCAGTTCTCATCGAGTACAAAAATATTAACCCGAACATAGCAATATCATACTTCTCGATTATTTACATCGAGGTCCTGAATGTATGTCAGCTACCTTGTAAGGATTATCGGTAGGAGTCACCAAGCCATCCAAATTTGCACCCCACGCGAACAGTAGGACCCTGGCCTCACTCGGTAAAACGACCTTCCAATCGCCATCTATGGACTTATAAATTCCTCGTCCCTTGAGCGGCCTGGCAAACAAAGGTCCCTGATCGATACGTTTAACCCTTATGTTTGCAATAGGTGAACACGAGGAGGATGAACTTAGAGTGAGAATGGCTAATCATCGAATACACTATGACCTCGACAAGGAACCCCCATAGTGAGCTCGCCCGACAAAATGAGGACAACACCAGGTCGCTAAAACCCTAGATATTCAAGATCGACGGAACCCTACCCAGAAAATGACCGACCACCGGAGAACGGACAATTCAAAATGCTAGTCTTAAAATAAACCACAAAACCACTGAAAATGGAAAGAAACAGAGTAGAAGGGAAAATAAACTAACCTAAGTCCTGAAGAGGTGAGAAAACATGAAGATATGGCTTGAAATCTAAGCTTTGAAGACGGAATAACTCGCTGAAAATCGCCTAGTTGCCGGAAGGTTTGAGAATTTTCTGGTAAAAGTGAATAATATTGAAACCATCGTTTATATAGGGGACCCGAAGTAGCCGGGTCAACCCACACAAAAACACACGAACCTCGACACCACTACGTTTTGGGGATGAATTGGTACCGCCATTTTTGAAAAAGACACGCCGCTTGGACCTCCTTAAAATTTGCGTCAATTAATGCACATGCATCCCAAGGAAAAAACAAAACATCCAATCATCAAGGTAAAACCGATCTGAGATTGTACGACCTCACATAGAGCAACTCAATTTGACTATGGACAAATTTACTTTACACCTCTAGGATGAATCCTCTTCTTGAGAAGTAGGGGGCTACTGAATGGCCTGGCCTTAATTCTCACACGTGGCAAACACCACAACATCGGACGTGTCAGGTGGACGATGCCGAGGTGACATGATAAACCATGTGACATATGCCAACTCGAAGATGATGACATGGTAACCATGATCTACCAGATTGCCCTCGACCTCTACAGACATACCTGCCCAAGACATCGACTTCGCTGATCCACAGTGCGACCTGGGTACATCCTAGGTCGACCACAGGAACAACTTGCGACCTGGGTATATCCCAGGCCGACCTCAACACCACCCCTCGTCAGCTCGTCGTAAACAGAGTTTCATATGAACACTGAACTGGCTGTGTAGAATCCTACTATAATTCTGTCTCCATAACAATCCTAAATAAACCCACAATCATGATCCGTAAGTCATGGGATCTGATCATATCATGCCAAATCCCAAACTGATTAGGATTATAAATTATCTCCTTATAAATGCAGCTTCAGATACATCAAACGGTACGTGCAAATTACACCTGAAAGCTATACTCTGTTGAATCATTATATTCTCTCTGCAGTATTGTTGATTCTCGCACCAAAAGGTTATTATTGGGACATCTCAGCCTCCCTTTACGGTGTTTTCTATTGATCACAGGGCATTCACATCTTTTCTCCAAGAACAATCCCAACAATGTCAGCCGGAATCGTACTAGACTACACATGTGGACCAGACGTGGTCACCAGCGCCTTTTTTACGTGATTAAAAAGTAAGATGTAGGAGATATTAAAGATAATGTATATGTTTTTTTGTTGCGATTAAGTAGTTCTTTTTAATGGTTTTGAACATTTTCTCTCCTTGATTTCACTAGTTTTCTTTAGATCTTTCTTATTTTTTTCACGAATCATTTTCTTTAAAAACACATAAAACATCAAAATGAAGTCAAGAAATCATGACGTCAAACATGCCAAAATATATCGACACTAATTTTTGGGCCAATGGCAAATCCTAGATTGGTCGATTACCGTAAGTATGCCACTTAATTACTGAGTGTGCATATTATTCGACCAATCCAAACTGACATGTACCATTTAACATGAGGTTAAGGAAAATATATTGTGTGCAATAGTGGAAACAATTACGTAATATCAGCAATTAATAAAAAATATATCAAATTAGTAATCTTACATGTGTGAAAAGTAAAGTTGTTCATCGAAACATTGCTTCCACATCAACAAGGCTACTAATTAGATACCGTTTAATTAATACTCCCTCTGTTCCAGGCAAAGAGTCCACTATACTATTTTGGGACGTTTCATTTAAAGAGTCAACTTTCAAAAAATTATGTTTATTGATCACGCCAAAAAAGATTGTGTGAACGTATCTGGTTCACGTGTGTAGTCTAGCAGGATTTCGGCTTACGTTGTAGGGATTGCCCTTGAAGTATAAACTGCTTGAAACCTGTGATCAACAAAGAACACCGTAAGGGGTGCTGGGTTGTCCCAGCGATAACCCTCAGGCGTGAGAATTAGCAATACTTCGTAGGAGAGGTAAAGCTAAGAAAGTATGTAAGCAAGTAATTTACATGTACCTTATGAGGCATGTTGAGGGTGCTTTTTATAGAGGTAGGAACCATAATCCTGGTTGGATTCGGAGTAGGGGTGATATGATCCCCATGTCTTTCGGAATAGGTTTCCTCATATGCTTAGGACTGATATGTAAAAGAATTATAACAGGACTCTTCCAAGATATGATGTGACTCCGTATAGGACACTGCTGTGCCGAGCTGAAGGGACTATGCCAAGGTCGGCCTGAATGGTTCCAGGTCGCTCTTATGTAGTCAAAGTCGGCCTGGCATGTGCCAGGTCGCTCAATGCCATCAAGGTCAGCCTGGCATACGCCAGGTCGCTTGATGTTGGTGAGGTCGGCCTGGGGACGTTCCCAGGTCGCAATGTAGGTCCCTGTGTCAGCGTTCTGGGAGAGTATACTTGTGAGGTGAGCGACCTGTCATATTGTGTTTTTCAGGTCGTCATGTTCGAGGTGGCGTATGTCACCTCGGCAATTGCCAGCTGGAGCTCATGAGGCTGCGATGTCTGCCACGTGTCTAGCTAAAGGCTGAGGTCGTTCAGTAGCCCCCTACTTCTCAAGGAGAGGATTTATCCTCGAGCTGTGAAGTAAAGATTCATTACATCGAGCTGACTGGTTCTCGCGATGCTTCCAGATTCTAGTTCGAATTCGTACTTTCCTTGGGAAACGTGAACATTTAATGGGTGCAGAGATCGTGGGCTGTCAGACGGCGCGTCTTTTCAAGTTTGAAATTTTGGCGGTTGATGTTTTTGTTCCAAAACTACGTCACTCAAGGTCCGCGTGTTTCTGTGCGGGTCGACCCGGCCACTTCGGATCCTCTATATAAGTGGTGTCCCACTATTCATCCTCACTTTTACCAGAAGCTTCCCAAACACTTTCGCTTTTCAGACGATTTCCGGCGACTTCTCTGTCCTTCACAAAAGTTCAGATTCAGGCTTTCTTTCGCGTTTTGTTGCTTTTCTTGGACCTTAGGTTAGTTTCCCTTGATCTCTGCTTCATTTCCTCCCATTTATCACCTGTCATTCAAGTTTTCGTGCCTGTTTTATCATTTCCTCTGGTTAATCGGCCGGATTCTGGGTGATTCTCCGGTAAATTTAAAATCTTAGGGTTCTGGCGAGTATCACAAGTTCCTTAGACTTCCATCTAGGTCGACCTGTCCAGGTTGAACTGTTTAGGTCGTAGTGTCTAGGTCGATCTGTTTTTTCTTCATAACCATTCTCCCCGCTAGCTCTTTTTCCTCGTGTTCCCTCTCTAAGAACATGAGGATCAAACGTGCCAATGAAGGTCCCATGTTTGCTAGGCCGCAAAAAGGTCACGCTATATACAAGACCGAGGATGGGGATTGAAAAGTTGTACTGTCGAGTGAAGCAAAGGTTCTGTTGACTTCATGGGGTGCCAACCTAGATGGCCTGGTCGTCCCTGCCGATGAACCCTACAAGGTCGATGACATTCCCTTCGGCACCTCGATGAGGATCATCGAGAAGTATGACGTTGCCATGTCAGGGCTTCTATACTTGTACTTTGATGAGCATAGGGTAGCTAGTAAGGTCGCAGGGCCTTCGAGGGCTGTCACCTCGGCGTCTTCCTCCTCGTTTCTTGACGCCAATCACGTTCTGTGAGCTCCTCGAAGTAGGAAGAGGAAGGCTAACTCTGACGTTGATACCGGTGGTGCTGCGAAGCGCCCCTTCTGAGATTGGAGAAATAAGATGACCGTTGCCGACCTGGGCGTATGGACTTCGAAGTATCCCTGCAATTCTGATGACTATCGAGGTCATGTTCCTAATCCTGAGCTCGGTCTTCACGATCTGAGGAATATGCGAAGTCAGGTTGGCTTCTACTTGAGCTTCTTCGAGCTGGGCCTTCGACTTCTTTTGGACCCTTTTATATGTGAGTTCCTTGACGTCACCTCGACTGTCCCTCTTGACCTCACCTGGAATGCCATGCGAATCCTTATCTGTTTTGCTGCGAGCACACGTATTCTTGGATTCGAGCCGACCTTGACCTTATTCTGTCACTACTTCGACCTCGATAGGAACAATAATCGCCTTCAAGCGAAAAGCCAGAACTATCGAGTGAAGTTATTTTCTGATTCCCCGAGCAAGGTTTCGGGCTAGGCTGATAGGGTCGTCTTGGTTGAGAGTAGACTTGGGTGAAACTTCGCGGTGCCCACCGAAGAGCCCTACACCCTGATTCATCATGCCGACCTCGACGAATATGATAGGTCGGCCAAACAGGCCTTGGAAGCTCCCCTTGGCATACGGGGTAGTACACAAGTTCGGTGCTACGACTGGAGGAGGATAGTTCAGGATGAAAACCTCCTCGTTGTTGCCGGGCTGTCCCCGTTGAAGGTTAATGGGCTGGAGCCCATGTGTACTTTTCTACCATTTGAGAGTTTCCCAGGATGGATTCTGCATAAGGATTTTGTGCTTCATCAGTATTGTCCGGGCTGTCACAGAGATCCGGAGAGGGGATGTATCCATACATGAGTCTTTTTAATGTACTCTCTTTGCAATGCTCCTTCTATTCATGCATATATGTTTCTGCGGTGCTTGACCTCTTTGTTTTTGTGCAGAGATGGAGGATGTAGATGCCATGAGGAGGAGCTCGAACAGGCGGGCTCAGACGAAGTCGGAGCGATCTGATCAGCTAGGTCGGGCCCGGGTGGCTGCGACCTTGGCCGGGACTGCCGAGGTGCTCCCCACAATTGCTCTTTCAGCTGATAAGGGCAAAGAAAAGGCGTCAGGCTCAAGAGCTCCTGCGATGCGATCCCTATCCACATCGACTTCCGCATCAGCCAAGAAGTTGAGGGTCGAAGATCCCGAAAAAACTGTTGAGCCCGTGGTGCCCGTTGAGACTGTTCGTCCTGAGCCTGTCGAGCTGGCGAAGCCTGATGTTACAAAGCAAGTTTCTCCGGTTAGGATATTCAAAGTGTGACCAGCCCTTCGACCGAAGTACAATTCATCCCGAGCTCGGCGACTCCTATTCGAGCTGGGCCCGTGTTGAGTCCGGGCACTCTATCCCTTGAGTTGGGAAAGAAAGCCGTGCTGGATATTGCCGATGAGTCAGTGCGCGAGACTTTTGATGACTGCTCGCCCTCTCGCCTAGCCGACATTCTGGGAATCGACCTGACCCATGTGAGCTATTCTTTCACTTGATCTCCCCTTTACTTATTTTTCCTTCATTTTCTGACTTGCTTTTTCTTTGGTAGTTTGTTGCAGGCATTAAATCATTTGCGAACAGGCTGGCTCAGGCTCATAAGGAGAGGCGCAAAGCTACTGAGCGCGTTGCTGAGCTCGAGAAGGAAAAGCTGGAGAGTGTCAGCAAAGTCGAGCTCGCGGGAGCCCTTGCTCGCATAGCTGAACTAGAAGGTGCGGCTGCCAAGGCCCAGGATGACATTAAGCTGAGTCAAGATCTGGCTGCGAGCAAGGTAGAGGAAATGAATCGTGTTGCCGAGCAGGCTGGGCGAGCTGCTGAAGAGGAAAATCGTTTGAATAAGGAGCTCACTGCTGCTGTTGCGGAGCAAACCAAGCTTCAGGCTGACCTGAAGTCGGCACAGGGGGAAGCCCTGACAGCT
Organism: Platycodon grandiflorus; assembly: GCA_016624345.1. Taxonomy (NCBI): domain Eukaryota; kingdom Viridiplantae; phylum Streptophyta; class Magnoliopsida; order Asterales; family Campanulaceae; genus Platycodon; species Platycodon grandiflorus. Next base: position 7,219,247 of record CM028367.1, read on the forward strand.
CAGGGTGAGCTTACTAAAACAAAGCTAAACTTGGAGGGCAAGATCGCCGAGCTGGAGAAGCAATTGGTGGAGTCGAGGAAGATGCCAAGCCTGAGTGCTATTATTGCAAATTTTAAGAAGACCTCGTCATATATGGACGATATTCTTTCTTACTATGAGAAGGGCAAAGCACAAATTCTTCGTGTTGCGGCAGCTTGCGGCACTCCATTTTGGGATCTAGTCAAGTGGGGGGATGCCGAGTTGAAGGGAGACCTAGCTCAACGCGGACACGAGCTCGTGCCTTATCAGTCCGAAGAGCTCGAGTTGATTGGTAGGAAAGATGCCGAGCTGGGTCACGAGCCCTGGGTGCCTCCTCCTGTCTTTGACAATAATGTGCCTTTCTTGCTTGACGCCTTGGATGATGGTGATGAGGTCGACTTCGACGGGGACTTCAAGCTTGGTGAGTTCGAAGGGACTAAGTCAAATCAAGACGAGCATGCCCGTTCTGTTCACGAGGCCGAAAGCCGTGCTGATCCTTAGTTCACCCCGCTGCGTTGGGCTTAATTTGGCCTGATGTGCCTTGTAATTCAAATAGTTTTGTTTTGTATTTTTGCCTATCCGGGCTTGTGAATAGTTTACTTCATAAATATAAGCATGAGTTGCCTCTGTCTCAATTTTGCTTGTTTTACTTAGTATTTTTGCGTAAAATTTTCCTGTATGGTGACCTCGACATGGTGAGGTGCCATTGTATTTACGATCTTCTTCAACGTGGTGAAGAGTAGGTTGTAAGATGACCTCGACGTGGCGAGGTGCCTTTTGAACTTACGATCTTCTTCAGCGTGGTGAAGAGTAGGTCGTAAGGTGACCTCGACGTGGCGAGGTGCCTTTTGAACTTATGATCTTCTTCAGCGTGGTGAAGAGTAGGTCGTAAGGTGACCTCGACGTGGCGAGGTGCCTTTTGAACTTACTATCTTCTTCAGCGTGGTGAAGAGTAGGTCGCAAGGTGACCTCGACGTGGCGAGGTGCCTTTGTTACTTACGATCTTCTTCAGCGTGGTGAAGAGTAGGTCGCAAGGTGACCTCGACGTGGCGAGGTGCCTTTGTTACTTATGATCTTCTTCAACGTGGTGAAGAGTAGGTCGCAAGGTGACCTTGACGTGGCGAGGTGCTTTTTGACTATGTGGAGGAAAGTAAATTTGCAGTTGATACCAGATAGGAGAAACTCTTCTTTTTATTGATAATTTCGGAAACAACATTACATCAGTGATAGTATTTTTTCAAATGATCCGTATGCCAAGGATTCTTTAGCAGTGTGCCATCCTGTTCAGCCAGTCAATAAGTCCCATCCCTGATTATGCCTGTTACTCTGAATGAGCCTTCCCAGTTTGGGGATAGTTTATTCCTCCCAGCGTTTCTACCTGTCACCTCGATCTTTTTGAGTACCCAGTCTCGGATGTTGAAGGATCTTGTTCTGACTCGTTTGTCGTGGTGAGCTTTGGCGAGCTGCTTGTAATTAATCATCTTGAGTCTTGCTTCCAGCCTTCTTTCCTCCAAGTAGTCGAGGTCGAGCCCCCTAGTTGTTGCGTTGTCTAGCTCGTCAAAATGGGCTACCCTTAATGTTGGTAGGGCCATTTCTACTAGGGCCATTGCATCTGATTCATATGCCAGCGTGAAAGGTGTCTCCCCTGTTGAGCCTCTAACCGAAGTGCGAATTCCCTATAGTACAATGGGTAGCTCGTCGAGCCATCTTCCTTTCTTTTCGTCCAGGTTTCTCTTCAAGGCATGGAGGATCTTTTTGTTTCCTACTTCGGCCTGACCGTTTCCTTGGGGGTGAGCAACCGAGGACTTCCAATGCTTGATATTCATCTGCTCGCATCTCTGAGTGAACTTGGTGGAGAACTAGCTGGGTGCCATGGTCGGACACAATAGCTCGAGGTAGGCCAAATCGGCACCAAATATAGTCGTGTATGAAACTGATTTCCTTCTCCTCAGTTATGGTAGCCAATAGTTTTGCTTCTATCCATTTTGTAAAGTAATCTACTGCCACTATTAAGAACTCGTAGCCCTTAGCTTTTGGGAAGGGTCCTATGAGGTAGACTCCCCACATATCAAATGGCTAGGCTGCGACTACTGGTGTTTGTGGAACTGATGGCAGTCTTAGGATATTAGCAAATCTCTGGCACTTGTCACATCTTTGCACGTAGGTCTCTGCGTCTTTCCGCAAGGTCGGCCAGTAATAGCAGTGGAAGAGAATTCTATCTGACAGCGACCTCGCGCCGAGGTGACCTCCGCATACTCCTTCGTGGACTTCGGCGAGGAGGTCATCCACTGTCTCTGGTCGGACACATCTGAGTAATGGCTTGGTGAACGATCTTCTGTATAGTATCCCAGCAATCACTGTGCAGCGAGCTGCTCTCTTCCTTACTAGCTGGGCTAAGTCTTTTTCTTCAGGCAGTATTCCGTGCTTGATATAGTCTTGTATTTCATCTATCCAACATCTTTCCGTTGGGTTGATAGGCATGACTTCCTCCCTATTCACTGATGGTGACTCGAGGGTTTCCAACCATACATCTTGAGGGAGGTCGCTGATGTCCGATGATGCAATCTTGGATAGGTGATCAGCTCGCGCATTCTCTGTCCTGTCTACCTGCTTTAGCTCCCAGAATTCAAAATTTTTTAACAGGTGTTTTGCAAGCTCGCAGTACTTTGACAATGTGGGGTGATTAGTCCCGTACTCCCCCCAAACTTGCTTCACGACAAGCTGGGAGTCGCTGAAGATTACGACCTGGCTGGCCCCAAGTTCCAGTGCGAGCTCTAGCCCTGCGATTAGAGCTTCATATTTTGCTTGATTGTTGGATGCCTGGAATTTAAATCGCAGAGTTTTGCTGAATTCTCCTCCTTCTGGTGAGTGCAAGGATAGGCCTGCACCACTACCTGCCTTGCTCGATGAGCCGTCAACATAGAGTGCCCAATGGTGCAGTGGGCGAGGGCGTGATGAGCTGGCCGTCTTAATATGCTTGGGCGGGCTGGGAGGGTTTGTCGAAGATGTCAGCTCAGTCAGCGTGGTAGTCGGGCTTTGATCTTACTTGACGAATGATGTTTCAGCGATGAAGTCTGCAAGTACTTGGGCTTTTATTGCTTTGCGCTACTCATACGTGATGTCGTATCCTGAGAGCTCGACAGACCATGTTAACATTCTCCTGGCTACATCTGGTTTGTGAAGGATTTTCCTGAGTGGGAGGTCGGTGTATACTGTCAATGCATGGGCCTGGAAGTACTGTGTCAGCTTTCTTGCCGCTACGATCAGGGCTAGTACTACTTTCTCCACATTTAGATATCTCGTTTCTACATCTGTGAGTACGTGGGAGACGTAGTATATCGGTCTTTGGTCCGCATCTCGTTCACTGAGTAGGACTGCTGCGACAGCTGTGTCTGAGGCGGCGAGGTAGACGTAGAGGTATTCTCCTGGTGCCGGGCTTGTAAGTAGTGGCGGGCTACCCAAATATGTCTTCAGCTCGGCGAAGGCTTTGTAATAGTCTTTATTCCAGGTGAACTTTTTGCTTCCTCGTAGCGTCTTGAAGAATGGGAGGCTCTTTTCTGCAGATTTTGCTATAAATCTCCCTAGAGCCGTGATTCTTCCATTCAGCCGTTGTACCTCTTTGATAGAGCTAGGAGCCTTCATGTCGACCAGGGCTTGGATCTTTTCTAGGTTGGCCTCTATACCTCTCTCGTTCACCATGTATCCCAGGAATTTGCCTGCCTTTACTCTAAAGGCACATTTGGATGGATTGAGCTTCATCTTGTTTTTCCTGAGATTTGAGAAGGTTTCGTTCAGGTCGTCAACATGGTTGGCTTGCTTCGTCTTGATGACCATGTCGTCGATGTAGGCCTCCACATTTCTTCTGAGCTGGTCTCCAAAGACCTTGTTTACCATCAGTTGATTGGTAGCCCCTGCATTTTTGAGCCCGAAGGGCATCATCTTGTAGCAATAGATGGCGCCTACTGCTCGGAAGGCTGTCAGCTCCTGGTCGGCCAACCACATGCATATCTGATGGTACCCCGAGTATGCGTCGATAAAGCTGAGTATTTTATGGCCTGCGATTGCATCCACAAGCTGATCTATCCTCGGTAATGGGTACCAGTCCTTTGGGCAAGCCTTGTTCAGGTCTGTGAAGTCAACGCACATCCTCCACTTTTCGTTGGTCTTTTTGACCATCACCACGTTCGCGATCCAGGTCGGATAGAAGACTTCTTCAATGATGCCTGCTTTGAGTAGCTCGTTGACCTCCTCCTTGATCGCTGCCTGCTTTTCTAGGGAAAATATTCTAGGTCGTTGTTGGACAGGAGTTATGGCTGGATCAACATTCAGCTTGTGCACAACAACCTCTTCGCTGATTCCTTCCATGTCCTCTGTCCTCCATGCAAATACGTCCTTATTTTCCCGGAGAAATTTGATTATTGCCTCCCTTTCATCCTTGTCGATTTCCAGTCCGACCTTAATTTTTTGCTCGGGGAAGTCGAAGTTGATGACTACCTCGTCAAGGTCTTCATGTGGTTGGATTTCAGGTTGATCCCTTGGATCTAGGCTTTCTACTGTGATGACTTTGTTTAGCCTCTTTGTGTCGTCGGTGGCGACCTGGTATGAGTTGGCCTGCTCGGTGCTCAAAGTGGGCACGTCGGGCAGGTCGTCGTCCAGGCCTTCCTCGGGGTGCGAGGTACAGAGATTGTTTTGTTCGAGCGTTTGGGTGATCGGAGGTGAGTCGGCATGCTCGGTAACCGATTTGGGTACGTCGGGCACGTCGTCGTCCTCGTCTACCTCTTTGTGCGGGCTGGGAGTGCCAGCCCGCGTTGATTGCTATGCTCGCTCGTCAGAGGGGCTTGATTTGGAGCTTTTCCTGATTACTACTGACTTCAGCCGCTTGTCATCGAGGTCTACTTGGTGGACCTCTTCGTGGGTTGTAGTCATTTTCCTTTTCCCCTTGAGCCGAGCTTCCTCGGCCTTCTTTTCTTCAAGGAGGTAGTTCAGAGTACTTCTTGGATCATTCCTTACTTCTCCAACCCCGTTGTCTGTGGGGAACTTAATTTTTTAGTGAGCTATAGAGATCACCATTTCGAACTTTGTCTGGGTTGGGAGTCCCAGGATGGCATTGTAGGGAGAGGGGATGTCGAGGACCAGAAAGGTGATAACCTCGGTGCGAGAATTGTTCTTGGAACCGAGGACCACGTTGAGATCGACTGTGCCCTTGACAGCGACCTTGTGCCCAGTGAAGCCTTCCAGCTTGATTCCACTCGGGGTCAAGTGCGAGATTCCCAATCCGATTGCTTGGAAGCACTTGTAGAACAGAATGTCCTTCCCTTCTCCTGTGTCGATCAGCACTTTTTTTACTCTACCTCTGCCAATTTTGGCCTCAATGGTCAGAGCATGCCCCTTTGCAGCGGGGTTAGAAGCCAGCTCGCTAGAAAGGAAAGTGATCCCTTTCTCTCCTTGAACCTGAGGCAGGCTAACAGTATGGTTGAGGCTGTTAATTGTTGTCTTCAGCTTCATGATGCTCGACCATTCCTCCATGATGGTGTTGACCAGAACCTCGTCTTCGTCTGCATTTGCCCTCAGGGCCTCTCGTGGCCTTTCTCTGTCGCCGCCTCCTCGCTGCTCGTATCTTCTGAGCTCCCCTCTATCAATCAGCTTCTGGATCGCCTTTTTGAGCTGAATGCAGTCTTCGGTGGTGTGCCCGATGTCGTTATGATAATCACACCTTTTGTTGGGGTTGCGAGGATAAGGAGTTTCCCTCTGCGGTTTAGGTCGGCCAATCTTGTTTTCTTGCAGCAGCACGTTCATGATATGTTCCCTGGTCGCATTTAAGGGGGTATAGAACTCTTCTTTCATGGCCCATTTGTTCTTCCCCTTTCCTTTGCAATGTCCATTGCTGTCCTTCCGGTCCCCAGACTTATCTTCCTTTCTCTGTTTTTGCTCCCCAGAGGATTTCTGGTCTTCCTTATCTTGGTCTGCCAAGGTTTTCTCGACGTTCCCAATGTTCTGGGCGGCAGTGTACATCTCTGCGCTGGTAGTAGGAGGCCGCATGCCGATCTCAGATATGAGTTTGGCATATCGGCATCCAGCTTGGAAGAAAGCCATTATAGTCTTGTCGGGGACATTAAGCAGCTTTTCAGTGACATGTTTGAACCTGTCCAGGTAGCTTTCCAAAGATTCTCCCGGTCGTTGTTTGATCCCACAGAGGTCAGATTCTTTTTTGGGGAGGTCGCCTGCTGAGGAGTATTTCTTCAAAAAAGCTTTCTTCAGCTCGTACCAATCTCTGATGGAACCCTCCTCCAGCTCTTCGAACCAGTTGAGGACGACCTCTTCAAACGTGCTGACAAACACAATACACCATAGATCCAGGTCTCTGGTGCACACTCCCATCTTTGCTTCGAAACTCGACACATGGCTTCGAGCATTCGTGTTTCCTGCGTAGCTTTTTAGAGACGGCAGCTTCAGGCGATGATTCAGAGGGGTATCCCTGATTCTTCTACAGAAGGCTGCCGTTACGCTCCATGATAGCTTCCCTTCTTTGCCTCTTTCGAGGGCTTCCAGTCATTCCTTCATCTTGCGCAGTACCTTGTCCTCCAGGTCACTGCTCCTATCCTTCCTTTTTGATCGACGGTCGTGGCCGTCGATCTTGGAGTATTTGTGTGAGGATGCCTCACTGCTGGAGGTACTGTGCTGGATGGATTTGCGTTTTGACCTGTAGCTGCGAGCTTCCTCCGGCCTACGCGATGGCTCCTTTTCGTGCTCAGCCCGGCAGGATCTGTAGGACATGGGCGGACTGGGCTCTCGAGCTTTCGTTCCCATCCTTGAGTATACGCTTCCTCTAGGTCACTCTCTATCTGGTGTTCCCAGGCGATCTTTGACGCTGGGTTTTTGATGTGCTTCTACTCTTCGCCCGAGCCGGCTTTTTACACTTCGTCTAGGAGCATCATCCCTTGACCCCCCATGATGACTGTCAGCCCGCAGACCCCTGGGCTCACTCTTTCCAGGTCGACCATCGTGGTGATCGTTTCGAGAAGGATGTGAACTCGGAATTGGTAGTTGGGTTGCCTGGGCGGCGAGCTTGCGGGATAGCTCGTATTCGCGCTTCTCCAGCTCTCTCTGTCTTTCCAAGAAAGCTTTTTCCTTCCTTATGCGTTCTAGCTCGGCGAGGTCGATTTCTTGCTGTGTAGGCAGCATCCTGTCACCTATCATGATAAGGTCGTCCCTGTCTCCTTACCCTTCGCCGGCTGAGGAAGGGGGAGTGGGTGTTTGACCATTCATGTTCGTCCTGCCTGGCCCTTTGGCGGATTGGGCTGCTTTCTTTCCCAAGGCTTTCCTCCTCATTGCCCTAGCCAACTTTTGAGCTCGAGTGTTCTGATGAAGAGGAAGCCTGGATGAGGGTACTGCAGGTGACTCCTTCTCAGCTTGCCCAGGGGGATTGCCTGCAAGCGGAGCGGCGGCAGGCATGCCTGGCGTTGTTGCTGGAGCGGCAAGCTTGGAAACTTGCTTAGAGGTTGCCATGTTTAATCACAAAAAAACTTCTAGGTCCCAGAAGGAACCAAACTGATCACGCCAAAAAAGATTGTGTGAACGTATCTGGTCCACGTGTGTAGTCTAGTAGGATTCCAGCTTACGTTGCAGGGATTGCCCTTGAAGTATAAACTGCTTGAAACCTGTGATTAACAAAGAACACCGTAAGGGGTGTTGGGTTGTCCTAGCGATAACCCTCAGGCGTGAGAATTATTAATACTTCATAAGAGAGGTAAAGCTAAGAAAGTATGTAAGCAAGTAATTTGCATGTACCTTATAAGGCCTGTTGAGGGTGCTTTTTATAGAGGTAGGAACCATAATCCTTGTTGGATTCGGAGTAGGGGTGATATGATCCCCATGTCTTTCGGAATATGTTTCTTCATATGTTTATGACTGATATGTAAAAGAATTATAACAGGACTCTTCCCAGGCGTGATGTGACTCCGTATAGGACACTGCTGTGCCGAGCTGAATGGACTATGCCGAGGTCGGCCTGAATGCTTCCATGTCGCTCTTATGTAGTCGAGGTCGGCCTGACATTCGCCAGGTCGCTCGATGCCATCAAGGTCGGCCTGGCATACGCCAGGTCGTTTGATGTTGGTGAGGTCGGCCTAGGGACGTTCCCAGGTCGCAATGTAGGTCCCTGTGTCAGCGTTCTGGGAGAGTATACTGGTGAGGTGAGCGACCTGTCATATTGTGTTTTCTAGGTCGTCATGTTCGAGGTGGCGTATGTCACCTCGGCAATTGCCAGCTGGAGCTCATGAGGCTGCGATGTCTGCCACGTGTCCAGCTGAAGGCTGAGGTCGTTCATTTACAATTTTCATAATATTTCATCTTTACTCTCCACTTGGGTTGTAATTATCTTGGTTGCACTTAAGTATTTTTGTAATTATAACCAACTCCAATGACACTAATATATCTCTTAATAATTAAACTTTTTAAACATGGACTCTTTGAGTAGAACGGAGGGAGTACCACATTAGCATTATCACGATTCCACTTAATATCCACGCAAGGTTAAGGCGCTAAAAGGAAGCACGTCCGGAATATGAAATAGTTAACACATTGACTAGCGAATATCACTATCCAATAACAATTAACATATCAGTAATTTTGCTTTTACTAATATGGGCAACAAGATTGGAGATAAAATTAGTGTTAACATTACGGCCGTTAAACTAACTATCAAACGTAGCCAACCGCAGTCTATCTGCTTATGGCCATGAAGTTCCCATTCCTCCGATATTTTCTTCCCCGTCTCTATGTCTGCCGGTTGGCTATCTGCTTAGGGCCGCGAAGTTCCCATTCCTCCGATATTTTCATCCCGTCTCTATGTCTGCATCTCCTTCTTCCGTGCTGCGTTGTTGATAAGTATACGCCACTTTAAACCATTTTCCATTCTCTGAGGCAATTAAACAAACACCTGTCGTGCTAAATGCCCACTCTCCTCTAGTTTCTGCAATTCCTGACCTTTTTATGCATTTATACCCACAATTCTATGTATGGCGGTGACTCTACTCTGCCCGTCAACAATTTTTCCTAGTAATTTTAAGCATGATGCATCAGTAGAAGGTAAATCATTCGCCTACTCAAAGGTTTCTCCATTTGGGTCAGTGTTGAACTGGAAGAAACACAGGAGAAAACATCATGTGGGTGTTCGTCGGGTTGTCGTGAAGAATTCGTGTAATTCGATAAATGGCATGTCCACAACAGAGGAAATTACTAGGGTTCTCAAGTCAATTTCAGACCCAACTCAAGCTTTGTCCTTGTTTAAGTCAACTGCTCAGCTACCCAATCTTGTTCATACTACTGAGACTTGTAACTACATGCTTGAGCTCTTAAGGGTAAATAGGCGTATAGGGGATATGGCTGTTGTGTTTGGTTTGATGCAGAGGCAAATTATATATAGGAATTTGACTACTTATCTTACCATATTTAAGGGTCTTAATATAAGGGGAGGGATACGGCAGGCTCCATTCGCACTAACGAAAATGAGCAAAGCGGGGTTTGTTTTGAATGGGTATTCTTATAATGGGCTTATACATTTGCTTCTTCAATCTGGGTTTTGTAGAGAGGCTTTGGAGGTTTATAGAAGACAAGTCTCGGAAGGGATTGTACCCAGTCTCAAGACTTATTCTGCCCTTATGGTAGCGTCAGGGAAGAGAAGGGATATTCAAACTGTTTTAAGCTTGTTAAAAGAGATGGAAAGTTTGGGGTTGCGGCCAAATGTCTACACTTTCACTATATGCATCAGGGTGCTTGGGAGGGCTGGGAGAATAGACGAGGCTTACGAGATTTTGAAAAGAATGGAGGGTGAGGATTGTGGACCTGATGTTGTTACTTATACAGTTTTAATTGATTCTCTTTGTCGTGCCGGAAAACTTGACAGTGCTAAGGAGGTGTTTGTAAAGATGAAATCTGGTAAGCATAAACCTGATAGAGTGACTTACATCACTTTGTTAGATAAGTTTGGTGACTGTGGAGACTTTGATTCCGTAAGTCAGTTTTGGAGCGAGATGGAGGCTGATGGTTATGTTCCGGATGTTGTTACTTTTACAATACTTGTTGATGCCTTGTGCAAAATTGGAAAAATTGATGAAGCATTTACTGCATTAGATACCATGAGACAAAATGGGATCTTGCCGAATCTTCAGACTTATAATACCCTGATTTGCGGGCTTTTGAGTGTCAATAGATTGGAAGAGGCTTTAGATTTATGTGGTAGTCTGGGTTCTCTTGGTATTGAACCTACTGCTTACACATACATACTCTTCATTGACTACTATGGAAAGTCGGGAGAACCTGACAAAGCTTTTGAAACTTTTGAGAAGATGAAGCTTCGTGGAGTTGTTCCTAATCTTGTTTCTTGCAATGCGTCTTTGTATAGTCTTGCTGAAATGGGTAGGATTGGGGAGGCAAAAAAGATATTTAGTGGGCTAAAGCGGAGTGGGCTTGCTCCAGATTCTATAACCTATAACATGATGATCAAATGCTGTTGTAACGTGGGGAAATTTGACGAAGCGATAGACTTGCTCTATGAGATGATGGAAACAGGTTGTGATCCTGATGTGATTCTTATCAATTCTTTGATTGACACTCTTTACAAGGCTGATCGGGCAGATGAGGCATGGGGAATGTTTAACAGAATGAAGGAGATGAAACTTTCTCCTACCGTTGTCACATACAACACATTATTGGCTGGATTGAGGAAGGAGGGTAAAGTTCAAGAGGCCATTGAATTATTTGAGAGCATGACTTCACTAGGTTTCCCCCCAAACACAGTTACTTTTAATACACTTCTTGATTGTCTTTGCAAGAATGATGAGGTTGATTTGGCTTTGAAGATGTTGTATGACATGAAATCAATGAACTGCTTCCCTGATGTTTTTACTTACAACACTGTTATATACGGGTTAGCTAAAGACAACAGGGTTAGCATCGCGTTCTGGTTCTTCCACCAGATGAGGAAAGTGCTTTATCCGGACTTTGTAACTTTATGTACTTTGCTCCCAAGTGTTGTGAAAGATGGGCGAATTGACGATGCATTGAAGATCACTGCAGACTTTGTCTACCGGCTAAAGAAAATGCCTTACAGCCTTCCTTTCTGGAAAGAGCTAATGGAAGGGATTTCAATTAAAGCTGAATTAGAAAATTCCATTTTGTTTGCTGAAGGCTTGGTATCTAATGGAATTTGCACAAATGACTTGGTATTCTTACCTCTTCTGAAGGATTTGTGCAAGCAAAAGAAAATGCTTGATGCTCATCAATTGTTTATTAAGTTCACACAGCATTTTGGAATTCGACCAACTCTACAAGCATACTATCCTCTCATTGAGGGGCTTTTGGATGTTAATCTTCCAGAGATGGCTTGGAGTCTACTTAAGGAAATGAAGAATACAGGTTGTGCTCCAGATGTTTTCACCTACAACTTGTTCCTTGGTGATCTTGGTAAGTCAAGAAGGGTCGATGCACTTTTGGAACTATATGAAGAGATGCTGTCCAGAGGGTGCCAGCCTAACACATTAACTCAGAACATTCTAATCTCTGGCCTTGTGAGGTCCAATAGGCTAGAGAAAGCGATGGATGTGTACTATGATCTTATGAGTGGAGGTTTCTCTCCCACTCCCTGTACATATGGTCCTCTTCTAGATGGTCTCCTTAAGGAGGGAAGGTTGGATGAAGCAAAAAATTTCTTTGAAGAGATGATTTATGATGGATGCAAACCTAACTGCGCTGTCTACAACATTCTAATAAATGGATTTGGAAAAGCAGGTGATATTGGAACTGCTTGTCAGTTGTTTGATAGGATGGTTACAGAGGGCATAAGACCAGATTTGAAGTCCTACACCATCCTTGTAGATTGCCTCTGCATGGTAGAAAAAGTTGAGGATGCTCTGCATTACTTTGAGAAATTAAAGTCGACGGGTCTTGATCCTGACTTAATTTGCTACAATCTAATGATTAATGGCCTTGGGCGAACACGACGAGTAGAGGAAGCTCTGTCTCTTCTTCATGAGATGCAGAGCAGAGGGATCTCTCCGAACCTCTACACCTACAATATTTTGATACTTCATCTTGGTAATGTGGGAATGATTGAAGAAGCACGGATGTTTTATGAAGAACTTCAACTTAAAGGCCTTAAACCTACTGTCTTTACTTATAATGCTCTCATTCGAGGGTACAGCCAATCAGGAAATTCCTCTCAGGCTTATGCAGTCTATGAGCAGATGATGGTTGGGGGCTGCAGACCCAATACTGGGACATTCGCTCAGCTCCCTAATCAATCTTGACGTTTCTGAGGTTCTTCAAGGGCTGTTCATGGAACTTGGGACGTCTGTAATCAGGAAAAACCAGGTACAACTTCTTTCATTCTGTTACAAAAAGTTAAAAATTCGTTTTCTTTCTCAGCTTAGAGCTAACATTTCTCAGGCAGTTTATATCTCATAATTTGTTTTAATGTAGAAAAAAATAGTCATTTGATTCCTCCTAATTTTGACAATGACCTAATTCTTTCTTGATGAAACTTCCTGGAAGATTTTCCGATGAGAGACGGCATAAACTTAATTGAAGGGTTCTGATTTCATAGTGGTTCGAGATGCATCTTCAAGGCTGGTGGAAAGAGCGATGCAATCGTAACTGGTCAAATGTATCTTCGGCCCATGTAAGTCCTCGAATTGCTGTCTGTGAATATTCTTATTGTAGAAGTAGCTATTAGGCTTATAGTGTCACATATGTTGTTACACATAAGGATATCTTGTATCCTTGTTTCATATCCATGGCATATATCATCAACAAATGTGCAGTAACACATTACTTTTGAAAGGAAATCTCGTCTCTATTTTTGCAAATTTACTACATTACCAATCGAAGAAAAATGCTAAATCCACTCATTATTCACCTTCGAGTTTTGCAATATAAACTAGGGAGGGTCTGTTTCCGTTTCCGCTACAGTATTTACTTATCCACTAAGTACATCTATATTAAAGTTTGTGTAGACAAAAATATTCTTTATTTTATCCATGTCATGAATTAGAACACTAACATATGATAGTATTTACTTATCCACTAAGTTCATCTATATTAAAGTTTGTGTATACGAAAATATCCTTTATTTTATCCATGTCATGAATTAGAACACTAACATATGATATTATTTTGCAATTATCACAAACAAAAACAAACAAATATAGAAGTCTTAATTATGATATTTTCATATTTATCTTATATTTTATTTAAGAAATAAATTCGTACTTGGAAAATGTCTCCTTCAATTCTTGTAGACGATGCCATGTCATTTTTGCATTTTTCTTTTTTAATGAATATAAATAATTTAGTATGATTATTCAATGAAGTAGGAGAGAAATAAAAATGCGGTGTTCCTTGATATGCAAAATATAAGAAATAAAAAATTAGTGTTGAGAGGTAACTTGATGAATATTAATAACATTCAAGTGCATAAATATAAAAAGCAAAATTGCAGTTACAAACATATCTTATTACATTAGAAAAATAAATAAACAAATTATATACTATAATGATTTTTAATTTTACATAAAAAAATGAAAATAAAAAATAACTATTATTTGTTACACAAATGGTAAGTAAAAGTAATTTGGAAATTCAAGTGGGTGAATTTTTCAAGCGCATTTTGTCCTAACATGAAGCAGTGTGCTAAACTTTGTAGCTTGGTGGTTGAAGTAAAATGAAGAATTGTGGTAAAATACAACTCACATGTCCCAAAGCTACGTTCGGCTGGTTTTAGTCCTATAGTTGGATCCAGTGGCCTGCTGTGCGTTCCCCTTTATATATAAGGGTGAATTACAGGCCGGTTCTTTTTTCAACATTTGTAGTCGCTTCAGTTCACTCATCTTTTTTTAAAATCGGAAAAAGATATTTTTGGAGCAAAAAAACGATTATGTCATTAATGAAAGAAAAACACGTGCGTGTCAACAACCCAAGGCATCGCGATGCTCAATTTAAGTATTTATTTTTGGGTATCGCGATGTTATGCTTTTACAGATAAATCTCGATGCACCAAAATAAATCACGATGCATACACTCAATGTATTTTCATTTAATCACAGTATATGCATATCATGTCAAACTTTGGAAGGCTGGGGGAAGAAGAGGAAAGGGGGATGTTGGACAGAATGCTGTGAAGCGAAAGAACTCTGATATCATTAATCAAGATCACAGTATTACATGATCCGGTACACCGCTCGTTTTTGCACCACTAAGACTATCAATCCTTTTCCTTAACTCAACTATCATCTAGCACCTACGCAATCCGACCTTAAGCCAAGCCCTTCCTCAGTCATCGTCAGCAGTAAACACCATGGATCGTGTTCAATGCCAACAACACTATTCAGCCAATGTCAATTGGAGAAACATAAGCGAAATGCACTGAGCATCACCGCCCCAACATCGCATACTGGCCATTAAGCCAACTAAGATCCTTCCCGACAGTGATTTGGACAGGCAATGAGAATTGGGATGCTTTCGAAAAGCCGATGCTCGCCCTAGCGTGGGAAGGGGTAAGAATGAAAATTGGAAGATTTACTCCGATGCTCGCCCTAGTGAGTGTGGGCATCGCATTCAAAAATCATGCATCGTGATGCCAAAAATCATGCATCGCGAAACAGAGACCACTAGATGCATCGCGATGCATCATTATTATTGAAAGAGTAGGAACTGCAGGTTTGAGCATAGGAGGCAAAAACAGAGACCACTAGACACGAAAACAAAAGCGTTTTCAAGAAACTGCACATTTTGATGGGTGATTGAATAAACACACACCAGAATTTACTATTATATGGGTATGTCCCAAAGACACTTTAGTGATCTGGGTAATTCGAGTTTTTGCTCCAAGTGCCTGCTGGTTTGAATGGATGAATGATTGAATGTTGTATAAAGAAAGGGTTTTTATAAAGGAAGGGTAGGAGGAAAAGGGAAAGTGAGTGGCATTGAAGGTTGTAGGTAAAGAAAGAGTTGAAGTTGTTGACTCGTTCTTTCTCTTTGTGGAATCTGACTGCAGATTATGGCTAAAGTCATGTATGGAAAGCAAAGTTGGAAATGGATTGGAAGCAGCCAAGAAGGTCTCTGTTTTTCTTCTTGTAATATTAAAAAGATTTTGTGGGGCATTTAAGAAACAATTTTATGAAATTGCTTTTTAGCGGTTAAAAAAAAAAAAGGGTAAACTGGAGAGAAAAAAACGTTATAAAAGTGGACCGGCTAGCAATTTCCGTATATATATAATTCATTATTTGAAATTGATGGATGCACAACTTGTTAGGTAGGTACAGCTTATATAGTGGCTCAATTCATAGTTTCTAGAACTTTCCAAAGTGAAGGGAAATAAAAGAAGGAAAATTAAAAGGCATGCTCTTTTTAGGAATATAAAGGGTCTCTCTCTTGGTTCTTCCAATCTTCTTCATTGCATTGGAAGTTTCAAGAATTATGGAGTGGGTTCTTTTATTTATTTACTTATTTTTTTTTTAAGGTTGGACGGGACATAGACGTTACCCCAAACTTTATTATTGGTTTTACCTAGTATAAAAGGAGAAAGAGAGAGGACAAATATATATATATATATATATATAAAGTTTGTGAGGATATCTCTAAGTGTGCCACCTCATCTAACTTTTGGTTCTTTTGATTCTCAAGCTTCCAAGTAAGCATGACCTTTGGAGTGAAATGATTTTTCATTTCTAAGTCATTAGCTAATAACAATACCTAATAATAATAGGTTTTACAATATGTATTACTATTAGGTAATACTAATAGGAGAAGGACTTTAGGAAATAAAATAATGTTATTAATGAGATTTGAACCCACACATTTTTAAATATGATTATACACCTTAAACCAACTCAATCAATTATGTTATATGTAAATATTTTTAAAACATATTATATTATTCTATAAATTATTTTATAATATAAACCAACTAGATTTTATTTTTATATATGATACTCTCTCCATGTCAAATTGAGTCTCATATTCTTATTTAAAACGTTCTAAAATAATATATATATTATGTGATCCATATTAACAAAAATTTTAAATTATTTATTCAAAATTGATACTTATGTTTTATTGATATTTGTGTAAATTTCTTTTTCAAACTGATAGTGTATAAAAAATATGTAAATATATATAGTGTCCAATTAAACATTTTTTAATTATTGAATGATCTTCAAAAATTATTTCAAAAAATATAATTACGATTCTTAAACAATTCTCATTTGTTCAGAAAAATGTTATATTTCTTCAATATGTCCCAAAGTAAATATTTTATTTTTAATTTTGTAAATTTTTTCAAATATTTGTCTATAATATCTTTACTAAGTGCAAGATAAAAAAAAGAGATAAAAAAAACCAATAATATGATATCATTAAAGGGTACTAAGAAAATTAAAAAAAAATGTATAGAAACAAAATTATATCTATTGACCACCAATAAAAAATATTTATTTTGAAACGAAAATATTATAATAAACAACTACCAATTTGCATATATTGACAACACTTAACTTTTGTCAGACATGAAGTCAACAAACTTCTATATTTAATAATGATAATTTTTTTCAAAAATATTTTTAAAATGTATCAATTGAACACAAAAATTAAATTGCCCCTGTGCATTGCACGGGCTCTATAACTAGTTTATAGAGAAAAATGAGACAGTATAGGTTAGAGCCGAGTGAGGTTTGAAATAGGCAAAACTTGGATTGGATTTGGATCGGATATGCCAAATCCAAATCCGAGTTATTAAGAAATTATCGGATTCTAATTATCTCTCGGATATTTCAAAACTCAATTCATATCCTAAATTTTCAGATTCGGACTAGATTCAAATTTTTTTCGGATTTTATTTGATCCTCATAAATTATTGAATAAAAATAATACAAAGGTATCTTTTATTCAATCAAAGGTCAAACAAACATGAAAAAAAATATGTTCCCAACTTAGACAAACATAAACGATACTGTTAGTAAGATATTATAGTGCGCAAAATAATTTATATTTAGTTGAAATAGTAATTATGAATGACTAAAAGCTCAGTATAAATAACTTTTATATGTATAATATTACTATATTTTTATATCGAATCGAATCAGGTTGTTAACGGATCGAAACACCCTTAATCCAAATTCAATTTGTTAAGCTATCGGGTTATCGGAATCGGATCACAATCAAATAATCGGATTGAAAAACTCAATTCATATCCTAAAAATAACATCGAACTCAGATCGGATTAAAATCCGATCCATTGACAGCCTTGGGCAAAAGCCAGCTACAGGCAGTGTGCTGGGATATTGCCAAAGAATTTGGGTGTCTAAGTCTAGTTAGGGGGAGAGAACAATAGAGTGGTGAGAGTATATAATTTCACTAGAATTTTGAAAATGGGTGTACAAAGGGTTTATTAGTTTAGGGATTTTGTGTTAGGTATAGCTACGAGTGAACTTTGCACTATGTATTCTTAATGAAATTGGTGGCTCTACGTGGATGTTGGCGAATTTGGCCAAATCACATAAATTGTGATCCTCTTGTAGTTTCAATAAAATTGATGGTTTAACTTTTTGATGTTGAAGAGGTAATATTTAATTTGCATTTTCTAGTTTAAAAGTCGTATGAAATCAATCAAGCGAATGATGTAAGTCAATATCTGAAAAAAAAAAAAAGAAAGAGGTTTAGCCATTTCAGCATGAAAAAGAAAAGAATATAAGAGGGAGAGATGAATAAATACTGGGGTTTGGTCATCAGTAGGTAGTAGCCTTGCCAATGGGCTATGTTCTTTTTGAGGTCACTAGTAATAACCTTACTTATTTTAAAGGGATAATTATGTTTTTGACCAATGTATTATAGTTGGGGAACAGAATTGATAATTGTACTCTTAAAGATTCACTTTTGCTCTATGTACTTGCATAAGTTGGAAACAATTGACACACCCGTTATTTGCCCATCTAAAAACTTGACGGTCGTCTGACGGCCATCCGAAAACTTGACAGCTCCAAACTATCTCATCTTGTCTGTAATTTCTCTCAAGACCCTTCCATCGCTTCCCCTTATCTATTCGACCCCCAAAATCTCTCCTGGTGTTATCTCCCACTCATGTCCTGTAATTCTCATGTGTACGAACTATGCAATTTCACTTTCATTGCGATGGGCTCCCATCTCTATGTTCTCGGTGGGTCGCTTTTCGACACGTGGTCGTTTCCGCTTGACCGTCCCTACCCTTCTTCGTCCGCTTTCCAGTTTGATTTTGGTAGACAGTCTTGGGATTGTCTTCCCCTTATGCTCAGTCCTCATGGAAGCTTTGCATGAGCAGCGATCCCCAATTCGAATCAAATTCTTGTTGCCGGTGGTGGTTCCCGGCACAACATGTTTGGTGCAGCTGGGAGTAGGATGAATTCAGTGGAAATGTACGATGTTGGGAGGAATGAGTGAGTGGCATTGGATGGGTTGCCTCGGTTTCAAGCTGGTTGTGTTGGGTTCTTGGTGGCATTGAAAAAGTACATTTGGCTGTCAAGTTTTTGGATGGCCGTCAGACGACCGTCAAGTTTTTAGGTGGGCAGATAACGAGTGTGTCAATTGTTTCCAACTTATGCAAGTACATAGGGCAAAAGTGGGTCTTTAAGAGTACAATTGTCAATTTTGCTCCTTGGCCATAGTACGTTGGTAAAAAACATAATTATCCCTATTTCAAAAGATCTTTTATGACCTTTTTTTATTTAAAAATTTTATACTCCCTCCGTCCCTTAATTATTTTTTTATTTGACCCAACACACAAATTAAGAAAAAATGATTGACTTAATTATTAATATTGTTATAATGTGTAATTTCCTTTAATATTCATGTATATGTGATTCATAATTAAAGTAGGAGGAAAAGTAAGAATAAAATGGTAAAAGTGATGTTCTAGAAAGAAAGTTTTCAAACAAGACAATTATTCTGGAACGGACAAAAAATAAAGAATGACAATAATTTAGGGACAAAGGGAGTAATACCCTTTTCTTTGAATGACTCACTGAGTCGTTTGAACGATTTGGGAAAAACATGCAAAAAAAGGAATCACTTTGCGACGACATCCCAATACTAATCAGCTGGTGCATCGATTGCTTTTCCTCTTTGCTGGAGGTGGCGGAGTATCAGGGAAGGTGGGAGAGGAAGGTGGTGAGGTTGAGGCATCAACAATTTGTACAATAGTGAGAGAGAAACAGAGACTCCCCTTTTTATATCATATTTGGGTTTTTGGAAATGGGTATTTTGGGAAGTTTATATCAATTGTTGGTTAAAGAACAAAAAAGATAAGTGGCCAGAGTTAAAAGGTTATACTTGATATATACCATATAAATGCTACTTTCTCCGCTCTTAAATAAGTGTCATGTTTTTATTATGTCAAGTTAAATTAATTGTTTTTCAAATTAAAAATTGACGTGTAATTTTTATTTTTTCTTAAATTAAACACGTAATTCATAATACTTTTTATGTACAATGAATTACGTGTTTTATGGTTTTAAAAAAAAATTACGTATCAAATTTTTAATTTGGGGTTTTATTTTTTCGACGTTCCTTTTATTTCGGCCAAAGAATCTATTTTTATTTTTTAAAAGTCAACATGTGACTTAATAAAATTAAAATTCAACATACTTTAATTATGTTTTTAGAAAAAAAAATTCGTACTCACAAAAAATTACATTAAGAATATTATAAATTACAATTTTACAATATTGTAAAAAGTAAATAAATTTAGTTAAACATCGGTCAACTTTAGTTAAGTTAACCCAAAAAAAATTAGAGGAGATTTTTATTTTTTTGAAACGGAGTGAGTATCTCATAGTAGATTAACCATAGGTCTCGGGTTCAGGTCCTATGTAAACACAGTTGTGTTAAAAATTTACTGGGAGAGCTTCTACTGCCACTTGGGAACACCTCTCAGAACCAAAAAAAAAACCTACTTAAAAACTTGTATTATTTGTTAGGAAGCCCTTCTTTAATGAAAGATATATTTGTAATTTGAGTGGCGTTATTTGCATCACAATTTCTTATTAATATACACATCTTTCTAATACACTCACCATAAAAATTTCACACAAACCTAATATTTAAATACACCAACCTATGTTTCCTTTTTTACACCTTCCTAAATAATTCATTTTTCTAAATTTAACCCACTCCCCCACACACACGCACGCGCGCCCACACACACACACACACGGACACAACCTCCCCTTCCCCTCCCCATTCTGGCAGCCTCCCCTCTCTCTCCCTCATTCCCTCATTTTTTTCTTCACTCTAAAACTAACCCCCCCTCCCCTCACACACACGACATGAAACACCCCCCATCTCCCTCATGGCAGCCTCCCCTCATTCTCCCTTCTTTCCTCATTTTTTGTTTCTTCTCTTCTTTTGTCTTTGAAACCCTTAAAAAAAAATTGGACATTTTTTGTTCGAAACAGGGCTACCGAACAACCGGTCCCAAACTGAATTTTTTTTCAAGGGGGTGGGTTTGGAAGAGGGGAAGAAGGAGAGAAGGGAGAGGGGAGGGGAAGAATGAAAGAAAGGGAAAAAAAATGGGGGGAGAACAGACCAGATTTAAAAAGAAGGAAAGGGAGGGGGGGTTACTAGGTTGCCCGAAGGGGGGTTGCCGGGAGGGAGGGAGAGAGAAGGGGAGGCGGAAGAAGCAGAAGGGAAAAAAAAGGGGGGGGGTAAATGAGTCTTTTTAAACAATGACATTTTTATAATTAATTTTTAGGGGTGTATTAATAGTTAACGGTGGTGTAAATAGCGTTACTCTTGTAATTTTGACCCCAACGTATCCCAAATGTATCTATACAGCAAAATTTAAATATTAATACCTGGACACGCGTTGAATATATAAGATACACACCCCACCCATAATATCCTAAGCGTATCCAATACAGCCACAGAGGAGTCAGAATTTTTGTTCACCACCCATTAGGGTTGGTGAACATCACTATCCCTTTGATTGGTCCAATTTATTTTGGTATTATTTTAATATTTGATATATTTTTTTATTTAAAACTCTTAACAATTTCAATTACCTAAAATATTCCTTTCCCAAATAAAGATTAAAAGTCTCAATTTCATATTTAATCATAAAATTAACAATATTGTGTTCATCACATAAACTAATTTAATGAGACGAAGAAAGCCAAAGTCAAATAATGCCACATGTAGCACCACAATTGAGCAAAGGAAAAGAAGACATACCTTTGACTCGATTGAAGAATAGGTGACAGTAGTTTTTAATCGGATATTTTCCACTCCTCCATTGAAGTGAACACTTCATGAATAGCCGCCTCACGTGTTATGGATTAATTGTTGATCAAGCCAAAGTAATTAAACTTAATTTAATCATCAATTGGGAAGTGAGTATTTTAGGTAGTTTGAAATTGTTAGAGTTTTAAATAAAAGAAAATACCAAATATTAAAATAATATCAAAATTAGTTAAATCAATGAGAGGGATGGTGATGTTAACCAACTTTAATGGGTGGTGAACAAATTCGGACTTGCCAAAGAGGCCATTTTTACTTTTTAGTGTATTGGTGCTTGTCTATAAAAACAATTTACCTTCTATTCTTAAATTATTGTCTTATTTGATCCTACTCACAGTAGGGAAAAAAAGTGATGATAAAGGTAATGTTTTAAAAAAATTTCAAGTAAGACAATTATTTAGAGACGGACAAAATAAAAAAATAAGACAATAATTTAGGGAACAAGGGAGTATATTGCAACTTTCTCTTGGGTTATTAAATACTAGTAAAAATTTAAGGGTTTATTGCCTTTCAGTCAATAAAATATAGGAGTACTATAATTAGGATTTAAAATAGTCCAAATATATTAAATGACTTTTAGTCGTATAATAACGAATATTTCCAAGTTGCCCCGAGTAATATTTTGCTGAATACCTTGATACCCATAAACTTAACGAGTAGGTCTAATGTGAGATCATATTATGGAGCTTAATTCGTAAGATGGAGGTCCACTCTTTCACAGCTCGGCCTACCAACAGACGATGAGTCGGGTAAGAAAGATTCGTGTTATAAAAATACCCATAAAATGATCTTTTCTTAGTTTTTGTCAAACTTAATCTAGTTTTCGGAGTATGCCTTTCTCTTTTTTTTTCTTTCTTTCTGTAACGCCCTAAATCCGGGCTCAACCATACGGCCCAAGCCCAGTCACGCTACTACAAAATTTAACTTAACTCAATAATGTGAACTAACATAACAACTTAATTAGAACCACAACGCATACTAGAAAATAAAATCTCAAGTTTTACAACCTTCGTAATTTCAAACAGAAATTAAAATAGTCTCGCAGGACTAGCCAAAATTAATAAATCCTCAAAACCTTCTAGACAGTTTATTACAATGGAACCAAAAACACGATCAATTCTAGTCCATCTCCGAGAATATGACCTCCAACTAATAACCTTAACTCTCACCTGTGACCTGGAGAGAAGAATAATGTGATAGGGTGAGCGAACAATGTTCAGTAAGTTCAAACGTCACCCCTCCGGTTACTAAGGAGGGTGGACACACAAAGAAGATCGAATCGAAATAATGAATAAATATAAATGCCAACAGTACATCATTGAAGTTTAGCATAACCTTTCAAATTCAAAGTGAATAATTTTCAAAACTTTTCAAAAAAGGAATTTCAAAGGAAAATATCAAATATCCAAGGAAACTGAATAGTCCAATCGCCACTAACCGTCCCATGCCAGCCAATCACCACAAAATATTTACAAGAAGATATGATCACGTAAGCAATGTTCGAATAATTAAAAGTTCTAACATTTGACCCCTAACGGGGTTCTGAGTTCTGAATTCTGAGTTCTGAATGGTAAATTCAGATTACCGCACACACATGCCCAGTGGTGCAAATTTTCTAATAAGGTTTGAGAGTTACTTAATTTCTAGTGACAAGTTATTCGTACTTAGTGATATACATAATTCAAAATGAGAATGGTACCAAATGGTATAATTAACTGAATCAAAGTCAACTTCTCAAATCAATAGGTATCGCATGGATTATCACACTAACACATGAGGTTTACAAAATAGAATAATTTCGAAAAGCAAAACGAAAGAACGCATACTGACGGAGTCAAATACAAATACCGACACAAAGTCAGGCATGGTGACAAAATCGGTATTACAAAAAACGTACGAGAAACCTATCATCAAGGTGTACTACAAAATAACTTAAATAGAGGCAAAATCCCTTACTCTTAATGCGTGCTCCCAATTAACAAGTCACCGAACCGCAACGAAGAGTTAACTCCTTTCTTTCGAATATAACATTCAAACACAATGTAACTATTAGCTAATATTATCCTACTAAATAATACTAACACTAATTTCACACACTTCAGAGTACTACGAGCATCACCAATGCAAATGTGAATGTAGAAAAATTAGGTGCCACCTAGAATTTACATATTTTTCAAAGAAAAAAAACTCTTCAATGCAATTGTCGAATATGATGTGTCATCCTCCTTCACAATGTGCATTGGAAGTCAAAAAATTAATTATCTAATAACCAATAGGAAACTATTTAGTTGATACACCATATTCACATTTCTTCTCCACAATTGCATTGAAGAGTTTTTTTTTTTTTTTTTGAAAAATATGTAAATCGTAGGTGGCACTTAATTTTTTCACATTCACATTTGCATTAGTAATGCCCTAAAACCAAACTATACAAAAAACACTGGCTGCCTGCCCTTAATAAATAGAAACAAAATTATATATATATATATATATATATATATATATATATATATATATAAAAGTACATCATAAGATACCAGATTATACTTTAAATGGTAAATCATTAGAGCATTGCTATTTATTCTTGGACAATTTCTGAGTACACTCTATAGCAGTGTTTGGCAGGGATGCCAAACATTACTTTTGCCGCAAAAGTGATGTTCAAAACCCCTGCCAAACACCACTATCGATGTACTCAACATTTTTTTGAGTATAAATAGCAATGCTCAAATCAATATCCCCTGTCAGTGCCCCTCTCTCTGCGCCACCCAGAGAAGAGGGAAAGAAACAAATACTCCCCACACTCACATCAACACACTTTTTTTTTTTTTGTTTTTTCTATCAGCTGGCCCGACTAACCTTTTAGTCATTTCCATCAATTAACCCCTTCCTCCACCGTCTCCCTCTTCCTCCTCTACTCCTCTCTCTTTACTATGCATACAATCACACCACTTAACCAAAGAAAGAGGCACGAACATACTACATTTAATCTCTTTCCTTTTTCTCTAAATAGGCCATCGTTCTCCCTATTTCTCCTCTGTCCCCGATTCCGACACTCCGACAACAATCAATCAAAGACCCAAAACTTCTTGTTAATTTATATTTTCTTAACAGTTTGAGTCATAATATCATACTCCATAAATCATACTATTAGTACAAGTAAACATGATCGAACACTGAGCACTTACCCGAAAGACGAAGGGTAACGATTTGCCTTGGTTTGACTCTTCCCAATACGCCTTCACACCAGTATCTCCCAGCGCCAACTCTCCCTACAGTTTCTTTCTCTCCGTTTACTATTGAAACTAGTTTACTCCTGTTAATCACCAAAAGCTCCACTACCCAGTGTCCTTATCCTTAACGAACAAACTTGCCGTTCAAATTGTCACGCGCCCCCCCCTGCGAGTCCTCGCCACACACGTCTCAAATAAAATATATATATATATATATATATATATATATTTTTTTTTAAATATAAAGGCTGGAACTAATATTCTAAGTTGTGGGTTAAGCCCAACAAGAAATAATATCAAAGAACCAAACTTATTAGACTACCAATTGGTTCAAATCAGTCCAACTACAATTTGGCTAAAAATCTGAATTCAAACGTTCCGATTAATGGGCCAAGCCCAATGATAGTATTAACAAGATTAGCCCAAAAATAATTTGCCTAAGAATTATTTATTGTCACAATTTATTTTAAATAATAGAATAAAACAGTGGGGTATTACACTTTCTAAGGGGCATGAAATGAGATTGAACACGAAATTTCACACTTTATCAAGTTCAAACTCCACCATTGCACTAGCCCTTAGCGCAAGCCCAACAATGGTACTTGGTCCATAAGTATTAAAATCAAATTTTGATATCTATTGATTACTAGCTCCGTCTCAAATTAATTATCGTTTTAGGACTTTACACATGAATTAAGAAAGCTAATAAAAAGACTGAACCACCCTTATTTAAATCTAATCATTGTACTAACAATTAATTTTCTCTTTCTTCTTAACTCATCCAACATTCTCTTAAAAACCGTGTGTTT
The DNA here is from genome assembly GCA_016624345.1 of Platycodon grandiflorus. Taxonomy (NCBI): domain Eukaryota; kingdom Viridiplantae; phylum Streptophyta; class Magnoliopsida; order Asterales; family Campanulaceae; genus Platycodon; species Platycodon grandiflorus. The sequence continues at coordinate 7,244,625 of CM028367.1, forward strand.
TAACAATTCACTTTATTTGTTTTAACAATCACTTTGATGAGTCTCTTTATATTCATCCCACCAAAATACTAAATCAAACAAAGAACAAGAAAATCTGAAATTTAGGAGCCAAAATCAAAATTTTGGATTTTGCTTAAATTTCATAATGGAGCCAGTGTTGTATTTTCCAATTTAAATTTTTTGATTTTACCTCCGAAATGCATATTCGTTTTCTTACTTTCTTCCCTTTTTATCTTTAGTGTGCTATGGGTATTTGAGAGGACTTTTGATTATTATTAATTTTTTTTTTAAGAAACTGTTCATATTTCCAGTGTTTCTTGAAAATAGAGCATTTAATTTGTTAGTAGTAGTAGTAAATAAGCGTAGTTTGGGAAGAATATGACTAAATGTTCCTCGAAATCCTATAATGACAATTATTTTGGGAGAATTTTTTTTGGCTAAAACGACAATTAATTTGGGACTGATGTAGTACTTACTATTTACAAGGTATCAAATTATTATCTCCAACAATAGTCAAATTCATGGTATTAAATTTATTTTTGATTAACTTTATTGATACTTTATACATTATCAATAATTTAAAGTATGACGGTTGTTTTAATTAATTAATTTTTTTGTTAAAATAAAAATTTTGAAAAAATTATACTCGTTATTTGTCATGATATAAAAACTAAAATAAATTATGAATTAATGATAATTCAACAGGCTATTTGCCTCCGGGTCCTTCACCCCATGTAACCTTCAATTAGGTATCAAAATTTGTATTTGATACCAATTGTTAGAACTTAACTGAAGCATGCCATTTCTTGTCTCTTTTCGATTTCCATCCATCCTTAACCATCCGAACGAAGAGTTTGATAGTTGAAGGGGACGTCCAGTCCTGGTACGTACGTTCTCTTTTGCATGATTAAGTAATTTTTAGTTTTAAATTTTGGACTTTTCGTCTCTTTAGCCCACTAGTTTCGTTGCGTCTCTTTTTTTACTTTTTTTTTAATTATTACAAAATAATCCCACCCGGATAAATGTTCCTAGTAGATAAAACACAGAAATTAAGAAACATAATTAATGATGTGGTGTAAAATGTGTTCTGACCATAATATTCATGAACATTAATTGAGTTCAACTACTTTAAATAATTAAGTTTATTTAGGATGTGTTATATTAAATGAAACTTTAAGGGTATATTAGGAAGAATTCTAAAAAAATAGGTAGATCAAAAGTCTTTAGGAATATTAGTTAGGACATCCCAAAATAGAAAGTAGGAACATTTATTTGGGACGTAGGGAGTAAAAATTTTAAATTCAGAATTAAAATACTAAATCATCGTTACAAACACACTCCTAACCTAATGAGTTGAAACAGGGAAGTTGAGTGTGCTACCCCCTCTGTGCCCAACTCGATTAATTAGCAATTCCAACCTGATATATTAAATTAACTGAACGTAGTAAAATACTCCCTCGTCCAAAAAAAAAAAAAAAAAAGGGTTTATTTTGATTTTATATGGTCAATTTGATTGAACATTGATATTAATAAAAAATTATTTATTTTTGGGAAATTTTAAAGATTGTTATTGATAGTATTCAAAAATATTGTACTAATGATTTAAGTTTCATAACCCAAGACATAATAATTAATGTTAAATATATTTTTATTGACTTTTCAATAAAGAAATGAGATTTTTTTTTTTTTTGACAAAAGGAGTAAAGTGTACGGTATGATTTTGTGGTATTTCGTAGGGATCAGTTTGTCAAGATTTTGCTACTTGAAACACGTTTCGCTAGCTGTTGGTTATAGATATTCATCGAGTCAATTAATTTCCCAGTTGTGATACGTTTCAATGACAAAAAATTAACTATATATCCATTGATTATTGACATTTTCGTTGTGATAATCGAGGAAAAACGTTACCATAATAGGGTTGGTTACATTGGACTCACTTATGAGACTAAAACCACAACAGAAACCGTCAACTGCGCTCAAATTAAAGCCGAAAATGTAGCATATGTAAATCGACTTGGGAAATGTGGGTTGTATTTTACCATACTCCTCCCTCATTTACTCCGATCACTAAGTTACGGCTCGTTAGAGCGTTTATTGACTTCTTATAAATGGGCGTAAGTTCACCAGTTGGATCTTTGGATTCCATTAAATTGAACAATGTTTGTTGTTAATTGTGATGAGTCCGTATCTCACGGCCAGGGGCAGAATGGTACAAACAGACCACCAGCCTAAATGGAGTACAAGATTACCTCTCTAATTAAGTCTGTGTGGTCACATTGACATTGGCCGCAGGGCCGGCCCAACATTTATGGAGGCCTAAAGCGATCACTCTAACTGAGCCTAAAACAAATATTTTTTTTATTAAATTATTATATTTTTATTAAAAGTTTTTCGGAGATGTAAAATTATTTATTAAATTATTGTAATCGATTTTATTTAACAATTCTTTTTCAATCAATAATAAAGCTTGTCCACTTAATTTTTTTTTAGACATTGTCGATCGATCTTAAATATGATTCTATTAATTTTGATTTTGAAAAACTTTTTGCCAAAATAATAACTATGAGAATCGTTAACATTATTCTATAAGCGATATACGCATTTGGAAATGAATCAAGTCTTATTTTATAATTAGGAAATGTAAATTGGTGTATCATTTTTTCACTTGTATAATTTCTCTTAAAATATTAATTCTGCAAATAAATCTAATCCATCAATATCAAAGTTGTCATTACGTTTTAATGAATGTTCAAGGTTAAGGGAATTTTCTTTTAAATTTTCATTATTCAATGACCTTAATTTCTCAATGATAAATAGAAAACCAAAAATATCTTGATGCATTTTAAATTGTTCAAATCTACTTTGAAATGAAGTAATTGTTTTATCTATAATTATGAACAAAAAGTATTCAACTTTAAATGATTTTTAAGATCATCTTACAACTTCATTCTCAATAATTTTATTAAATTGTTTCTTTCTACGAAAAGTACAATTTTTACGGAACTTAGGTTCTATATTCACTTTTATAGCAATTTTTTGGTAGAAATAATAACATTTTAAAATCTGTCATCCCTATTTTTTTAATAAATGAAATAAGACGGTTCAATTGTTGTATAGCAACATCGATACACATATATTTTGATTGCATATTTTTACTAACCGAGTTTACCGAAAATAATATTTCATACAAAATAGTCATTCCTAATAAAAACTTAAACTTTTTTAATCTTATAAGTTGTTAAATTATTAATGGGTAGGTGACGAAAACTAAGAGTTACTCTTAACATTAAATTTTTTTTTATTAAAATAAAATTTTTTTTTAAATATGAGGCCTAATATTTTTTGAGGCCTAAAGCAAGGGCTTTGCTTGCTTTACCCTTGGGCCGGCACTGATTGGCCGAGAGGGCCTATACCTAAGCTCCTGGTCGCCGCTGCCAGGGATCGCTGGTCGAACTGGTCACCGCCCACTCGTGCTCGGGGAACGCGTCAACTTCAAAGCGTACTTGTTTGTCCCTTCTCTGATAGACAGTGATGATGAGCCACGATCGTTTCGCGTGGGGCCACGTGAACTCACAGGGGTCTACTCACTCCTGGCGGTGGGTTTGTGCTCTCCCCCATTCCCTGAGCTGGTGTTCTACCGACGCTTGAACCCATGACCTCCAGGTTAAGTGCATAAGTTGTGGAGAATGAGTACCACTCAGGGAATGGGGAAGAGCACAGACCCACCGCCTAGAGTGGGTAGACCCTTGTGAGTTCACGTGGCCCCACGCGAAACGATCGTGGCTCATCAAGTGAGAAGCTGTCTCCACCTCCCATGCACCTTCCTGCAAAAGCACGATTCCACTGTTGAATAGTGACGCTGACCCTAAATAAACCCTATCAACATCAAGCCTCATGAATAAGGTATTGCATTTTTCTCACCTGAAACTCTCATTTTCGATTGAGTTTTCTTTTAATCCATACTTACTCTTACGCCAGAGCTATTTTACAGGGGTGAGCCCCCTGCCACCCCTGCCCAGCACAAACAAAACCAGATATCCTCAACCATCTCACAAAACTACCCTCTGACAACTTTTGGCGTCATCAACTTGTAATTGCTTTAACCTTTTAATGGTGATGCCCTTATGATGGTAGTGGAATGGGAGGTAAAACCTAGAAATAAACGGGCGTACAGTGGGAGAGAGAATTGGTTTACGGGTATTGAGAGATTTGGTAAAATAATACTTGAGGGTAATTTGAAAATATTCGTGATTTTATTACCGATTGCTAAAAGAAACTGCTTAAATGTCTATATATTAATATATTTGGACATTTTAAATCCTAATTATTTTATATTCCATTAATTAAAAGACAGTTGAGCCCAAATTTTAGAGGTAAATGATGAAAATTCAAAAGTGATATACAGTCAATGTAGCATCTTGCAGCTGTAATTATGATTATTTAAGGGGTGATATTCGGGCCGGTTCTCTTTAGATAATTTTCATTCGATAAAATTTATTATAATTGTTTTCAACCAAAAAAATATACATTTTTTTGCAAAATGTCATCTATGTCCTTTAAGCACTGAAGAGTGCATGCTATGCATTGCAAAAACAAAAACGATGCATCGCAATACAACACGATGCACATAAAACACAAAACAGTAAACTGTGCATCGTAAAACAAAAAAACGATGCATCGCAACACAACATGATGCACATAAAACACGGAACGGCAAACTATTAATCGCAAAAAAAAAAAAAACGATGCATCGCAACACAAGACGATACACAAATTACCTTTTTCCACTTGCAATGCCTAACTTTCTAACACGTACGATGCGATACACGTACGCATTACATCGGCTGTCAGACCACAAAAATAAACTAACCCTCTTCATTTTAAAAACACAATAATCTTCACTTCAAACGGAGTAAACAATCTTAAAACCCTTCGGAAATTTTGTAAAAACTTGAAAACATTATGATATTCTATTGGTTATATTCCAAATGGTTGTTGCATCGTAATGCAGAGACGTCCTCAAACTCCAACAAGTTTGTAGGATGTTTTACGTTGCCTGGATATCAGGTTAGTATTGATGAATACATTTTAGGATTTCAAAAATAGAGCAAAAATGTCCTGAATATCGTTAGTACCAACAACATTCATCCGCTACACAAATATTTTTTCAACAAATTAATAGGTTATTTAACATCTACTGCTACTTATGGTTGATCAGTCGAGTCAGATCTGAGTTCAAATAAGCACTCACACATCTTTTAATAAAATCTTCACGAAAAAGTTTGGATCCAGGATTTTATATAATCTCAGGTACGTAATACATTTTATAAATATACTTTTTGTTTAACACTTCCTGAATAGAGTGAAATATGTATACAAACATTACATTTTTGTGTTATTCCTCTCTTTTTATGAATCTGTGCTGATAAACATTGTGTAATTTCTATCTTTTTTGAAATTACGTTTGTTGCACACATTTTGTACATCACGATACACAAAGTTGTACTATAAAAGTACTATTTTTGTGCATCACGATGCACAACCTTTATTCCCGATACACAACTTTTATTCTTTTTAGACATAACAAAGTTTTGTACATCGTTTAAAAACTCTTTCAGGTACAAAACTCTTTCAGTGTAAAAGTGACACTTTTAAGGCCAAAAGTGACACCGTCTTATACAAGTTTATGTTGGATTCATATTCAAATCCTCTGTTATAATCACAGTAATATTTTTTTCAGATACGCGAGGTGTACTCGATCTGTTTCAACAGGTTTATAACACAAATTACTTTTATTCTGCTTGTTTTGTGGACTTTGTTTACGTCAACTTTAATTTCACATTTGTGTTGATGACTTTTGCAGTTTCGTCTGTTTATTACGCGCATTTGGCTGCATTTAAGGATTAGGGATAATGTGAAGGATGTCATGTTCTATTGCTAAGTAGAAAGTTTGACCCGACTTTGGTGTTAGTTGTTGTAAGTAACTCGATCCTATCCTACCGGCCTCGTTGATGAGAAACAAGCAGTTTCTGAATATATGGATGAGTATGTTGAACACCTAGGTTTCATTCTGGACTAAAAAATATGAATAAATTTGTAAAATACATTTATATAAAAAACAGAGTCGTCACCCTCATTTATAAAGAAAATGAGAGAAAAACTAGATTATGGGTTCGAGGGCTAAGTTATGAGTTGGGAAGGTGTTAGGCATCCAACTCGCCCTTTCGGTCTCTTATAATTGCATGCTCAGATTTAAATACTATGGGTTTGTTATTTTGTGTGACTGAAGAAAGAACGGATCACAGAGATTTATATCTCCGTTTATATTACAAAATGTATACATGCCTGTTTTGGTGAAAAGAAGAAAAATAAATAAATATAATACATATTTATTTAACAGGAATAACAACAGAATTTTTATATAAAAACATTCATTTTATAAATTTTACACACACACACACAGATATATATATATCTATATATATATATAACAATTAAACAGAAATAAAACAAAATAAAATGAAATTGGACCAAACACAATGGACAGCCCAAACGGCAGAAGTTCTTAGTGGAAATCAACAATCGTGCACAGTGCACTAAAGGGATCTGCCCCGTTTTGTGCGCGGTGCACCACACGGAGCACCCGTACACCAAACTAGGCATTTTTCCTCAAGAACAGTTTCTCAATATTTGATCTTTGGGTTGAGATCTCAAGCTTTTAAACTTGTGTTTTCTCACATAAAATTCCGTATTAACATGTATAAAGGCATGATTAACAATAATATGCAAGTTTAACTTTGAATCAAAGTTAAACGAACAATTAAAGAATCAAATTTAACACACTGTGAAAATGAAAAAAATGAAGAACGAAGCTTCAAAACTCAAATTTAACGGATATATTGCATGTATTTACATACAGAACACATCGAAACTAATTTATATACACATTTACAAATCATACAAAGTATTTATATGTCAAAACGAAGGAAATTAACGAGCCGAAGGGCTAACCTTCTGTCATTTTACAGAATTCGTTTGGGCCACGTTCTAGGACGTTTTGATATGCTTCCCCTGCTTTCGATGCGTGGAAAGGAATACTTACAGTTTTTATGTTTGATTGTTTTTGTGTTTGTTCAAAGAACAGAGAGAGTGTTTGTATGTGTGTTCACTTTGTGTGTATATGTTGATAAAATTTTCCCAGGGAGAAGTAGTCTCATTTCTCAGGGCTAAAGGGAGTATATATATATATATATATATATATATGAGAGAGAGAGAGAGAGAGAGAGAGAGAGAGAGAGAGAGAGAGAGAGAGAGGGTTACTCTTTGCCCCAAGTTTGCTAAGAAGGTTCCTCCAAGCTTAGGCGACCAAGCTTGTCGGAGGGAGGCTCAAAAGTTAGCAAAGTCGGTCGCCTGATATTTGTGAAGAAGACAGAGTTTGGTGTGCGGCGCACCATATGGTGCCCTAGCACACCAAACCATTTTTTTGTCCCATCTGGTTTTTTTTTTGTACGTTTGGCCCCTTGAACTTTATATCTTCAGTATTTGACCCCCCTATGTTGAGTTAACTGAAGTCGTTATGTCTTTAACGGACATTGTTAGTCCTATTGGATATTTTGTTTCCTGAAATGATCATGAAAACATGTGTTAGTCCATTTTATAAATAAGTAATTATTTATTGGACAATGTATAATATAGGTGTACGAATTATGGGTGTCTACAGAGCCCCTCAGCAACGTTTGCTTAGGAGTAAGCGAGCATCGTCGAAAAAGATAGACATCCAGCTTCGTATGAAAAACGAAAACATTGGTTGGGCCCCATGGGGTGACCTACGTATCCTGTCTAAGAATCAAGCCAAACATAGTTTGGATGGGATATAATTGGATGCGTACCTCCTAAGAGGTTGACTACGTATCTCATTTCAGGAATCAGACCAAAATGTAGTTCGGCAAGCGCAAGAAGATGTGATGGCTGCACCTTCTAAGAGGTTGCCTACGTATCCCGAAGGAATCAGACCCAAAATGTAGTTCGTAGGCACAAAAATCTGTGATGGCCGGACCTCCTAAGAGGTTTCCTACATATCCCGAAGGAATCAGACACAAAATGTAGTTCGAAGGTGGAATAAAATTGGATAGTCGTACCTCCTAAGAGGTTGCCTACGTATCCCGTTTTGGGAATCAAACCAAAACGTAGTTCAGGGGTGGGATATGTTTGTTGATTTTCTTTTCCAAAGATGTGGACTAGTTCAGGGGTAGACTTTATTATGTATATGTTAGACAGTGGTTGTTATGCTGTCTAGGTTTTAAACATTGTTTCTGTTGTATTGTATATAAAGGCTGGATGCCTTCTTTGTTAGTCTGTATATCGGTTGGTTGAGTTGTGAGGACTTAGTTATATATTTTCAGTTTATGAGGTTGGGTGGCTTATCGCCATACTTTTATTTCCGCTGTTATATTGTTTACCAGGTAGTTATTTTGATTATGTTAAGTCGGGTCATGCCCGAATTTAGGCTATGTGTAGTAGCTTGAATTGGGGTGTGACAAAGACATACCATCTTGTGTGGTATCTTGGGGACAGACTCTAAGTGCTGAGACGTCTGCGACGTTTTCTAATCTGTGTCGATTGAACGGTTTATTTCCAGAGGCCTCAGGTTTACACCTATGTGGAAATGACCGAATAACTGATATTACTAGGGATGATTCTGAGTGCTGAGTCGTCAGTGGCATTTACTGATAACATGTTGGATGTCAGGCCTTTGATGACGCTTTATTTTGCTGCTCGGGCGAGACTTGGAAGGTGATTGTTGATATGATGTAGTGTCCTCGATCCAAGGAAGGTACCTGCAGAAGATTAGCTTTTGCAAGGGTTTGATGCAGCAGATATTGAAATGCAAGCTCACACAAACAAAGAAGCTATGCAAAACTTTTAATTAAAATAGGACTCCAGATTTGGAGTGTTTGTTCCTTGTTCCTTAAACATGCACAGGCAAGACATGATGAGGCAAAGGGTGATGGATATATGATGTGGTTGAAGGGAAGAAAGTGTTTGTGGGATAGCTTTGTGAGTTTATGAGTGTATAAGCTATGGAAATTTTGGGATGAAGGTGGGTGAAATTTTGGTCCTTGAAGTTGCTTGACCAGTTGTTAGGTCCAAGGTTGCTCTATATAGGCTAGAAGGGGGGGGGGGGTTGAATAGCCTATGTCCAATTTTTGAAATTGATTCAAAAATCTTACTTCACTAGGGTTTTAAAAATTTTGCGCGGAAGTCTTGTGAAGCACAGACAAGTTGAGAATGGCCGATCTTCACAGTCAAGATCGCCAGCTTCTTAATAGCTTGGAAATCTGGAAATTTAAAGCAACACAATCAATTCACAATCACACACAAATAGACAGAATATTTAATATGGTTCACACTTATAAATAAGTGCTACGTCCACAACCAAAGTGGTCAACTTTGGATTTGAAAATCGTGTACTAAGTTTTTTCACTAGATATTTTACAAACTAAATTTCTAATGGATGGTGTACAAAAATTTTGTTGACCAAGTGTTTGTGTGGGAGAATTGTTATCAATAAGATACAATTCTCGTGAGCTATGAAAAGCTAGGTGTTGCAATCAATGAGGAGCTTTTAATGGACTAGACGTCTAAGTATGAAGCTCTTCAATGAATGTATACAAATAGGACGTTTAAGCTTTAATGCACTTGAAGAAGATGAAGAAGATTCAGAGTTGTAGTTGTTGAAGATTGATAAATGCTGCCATGAAGTCTCCTTTTATATGCAGGGGGGACCTTGGAGCCGTTGGAGATCTTCATGAATTGCTCAATTTGAATTTAAGAGCATTCAATGCTCTAATGGTGTTGTTAAGCACTGATAGGCGGTTCTGCAAGTTACAGTCTGTCTCCTGACACTTTGCCAAAAATAGGTAGACTGTGTTTGCAGGCGAATGTCCTTTCTCGAGTTGTATGCCAAGAATGGAAAGCTTCATTGAATGCATTTTGCAGTTAACGTTGCATCGAAGTCAATGAAAGCTTCAAATCAGACATGTCTTCGGCAGCTTCTATATCGGACGATCTTGGGGTCTTCAACTTAGCCGATGAGGCTTGGCTTAGATGAACTTGTCCGATATCTTGAAGGACTCGCGATGCATACTTGCATGTATAGAGGATGGCCGATATCCTTGCAGGCTATCTTCTTCAAGGCAATTTACAATTAGCAACCCTAAGCTATTCAAGCTATGCCTAAGTACAAGTTACCACACTAACAGACACGCAGGCCCATTAGTCACCTTGTCTTAGACTTAGGTTATGGATTCAAGCAAATCTAGGCTAAAATACAACACCAGTACAAGCATCAAGATTCAATTTAGTCACTCATGTAGTAGGTCCTCCTTCTCAGGCCTCGGAAGGGGTATTGGTTCAATGGTGTCTCGGAAGGGATTCCTGACTCATTGCAAATTTACTATCTGGCCGTGTTTCCACAGTGGTTTAAATTTCATGCACACACAGAATAGGCAGTTCATAAACAAAGCATGAAACTTTTAAAATATAGACATTGTTAATTAAACAAGAAGTTTAATTACAAAGCTTTTGCAAAAGATTATACAAAAAGAATTTATCGGCCAGTTCGAGAGGATGATCGTGATGAAGTATGACCTTTGCCTTTGCCTGATGATTGCCCATGACCTCTTGATGCCCATTTAGAGTCAACAGCAGCCTTAAGTCTTGCAATCTCTTCTTTTGCTGCTGCTAGCTCTTCTTTAGTATCTGCCAATTCAGAGGAGAGTTCTTTGTTTTTCTGCTTGAGCAGAGCATTATGCTCAATGAGCTTAGTCTGCTGATCATTGTTGAGTCTAGCTATCTCCTCCTTCATGGACGCAAGCGAGGTATCAATGAATCCGAGGCGGTCCTCAGTATTTTTGTGCTCCTTGCGATAGAAAGCCAAGTGCTTAGATGTGAGAGTGCGCGTCGCTCGAACGGAGGAGTGAACAGAGCGATTTGCATAGCGTTGAGACTGAAGCACAAGCTTGTAGCCAGCTTCAACCATGTCGACGATCTGCATCATTTTTGTTGAGAGGTTGTCCCAATTGGTTTTGAAGATGGCAGAGGTCGCGGAGGAAGATGCTGAGATCTGGCTGGCTAGGGCAGTCTGGCTGGCAGAGATGGAGCGTAGGCAGGCATCAAAGGCGGCCTTGGCACCCTTAGAAATTTCCATGACTTGGGTCATGCACACTGACATGGGTGATGTGAGACGATCTCGCAGATAGCGCAGGCCTTGGTCAGTCAACAGAGATGACCTCAAAATCTTTCAAAAATTTATGCACGGCTCGCAGATAAGTATCGAAGAGTCGATGACTCACCGGAGGAGAGGATGGACCCGCCGAGGAGAAGGATGGTGGCGGCTTGGGTAGGGAGGGTGGAGGATGGTCGGCGAGGACAGGATTGGCCGGAGGATGATGGAGAATGGCTGGAGGAGGAAATGGTAATATAGCTGGTAGAGGGTGAAGGTTGGCTAGGGAAAATGCGAGGAATAGGGAATAGCCTTTCTATGTAGATGACATAGGAAAGGGGGTGAATGAAAAAGGGAGGAGGAGAAAAGAAAGGGGAAAGGCTAGGAGAATGGAAGAGAATGGGGATGAGAGGGTTAAAGCCTAGGAGAGTGGTGACTACATCAATGAAGTTGTAGACCACAGGCTGAAGAAGGATGGAAGGATAGCAGATGAGGGTAAAGACTGGTGGTTTAGGCAGAGATAGGAAAGGGGAGATGGCCGATTCGGTGGGGAGAGGAAGTCCTAGGTCCTTGTGAATTGTAACCCATTGGTTGAAGATCATAAGATCTTGAACCGCTGAGTTATGAGAGAAAAAGAGTTGGGACCAGGCTGGAGGAAGGGGGTCATAGAATGCACCCCACTTAAAGATAATTTCACCCGCACATAGGTGGGAAATCTCTGGGGTAGTCAAGGGAAGAAAGGTAGGGGTCAGAATCAGCAGGGTTAGGTTTAGGCCTGCTGTCTCTGAAGGACAGCAGATCCTGCACCTCAGGGTGTAGATGGCTATAGGGATTGGTTTTAATTCGCTTGGGGGTAGGCAGGTCAGAAGAGGGAGAGATAGAGCGTTTGGAGGATGGTGGTTGAGAGGTGGTGGCAGGTGAGATAGATGGGTCTTGTGTGGGGGTGGTTTGGATGGGAGCAGAGTGAGGAGGTGAGGAAGTAGGTGATGTGGTAGTGGTAGTAGGCAGAGGTGGTGAAGGTGGAGGAGAAGTGGTTTCATCGGCAGTTCCCATAAAATGTACTTTCTTCTTTGCACTCTTTTTAAAACGTCTGCCATGTTTAGATTTGGAGTAGAGAGGAGGCGAAGTTGGTGATGGAGATGTTGTGGTGGGAACTGGTGGGGAACAAATGGAGAAACGGCAGGTGGAAACACCGTGTAGACACTACGGTGTGGAGGAAGAGGTGGATGAGACCTTAGGAAGGCCAAATGATTCGTCGTGGGTAGGAGGGTTTGTTTAGTTTTGGGTTTGGAGGATTGGGAGGTAGATTTAGAGGGTTTGGAGAGGTCAGCTGGTTTGAAGGTTGATGTGTCCTTCTCAACACCGCCTGAGCCTGGATTGTTTGAGTTTTGGAGTGAGAGAGGGAGAGTGTTTGGGCCTTTTGGATGGAGGCTCACAGCTCATAGGGATCATGGTCCACCGCCGAGGTCAAAGTGCTCAGCACTCACCCAATAGGTGTAGGCTCCTCCTCCTCGCAGTAACCCGGCGGCAAGTAGGAGACCTTCCTCTTACCCTTGCTAGCTTGGGTAGGGGCCACTAAGAGAAGAAGAAGCAGGAGCAGCAGAAGAAGACCAAAGAGCAAGAGCAGCAGCAGCCTCACCGCGTTGGTTGTCCTTTGGCCATATCATCCCGATAGCGGGTGATGTTGTTGACCGTGAAGACGTAGGTGTTAGACACCTTGATGAGGTCGTCATTAACGACTAGCTCATCAATCTCCTCATAACGCCGGAGAATAACATTAATAACCCTTACGAAGGGCCTCTTCATGGACGGGTGAGCTTGGACTTCAAAGAACACTCGGGATAGCATTGAGAAGATGATCTTGTCCCGCTGAGTTGCTTGCGAAGGACCACGCTTTGGTCCACATCACCGGGAGGTGAAGATGTCCCTCGAGCCATTTTTGAATAAAATGCTCTTGTCGAGCGATGGCCGATATGATAGGGGTTTTCGGGAAGAGGTTCCTGGACATCTCGGAAAACCTCTCTGTTGGGCGACCCTCATCATCTCCCAAGCAAGCGCCGATTCTCATCGGTCAAGTCCGCTTTGCCTTCAACAGCAAATCCAAGGATTTCCCAATATCCTTATAGGTCAACTTGATGTAGTGACCTCGATGTAGCCCTTGATGTAGCTTAAGTTGATCGGCTCATTGGCATTAGCCGGAGGAGGAGGTAGGATCATCCTTGTGTAAAACTCCTCGCCTAGAAAATTGTCAAATGGGAGTCGTTGAGTTGGAACAGGGAAGAAGTCCACATTCACCAAATCTTTGAGCGGCATCACCAAAGATGTACGATGATGGAATCTCGGTCTATGGTCATCCCAGGATGATAACTTGACCCGGGAAGAGCCCTTATTGGAGCTCAGCCTTTGTAGCCCTGGTTGGCTTAGCAGAGGCGAGGATGAAGAGTGGCGGCACTTTGAGGATTTAGTCTTTCCCTACACAATCGGCAAATGTGAGAACAAAGATATAGAAATCGGATTATGCATAGAACAGCAGATAAATATGTAATCAGCAGATATTCGAGCAAACAGCAGATATTTATCAAAAACAGGTACTGTTCAGATCAAAACCCAAAATATAGACAATTTGAAACATAATATAAGAACAGTTTCATCATCTGGGTTTTGAAATATCTATTGAGTTTGTCGGTTTCAAGCAAACAAACTGATATAAACTGAAAACATAGTATCACAGGAATCTCTACAACACATTTTACACCAAAGAAGCATGATTCAAGCAACAATCGCAAGATATCACAGCTCATCAATGGCGGACAGTTAAAACTCAAATTAGGTCAAAACAAGACCGTAAAACCGGATTTAAATGAATCAAGAAGGTGTAGAAATCCTTACCATTGATGATTTTAGGTTTAGAGACTTGAGATTTTGGAGTTTTGAGAAGATTTGAGCTGGATTACAGATTGGAAGCTTGAAAGGTTTTTGAAAGTTTAAAATGGCGGTTGTTGAGAACTGTGAAGAGTCACCGTACATTTTGCCCTTTTATACCTCCGACAGCCAATAAATGGTATTTGATAAAATTTGAAATCCGCATTTATGACTTGCCGAGTTACCGTACGCGCACTTAAGTCTCGCCTATTTTATCAAAGCCGCCTATTTTATAGAAGACCGCCGATATGAATATAGATACTTACTCAAGGTTGTCTATGTACTCAGAGTTGTGATCGGCCGATCACATAGGCGCTTTAAATCAGCTTATAAAATAACTTAAAAATTTGCTAGAAAGGGTTAAGGATTGAGGTCAAGCATACCAAGCTCTCCTCTTAAATATGCAAACCTGGTTGAATCAAGTGGTTTTGTGAAGATGTCTCGCTACCCGATTCTCGTAGGCACATATTGCATGCTAATGTTACCTTTTTCAACATGGTCTTTAAGAAAGTGATATCTCACATCAATGTGCTTTGTTTTGGAGTGCATGACAGATTTTGAGAAACCGAGATTGCCGATGTGTTGTCGCACATTATAGGACAATCATAGCTTTGATCTCATAGTCAACTAGTTGCCGTTTGATCCACAAAGAATTGTGAGCAGCTACCCAGCCTATGTATTCTCGCTTAGTTGTTGAAGTTGAAACAGAGGTTTGCTTCTTGCCGGCCCATGAGACAAGTCTATTTCCTAAGAATTGACATGTCCCACTTGTGCTTTTCCCGTCAACTTTACATGCAGCAAAATCAGATCGAATAGCCTATAAGATTAAAAGATGAATCTCTAGGATACCGATTCCCAAATTGGGAGTATCTATCGATATCCGATGATTCTTTTGACCGCTTGTAGGTGAGACTCCTTTGGATCAGCTTGAAACCTAGCACAAACACAAACAAAGAAACATGATATCGCCTACTAGCAGCTAAGTATAAAAGTGAACCAATCATGCCTCTAGAGAGTCATGTCCACTTTCTTGCCCTTCTCATCTTTGTCAAGATGGCGCTAGTAGCCATAGGAGTGCCAAGTCGTTTGCATTCTCAAGACCAAATTTCTTGATAACATCCTTTGCATATTTGGCTTGATTGATGAAGATACCATTTGAACTTTGTTGAATTTGAAGACCAAGGAAAAATTGAGCTCTCCCATCATGCTCATCTCAAATTTACTCGCATAAGCTTTTCAAACCTTTTGCAAAGATTTTCATTAGTAGAACCAAAGATAATATCATCAACATAAATTTGAACAAGTAAGGAATGACCTTTATGTTTCATAATGAAAAGAGTAGTGTCAATTTGACCTCTTACAAAGCCTTGAGATGTCAAGAACTTTGAAAGGGTCTCATACCAGGGCTCTTGGAGCTTGTTTAAGTCCATAAAGGGCTTTCCTCGCTTGTAGACATCTTCTCTCCTTGAACAGTCTATGAATCCAGGAGGTTGCTCTACATAGACTTCTTCTTGAAGTTCTCCATTTAGAAAAGCACTCTTTACATCCATTTGATAAACTTTGAAGTCTTTGTAAGAGGCATAGGCCAAGAATAACTCGATAGCCTCTAATCTTGCAACAGAGCAAATGTCTCATCATAGTCAATACCCTCCTCCCCTATATCCTTGGGCTACCAGCCTTGCCTTGTTTCTTGTAATATTGCCGTTTTCATCCATTTTGTTTCGAAACCCACTTTGTGCCAATAACCGCTTGTCCTTTAGGCCTAGGGACCAAAGACCGACTTGGCATCCGTCAAATTGGTTTAGCTCTTCTTGCATAGCTTCCACCCACCTTGGATCTTCCAGCTTCATCAATCTTTTGGGTTCAATGTTAGATACAAATGCAGAGAATACATGCATTCATTCCTTGAAGCTTGTCTAGTTTGAACGCCAAAGATTAAGATCTCCAATGATTTGAGTGATAGGATGATCTTTTACTTCCCTAACTTCGCAGTTGAACTTGTCCTATTGCATCGGCAGAGTTGGATTCTTGAGAAGTAGAAGTGACAAGCTTGGTTTTCTAAAGGGTAGGTTAATTCCAAGGTAGGTTGTATGACTTCGGTGTGGAAGGCAAAGGGATTCAGTGGTTTTCGAGTGTTCATTTGTTGGTTCGTTTGAGGATTCTAACAGTTGACTCTTGGAAGATCTTGTGAAGAAGGAGGATCGCAGATCCGGGACTTGGCCGTTCGCACTGCCTCATATTCATCGAATCATTAGTAACCTTAGGAGCCAAATGTGGCCCAATGAAATCAAATTCATCAAAAGAAACATGTACGATTCAACAACTCTAAGTGAAGTTTTATTGTAAACTCGTATGCTTTTGAAAACTTGGCATATCCCAAAATTCCTTCATCACTTTTGGATTCAAATTTACCTCTATGTTCTCTACCATTGTAAAGAACATAGCATTTACAACCAAATATTTTAAAGAATCCAATGTTGGGAGTTTCGCTCTCCATATTTCATATGGAGTTTTGTTATGAAATTTATTTATGATGGACTGTTTTGTGTGAAGCAGCAAGTTCACGCCTTCCGCCCGTAAATACATAGTAGTTTGGCTTCAGAATCATTGTCTTTCCCGCTTCAATGAGAGTTCTGTTCTTCCTTTCAAAGAACTCCATTTTGTTGAGGTGTGCCAACCGCAGAGAAATTGTGACCAATTCCATGGTCATCACAATATTTGGCAACACCATTGTTCTTGAACTCGCTCCATTGTCCGATCCGACATCGAGATATCATCCAGCCTTCGAGTCGTAGTCTTCAAGAGTTCAAGAATGATGTCATATGCTTCATCTTTGGAGGACATCATCTCTACCCAAGTAAATCTTGAGTAATCATCAACTACCACAAGAGTATACTTGCCGCCACCAAGACTTGTAGTAGTTACAGTCCAAACAAATCCATGTGCAAGAGCCGTAGAGGTCTGTTGTTGATAGGCAAGGCTTGCTTTTGAAAGAAGATTTGTGTAGTTTGCCTAGTTGACATGCTCGCAGACCGTGTGATTCACTGATATTTTAGGCAAACCAACAACTAGATTGTCTTTGATAGCTTCTCCAGGTATTTGAAATTGAGATGACTAAGCCTTTATGCCACAACCACCGTTGTCGATGACCTAGCAACCAAGCATAGATTTGATTTTCTTCCAACAAAGATTTAGGTCAACAAAGATAGACATTCCCTTTTCGAACCCCGTCAGATAGTTGAACATGTCTCATTGTCCTTTATGAGACATTGACTTGAGGAAAACCGACAGTTAGCCCTTTATCACGTAATTGTGATATGCTCACAGATTGTGCTTTAAACCTTCAACTAGAGAGACTTTGTTGATGGAGAGATTGCCTCGATTATACTTCCATAACCAATGGTCTTCCCTTTGAGTTGTCTCCAAATATGACCGAGGGACCCTTTGCTTCAACAATGCTTGAGAGAAGATTTGGATCACCATCATATGCTTTGAGCATCCACCGCCTAGATACCATAGATCTTTCTCTTCTTCATTGACACCATAAAGCATTCCCGAAATATAGACATTTAAGAATATGGTCCCCTTTTATTTTTGGGTCCTCAAGGTTAGCAACCTTTGGGATCCACACTGTTTAACCTTTGGAGGAGTAAATCCTCTAGATTTAGGTGTGAATCTCGAAGGCATTCATGAATCTCATGACCATGGCATTTGCAGAAGAGCATTTGTGAAATCCTTCAACATGAGTAATGATTTCTTTTGAGGCTTCTTATTATCGCCAGCTTTTGAATGACCTTTGCCGATAATTGGCCTATAGGACTTAGGCCGATAATGCCTTTTCTTGTTGATGTTAGGTTTACCATAGGTAGACCTCTTATCAAAAGATTTTGTATTTACGACACATGTCCTTTAAGCTTTTTATCTAATTCACTTCTTTTACCCTTTTATAGGTGTTGAGATCAGCAGCCTTGCCTTTGACAAATTTAATAGGTTTGAGCCGAGAATTCCTAGACTTGCTATTAGTCATCCCCGTTTTCTTAGGGTGACTAATGGCAGGTTTTAGTTGCTCGACTCACTATTAGCAGAGTCATTGCGGCGATTGCTTTCTTTGGACTTGTCTTTTGTGTTCTTGGGATAAACAAAAGGAACTTTGTTAAAGCCAAGTCCTTGCCTTTGGGAGACCGCTGGTCATAAGAAACTTCTACACCAATTCTTCAAAGAATCACTTCGATGTCTCATCCTTTTGAGAACTAGAAGAACTACCTACTTTGAACTCACTTTGGAAACCAATACCGCTTTGTCATCTAAAGTTTTCTGGTTTGAGAGAATGGTATCAAAGTTTCCTTTAGAGTTATTCCAAGTATTGACAACCTTTTGAAGGTCATCTTTCTCGAATTTATCTTCTTGATGTGTTCAAGTAGGAAGTCCACTTTTTCACAAAGCTTTGTTCTCTTTTGCAATTTGATACTTTCGCTTGTCGTCTATCAAGATCTTTGATCTTAGACATCAAGGTTGATTTCTCGAGACACTAGTTCATGCTTCTTGGCTAATTTCACATAGGCGCTTTGAATTTTGAAAATTCTTCCAAAGATGTCTTTGTTTGCTTTGATGAGCTCTCCTTTGAAGGTTCATTAAGCTCATCATCATCATCATCATCTTGTTGAAATGGTAGTGACCTCACCGAATCATGTGGTGACTCCTGGCCATAAGGCATATGTTGGCTTCTTCAAAGAAAGTCACAAGAGTCATCCTCATCGTTGTCGTGTCACACCATGTAGGCAGATTGCTTTCATCAATGTCTTCACCACCATCCCTTTTTGTTTTTGAAATTTAGTTTCGGACGTTTCTTATAAAATTCATATTTTGGCTTTGGACATTTAGAGGCAAAATGGCCTGGTTTCCTACAGCTTAAAACAAACTAGCTCATTATCCTTTTGATGGTCTGCCGATTTATAAGGAGCGAATTTTTGGTTGAGCGCTTGTTTTATAAGGAACGGCAGCTTTGTGAGAAGACCGCCTATGTGATGATGGTTTATTAAACCTTTTGAAACGTTGATATTTCTTTACAAACATAGCAAAGGCTTCGTCGAAAGAATATCATCATCTTCACCGGATGTAGAAGGTGTTTCATCGTTTTGAACAGAAGGTTCGAGACATGGCCGGTAAGGACAAGTTTTTAAAACTCTTTTCCATTTCTTGAGCTTGTTGGATCTCAAGCTCATAAACCGAAAGACTAGCATAAAGGTTTCTAAGAGTCAATTTGTTTAAATCTTTTGACTCTTTCATGGCGTGATTTTAACATGCCATAAACGCCTAGTGCATTTAGAAATCTCATGTTTATTTCTTTCTTTTCATACTTCTTTCCTAAGGAATAGCAAGAGTTGACTACCTCATAGAATCTCATAGGCACTTCGCAGAGACTCTTTGGGATCCTTTTGAAGGAGTCAAACTTCGGATGCGGTATATAATTTGTTGTTCTTTGTCTCACCATCACCTTCAAGATATTCAAGGATGGCTTCCCACATTTCCTTTGTGTCCAAGTTGATAATCGCCGATAAGTGCTTATATCAACACACTGGTAATGATGTTGATGGCCTTTCCATCCAGAGCATCATTCTTTCGTCTTCATCATCCCACTCTTCTTCCGGCTTTGGTACTTCAAAGCAGCTTGGATCTACCGCGCCGCTGTATTGGGCTTCATTGGAATTCGGGTCCATCTCGTGACACATTTCCACAAACGTTTATCAATTGAATTCATATGTCTTTTGACTTTATCTTTCCAGATGTCAAAGTGAACTTCATCCAAGACAGACAATGGTTCACGTTTGAAGTTTCCAACATTTGGTGAGCAGCCATGATCTTTAATCTCTCAAGAGGTTAATCTCAAAAACAAGTTTTCAAAGAGTTAAGCTCGATACCAATTGTTAGGTCCAAGGTTGCTCTATATAGGCTAGAAGGGGGTTGAATAGCCTATGTCCAATTTTTGAAATTGATTCAAAAATCTTACTTCACTAGGGTTTTAAAAATTTTGCAGCGGAAGTCTTGTGAAGCACAGACAAGTTGAGAATGGCCGATCTTCACAGTCAAGATCGCAGCTTCTTAACATTGGAAACTGGAAATTTAAAGCAACACAATCAATTCACAATCACACACAAATAGACAGAATATTTAATATGGTTCACACTTATAAATAAGTGCTACGTCCACAACCAAAGTGGTCAACTTTGGATTTGAAAATCGTGTACTAAGTTTTTCCACTAGATATTTTACAAACTAAATCTCTAATGGATTGTGTACAAAAATTTTGTTGACCAAGTGTTTGTGTGGGAGAATTGATATCAATAAGATACAATTCTCGTGAGCTATGAAAAGCTAGGTGTTGCAATCAATGAAGAGCTTTTAATGGACTAGAAGTCTAAGTATGAAGCTCTTCAATGAATGTATACAAATAGGACGTTTAAGCTTTAATGCACTTGAAGAAGATGAAGAAGATTCAGAGTTGTAGTTGTTGAAGATTGATAAATGCTGCCATGAAGTCTCCTTTTATATGCAGGGGGGACCTTGGAGCCGTTGGAGATCTTCATGAATTGCTCAATTTGAATTTAAGAGCATTAATGCTCTAATGGTGTTGTTACTCGATAGGCGGTTCGCAAGTTACACCGTCTCCGACACTTTGCCAAAAATAGGTAGACCGTGTTTGCGGAGGAATGTCCTTTTCGAGTTGTATGCCAAGAATGGAAAGCTTCATTGAATGCATTTTGCAGTTAACGTTGCATCGAAGTCAATGAAAGCTTCAAATCGGACATGTCTTCGCAGCCTATATCGGACGATCTTGGGTCTTCAACTTAGCCGATGAGGCTTGGCTTAGATGAACTTGTCCGATATCTTGAAGGACTCGCCGATGCATACTTTGATGTATAGAGGACGGCCGATATCCTATAGGCTATCTTCTTCAAGGCAATTTACAATTAGCAACCCTAAGCTATTCAAGCTATGCCTAAGTACAAGTTGCCACACTAACAGACACGCAGGCCCATTAGTCACCTTGTCTTAGACTTAGGTTATGGATTCAAGCAAATCTAGGCTAAAATACAACACCAGTACAAGCATCAAGATTCAATTTAGTCACTCATGTAGTAGGTCCTCCTTCTCAGGCCTCGGAAGGGGTATTGGTTCAATGGTGTCTCGGAAGGGATTCCTGACTCATTGCAAATTTACTATCTGGCCGTGTTTCCACAGGGGAAAGCCTCACGGCCCATTTCTATCGAATGTTGAGGAAGTGACTTCCTCGCTTCTTTTTTGTGGTGAAAAACCATGACCATTGATCAACAGTATAGAGACCTGACCTTGTTCCCTCTTTGTAATAGGGAAGCATGGTGAAATCAAAGAGAACGATTATTCTACGAAGATCGGAGGGGTGCAGCCCCTTGCTCGAACGTGTGACGATATATCATTGTGTGATGATCGGAGGGATGCAACTCTAAACTTGCGTCTTCTGAAAAATGCAATCCCGAACTCAAAGATCAAGAGGGTGTAGCCCCATATTTGTGCCTTTTGCAGAATTGGTGTTTAAAGATCATGTCTTTGGAGATCAAATAGGTACAGCCCCATGCTCGTGTCTTTGACAAGATGAACAAGTTATGCCGTCGGCGATAAAGATCCTAAATCTGAAGATCAAAAGGGGTGCAGCCCATTGTTTTCCCTTTGGTCATGATAGAAATAATGATCCTTGATCAAATGGTTGAAGTCCTAGAAGACTCGATTGTGATGGTGACTAGAGTTTTGGTATTTTGGTGAGAAGACTCAGAAGAAATATGTTAAGATTGACGGGCATGCCCTAGGGAGACTCGATTTGGTGAGTTTAGGTGAGATAGATAACAAAAAGCCCCAGGGAGACTTAATGAAAGAAGGGACAAAAAGAGTATGCTCAAAGAAATAAAGAGACAACTCGAAGAGGACTTGAGAACCTTAGTTCACTATATCGCTGAACATCCCTTGATTGGTGGGTTATGGAGTACCTTCCCTGGTATTTATTGTATTTTAATGTATTTTGTGTGTATAGCTGTCAATTAGCTTGACTCGGATCATGTTATAGCCGATCGAAACAAAGCTGTTGATGGCGACTGGGCCTATATGGAATGGTCAAGTGTTTAGGTTTAGATGTGAGATTGGCTTTTTGGGTGAGGGCTTGGCCTTTGTAGTTGACTGGCTGTTTAGTCTTAATGATTAGTTGTTTGGTTTTGTAACACCCGCACTATTTGCACCATTCGCATTCATTCTATGTTTATGCCTCTCACATTGACATCGTCATTTCATGTGCATAAATCATTCAAATATGCTTGCATTTGAGTTTGTTGTAAACTTTTCAAGTGTGTGGATATGTGTTATCAGTGTTGTGTAATCACACCTAGGGTGGCCAAATGATCAAACCGAGGAAATAGAGATAAACAGAAGTGGAACTGGACAGTGAGTTTAGCACGGCCGTGTGGGAGTGACACGGCCGTGCGACTTTGATTGACACGATCGTGCAAGAGTGGCCAGACATTCCAGTAAGTTTGGCACGGCCGTGTAGCCTTTATTGGCACGGCCGTGCGAGAGTGACACGGCCGTGCGCCTTTTCATGACACGGCCGTGCAAAGCGTCAGATTCTGTTATTTTTGTTAGACGAAATTTTAAGTTGTTAACCATTTGACTTGATCTCAAAGGCTGAGGTCAAGCCACGACCAAGGCATGGAAAGTCAGATTTACTTAGTCACCTTTAGTACTTTGGAGAGTCAAGACTCTCTCCCATAACTCTATCTTCATCCTTGGCAAAGTTGAGAGAGAAAGAAGAAGAATTTGTGTTAGAAATCCTTGTAGTTTGATCAATTGAAGACCAAATCACAATCCAACACTACCATTGTGAAGCTCTTGGCTAGGAGAAGCCATTCTTAACCTTGCATGTGACTTTACTTGGGTTAAAACTTCAAGTAGTAAGCTACTATCCCTTGTTCTTCCTCAATTATGAATTGTTATTCATCTTGGACTTGTTATTTGATGAAATATGTTAGAAATCATCAATTTTGAGTATGTTTGACTATGTTGACTTGTTAAATTTGTGGTTGACTTTTTGGGTGTGTTTGGAGACTCATGTTTACATGTTAGAAATGTGAAATATGACTAGTAATTGTTAAGTTTACGGTATGATTAATTCGCGTAAACTCGAACTCATTAGAAACCAAAAATGACTCTAATGGAGTTCATTAGGATTTCATAATTTATGAGACCTCGTGTGTGATTTGGGAATTCTTGGATGATTCGAGTGATTCGCTTGGAAAGTTGGTTACACCGGTTGTGTGTATTGATGTTACGTAAATTGTCGTAATGTTTATAAGTTGATTATTTGTGGTGTGGGATTATTATAACTCACTTGTGACATTCGTATCATTGTTGAATGTTATTGTTGTGGTATACTCCCTACTTTGGAGTATGACCTTTTATTTTAAATGTCGAGTAAACATCTACTTGTGCATTTAGTTAAGTCCATGGCATTTGTGTTGGCGGTGTATTGATGCTCGATTATTGCGGGAGCTGGGGCTACATAATAGTCCAAGGCCAATACATCGGGCCTCGCCCTACCGTTGGCCACGGTAGGGGTATAGTGCCATTTGTTGTACGGAATAAACGCAACCATGGTAAGCTATATCTGTGGTTGATTCTTGGGTTGTAGGGACCGAGATCACCCGTCGACGTGAATACAGAAGATGGTTCACACTGTGTTATGTTATTGGTTTTCTTGATCAAGCACGTCAACAACGGCTCTATATTTGGTATTATATTGGTTGGTTGGTTAGAAGTATTGGTTTGGTCGCAGGTGTACCTCGATGCCGTATCCTTTGTATCTTGTTTACTTCTAGCTCTTATGTGCTTCCTGTATAAGCGAATGTTGGTCATGGTTTCCAACCGGTATGGGACGGTTGGCGATCGTTGAGCCTCTCGCATAGTACGAGGTTGTTTGGTTATATGCAATACATGTTGCTTTCGTTTTGTATTGAGATTGTTTCATGATGGCATGAATACTTGTTATATTTACTGTCTTGCATCTAGCATGACATATTGTTGCATTAGTAGCTTATTGAGTTTCGACTCACCCCGTTTCTTGTTTATTTGTTTTCCTTAGATCAAGGGCCGGCAAGGAATCCCTAGTTGCTTGAGTTCTGTTCCAGTCGATCGTCTTCTTTTGGTAGTGCACCTTGTGCCTAGTATTTTCTTTTGGTGAGGCCGACGGTGTACTTGTTATTTAAACAATGTATTTGTTGGGTAGTAGTCTCGCTTGTTACTCCTTATATTCTTTTGCTATGCCGGCATGGTTGCCGTGTTGATGTATATATTTATTAACTTTCAATTCCGCACACTCTGATATGGTTTATACATGTACCGAGCCTGTTAGCTCGAGTTTGTTGTTGCTAGCTAACGTGTTGTTTCTCCGGCTTGTTTCGCCGTTGAGGATTAGTATTATTTTAAAGATCTTGTTGTTTTAAAGAAAACTTGCACTTGCATTACAGGGTTTTCTCATGACTTTGCATTCTTTTTAAAAGGAATTTTGAGATGCTACTTTTGTGTTTCCCCGTTTACTCGCGGACCGAACGAGATTCACATAGGATCTCGGGTCGGGTCGCGACAGTTGGTATCAGAGCATAAGTTAGCTAGCCGCAGGAGAATCTTTGGCTTAGGAGGGTTGGTTGTGTGTTTAAGTCGTTAACGTCGAGTGTTTATTGCAGGTGTTTAATCATGGTTGAGACTAGACATGGTGCTAATGCTTAGGAAGGTGGCTCGAGTGGGGCCGGGATTATTTCAACTGAACAAGAAAATACTCCACCACCTACACAGCCTAGAGTTCAACCTACGGGACAGCCGGAAGTTCAGCCTGAGATACCGGTAAATCCGAATGAGGGAATTGTGAATATGATGCAAGGGTTTATGCAATCGATGATGGAGATGAATAGGTAAAACATAGAGTTGCAAAGACAGGCCATGGCAGGTTTGGGACAAGCAGGAGGTCACAGGATAGCCCAACCAGCTGGGGGCAATGGGGACTATGATCGGAGGTTAGGGAGATTCCTGAAGATGAAGCCACGAAGCTATGACGGCGAGCCTGACCCAATGAAGGCGGAAAGGTGGATAGAATCAATAGAGAAAATATTTGCAGCAATCGATTGTACCGATGGTGATAAGGTCAAGTTTGCAGCCTTTAAGTTAGAGGACGCAGCTGAACATTGGTGGCGGGTGCTTGAAGCAAGTTGGGTGCAGGAAGGTGTGGATCGAACTTGGGAACTCTTCTTACGACAGTTCAGAAACCATTTTGTCCCTGATGTGGTACAAGCTAAAAAGGAGGTAGAATTTCTTAGCCTTGAGCAGGGAACGTTATCAGTGGGTCAATATTCAGCTAGGTTCACGACATTGGCGAGGTATTGCTCGCACTTAATTCCAACGGAAGAGAAGAAAGTGTATCGTTTTGTCAAGGGTTTGAGGACGGAGTACCGGAAGCAACTTTTACCGCTTGATCTGCCAAGTTACCAAAGCGCAGTGGATAAAGCTTACAAGATTGAACATGACATCGAGGAGCATCGGAGTAAGCCAAGTAACACAGTGGGAAACCAGCAAGCATCATAACAAAATTGGAAGAGACAGAATGTAGGCGGGTGTTAGGTCCAAGGTTGCTCACTATAGGCTAGAAGGGGGGGTTGAATAGCCTATGTCCAATTTTTGAAATTGATTAAAAAATCTTACTTCACTTAAGTTTAAAAATTTTTGCAGGCGGAAGACTTGTGAAGTATAGGACAAGTTGGGAATGACTAATCTTCACAGGACAAGATCAGCAGTTCTCAACAAAGTGGAAATCTGGAAATTTAAAGCAACACAAGCAAATCACAATCACACAGGTAGACAAAGTATTTAATATGGTTCACACCTATGAATAAGTGCTGCGTCCACAACCAAAGTGGTCAACTTTGGATTTGAAAATCGTGTACTATGTTTTTCCACTAGATATTTTACAAACTAAATCTCTAATGGATTGTGTACAAAAATTTTGTTGACCAAGTGTTTGTGTAGGAGAATTGATATCTATAGGATACAATTCTCGTGAGCTATGAAAAGCTAAGTGTTACAATCAATGAAGAGCTTTAATGGACTAGACGTCTAAGTGTGGAGCTCTTCAAAGAATGAATACAGATAGGACGTTTAAGAATTTAAAGCACTTGAAGAAGATGAAGATTCAGAGTTGAAGTAGTTGAAGAGTTAAAAAGTTGAAGAGTGTTGAATGCAGCAATGAAGTCTCCTTTTATATGCAGGAGGAAGCTTGGAGCCGTTAGAGATCTTCTTGATTTGAATTTAAGAGCAATTAATGCTCTAATCTGGTTGTTGACTCCTGATAGGCTGTCCTGCAACTTGCAGTCTGTCTCCTGACACTTTGCTAAAAATAGGCGGTCTGCGCTTGCAGGAGGAATGTCCTTTTCTAAGTGTATGCCAAGAATTGAAACCTTCATTAAATGAGATTTGCAGGTTAACGTTGCATCGCAATTAATGAAGTCTTCAAATTAGGACATATCTTCGGCAGATCTCTATCGGACGTTCTTGGGTCTTCAACATTGCTGATGAAGCTTGGCTGATGCGAGCTTGTCCGATATACAAAGGAAGACTGCTGATCCAAAATTTGCCTATTGTGCAGAGGACATCCGATGTCCTATAGGCTATTCTTCTTCAAGACATTTACAAAAGCAACCCTAAGCTATTCAAGCTATGCCTAAGTACAAGTTGCCACACTAACAGACACGCAGGCCCATTAGTCACCTTGTCTTAGACTTAGGTTATGGATTCAAGCAAATCTTAACTAAATACAACAATCTCCTCCTATTTGCTTGAGTCCATGACCTTATGAATACAATATCAGCTGACCATGTTCAAGTCTAGTAATAACATGCTTGTAAGATATATACATTAAGTAAGCATGCCCTAGATGAACTTACACAAAGGTCATTGTATTCAAGAAATTACAAAGTGCTTACAAGTAAGAAATTAAGCATAGGACATTTGTAATAAGACTGAATTTAAAGATATGTAAGATAGGCAGAGTAAGCAATATAGGACATGTCTTTAAACCAGTGGTTTAAATTTCATGCATTCACAAAATAAGCAGTTCATAATAAAGCATGAAAGTTTGAAAAGTAGACATTGCTCATTAAACAAGAAGTTTAATTTACAAAGTTTTTAACAAAAAGATTATACAAAGTTTATCGACCGGTTCGAGAGGATGACCTAGATGGAGCATGACCTTTGCCTTTGCCTGAAAAAGATTGCCCATAGCTTCTAGATGTCCATTTGGAGTCAACAGCAGCCTTGAGTCTTGCAATTTCTTCTTTGGCTTCTGCTAACTCCTCCTTAGTATCTGCCAATTCGGAGGAGAGGCGTTTGTTTTTGTGCCTGACAAGTGTATTTTTCTCATGAAAGTCAAGCAGCTGATCATTGTTTATTCTGCTTATCTCCTCCTTCATGGACGCAAGCGAGCGATCAATATGGCCGAGGCGATTTTCAGTAGTTGTGCGCTCCTTGCGATAGAAAGCCAAGTGCTTTGAGGTGAGACTGCGCGTCGCCCGGACTGAGGAGTGAACAGAGCGATTTGCAAGCCGTTGGGATTGGAGTACAAGCTTGTAGCCATTGTCAATCATGTCAATTATCTGCAGCATTCCCTTGGAGAGATTCTCCCATTGCTCCTTGAAAAGGGCAGAGTTGGTTGAGGAAGCTGCCGAGATATCGTTGGTTAAAGCAGATTGGCTGGCAGAGATGGACTTCAGGCAGGCTTCAAAGGCAGCCTTGGCACCCTTGGAAATGTTCATGACCTGGGTCAAGCAGTCAGCCTGGACATTGGTGATGTTGGACTGCTCTGCTGACAGTTTATTGAGTGCCGAGGTCAGGTCCGCCGAAACTCGATCAAAATTCTTTACAAAGTCCTCTACCTCGGAGGCCTGGTAGAAGACTTGAGGGCTGGCTGGAGAAGAGGAGGGGCCAGCTGAGGCGTGAGGAGGGCTAGTGAAGGGTTGAGGATGGCTGGTGGCTTGGTCAGGGAAGGTCTGAGGTTGACTGGTGGAGGACTGGGAGTGACCGGAGGATGTTGGAGAGTGGCTGGAAGAAGATAGGGAAATATGGCTGGTAGAGGGTGGAGGTTGGCTGGTGAGAATTAGGGATTGGCTGGTGGAGGTATGGGGTTGGCTGGGAAAGGTCAGGCGAAGGGAAGGATAGTTGGGGAGGACGAGAGGGACAGGGAACAGCCTTTCTATGTAGATGACATAGGAAAGGTGGGGAATGAAGAAGGGATTGGGGTAGGTAAATATGTGAGGGGGACGGAAGAGAACGTGAATGAGCGGGTTAAAGCCAAGGTAAGTAGTGACTACATCAATGAAGCTGTAGATCACAGGGTGGAAGAGGATGTAGGGATAGCAGATAAGGGTGAAGATAGGTGGTTTAGGCAGAGAGAGGAAAGGGGAGATGTCCGAGTTGGTGGGAAGGGGAAGGCCTAGGTCCTTGTGAATTGCAACCCATTGGTTGAAGATCATAAGATACTGAACCGCTGAGTTATGGGAGAAGAATAGTTGGGACCAGGCTGTAGGAAGGGGTTCGTAGAAGGCACCCCACTTGAAGATGATTTCACCTGCAGACATAGGCTGGCAGGGAATCCTCTTGGGGTAGTCAAGGGTTGAGAGAAAGGGGTCAGAATCGGCAGGGTTGGGTTTAGGTCTGCTGTCTCTGAAGGACAGCAGATCCTAAACCTCAGGGTGTAGGTGGCCGTAGGGGTTGGTTTTCTTGCATTTGGGGGTAGGCAGGTCAGAAGAGGAAGAGAGAGGACGTTTGAGAGAGGTGGTAGAGGTGGTTTCAGGTGTGGCGGAGGGTTCTTGTATGGGAGTTGGTTGGATGGGAGTAGAGTGAGGAGGTGAGGAAGGAGGTGAAGTGGTAGTAGTTGTAGGCGGAGGTGGTGATGACGTAGGAGAGGGTGGAGGAGAAGAGGTTTCATCAGCAGTGCCAGTGAGTTTCACCTTCTTCGCACTCCTCTTAAGGTGTCTGCCTTAAGAGTAGAGGAGGCAGGGGTTGGTGGTTGGGAGTCTGTTGTTGTGGGAACTGCTAATGAGGGATCAGCCGGTGTGGAGGATGTGGTAGAGGGTAGGCCAAATGGTTCATCAGTTGGCTGGAGGGTTTGTTTGGGTTTTGGTTTGGATGTTTGAGAGGTAGGTTTGGAAATGTTGGAGGATGTGGTAGTTGCTTTAGGAGGGAGGGTCTGCTGGTTTGAAGGTTAAAGTGTCCTTCTCAACCTCAGCCTTTGTTCTGGCAGGCCTGCGGGATTGTTTGAGTTTTGGAGTGGGGGTAGGAGAGTGTTTGGGTTTCTTGGAGGGAGCCTCAGCTGGCTCATATGGATCATGATCGAGCCTGCTGAGGTCAAAATTCTCAGGCAGCTCAGCCCCAATAGGTTTGGGCTCCTCCTCAGCGGGTAGCCCAGCTGCAGTGTAGGTGATCTTCCTCTTACCCTTGTTGGCCTAGGTAGAGGGGCCACCAGTAGCAGAAGCAGCAGCAGCAGGAGCAGGAGCAGGAGCAGCAGCAGCAGCAGTAGTAGCAGTAGCAGTAGCAGCTTTAGCCGCGTTGGTTGTCCTTTTGGCCATATCATTCCGATAACGGGTGATGTTGTTGGCCATGAAGACGTAGGTGTTAGACACCTTGATGAGGTCGTCATCGACGACTAGCTCATCAATTTCCTCATAACGCCGGAGGATAACATTAATAACCCTTACGAAGGGCCTCTTCATGGAAGGGTGAGCTTGGACCTCAGCAACACTCTGGGATAACATTGAAAAGATGATCTTGGCCTAGTTGAGTTGCTTGCGGAGGACCACAGCCTTGGTCCACATCAGCTGCTGGGAGGTGAAGATGTCCCTCGAGCCATTCTTGAATAATATGCTCTTGTCGAGCAAATGGCTGATATGATAGGGGTTCTCTGGGAATAGGTTCCTGGACATCTCAGAAAACCTTTTAGGTTAGGCAGACCCCCTCATCATCTCCCAAGCAGTTGCCGATTCTTCATCGGTCAATTCCAGCTTGCCTTCTGTAGGCAGACCCAGCATATCGCCTATATCCTTATAGGTCAATTTAATATAGTAGCCTCGGATGAAGCCCTTGATGTAGCTCAGATTCACCACATCATTGGCAGAGGCTGGAGGAGGAGGCAGAATCATCCTCGTATAAAATTCCTCAGCAAGGAAGTTGCTGTAGTGAGTGTCGTTGAGCTGGAAAAGAGGAAGAAGCCCACACTCTTCTAAATCCTTTAGTAGGGCAGCACCAGCAGGAGATGCAGAAATAGAGGTCTTGTCTATGGTCATTCCCGGGTGGTAACTTGACCTGGGAAGTATGTGCAGTGGTAGTTCAGCAGCCTTTGTAGCCCTAGTTGGCTTAGCAGAGGCGGAAGAAGAAGTGGTAGCTGCCGCCTTGGAGGATTGAGTTTTTGCCTACACAATCGGCAAATGTGAGAACAACAGATATGGAAATCGGCAGATATGAAAGAATCAACAGATAAACATGCAATCAGCAGATGTTCAAGCAATCAGCAGATATTTATCAAAAACAAGTACTGTTCAGATCAAGACCCAAAACATAAACAATTTAAGACATAAGATAAGAACAGTTCAAGAACTGGGTTTCGCAATAGCTACATATTTTGACATTTTTGAGCCAATAAAACGGTATAAAACGAAAACATAGTATCACAGGAAGCTCAAAAACAAGTTTTACACCAAACAAACAAGATTTAGGCAACAATCGCAAGAACCCGATATTCATCAATGGCGGACAGTTCATACAGCACAAATTAGATCAAGATTAGACCATAAAACTGGATTTAAATGAATCAAAAAGGTGTAGAACTCCTTGCCATTGATGATTTGAAGCTTATAGACTTGAAATTTTGGAGATTAGAGAGGATTTGAGCAGGATTACAGATTTGAAGCTTGAAAGGTTTTGAAAGTTTAAAAATGGCGGTTATGGAGAAGTGAAAGGTCACTGTACGATTTCGCCCTTTTATACCTCTGTCAGGTCAATAAATGGTATTTGATAAAATTTGAAGTCCGCATTTATGACTTGCAAAGTGACTGTTCACTTTACGTACTGCGCACTAAGTCTGCCTATTTTATAGAAGACTGCCGATATGAAAGTAGAGGAACTTACCCAAGGTTGTCTATATACTTGGCAGATTTGCAAATAGCTGATAACATAGGCAATTCTATAAAGGTAGTTTATGAAATAACTTAAAAGAATTTGCAAGACAGGCTAAGGATTGAGGTCAAGCATACCAAGCTCTCCTCTTAGATAAGCAAACCTGGTTGAATCAAGTGGTTTTGTGAAGATGTCTGCTACCTGATGATCTGTAGGCACATACTGCATGCTGATATTACCTTTTTCAACATGGTCTTTCAAGAAGTGATATCTCACATCAATGTGCTTTGTCTTGGAGTGCATGACATGATTTTGAGAAACAGAGATGGCTGATGTGTTGTCACACATTATAGGACAATCAGCAGTCTTGATCTCATAATCAACAAGTTGCTGTTTGATCCACAGCAATTGTGAGCAGCAGCTACTAGCAGTTATGTATTCAACTTCAGTTGTTGAAGTTGAAACAGAGGTTTGCTTCTTACTGGCCCATGAGACAAGTCTATTTCCTAAGAATTGACATGTCCCACTTGTGCTTTTCCTGTCAACCTTACATGCAGCAAAGTCAGCATCAGAATAACCTATAAGATTAAAAGATGAATCTTTAGGATATCAGATTCCCAAATTGGGAGTATCTATCAAATATCTGATGATTCTCTTGACTGCTTGTAAGTGAGACTCCTTTGGATCAGCTTGAAATCTAGCACAAACACAAACAGCAAACATAATATCAGGCCTACTAGCAGTTAAGTATAAAAGTGAGCCAATCATGCCTCTATAAAGAGTCATGTCCACTTTCTTGCCCTTTTCATCTTTGTCAAGATGGCAGTTTGTGGCCATAGGAGTGCTGAAGCTGTTTGCATTCTCAAGACCAAATTTTTTATAACATCCTTTGCATATTTGGCTTGATTGATGAAGATACCATTAGAAATTTGTTGAATTTGAAGACCAAGGAAAAAGTTGAGCTCTCCCATCATGCTCATCTCAAATTTACTCTGCATAAGCTTTTCAAACCTTTTGCAAAGATTTTCATTAGTAGAACCAAAGATAATATCATCAACATAAATTTGAACAAGTAAGGAATGACCTTTATGTTTCATAATGAAAAGAGTAGTGTCAATTTGACCTCTAACAAAGCCTTGAGATGTCAAGAACTTTGAAAGGGTCTCATACCAGGCTCTTGGAGCTTGTTTGAGTCCATAAAGGGCTTTCCTCAGCTTGTAGACATCTTCTCTTCTTGAACAGTCTATGAATTCAGGTGGTTGCTCTACATAGACCTCTTCTTGTAGTTCACCATTCAGAAATTCACTCTTGACATCCATTTGGTATACTTTGAAGTCCTTGTAAGATGCATAGGCCAAGAATAGTCTGATAGCTTCTAATCTTGCAACAGGAGCAAATGTCTCATCATAATCAATACCCTCCTCCTGTCTATATCCTTGGGCTACCAGTCTTGCCTTGTTTCTGGTGATGTTGCCATTTTCATCCATTTTGTTTCTGAAAACCCACTTTGTACCAATAACAGCTTGTCCTTTTGGTCTAGGGACAAGTGCCCAGACTTGGCATCTGTCAAATTGGATCAGTTTTTCTTGCATAGCTTCCACCCAGCTTGGATCTTCCAATGCTTCATCAATCTTCTTGGGTTCAATATTAGATACAAATGCAGTAGAATACATGCATTCATTCCTTGAAGCTTGTCTTGTTTGAACACCAGCATTAAGATCTCCAATAATTTGAGTGATAGGATGGTCTTTAACTTCTCTAACTTCTGTAGGTTGAACTTGTCCTATTGCATCGGCAGAGTTGGGTTCTTGAGAAGTAGAAGTTTCTGAAGCTTGGTTTTCTATGGGATAGGTTAATTCCAAGGAAGGTTGTAGAACTTCTGGTGTGGAAGGCAAAGTGGATTCTGGGTTTTCAGAGTTTTCATTTGAGGGCTCATTTGAGGACTCTATCAAGTTGATTCTAGGATGAACTTGTGAAGAAGGAGGATCAGCAGATCTGGGACTTGGCTGTTCTGTACCTGTCTCATACTCATCAGAATCATTAGTAACCTTAGGAGCCAAATGTGGCCCAATAAAATCAAATTCATCAAAAGAAACATGTACAGATTCAACAACCCTGAAGTTTTGTTATAAACTCTGTATGCTTTTAAAAACTTGGCATATCCCAGAAAAATTCCTTCATCACTTTTGGATTCAAATTTACCTCTATGTTCTTTACCATTGTAGAGAACATAGCATTTACAACCAAATATTTTGAAGAATCCAATGTTGGGAGCTCTGCCTCTCCATATTTCATATGGAGTTTTGTTATGAAATTTGTTTATGATGGACCTGTTTTGTGTGAAGCAGCAAGTGTTCACGCCTTCGCCCGTAATACATAGGCGCTTGGCTTCAACAATCATAGTCTTTCCGCTTCAATGAGAGTTCGTTTTTCCTTTCAAAGAACTCCATTTTGTTGAGGTGTGCGAACCGCCGAGAAATTGTGTCCAATTCCATGATCATCACAATACTTGGCTACACCATTGTTCTTGAACTCTGTTCCATTGTCTGATCTGATATCAGCAATGTCATCCAGCTTTGAGTCGTAGTCTTCAAGAGTTCTGATGATGTCATATGCTTCATCTTTGGAGGACATCATCTCCACCCAAGTAAATCTTGAGTAATCATCAACTACCACAAGTGTGTACTTGCTGCCACCAAGGCTTGTAGTAGTGACAGGTCCAAACAAATCCATATGTAGAAGTTGCAGAGGTCTTGTTGTTGATAGGCAAGGCTTGCTTTTGAATGAAGACTTGTGCAGTTTGCCTAGTTGACATGCTTTGCAGAGACTGTGTGGTTCAGTCGATATTTTAGGCAAACCAACAACTAGATTGTCTTTTGACAGCTTCTCCAAGTATTTGAAATTGAGATGGCTAAGCCTTTTGTGCCATAACCAGCTGTTGTCACTTGATGATCTTGCAACTAAGTAGAGACTTGACTTTCTTCCAACAAAGATTAAGATCAACAAAGATAGACATTCCCTTTTCGAATCCTGTCAGATAGTTGAACATGTCTCATTGTCCTTTATGAGACAAGACTTGAGGAGAACCGACAGATTAGTCCTTTATCACAAAATTGTGATATGCTCAGCAGATTGTGCTTTAAACCTTCAACCAGGGAGACTTTGCTGATGGAGAGGTTTCCTCTCACTATGCTTCCATAGCCTATTGTCTTTCCCTTTGAGTTGTCTCCAAAAATGACTGAGGGACCTTTTGCTTCCACAATGTTTGAGAGAAGATTTGAATCACCAGTCATGTGCTTGGAGCACCCACTGTCTAGATACCATAGATCTTTCTCTTCTTCATTGACAGCCATGAAGCATTCCTGAAATATAGACATTTAAGAATATGGTCCCCTTTTATTTTTGGGTCCTCAAGGTTAGCAACCTTTGGGATCCACACTGTTTAACCTTTGGAGGAGTGAATCCTCTAGATTTAGGTGTGAATCTCAGAAGGCATTCATGAATCTCATGACCATGGCCTTTGCAGAAAGAGCATTTGTGAAATCCTGAAACATGAGTAGTGATTTCTTTTGCAGGCTTTTTATTATCAGCAGTCTTTGGAATGACCTTTGTGCTGATAACTGGCTTATAAGACTTAGGCTGATAATGCCTTTTCTTAGTGACAGTAGGTTTACCATAGGTAGACTTTTTATCAAAAGATTTTGCATTTACAGGCAAATGTCCTTTAAGCCTTTTATCGGCAGAGTTCACTCCTTTTCCCTTTTTATCGGCAGTGTTAGGCTCAGCAGTCTTGCCTTTGAAAAATTTAATAGGTTTGAGCTGAGAATTCCTAGACTTGCTATTAGTCATCCCTGTTTTCTTAGGGTGACTAATGACAGGTTTAGGTTGCTCAGACTCCCTATTAGCAGAGTCAGTGTTGGCAGATTGCTTGCCCTTGGACTTGTCTTTTGTGTTCTTGGGATAAACAAAAGGAACTTTGTTGAATCCAAGTCCTTGCCTTTTTGGGGGCTGCTGATCATAAAAAGCTTCTTCAGCCAATTCTTCAGCAGTCACTTCAGATGTCTCATTATCTTAAGAACTAGAAAAACTACCTACATTGAACTTTGGAAACCAATACCAGTTTTGTCATCTAAAGTTTTCTGGTTTGAGAGAATGGTATCAAAGTTTCCTTTAGAGTTATTCCAAGTGTTGACAACCTTTTGAAGGTCATCTTTCTCAGAATTTATCTTCTTGATGTGTTCAAGTAGGAAGTCCACTTTTTCAGCCAAAGCTTTGTTCTCTTTTTGGATTTTGATACTTTCAGCTTGTTGTCTATCAAGATCTTTGATCTTAGACATCAAGGTTGATTTCTCAGAGACAGCCAGTTCATGCTTCTTGGCTAATTTCACATAGGCAGCTTTGAATTTGGAAAACTCTTCCAGCATGTCTTTGTTTGCTTTGATGAGCTCTCCCTTTGAAGGTTCATTGAGCTCATCATCATCATCACTGTCATCTTGTTGAAATGGTAGTGATCTCACTGAATCATGTGGTGACTCCCTGGCCATAAGGCATATGTTTGCTTCTTCAGCAAAGTCACAGGAGTCATCCTCATCAGTG
This sequence comes from Platycodon grandiflorus, assembly GCA_016624345.1. Lineage (NCBI taxonomy): Eukaryota > Viridiplantae > Streptophyta > Magnoliopsida > Asterales > Campanulaceae > Platycodon > Platycodon grandiflorus. The sequence continues at coordinate 7,280,596 of CM028367.1, forward strand.
TCAGTGTCACACCATGTAGGCAGATTGCTTTCATCTATATCCTCAGCCACCATCCCTTTTTGTTTTTAAAATTTTGACTCGGGACGTTTCTTGTAAAATTCATATTTTGGCTTAGGACATTGTGAAGCAAAATGGCCTGGCTTCCTACAGTTAAAACAGACAAGCTCATTATCCTTTCTATAGTCTGCAGATTTATAAGGAGCAGAACTTTTTGGTTGAGCAGCTGTTCTTTGAGGAACGGCCGTTTTGTGAGAAGACTACCTATGTGATGATTTGTTGAACCTTTTGAAACGTTGATACTTCTTAACAAACATAGCAAATGCCTCGTCTGAAAGAAGATCATCATCTTCACTGGATGTAGAAGGTGTTTCATCAGGTGTTGAACAGGAAGGTTCAGTAGACATGGCTGGTAATGATAAGTTTTTAAAATTCTTTTCCATCTCTTGAGCTTGTTGGATTTCAAGCTCATAGACTGATAAACTAGCATATAGGTTTCTAAGAGTCAATTTGTTTAAATCTTTTGACTCTTTCATGGCAGTAATCTTTACATGCCATAAACTGCCTAGTGCATTTAGAAATCTCATGTTTATTTCCTTCTTTTCATACTTCTTTCCTAAGGAGTAGCAAGAGTTGACTACCTCATAGAATCTGTCATAGGCGCTTCGTAGAGACTCTTTGGGATCTTTCTTGAAGGAGTCAAACTTCTGGATGCAGGTGTATAATTTGTTGTTCTTTGTCTCACCATCACCTTCAAGATATTCCAGAATTGCTTTCCACATCTCCTTTGCTGTGTCCAGGTTGATAATCTGCTGGTAAGTGCTGATATCAACACAGCTGGTAATGATATTGATGGCTCTTCCATCCAGTGCATCATTCTTTCTGTCTTCATCATCCCACTCTTCTTCTGGCTTTGGGATTTCTGGTTCAGCTGTTGGATCTACTGCGGCCAGAGTATTAGGCTTCATTGGAATTCTGGGTCCATCTGTGACACATTTCCACAAACGTTTATCAATTGAGTTCACATGTCTTTTGACCTTATCTTTCCAGATGTCAAAGTGAACTTCATCCAATACAGGACAATGGTTCACGTTTGAAGTTTCCAACATTTGGTGAGCAGCCATGATCTTTAATCTCTCAAGAGGTTAATCTCAGAAAAACTAGTTTTCAAAGAGTGAATCTCTGATACCAATTGTTAGGTCCAAGGTTGCTCACTATAGGCTAGAAGGGGGGGTTGAATAGCCTATGTCCAATTTTTGAAATTGATTAAAAAATCTTACTTCACTTAAGTTTGAAAAATTTTGCAGGCGGAAGACTTGTGAAGTATAGGACAAGTTGGGAATGACTGATCTTCATAGGACAAGATCAGCAGTTCTCAACAAAGTGGAAATCTGGAAATTTAAAGCAACACAAGCAAATCACAATCACACAGGTAGACAGAGTATTTAATAGGGTTCACACTTATGAATAAGTGCTACGTCCACAACCAAAGTGGTCAACTTTGGATTTGAAAATTGTGTACTATGTTTTTCCACTAGATATTTTACAAACTAAATCTCTAATGGATTGTGTACAAAAATTTTGTTGACCAAGTGTTTGTGTGGGAGAATTGATATCTATAGGATACAATTCTCGTGAGCTATGAAAAGCTAAGTGTTGCAATCAATGAAGAGCTTTAATGGACTAGACGTCTAAGTGTGGAGCTCTTCAAAGAATGAATACAGATAAGACGTTTAAGAATTTAAAGCACTTGAAGAAGATGAAGATTCAGAGTTGAAGTAGTTGAAGAGTTAAAAAGTTGAAGAGTGTTGAATGCAGCAATGAAGTCTCCTTTTATATGCAGGAGGAAGCTTGGAGCCGTTGGAGATCTTCTTGATTTGAATTTAAGAGCAATTAATGCTCTAATCTAGTTGTTGACTCCTGATAGGCTGTCCTGCAACTTGCAGTCTGTCTCCTGACACTTTGCTAAAAATAGGCGGTCTGCGCTTGCAGGAGGAATGTCCTTTTCTAAGTGTATGCCAAGAATGGAAACCTTCATTAAATGAGATTTGTAGGTTAACGTTGCATCGCAATTAATGAAGTCTTCAAATTAGGACATATCTTCGGCAGATCTCTATCGGACGTTCTTGGGTCTTCAACATTGCTGATGAAGCTTGGCTGATGCGAGCTTGTCCGATATCCAAAGAAAGACTGCTGATCCAAAATTTGCCTATTGTGTAGAGGACGTCCGATGTCCTATAGGCTATTCTTCTTCAAGACATTTACAAAAGCAACCCCTTATTCAAGCTATGCCTAAGTACAAGTTGCCACACTAACAGACACGCAGGCCCATTAGTCACCTTGTCTTAGACTTAGGTTATGGATTCAAGCAAATCTTAACTAAATACAACAGCGGGACTTCGAGCAAAGGAAAGAATGTGAATCGTCAGACAGACCAAACGTGGCAGCAACCGGGAGGCCAAGGACAACGAGAATCGAGATTTGTTTATAACTTTTGTAAGAATTCGGGGCACACTGAAGAGAGGTGTTGGATGAAACAGGGTAGGTGCTTGTTATGTGGTGACGACAAACATTATCAAAAAGACTGTCCGAGAAACAAAGGGTTACCTCAAGGTGGTGTACAACAAAATGCGGGGGTGAAAAGGAATAACAACGGTCGACCAAGGGTCCAGGGTCGAGTGTTCGCTTTACATCAGAGGGGTGTTCTTGATGCTCCCAACGTTATAGGAGGTACTTTGTTTGTCTCGAGAGAGCGAGCCCGAGTACTTATAGATCCAGGGTCATCGCATTCTTATATTGCATCTCACTTTGCATGCCATTTGCATTCCATGCCTGAATTACTGTCTTATGTGTTAGAGGTGTCTACTCCGATGGGAGAGTGCCTAGTTGCTTCTGATGTTCAACGTTCATGTGAAGTTGTTATTGATGGCCATGTTTTGCTTGCGGATTTAGTAGTCTTGCCTATTCGTGATTTTGATGTCATTTTGGATATGGATTAGTTGCACACTCATCATGCAATGGTTGATTGTCGTAAGAAAGTTGTCACTTTTGAATTGCCTGATATGCCTTCGTTTATGTTTGAGGGTGATAAATGCATGAGTGGTATTCGTATGATATTGACTTTGAAGGCTCGAAAATTATTATCACATGGGTGTACGGGGTATTTGGCTTGTGTAGTTGATAAATCAAAGAAAGTTGTTGTGTTGGAGGATGTCCCAATTGTGCGTGAATTTTCGGATGTATTTTCATCTAAATATGATTTGCCTCCGGATAGGGAGTTGGAGTTTTGTGTTGAATTATTGCCAGGTACTGCTCCACTGTCGAAGGCACCGTATCACATGGCACCGGCAGAATTGAAAGAATTAAAGGTATAGTTGGAAGAATTGCTGAATCGGGGTTTTATTAGGCCGAGTGTATCGCCGTGGGGTGCACCGGTATTGTTTGTAAGGAAGAAAGATGGTTCCTTGAGATTGTGCATTGATTACAGGGAGTTAAATCAGGTGACCATTAAAAACAAGTATCCTCTTCCACACATTGATGATCTATTTGACCAACTTCAAGGCTCCGTCGTGTACTCCAAATTTGATCTTAGAAGTGGTTACCATCAACTGAAGGTTAGGGCGGAAGATATACCGAAGACGGCATTCCGGACTCGATACAGGCACTTCGAGTTTGTGGTAATGCCATTTGGGTTGACGAATGCACCAGCTGTGTTTATGGATCTAATGAATAAAATATTCTTGCCTTATCTGGATTGTTTTGTGGTAGTATTCATCGACGATATCCTTGTGTACTCGAAGTCCCGGGAGAAACACGAGAAACATTTGAGGTTGGTATTGTCGGTATTGAGGGAAAAGAAGTTATATGCGAAGTTTAGTAAGTGTGCATTTTGGCTCGAGGAGATCTCTTTTCTAGGCCATGTTGTTTTGGGTAATGGTATTTCGGTGGATCCAATTAAGATTGAGGCAGTGGTGAATTGGAAAAGACCCGAGTCGGTAACGGAGATTCGAAGCTTCTTGGGTTTGGCGGGATATTATCGGAGGTTCATTGAAGGGTTTTCTAAAATTGCAACTCCGATGACGAACTTAACACAAAAGAATAAACCCTTTGTATGGGATGATAAATGCGAAGTGAGTTTCCAAGAGCTGAAAAAGAGGTTGACCACGGCTCCGATCTTGGCACTACCGAACGGACAGGATGGATTAGTTATATACAGTGATGCTTCGAAAGAAGGTTTGGGTTGTGTTTTGATACAGAATGGGAGAGTGATAGCGTATGCTTCACGAAAGTTGACTCCATTTGAACAGAATTATCCAACCCTCGACCTTGAGTTAGCTGCGATCATCTTTGCCTTACACAAGTGGAAACATTAACTTTATGGAGCTAAGTTCGAAGTGTTCACCGATCACAAGAGTCTTAAGTATATATTTTCTCAAAAGGAGTTGAACAATAGACAACGGAGATGGATGGAACGGCTTAAGGATCACGATTGTACTATCTGGTATCATCCAGGGAAAGCTAACGTAGTAGCGGATGCACTTAGTCGAAAAGCGTACATGTCTTGCTTGATGACTCGTGAATGGAAAATGCTTGAGGATGTTCGAGATTGGGGTCCGTGTAGATCGAGACAGGGAGTAATTTTTGCTAACCTTCGGGCTACGCCAATATTGCTCCAAAGGATTAAAGAAACACAAGAGGACGACCCGGAATTGAAGACATTGATTGATGGGCTGAATGAAGGAAAGACAATAGATTTCGCGAAGAACAGTGAAGGTGTCCTTATGTTTCGAAATAGAGTTTGTGTACCGGCAATTGACGAAGTTAAAAGGCAAGTATTAGAGGAGGCTCACAAGTCTAGATACACGATTCATCCGGGGAATAATAAGATGTATCAAGACTTGAAGAAGAACTTTTGGTGGAGTGGTATGAAGAGAGAAGTAGCCGAGTTTGTATCAAGGTGCTTGACTTGTCAAAGAATTAAAGCGGAACATCAACGACCGGTAGGATTGTTACAACCATTGGAGATTCCAGAATGGAAATGGGAGAATATAGCGATGGATTTTGTGACAGGGTTGCCACGGACTCGTAGAGATCATGATGCGGTTTGGGTTATTATTGACAGGTTGACCAAGTCGACACATTTCCTTCCTATTGCGATGACATACCCAATGGATAAACTTGCTACCTTGTATATACAGGAGATTGTTAGGTTACATGGGGTGCCAGTTAGCATAGTATTGGATCAAGATCCACGGTTCACTTCACGATTTTGGCAATCACTTCAGAATGCTTTGGGTACGAAGTTAACTCTTAGCACAGCATTTCATCCTCAGACAGATGGACAATCCGAGAGGACCATACAAATACTTGAGGACATGTTACGATCTTATTCGATGGATTTCAAAGGGATTTGGGATTCACACATACCATTGATAGAGTTTGCGTACAACAACAGCTATCAATCAACTATTGAGATGGCTCCTTATGAAGCTCTATATGGAAGAAAGTGTCGTTCTCCAATTTATTGGGTTGAAGTCGACGAAGCAAAGTTACGGGGTCCTGACATGGTTCATGAATCAGTTGAGAGTGTAAAGCTTATTCGGGAAAGGTTGAAGACGGCTCAAAGTCGACAAAAGAGTTATGCGAATCATCGGCGAAGGGATCTTGAATTCAAGGTAGGTGATCATGTATTTTTAAAGGTTTCGCCACGAATTGGGGTCAAAAGGTTTTGTAAGAAAGGGAAATTGACTCCAAGGTTCATTGGTCTGTTTGAGATTTTGGAAAAGATTGGGAAGTTGGCCTATAGACTTGCCCTACCAGCGTCAATGTTGGGTGTTTATGCGGTGTTTCATGTGTCTATGTTGAGGAAGTACTTGTCGGATGCATCGCACATATTGGAGTATGAACTGGTAGACTTGACACCCGATCTTTCATATGTTGAGCAACCCGTGAGAATACTCGATACAAAGGAACAAGTGTTGAGGTCGAAAACTATTCCCCTTGTGAAGGTATTATGAAGGAGTCATAACATCAAGGAGGCTACTTGGGAATTGGAACAAGAGATGCGTGATAAGTACCCTTCATTATTCGTTGAGTTTGGTAAGTAAATTCGCGGTCGAATTTATTCTAAGGGGGTGAGGATGTAACACCCGCACTATTTGCACCATTCGCATTCATTCTATGTTTATGCCTCTCACATTGACATCGTCATTTTATGTGCATAAATCATTCAAATATGCTTGCATTTGAGTTTTTTGTACACTTTTCAAGTGTATGGATATGTGTTATGAGTGTTGTGTAATCACACCTAGGGTGGCCAAATGATCAAATCGAGGAAATAGAGATAAACAGAAGTGAAACTGGACAGTGATTTTGGCACGGCCGTGCAGCCTTTCTTGGCACGGCCGTGTGGGAGTGACACGGCCGTGCGACTTTGATTGACACGACCGTGCAAGAGTGGCCAGACATTCCAATAATTTTGGCACGGCCGTGTAGCCTTTATTGGCACGGCCGTGCGAAAGTGACACGACCGTGCGCCTTTTCATGACACGGCCGTGCGAAGCATCAGACTCTGTTATTTTTGTTAGACGAAATTTTAAGTTGTTGACCATTTGACTTGATCTCAAAGGCTGAGATCAAGCCACGACCAAGGCATGGAAAGTCAGATTTACTTAGTCACCTTAAGTCCTTTGGAGAGTCAAGACTCTCTCCATAACTCTATCTTCATCCTTGGCAAAGTTGAGAGAGAAAGAAGAAGAGTTTGTGTTAGAAATCCTTGTAGTTTGATCAATTGAAGACCAAATCACAATCCAACACTACCATTGTGAAGCTCTTGGCTAGGAGAAGCCATTCTTAACCTTGCATGTGACTTTTCTTGGGTTAAAACTTTAAGTAGTAAGCTACTATCCCTTGTTCTTCCTCAATTATGAATTGTTATTCATCTTGGACTTGTTATTTGATGAAATATGTTAGAAATTATCAATTTTGAGTATGTTTGACTATGTTGACTTGTTAAATTCGTGGTTGACTTTTTGGGTGTGTTTGGAAACTCATGTTTACATGTTAGAAATGTGAAATATGACTAGTAATTGTTAAGTTTACGGTATGATTAATTCGCGTAAACTCGAACTCATTAGAAACAAAAAATGACTCTAACGGAGTTCGTTAGGATTTCATAATTTATGAGACCTCGTGTGTGATTTGGAAATTCTTGGATGATTCGAGTGATTCGCTTGGAAAGTTGGTTACACCGGTTGTGTGTATTGATGTTACGTAAATTGTCGTAATGTTTATAAGTTGATTATTTGTGGTGTGGGATTATTATAACTCACTTGTGACATTCGTATCATTGTTGAACGTTATTGTTGTGGTATACTCCCTACTTTGGAGTATGACCTTTTATTTTAAATGTCGAGTAAATATCTACTTGAGCATTTAGTTAAGTCTATGGCATTTGTGTTGGCGGTGTATTGACGCTCGATTATTGCGAGAGCTGGGGCTACGTAATAGTCGAAGGCCAATACATCGGGCCTCGCCCTACCATTGGCCACGGTAGGGGTATAGCGCCATTTGTTGTACGGAATAAATGCAACCATGGTAAGCTATATCCGTGGTTGATTCTTGGGTTGTAGGGACCGAGATCACCCGTCGACGTGAATACAGAAGATGGTTCACACTGTGTTATGTTATTGGTTTTCTTGATCGGGCACGTCAACAACGGCTCTACATTTGGTATTATATTGGTTGGTTGGTTGGAAGTATTAGTTTGGTCGGAGGTGTACCTCGATGCCGTATCCTTTGTAACTTGTTTACTTCTAGCTCTTATGTGCTTCCTGTATAAGCGAATGTTGGTCATGGTTTCCAACCGGTATGGGACGGTTAGCGATCGTTGAGCCTCTCGCATAGTACGGGGTTGTTTGGTTATGTGCAATACATGTTGCTTTCGTTTTGTATTGAGATTGTTTCGTGATGGCATGAATACTTGTTATATTTACTGTCTTGCATCTCTTTTTTTTTTTTTTTTTTTTTTTTTTTTTTAGGGAAACAGGGGCGGAACCTTGCTAAAATTTATTGATAGAAAAAATAAATACAAACTTGAGGGGGACAACCAGCCTTGCCCTTATAAGAGGGAGGACGAAGGAGCCTTACCTCGAAAAGGAAATACAGAGAGAAAAACTCAAAGCAACTAAGCAAGAAAGAAAAAAACCTTACATCGAAAAGGAAATACAGAGAGAAAACCCTAAGCAACTAAGCAAAAAAGAAAAAACCACACTAGTTAGGAACTACGAATTCTCGCTACTGACTGAGAGTCCAACATGATCTCATCTTTAATGGAACGAGGAAGGTCAGCAAGGGTATTGAAATCTTTATCCGAACAAGTGTCAATCACTAAATTTGGCAAGTCCGTCAGCTACGAAATTAGCTTCCCTAAAGCAATGGCGAAAAGAAAAATTTAACTCGGACTTCATGCGCAAAATAACACGAACATAGTATGCCAATTTCCACGGAGGAGCATGACGATTATTGATCCAATGACAGATTGATTTAGAATCCAGTTCAATAATAGCGTCTCGGAGGCCTTTCTCATACATCTAACAAGTGCCTTGGAAAAGAGCTTTCATCTCGGCTTCAAAATTAGAAGCATTACCATAGAAAGAAAAGAAAGCATAAATGATCTTCCCAGATGAGTCCCAGATAATACCCCCACCACCACTAGGACCTGGGTTTCCTCGACTAGCTCCATCCGTGTTGAGCTTATAGGTGCCTGCAATCGGTTTCTCCCATCTTACAGCTCGAATAGAAACAGTTTTCTTCAAGGCAAAAGAATAGGAAATACCATTATAAGTGCGCACCCCAACATAGTTGCCTGCTCTTAAAGAATAAGTTAAATCTCGATCGATAGCAAGGATAAGAGAGTGAGGAGATTGAGCTAAGCCATCATACAGTTTAGAGTTGCAAAATTTCCATATGTTCCAAAGAATAATAGGAGGGAGAATAGCGTGAGCAATGGACTTAGAGGAATACCAATCGGACATACATCTTTGACGAATAGAGTTGTCAGCCACAGGAAGATCTTGAGAGATATGGAAGTAATCCCAAGCAAATCTAGCTAGATCACTAGCGATAAAGAGATGATGAGAAGATTCATATTCTGGTTGAGAGCAGCAGCAGCATTTTGAGGCCAACTGGATACCTTTCTTGCCTAGAGCTTCATCAGTAGGCAAACCATTTCGAAATAATCTCCATAAGAAGATTCCTATGTGATTTGGGAGAAGCTTGTGCCACATGAAATTGGAGGACAGAGAAGACGCAGCTCCAGCACAGATATGAGAAATGGCAGCAGCTATAGAGAATTTTCCTGAAGTTGTGATGGTCCAGATGGGAGTGTCCTACTCTTCGAAAGGATGAATGCACTGAGACTGAATCATGGAGACCGCAGCCGGAGGAAGGATAGACATGGCTGTGGGGAGTAAGTTTCCCAAGGGATCGAAAAGATCTTTCACCTGCTGGAGATGACAATCAGGGGGTCTAGCAAGAAGCTGGCCGGGAACCCAAGAATCAAACCAGATTGAGCAATTCCCTCTACCAATAATCCAGGAAATATTAGGCTCTGCGATGGACTGAATCTTCTTTAAACGATGCCAAATATGGGAGCCTCTCACTGGCGCTTGCGTTTCATGGGAAAGGTTGCAATAGCGAGCGCGCAGAAAGTTGGTCCAAAGATTGGGTTGAGTACCGAAGCACCACCATAATTTAAATGAATAAGCTTGGATAAGGTTGTAGACAGAGCAAATACCTAGACCACCTTGAGATTTAGGCTTGCAACAAGTACGCCAAGAAACCCAATGAGACTTGATTCTGCCTTCAAAAGATCCCCAAAAGAAATTTGCAAAGGTCCGTTCCAACAGATTAATAATTGACACAGGAGGTTCAAACGATGCCAAGAGATAAGCAGTCATGGAATGAAGAACATGATTAATCAATGTAACTTTACCCGCTAAATTAAGAAATGAACCCATCCAAGAAGCCACCTTAGATTGTAGTTTGAGGACCAGGGAGTCAAATATAGATTTCTGTTTACGGCCAAAGTAAATTGGACACCAGAGAGTCAAATATAGATTTCTTGCATCTAGCATGCCATATTGTTGCATTAATAGCTTATTGAGTTTTGACTCACCCCGTTTCGTGTTTATTTGTTTTCCTTAGATCAAGGGCCGGCGAGGAATCCCTAGTTGCTCGAGTTCTGTTACAATCGATCGTCTTCTTTTGGTAGTGCACCTTGTGCCTAGTATTTTCTTTTGGTGAGGCCGAGGGTGTACTTGTTATTTAAACAATGTATTTGTTGGGTAGTAGTCTCGCTTGTTACTCCTTATATTCTTTTGCTATGCCGGCATGGTTGCCGTGTTGATGTATATATTTATTAACTTTCAATTCTGCACACTCTGATATGGTTTATACATGCACCGAGCCTGTTAGCTCGAGTTTGTTGTTGCTAGCTAACGTGTTATTTCTCCGGCTTGTTTCGCCGTTGAGGTTTAGTATTGTTTTAAAGATCTTGTTGTTTTAAAGAAAACTTGCACGTGCATTACAGGGTTTTCTCATGACTTTGCATTCTTTTTAAAAGGAATTTTGAGATGCTACTTTTGTGTTTCCCCGTTTACTCGCGGACCGAATGAGATTCACATAGGATCTCGGGTCGGGTCGCGATAGGTTTCGCTCGAGAGAGAGGCTCCAATTTGTTCGAGAAAGAGATAGAGAAAGATTGTTCACGAGAGGCTCCTCTCTATTTTTTCTTCTTCATTTTTTTTTTTTTGGCATAGGCTGGCCTTTGAGATTCAGCCTAAGGAGCTCTTTCGATTTTTGTTTTTGAGCGTATGTAAGAGAACAAAGAAAGATGAAAGAAAGTGCTTTCTCTCTTAATGTGTAGAGGGTGAATGATCACTCTTGGTTCATATATGGATAGAGCAGCTCCTGTCTTGGAGGGCAAAAACTCAAGAAGACGACCTCCTGAGCGAGGGAGGGTTGGAAGGGTGTTTTGGTGTTGGCAAGGCCTATGGGCTGTGTATGGGTTTAATATAGGTGTGGCCTTTGAACAAGGCCTGGGACTTGGATGAGGTTTAATGTTTCAGGTTTTGGGTGTGGTGACAACCCAGTGTACCGGTAACAGCTTGATCTCAATGGGTCAAAGACGATCCTTGTAAGAAGACAATCGGTTCGCTCTGTGTATATTTGTGTTTAATTGTTTGCAGGCCCATGACTTCGAAATGATTCATCATTGACTCGTGTAAATTTTATCATGTTTTTGAGGTGAGTCAATTCATCATTTGGGAAGACTCAACACCCAAAAGATATTCGGTGATAAGCTAGACTCAAGGGTCAAGAAATCGCACAAGGATTCGACATGGACTCGATATCCGAGACAAACTTAAAAAGGTCCAATTTTAGAGACTCAATTGACTTGAGAACAAAAGATTATATAAAAGACGTGTGAGCATACTTCACAAGAAATATTGATACTATAGGCAAAAGAGATATGTTCTTGGGGGTCTATCACTCCCAACCATTGTTCACTGATTCCTGGGATCTCAGTCATCACTTTCTGAAGAGGCTTCTTCTACAACTACATCTTCATCGACAATGTGAACGTAGGTCTCGTGATCTGGATCGCTCATATTGAGACCATCAAAGATGCTTGAACGAGCCTGTATGAGGTTAGCTTGGATTTCTTCGTCGATGCGAAACCCAACATCCAAGATGGCAGAGAAGTTGGCATAAGATAGTACCACATTGGTTCATAGAACACAGGATGAAGATTATTCAAAATGATGCGTGATTGCTCAACCGGGTTAGGTCTTTCAAGAGCTTGCGCTACTTTCTTCCTCCATTTTTCAGCGAAGTCGGCAAAAGTTTTATTTTCCTGTTGGGTGTATGACTCAAGGTGTTGCCCATTCTTTCCCCAATTACAGTTCTCTTTGTGCCTCTTTTGAAACTCATCAGCGAGCTTGTTCCAAGTAGCAATTGTGGTGTTATCAACTGACATCAACCACTGTTTCGCAGCTCCAATCAAAGTCAAGTGAAAATTGGAAGTCATTGCCTCAAAGCTTGCACCTTTCTGTTGCATAGCATGAGCATAAGACCTCAAATATTCAATAGGGCACCCTGTCCCATCGAATTCTCGATATTAGCTAGGCATTTTGAATTTTGGTGGCAGGATAGCAGTAGGCTGCAGTGTCATTGCTCTTGCGACAAACTCGCCTTTGTTCAAGACTTTCAAAACCAGATCTTTCAATTCTCTTACCTCTGCTGAACTTGCAGCTCCTGTATCAGTGATATCAATTATTGTTGTGGGAAACTGTCGTACTTGAGGAGTATTGTAAGAAGGGACAATGTTTATCACTCCAGTCTGATGTGCATAAACAGTAAATGGGTAGACAAGGATCCTTCGGATGACTGGTTGGATTCAAGTGTGGACTGCCTTGGATTTGATTTGTCATGTGAAAAGGGAAGGCATTTGGGTTTGGAAAGGGGATGTTGGTATATGGAGATGAGGTGTTGGTGTTTGGATAAGGAGAGGTGTTTGGGTAAGCAGGGTAAGTGTTTGGATATGGGGAATATCTATGTGGGTATGAAGAGTAGGCATGTGGGTAGGCGGAGTAGGTGTTGGATTGGGCAAACTTGCATTCACACTTGACGGTGATGGGTCAACAGGCCCTGTAGAGATAGGTGCAGTCCTATTATCAGCCCCTTGACCTTGGATAAGGGCTAAAAAATTAGCTATCATAGTTTCCATGTTCTGATCCATCCACTGATGCATTGCTGGGTTGGAGTATATCCTAGAGTCCCTGTGTCATGTCCTGCAGAAGTATTCTCTTCCTGATCGGCCATTTGATTCAAACACAAACTTTCTGTACTTGACTCTGAATTCAAACTTGAAACTCTTCTCAACCTCCCAGTGCTAGTCCTCCTCAAATTCAAGGCCTGATTTCTGAAAGGTTGGGGTATTGGGTGAAGGTTAGGTTCTAGAAGTGTTTCTGGGTACAACACAACTTACTTTTTTTTAAGGCACAACTCACCCTAAAATGGTTGGACAAGCAACAACGCTTTGTTTTGAGTTGTGATCCGTTCCTGGAATAGTGGATTCTCTTGCCAAAATATAGGACCTTCGTATTTCACCTGTATTTCGACTTCCCAAGATTGGACAAATCTCAGGCGAAGGGAACTAAATTTGAAAATGTTATTTAGAATTTTATTGTAAGAGGTGGGAAATACTACAGACCAGTTGTGAAATCAAAAATAGATAACGTATTGAAAGAAGTCATCATCAGTGATGAGATATTCATTTTCTCAATAAACACACCTGGGGCAGGCAACGAGCAGAACGGAGATTGCGATCACTGGACTCTTCTCATTTTCTCTGAAAGCGAAATGGCTTGGACCCTCTACAACTCTTACATCCACCGAAACGATAAGAAAGATTGGCATTTGCAAAGGGCAAAAAAACTGGTGAGTAATGTTAGACTGTTTAATCAAAATACAACAAAATATTCACGCATTAACAAATTTTTTTTTTTTGATAATTTCCTTTACAGGTAAAATATGTTGAAGGAAAAATGCGGGAAATCATCAAAGATTTGTCCTTTGTTTTGACTTTCAAACGATTCAAAGAATTAAGCTAGAGAAACTTCACATCTGAAATCAAAACATGTGCAGAATCACCCCAACAAGCTCCAAACACTCAGGACTGCGGTGTCATCGTCTGCATGATAATTGAATGTCTGCTAAAAGGGTGACCAATACCCAAGAAATATAACATTCATCAACGTAACGCATATAGAGGGAGAATGGTGCAGATGATGATGGTAGCAGGGGGTCATGTGAAGAAATAACCTGGCGGACGTCCAATTTTGTAATTTTTGTGATAGGAAATTAGAAGCGATGAAATGAAAACAATTGTTTTGTGAATACGTATGATGAGTACAAGTCTTGTAATTTTTGAAAAATATAGTTGAATGAAATTAATTCTGACATTATTGGAAGGACAAGAAGCCAAATTGTAGTTGGTTATTATGTGTGTAGTGATTCTGTATTGGGATTTCATTTTTGCATCGGATTCAATAATATTATGTGTGTGTAGTGACTAAAAGGCATCGGCATAAAATCAAACTTAATTTTTATGCATTGTGATTAGACATGCCCAAACGGTTCGGAACCGGCGATTCAAACCGGAACCGAACCGCCTAAAAAATCGCACAAACCGGAACCGTGAGGAACCAGAACCGTCCCTGAACCGGAACCGCCGATTACACGGTTCGGTTTCGGTTTCCAATTTCTCAAAACCGTGAACCGCCGGTTTGGAACTGGGAACCGGAACCGCCGGTTCCAAACCGTGAAAAATCGCCAAAATTTAAATTTTTAATTTTAAAATTTCCTTGTTTACTCTATAATTTCAAAAATAAAAAGTTTACAAAGTTTAAAAATTTTAAAAATGCTTTGTACAAAGTTTTAAGATGAAATCTTTTTTTAAAAAAAATTATAAGAAAATATTAAAAAAATAATTAAAAATTACGATTTGGAACCGGAACCGTAACCGTGATTTGTCAGTTCGGTTACGGTTTGTTGTCTGGCGATTTTTGGAACCGGCGGTTCGAACCGTTTGGGCATGTCTAATTGTGATGTCTGATATGTGCATCGAATTGAATAATATTTGCATCTCAATGCCGAAGTAAAAGGCATATCACATGATTCATTTATGCCCATGTAAAAGGCATATCACAGGATTCCAAATTATAACTGGTTATTATGTGTGTCGTGATTCTGCATCAAAATTTCATTTTTGCATCGAATTCAATAATATTATGTGTGTGTAGTGACTAAAAGGCATCGGCATAAAATAAAATCTATTTTTTATACATTGCGGTGCCTGATAAGTGCATCGAATTCAATAATATTTGCATCACTATGCCGAGGTAAAAGGCATATCACAGGAATGACAGTTGTGACTTGCAATAGACCCGATGCACCATTGATAAATTGCGATGCATAAATGACAGTTATGACTAAAAATCTATAAAAAAAAATTTGTAAAATTGTAAAATAGGAAAAAACAATTTCATTAACACTAATAGTTCAATAACATTGAAAAAATAAAAATCAAGGTTGTATTGCCTCTCTGCATGATCTAGAGTTATGGTTACAAAGCTTTTTACATCTGCTACATTTCATTTTCCTTTTGCTTGTTGATTCACCGTTTGATGCAATCCTCTTCTTCTTTGGACGTCTGTCTATCTGTTCGTTATTGGTGGTAAAATGGTCTCGCCTTTGGAAAAATTATTTAGCTTGTACCTCTCCGTAGTTGGAATTGGCATTAAGATTCCCTCGTAACACTTGATGTAATAACTGGTCAGGAAGTAATTATCAACGGTATCATCAATCTTGTTTAAGCATCTCATAATCACAACCGCAGCATGGCAACATGGGAATCCTTTAATCTGCCACTGATAGCACGAACATGTTCGATTCTCCAAATCAATCGTAACGCTTGGATTGGACAGAACATCATATAATACGTTACATACCATGCGGACCTGCCACGTGACCCCAATGGTTACGTACTTGCTTCGCTTTTTATCCATCTTCCAACATAATAATTTGTTCCATTTTCTTTCACTGCTAAGTCTCTCCGTAAACCATTTCATAATTTTTGATCTCATGCAGTCAACCATGTGAGTAATGGGAAGAGCTCGAGCATCTAAAATCCAATTATTGAACGATTCCGCAGCATTTGATGTCAGCTCGACATACCTTTTCTCGCGACAATGTGCAATAGACCACTTATCGTATGGAAGATTGGACAAGAAATCACAAGCAACCTATCCCCTTTTTTTTTTTTTTTTTTAATATTTCAAGTTTCTCATTGAATAGTCTGATGGTCGGGGCATACGCACAATTCTTCAATATTGAACACATCTTGCTGCAAAACACGCTCGAATAACGTTTACCACAAAACATCTTTTTTAAGTTACGATACAGGTGCATCAAGCAGAAGAAATGTTTGAAACTAGCAAAAACATCACCTATGGCTTCCATTAAACTAACGTTTCTATCGGATACAAACAACACATCCCGATCTTCTGTTGCTTCTTTTATTTTTGAAAGAAACCAAGACCAATTTTCCCGATTTTCAACACTTACAACCACAAATGCAAATGAAAAAAATCCCTGCATAGAAACAATATGATCCTAAAATAATGTTCAAACAAAAAAATTGAAGTAGTATATATACATTTTTTGAAGTACCTTGATTTCCATCCTTGGCTGTCATGGACAAAAGCGTGCCCTTAGGTTTGATTCAACGAATGCAAAGCTGCCCGGATTACTCTTATGCAACGCTTTGACGTACCATTGCAGCTTCTAAAAAGAATCATCGTAACCACCAAAAATCTTACTGTGATCCTTTTCAACGCTTCTCCAAGCCTTACTTTAATTTACCTTAATTCCATACTGGGTCCTCATGTGATCAATTACATCGGTCGGGGAATAGCTTGGTTGACTACGAACATTTTCAACGATCAAGTCTGCAATTATACCACAACCTATCCTTTTCGAGTAATTGAATCAAACATGGTGACTTGACATCTGTGTGTAAGGTTGCACTTGTATATGGATGCTAAATTGCCAAGACATGAAACAGATGCCTTGATAAACCAACCGCAATCATCACCGAAATTCTTTCCACATACAACACTAACCTTCTCATTGTTGTTCTTCAAAAAAAACATAATCAAATTTAATCTTAAAGGAATACTTTATCAGTTATCTCCGAAATTCATCCAATCCACCTTTTAAAATTTGCCCAACACTAATAGCAGATGCCCAACAAGCAATTAAAAGATCCTTTTGTGATTGATTAGGACATATGTCATAACATGAAACACTTTCATCATTAGTTTCCAAACTTGCAGAATTGATACTGCTTTGATGCGATGATGATGCCTCCCGACTCAAAGTTAATGCATCACGATTGGAATAATTGGAACTGCTATTATAAACTGATGCATCGCGATAAATTATTCCTGCATCGCCCTTATTAATTTATGCATCGCGATGCACAATTCCTACATAGGGATTATTAATTGCTGCATCGTAATGCCCAATTCGGGCATCGACTGAATCAAAAGGTGGGATAAAGGAAACAGAATCACCAAGTAATTATCCTCTATTCAGTCCGTAGCTTAAAGCATTTTGATTTTTAAAAATATTTACTAATACAATGCTAACTAATAAAATTTTGGCCAACAACACTATGTTTACGCAATCATCATCATTCGATAGAAAAAAATTCACATGAGATCCCAAGGAATATTTCAAAGATAAATTTTGAGCTTCAATATTGAAATACTTACCTGTTATTAATTGAATCACATCAGTTATTCTAAAATTTTCAGAAATTTTATAAACAATCGTACCACTTCTGAATTTTACCATTAACATGATTACATTTTCCATTACAAAGACGAAGTGTCTAAAATAAAGGAGTTACAAGAGATATTTTAGGAAGAAATCATAGGGTTTACAGGATAAAAGATTCACAGGAGAGATTTTAGGAATAAATCAGCTTGTAGGATGCGTTCACGTTGCATAGGGACATTTTAGGAACAATTTTATAAAACTGCCTTTTAGCGGTTAAAAAAAAAAGGGTGGACTAGAGAAAAAAATGCTATGAAAGTGGACCGGCCAGCAATTTCCTGAATATTGATTGGCACGGCCATCCAGGCCCGACCCAAGGGGAGGGCAGCTAGGGCATCCGCCTAGGGTCCAAATTAATAAGAGGGTCAATTATTGTTTTACTGTTGTAGTATTATTATATATTTTAAACCAAAAATAGTAGGGTGAATTACAGGCCGGTCCCTTTTTCAACATTTGTAATCGCTCCAGTCCACTCATCTTAAAATCGAAAAAAGTCATTTTTGGGGCGAAAAGACGATTATGCCATTAATGAAAGAAAAACATGCGCGCATCATGAACCCAAGGCATCGCGTGGGTTAATCATCGCAATGAGGAACCAAGGCATCGCGATGAGCAACAAAGGCATCGCGATGAGCAACAAAGGCATCGCGATGAGTAACCAAGGCATCGCGATGAGTAATCAAGGCATCGCGATGAGTAACAAAGGTATTGAGATGAGTAACCAAGGCATCGCGATGAGCAACAAAGGCATCGCGATGAGTAACTAAGGCATTGCGATGAGCAACCAAGGCATCGCGATGAGCAACCAAGGTACCGTTTGAATTTCAACCGTTGGAGGGGACTTAAAGGTGAATTAAAGGCATTCCCGTTGCGTTGCCAGCATACTGCGATTGGCGAATTAAAGGCATTCCGATGCTCAATTTAAGGTATCCCGATGCCCAGTTTATGGCATCTCGATGCCCCATTTTAAGCATCTCGATGCTCAATTTAATATAATATCAAAATCGATCAAAATATTTATTTTTGGTTGGAGAATTTACATACAAACA
Source organism: Platycodon grandiflorus (assembly GCA_016624345.1). Classification (NCBI taxonomy): domain Eukaryota; kingdom Viridiplantae; phylum Streptophyta; class Magnoliopsida; order Asterales; family Campanulaceae; genus Platycodon; species Platycodon grandiflorus. The sequence goes on from CM028367.1 coordinate 7,299,108, forward strand.
TGGTATTGACTTCCTATAACAGTATGTTATTGATATTATACAAAATTCAAACTCAAATCATTGATTAAAGTCCCAAAATCAGTCCAAGAACATCTTCCTCTGTTTTCGGACAGCACAATGCCAAGCTCGATTTGGATCTCGAAAATAGTATTTTTTTGGTAGAAAAATTGTGCACAAATGTAGTACTATGTTAGGATAACAATATATAATTGATTTTAAACAAATTCGAAGTTTAAAACATAGATTAAAGTGACCAAAAAGCCCAAGAACAAAGAAAACGAGATGAACATAAAAAATTTGAATTTGATCAAATTGTAATCAAATTCGTGTTCTATGCATGAAAATTGATACCCAAACATGAAGGAAGACTATATTAACAACATGAAATCATTTATACATCAATTCGAACCTCAAATCTGAAAAAAAAAAAACGATGTTGTTGAGGGCATTTTAGGAAGAAAATTTTCAAAGTGTCTTTCAGCGGTTAAAAAAAAGGGTGGACTGGAGAGAAAAAAAGTCTCAGAAAGTGGTCCGGCCAGCAATTTTCTGAAAATAGTACTCAAGTTTCTTGAACTGAGGCCCAAATTCAAAGCTTTTGTTGTTATTTTGAATTATGTTTATTCAATTGTTTATTGGACTTTGTTTATTTGTTAAATTTTGTTACATTGTTAATTATTGTTCTTCTTTTTATAATGTTTTTGTGTGTTTAAAAATTGAAGAGACATTGACTTTGTTTATTTGTTAAATTTTAAATTATGTTTGTTCAATTGTTTATTGGGACTTTTGAGTTTGACATTTTGTTCACATCTTACGTAGTTACATTGGATTTTCAATTTAGTTAATTACTAATTTGAGGTCATAGCTCTGAGTGAGTGATAAGAAAACTATGAAATTGAAGTACGAAGCAACAAAAAATCTTAAATTATTCTTATGATGATTGTTGATTTTAGTAATTAAGTCTTTTGACTTTAAGAGTGAAATTCTTTGAGAAATTATTCAATTTTGTAAATAATAATATTTTTCCAAACTTGATTTCAACTCAGTAGGAACCCCTTATTTAATAATGTTTCCCCAAACTTGATTTCAACTCAGTAGGAACCCGTTATTGTACTAATAGCAAAAATCATTTTTATCTTTCTAAGAAACTAAATTTTAAAAAATACATAAAATTAATATTTGATAATTAAATAAGAACCTTTTTTTAAACTTTGCCCCGGAAACTAAACTTTAAAAAATACATGAGATTAATATTTGACAATTAAATAAAGATCCTTCTTTTAAATAAAGATCCTTCTTTTAATATTTGACAATTAAATACATGAGATTAATATTTGACAATTAAATAATGAGAGAAAAAATAACAAAAATATTCTCGATGCAAATTTGACATTCTTAAGTATGTCAAACTATAGGCAAAAAATAAAGTGCAAAAGACTAGTAAAAAAAATCTACACGACTCTGTTTATAACAATCTCAGTAAACCCATCTAATATTCTTAACATAACAATCTTGCTTGTCACGATTTGCAGAGTATGCAATGGGTCGCGACATGTCAAAACATGGGGATGTATACAGCTATGGCATCCTCTTGATGGAGATGCTCACAGGACAAAGACTGACTGATGATATGTTCAAAGATGGTTTAAATTTTCAGAACTATGTCAAGAAGGTACTTCCCAATCAACTCATGCATGTTGTGGATCCACAAATGATGTTCAAAGATGGTTTCAGTCTCCATAACTATGTCCAGATGGTACTTCCCAATTAATTCATGCACATAGTGGATCCACAAATGCTCACAGCAGGGTTAACAGCAGTAGCAAAAGAAGAAGAAGATAATGGAGACAAAATACATGTGAAAACAGATTACAGGACCAGTGGAACAGATTCCCATGGAAGATAGAACATGCAAACTTCATTGTTTCAGTCCTGAAATCAGTCTTGCATGCTCAGGAGAACTATACCAAACAAGCGCATGAATATGAATAACGATCCTCCAGGAACTACATCTTATCAGGGGTGCCTCTTTCTTGGCGCTGGGATTTTAAGAAACTGATCAGCGCCATCAGACATAGTTTAATAAAAAGGTGAAGAAGCATTTCATTTTGGGTTCTTCATGATATGGCTACATAGAAATACATGATACCAAAAATACTGCTGAAGTTGCATACTCGCATTATCACTAAATAGATAAATTTATTAACGTGATCACATTCTGTAATATAAGTTTTAATTTTCAAAGATTTACTCTGGTGATCAGTGGAATTGACGACCCAACCACTTCCTCATCAGTCAGTCTAATTTTCTTAACATAACAATTTCAACCCTATAACCCATGCCTGATTTCTGCACATCATTGTTACTTCTTTATTTTGAGTTGCTGATTTACCATGGATTTAAGGAAAGAAATTGCACTGACAACGTATTAAGAAGATTAGTTGCTCCGTAAAGAGTCAGGTGGAGGAACTGACTATATTTCATGCTCGAGGTAGTATGGTGATGCCAGCTCCAACCTTCACCTAGTGCAATAATCCATTTCTGACTTCCTATGGTATGAAATTCTTTTTTTTCCCCCTACATTGCTGATTTATCATAGACTAAGGAAAAGGGTCGTGCTTAAGAAAGATAGTAAGTTATATAGACATCTTATATGTCACATGGATGGTACAAATAGAATGGATCACCTGAATTAAAAATATAAAATAAGCACTCCAACACAGCGCCAAAATAGGTGACGCGTCCATGTAGACTGGGAGTATACAACCAAGAGAAAAGCACTAAAAAATATCCATCATCTCTACAAAAGAATTCCCTAAATCAAGCTCCAACTCTGAACTCCAAAAGCAAAGAGCCAGATGAACATTCTTCTTGATTCTGTCAAGGTCTGACTCCTCATTTTCAAAAATTCTACAGTTCCTCTCCTTCCAAATATTCCACCAAATCGCTAACAGAGCAATCTCCCACAGCGTGATCCTTTTTCGGCGCTTGTACAGAGCCCACCCACGCAGCAACTCAATAACAGACCTAGGCATAGCCCAAGAAATGCCAGCAAGGAGAAAGAAAGAGTTCCATAACTCCCTAGCAACCAAAGAGTGCACCAGTAAATGATTAACAGTCTCCTCTTGTTTGCACATAAAACACCAGTTTACATAGATTCTCTTGCGAGCTCTCAAATTATCCCCTATCAAGAAAGCCTCCTTTGAAGCCTCCCACACAAAAAACGCCACTCTGCTCGGGAGTCGGGGCCTTCGTCTTCCAGATTTCCTTCCAAGGAAAGAAGCTTCTCTCACGACCATTTAGAGCCAAATAATAAGATTTAACTGTGAATCTCCTATTCTTGGTTCCATCCCATAACACTCTATCATCTTCCGAACCCTGTCTCTCAAAGGCATATAAGGTATCAAAAAGATGAATGACCTTGCCAAGCTCCCAATCATGCAAATCTCTACGAAAGGTTGTATTCCAAAAATCTAACCTACCCGCATGGTTGAGAATCGCGCTAACCATTCGTCTCTGTTGGCCACAAGATTAAAAAGATTAGGAAAAACTCTCTAAAGCTCTACATTACCGCACCATTTATCCTTCCAAAATCTGACATCCTTCCACATACATTTACTATGACTTAGGTAATGAAATTTCAATCCTCCAAAGAACCGCTTCTTTTGTTTCTCCTTTAAGAAGGAATCACATTTCTGAGATTAAGCTAGAACTTACCATGATCTTTAATTATACTACCCTTATGCAAAGACAAGCGCAATGTGTTTCGGACGGTAATATTCATATAGAACCATCGCCAGCAAGAGAATCTACAACAAATTAGCCCTCTAATTACCTCAATTTAACAATCTTGATCATGGACCACTAACATACTGTCAATCAGATGCATATTAAGTATCACAACTCATCTCTCCAGCATTCTGGACCTGAGATGTGACGTGAAGGAACTACTATCCATATCCGAAGGCTATCAAAAGAAGGCTATCAAAAAGATGGCTGTGGCTCAACGCAACGAAGATGACAATGAGAAGAGGGAGAATAAGTGGGTCAAATTGTGTAGCTTATGTTATATTGAAAATTAGGTGTACACATATACTATGTTTGGCTGCTCAATTCCAAGCCTTGGATTTCAATTTGGATTAGGAAGAAAGTTATGAATTCAGCAGAACTTAAAAAAAAAATGAAAAAAAAAAAGAGAGAGAGAACAACAGAGAGAGAGAAAGAGAAAGAGCAATCAAGAATGAGAAAGAAAGCTAAAATAGGAAAAGAAAAAAACCTCAAAAATATGTTAGAAGAAGCCCCTCATAAGGAGGGCAACTCCCCTAACGTATCAAATACTGCCACATCCTCCAAGCTACAGAACCATGATCGCAAAGATGCTCATGATCCATTATGGTTGCATCGTATCACACACATGTTCAGGGTAGAGCACCCATGTTCATGGAAGAGCCTTTATAATGCAGGACAAACTAGCCTCATGCGACTTTGGAATCTCGAGCCAAACCCAAAGGCTCGTGCGCCATCAAACAATGTCTTTTGGTTCATTGAAAGTGTTATTTGTAGACAATGATTAGTATTAATATTTATTTAGTTGTTTTATAATTAGGGATATTTTATTATTTCACAATTCTCCGAGTCAGAGGAGCAAGCCATATACTCCTCAACACACTTCGAACCTTGCGCTAATTAAATGAACTGAACATAGGCTTCTTGTTGACAATCAGGAGGAACAAAGTGCTGTTGCAAAGCTTTCATGTCTTCCCATACGTCACTCTTACCGTAGTGAGTTCATTTGTATTGAGTCCACCAAATACGGCCTCCTCCAAGTCATTAGTAGTTCTTGAAGTTTCTATCTGCACATGCGCACCCACTACCCCCTCCCTCTCCCGCCTTCTTGAGTTCTTGAGCTGGCTTCTTGGCCCTCTTCTTTTCCTCTGATGTACAAGTATTATTCTCTTTATAATGCACTTATCTTTACTTCTTTGGTAAGAATATGGCTTTTTATCCTGGAACTTTCTCTTTCTTTTTTCAGGAATCTCAACGATAAAAAGCGCACCCGAGTCCTATGCCCAACGAAAAAAGCAAACATGAAGGGGGAAAAGTGTGGGAAGACTGATAGGTGAATTTCCAAGGGCTTCGCTAATGAAACAAAAGATCCTATTTAAACATCCCACAAATCTAGTAAATACCATATCAGCTCCAGCTGACTCTATTCCACAGAGCGTATCACTCTAACTGGAAATGTCGAAACCATTTTCTAACCAACGAAATATTCTCTGCGACCAGGGTCTCAATAACAAGAAACCCTAATCCATGGGCCTCCACACTACATTTCAGGCTACCAAGTGATTAGTACCTTCCTTACTGGCCACTCTTGCCATAACATATAATCGTCTCCTCAAGGCAATCAGCAATGCACAACGGGGTCCTAAATATAAAGATATTACTAGAAACACTATGGAGGCAAGAGTGTGTGAAGTTGAACAACGTAAGGAGACTAGTCCTATGATCGCACACAAAGAAATAGCTGGGGAAAAAAAGAAGAAAAGAGGAGAAAGAACACTTACCATCACAAGCGATCAGCCATGCCAGAAGGCCACAATGCCAGAAGGCTCAACTCTCCAATATTATTCAATTAACTCAAGAAAAGATGGGGGGTTACGCTGATATATACAAGACAAGCAAATCCTGAAACTACTAGGAATAGGCATGATTAATGAAATAATAATTGGATAAAGGAAACTTAACTCTCTCCTAGGATAAGCCTAACCATAATCTTACATGTACTATGATAACCTAAATACTAACAATCCTCAAATTAACCTACCGGATACATTACCATCCATTTATCTTTATATAATAATACAAAATAACCTAACAATAATTCAACTCCAAAGCCTTTATTCTTGTGTTTACGTCCTGCATCAGTCTAGTTTCTAAAGAAAAATAGACCCGCTTCCACCCATCAAGGAACTTGGCGACTTTCTTGTCAACGTCTCAACATCACTTAACAGCTCAAGGGTTTCCAACTAGGAGGTACAGGAAAGATAAATGGGCCTCTCTAATGCCTACACCCCATAAGGGAGACATAATCGCTCAAAGCCAACACATACAAATTAATCCCTGTCAAACCACTCTTCGCAAGATTGATTTTCAGGACCAAAATAGGCTCAAAAACCTGAAGGACTGCTGACATACATTTAAAACCGAGAGAGAGAGAGAGAGAGAGAGAGAGAGAGAGAGAGAGAGAGAGAGAGAGAGAGAGAGAGAGAGAGATGGTGCCATCCATATTTTGGGATTGAAAAATGCTAACCTCCTCCCTCCCAACCCTAAACCTATCAAATAGACCCCTCTCCTCACACCAAGACAACATTCTAGTCAAAACATCTACCACCAGACTAAATGGAGGGTGGAATCCCTGTTTCCAACCCCTTTAGCCGTTCAAACTTTCAACCGGATGTCTAATTTATACATATCTACATGTACATAGAGAAAGGGTGTGGGGGTGAGGGGAACATGAATGCACCAGGGTCACATTATCACACAGAAAATTTGGCAGATGAAAATCTTAAGAAAACACAAAAAGTACAAACTTTGTTCATTAAAAATAACTCAAAAAATTTCATATATACTAAGCTTGTCATCTATTATCCTCGTTATACAATTAATATTTTGTAACAAAGGAAAGATGTATAGGTTGGGGGAGGGGGAAGGATGGAAGAAAAATAGGAACTAGGTAACGAAATAATGTATTGCAATCAAACGCAAGAAAATTATTTTCCTCATAACTGTACAGAAGCTAAACCTTCAATGTCACTGGATCTTGCCACGATATTTTCTTTTTGCCAACTGTTTTGTTATCAATCAAGCAACTCTTATTCTTCCTTATTCCTACCTCCTTTCTAACCTCTTCCTCTTTCCCTCCATTCTCCTCTTCAACTATCTGTAAGATAGAAAATGAAATCAGCGTGATTCCAAAACCAGTCAAGAAGTAGTACAAGTTCAAACTCTGTACAAGTACCCTTTGATTCGCTTACCAAATTTGAATTTGAAATCAAAACTGGATACTGATTCCGCAATGTAGCTTCATTGGCACTTTCTTTTATTTCCCTTTCCAGCACTTTTCTTTTCGTATCCGAATTTTTGGAATTACCCTGTTTGATCTTCGATGATCGAACTTTCAGTAAAAACTTACGCCTTTGCTTCAAGAATCTGAAGTAAATCAGGAAAAAAATTCCAAAAATCAGTATTCTATATGCAATTGGCACTACACTGCAGCAGAGAATTCGTAAGAAAACTCAAATCGACCACTAGTATAAGAAATCTTTACCGGACTTCGGCCAAAAGGGTATCTCTCTTTTGCTCCGCGGCCTGCAATTTCTTCTTCTTGGAAACAAATTCCTAAACGAAAAATCCATATACAATTGACATGAGATTGACGAAAACGTCACAACAAAATCAAAGTTGCATATCATAAAACCAACAAGATAATCTGTGATAAGAAAGGAGAAAGGCATAAATTCAAAGAATGAATTCAACTAAAATCTTTAAACCCAATTGATTAATCAAAACCCCCAAAACATGAAGGACTAAAATTATTTTTTTAATAAAACCCTCTGAAGAATAATAAAATTAACCTTTTGTAATTCCAAGAAATCTTGCAAAAGATATTGATGCTTGGCACCCTCTTCAACAGAAGCCCTCTTCATTCTTCTTCTTCAGTATCTCATACTGAGAGAGAGACAGAGAGAGAGAGAGAGAGAGAAAAAAAGAGAGAATAATTCTCTATAGAGGAGAAAGAGGAAAGGGAGTAAATGTAGAGAGAGAAAGACGAAAAGGGTAGTTCCTGTTTTGCTGTTTCTCTCTTGGCAGCTTCGATGGTTGATGAGGGAAGGAGAAAGAGGGAGAAGGGTATTTGTGGCAAGTGTGATTGTGATTGGAGGAAGGGGGGAGAGATCAGAAGACATCATCTTTCCTTTTTCTTTTTTGTGGGTTTTTCTCCAAAATAAATTTTGGTACAGCTGGGCCATTAGAGAGAGAGAGAGAGAGAGAGAGAGAGAGAGAGAGAGGGTGAGAGGGACTGTGTTTGTGGGTTTGGGTTTCTTTTTGTTCTTGTTCTCTCATAAGGAAGGTTGGATTTTTGTATTAGACATTGCAAGGTTGGGAAGGATGCAGAAAAGGTGGGGGGTGGGGGGAGATAAGGAGCTGTGTTACTTAATGTGTGTGTGTGTGTGTGTGTGTTTGACTTTTATAACTTCTTGACTTGGGCATGGTGTTTTGCTTGCCTGGTTTGGTTGACTATAAAGAACACCTACCTTTATTTACCCAAATACCCTCCCACACTCTATTTTTTCTTTTTCCTTTTAAAATAATCTAGGAGAAACATATAGTCACATTAGACTTATATATAGGATTCAAACAACCACGAGACCGTTCAACTGCCCCTCTCACCAACTAATTCACGTAAAGTCGAAAACGTAGCCTTCATAAATCAACTATGAGGTCCTCTCCATTCCATGCAAATAATTGACTATTTTATTTTAAAATATTTTACTTCAAAATTCTACTTTCAAGAATTATGTCTATAATTTTCATAAGTCTTTCAACTTTACCTACCACGTATGTTATAAATATCTTAGCTGTGTTCAAATATTTTTATAATTGAGGTTTGCTATTCACGCCCCCAAAATCCTCTAAGTACACTACCTTTCACATATTACAAATAGGGGTGACAATGGCTAACACGACACGATTATAAACACGAATCACAAAGACAAATGACACGATATGACACGACACGAAACACGATAAGAAAGCACGAAATTAAAAATTTAGTTAAAATAACATTTATTGTTATATATTTATGATCAAATAAAATAGATAACATAAAAATACGATAGTGCGGCACGAACACGATACGATAGCACGAATTACCACCCCTAATTACAAATTTGTCATTTAAAAATCTAACCAAATTACCCTAAGTGAACACCCTTATTGGTGTTTGGTAAGCGATGGCCGAACACCCTTAGTGTACCGAACACCTCTCCCGAACACCTCTCAATGCTTGTCGAATACGACTAAGGGTGTTCGATCAACTAGGGTCGAACATCATTAATGAGGTATCTCCGGTGAGTTTAAGAAGAGAGTGACGAATAGAGGAGGAAAGGGAAGAGAAGAACAAAAAAAGGGGAAGGAGAGAGTAGGAAAGGGAAGGGTATGAATCTGTCACCAGGCTAGCCCCCATAGCACTAACTCTCTTCTTTTGCACGCCTACACACACACACAGAGAGAGAGAGAGAGAGAGAGAGATAGAGAGAGAGAGAGAGTCAAAAAGGATGCTCAATCAGAATCCACTATATGCTTTACTCGTGGCCCAGGAATTCCTAGAGGGGCTAGAACCTAATCTTTTACTGTAGGGGGGGAGAAATGGAGTGTGCGGGCTCAGCTCTAGTGTAATACCCTAAGTTCTTTAAACGTTCTTTATGTTTACTTGATTTCATTGTTGTCATGATAGGCATGTGTATTAGGTTCATTGGAATAGCATATGTAGTGATTTATACCAATATTTCATGTGTTTAGTATGCTTGATTTGTGATTTAATCATGCATACTTGTATTTCATAACATTCTAACCTTATTATATGTGAACTGGGATGAGTTTTGGTGTGTTTTAAACATTGATGGAGGTTAGAATCATGTTAGGATTGATTGAGAACACTTTGAAAACATTTTAGAATAGTTTTGGACTCCCAGGTCACGCCCCAGCGCGCCCTAGCACGACACTCCCAATACTTTTCAAAAAAAATCAGAAAATCAAACCAAACTTCAGGCCAGGACACTCCTTAGCGTGTAGAAGGGCCGCGCCCTAGCGCGCGTACGAACAACATTCTACCATTTTTGTAATTTTTTATTTTTGACCCATTGACCTTGGTTGACTCAACTCAAAACGTACCATGGACTCTTGACCAGAAAATTACTCTCCCTAAACCTCTAAGAAGACTTCAAACACTCCCATTATTTCATCCCTTTCCTCCATAGAAGCTTGAGAGTGTAGGTGAAGAGAAAGGTGAGATTAGTGTGTATAGTCCTTGTTCTCTCAATCCAACCATTGGATTTTCAATCCAACACCTCTATTGTATTACTAAAGACTAGGCGACCTCTTTGCAAGGCTTTGATTGTGATTTAGTTGGTGTGATTGTCCAATTCTATGTAAGTTACTAAACCCCCTATGTATGCTTAAGAATTGCTACAGATTTTCATCAATTGTACATGCATGACTTGTATACTTGGTATTTTTATGTCTAAATGATATGTTGAGATGTATAATATGTTCATGTGTTAAATGTTGGGTTTGGATGATGTTGTATGCTGGAATTGGGTGCTCAACCATGGAATTGAACTCAAGAACAAGTTAGAGACTCTAAATGGGAAATTTTGCATATAGCAATTATACCCAAATTTTGAGAAGTGTAGTAATGACTCTAAGAAGTTGATTTTAAGTAAGAATAACACTTATTGAACAACACGTTAAATTCATACGAGATTTAGAGTTCGTTTGATATGGTTTTTGACCCTCCGAGTATTTTGTATTGGTGAATTAGAAACTTGTAAATTAGCTCTAAAGTGGTTGTTTAAGTTCTTGAAACAATATGTTTGTTGATAATTCTTGGTAGAATAATATAATCTATTTGTCATGTATCAAGATGAGAATTACACCAACTTGTGCATTACATTGAGTCCAGCTGGCATTGTTATTATATCAGGTGGGACGGCATATAGTCTTTACGAATTCGTTTCATGATTGCTCTAAGTCGTCGTACCGGAGTTCACACACCCCTCCTCTGTTGGCCACAGTTGAGAAGTAGCCTCACTGTTATAGCAATACGCATGTCTTTGGCTTGTTTAGTAGGTCTGATAAGTTTTCAGACTCACCAATACATCACACACGAGTATCGGGACATGTTGGTTGTTTTGTGTATTGCAGGAGCAACACAAAGATGGAGAAAGAGAAATGATATCCTTTATAATGTGGTTTAATTACAAGCACTTATGTGAATATCAAGGTGCTATGTTGGTTATGTGATTTGTGTATCACTGATGATGATACATGTTCAGTTGTGGTATATAAATGCTATTACCATGTTATGATTATAGCTTGAGCATTATGCCATGTCATGTAGTTGTATTTAGTAACTTATTGAGTTTCGACTCACCCCGTTTTTTGTTTATTTATTTTTCTTAGATCCGAGCCAGCCTAGCAGTTCCCGGTGAGATCGAGTAGCTCGACGGTTGTCTTTTCTTTTGGTAGCTCTTGAAGCTCGTACTTAGTAATATTTCTTTTGGTGAGGATGTTGGTTGTGTAAACTTTACTTGGGTAGTATTTGTTCGTATAGTAAACTTTATATTCTTTTGGTAACCGACATGTGTATGTCGTGTTTGTGTATATATAACTTTGTAGTAAGTTCAGTTTCTTTCCCGAGCATGTTATGGCTCATGGTTTATGTTTGTTTTCTGGCATGTTCTGGCCGACAAAGTTGTTGTTGTTGTTGTTGTTCTTTTTCCCAAGTCTTAGACTTATGGTTTATTAATTGGGTTTCGGTGGTAGTGTCACCGATGACTTGTTTTTATTCCAATTTTTATTTTTAGGTTTGCTAGTAAGTACGGGTGGTTATGCCACATACTTTTCTTGTTGGTTTTGTGTCGTTGTGTTGTTTACCGACTCGACCTTGGGGTTTCGTATAGAGATCCGGGTCAGGGCAATAGTTTTGTTGTCGTCGGGATAGGTTCCTTGGCTTAGGTGGGTATGGTTATTGTTAAGATATTAACGTTGAGTGTTGTGTGTAGGTTAAGATGGTGAAAACTAGACACGGAGCGAGTATGAGAAGAGTGGGTATGAGTGCTAGTGGAAATGAGGAAAGAGAAGGGAATGTTAACACGCAGCGTAACGTTCCTCCCAAACCAAACCCAATTAATCAGAATGAGGTCATGATGAATATGTGTGGAAGAATGATGGAATTCATGAATGAGATGACTCAACGGGTTAACGGAGGAGCAGTACCACAACTAGAGGTTAGAGTATTACAGCCAGAAGTCATAGCACCACAACCGGAGGTGAGAAACAGAAATACCACCACTTTTGAGAGGTTTTTATGACAAAACCACGTACTTTTCTAGGAGAACCCGATGTTACTAAGGCTGAGTTATGGATTAAACACATCATAAAGATATTTACAGCTCTGGGTTGTGCTGATCATGAAAAGGTTACCTTAGCTGTGTTTAAATTGGATTGAGCAGCGGAGCATTGGTACCAAGTACTACAGGAAAGCTGGGATTTACAGGGAGTACTACATAGTTGGCCTAATTTCTTAAGGGAGTTCAAGGCCCAGTATGTTCCAGTGTGGTTCGTGAGAAGAAAGAACGAGAGTTCTATGATTTAGAACAGGGCAATATGTCTGTGGCACAGTATTCAGCAAAGTTCACGAAACTAGCTCACTACTGCAGTTACTTGGTTTTGAATGAAGCGAGGAAGACTCAAAAATTTGTTAAGGGTTTGAAGACTGAGTACATGAGGCAATTACTTTCATTGCAGCTTGCCGACTATCGTAGCGCAGTAGATCGCGCATATTGGATCGAAGGTGATATCGAGGAACATCGAGGAAGAGGAAACATGGGTAATTCTCAACAGTCTTTGCAGTATCATGGGCGAGGTCAGAATTCAGGTAACCGAAGCAACTATAATAGCAATAACAACCGTAGGGGAAACCAGAATAGATCACAGTATGAGAGACAACAATCCAGTAGGCAAAGTTATAACCCCCTCTTACTCAGAGTCAACAGTGTTTTATGGGTATGTAATTATTGCTCAAAACTGGGGCGTTCCTAGAATAATTGCCGGTTTAAGCAGGGGTACAAGGTAGGACAATGCTACAATTGTGGGGAGTTGGGTCATAGAAAAATTGATTGTCCTAAGTTGAGCGGTAATTAAGCCGGAGTGCGAGTATATAATCTAGTGGTTCGAAGAGAGATAGTGACGGTAGACCAAAGATTCAGGGTCCTGTGTTTGCACTTGATCACCGTGGGGTGCCGGAGTCTACGTCGGTAATAGGAGGTAGTCTCTCAATTTTTGTTGTAGGGCACGAGTTCTTATTGATCCTGGATCATCGCATTTATATGTTACATCTCACTTTGTGAATAACTTGTGTGTATTACCCCAGTCCTTACCTTTTGTGCTTGAGGTGTCTACCCCGTTGGGGGAACATATGTTGGCTTCTGAAGTGTACCGAGCTTGTGATATACTTATAAGTGATCACACCTTGTATGTTGATTTAGTGGTGTTACCCATACGTGATTTTAATGTGATACTTGGTATGGATTGGCTATATGCATATCATGCTATAGTAGATTGTCATAGGAAGAAAGTTACTTTTTCCATGCCTAGTACACCTGAATTTGTATTTGTGGGTGATGCTGTTAAAAGTGGTATACATGTTATTTCTGCTTTGAAAGCTAGGAAGTTGTTGTCGTATGGTTGTGCGGGTGGCATGTGTGATTGATAAGGGTACAACACCAAAGTTAGAGGAAGTTCCTGTGGTTTGTGAATTTCCTGATGTGTTCTCAATTGATTATGCTATGCCCCCGGATAGAGAAGTCGAGTTTTGTATTGAATTATTGCTAGGAACTACTCCAATTTCTAAAGCTCCGTGTAGAATGGAATTGACAGAGTTGAAAGAATTAAAAGAGCAGTTGCAAGAACTTCTTGACAGGGAATTCATTAAGCCAAGTGTATCGCCGTGGGGTGCACCAGTGTTATTTGTGCAAAAAAAAAAGATGGTACTTTGAGGTTGTGTATCAATTACAGGTAATTAAATCAGGTAACAATAAAAAACAAGTATCCCTTACCTCACATTGATGTCTTGTTCGATCAGTTGCAGGGATCGGTTGTGTATTCCAAGTTAGACTTGAGAAGTGGTTACCGTCAGTTGAAAGTCCGAGCAGAAGATATTCCTAAGACCGCCTTTCTCACGAGGTATGGACATTATAAGTTTGTGGTTATGCCGTTTGGGTTGACAAATGCATCTGCGGGATTCATGGATTTGATGAACCGTGTATTCCACGAATATTTGGATTGCTTCGTAGTGGTATTCATCGACGACATCCTAGTGTATTCTAAGTCTCGGGAAGAATATGAGCAGCATTTGAGGTTAGTATTATTAGTTCTTCGGGAGAAGCATTTGTTTGCTAAGTTTAGTAAGTGTGCTTTCTGATTGGAGGAGGTATCATTTTTGGGTCATGTTGTTTCGCGTACCGGGATAACGGTAGATCCATCTAAAGTTGAAGCGGTGGCAAAGTGGAAGAAACCAAGTACGGTTACTGAAGTTCATAGTTTCTTGGGATTAGTGGGATACTATTGAAGATTTATTGAGGAATTTTCCAAGATCGCTACTCCTATGACAACCTTGACAAAGAAAATGACACCTTTTGTGTGGGATGACAGGTGTGAGGCTAATTTCCAAGAGTTAAAGCGGCGTTTAACGCGAAGAAATTGATGGCCCTGAACAGAATTATCTCACTCATGATTTAGAGTTGGCTGCGATCATGTTTGCATTGCATAAATGGAAACATTACCTCTATGGTGCAAAGTTTGAAGTCTTCACAGATCACAAGAGTTTAAAGTATCTCTTCTCTCAAAAGGAGTTGAACATGAGACAACGGCGGTGGATGGAGAAGTTAAAAGATCATGATTGTACGATCCTATATCACCCTGGGAAAGACAATGTGGTAGTGGATGCATTGAGTTGGAAGGTCTATGTTTCTTGTATGATGGTTCGTGAATGGAAAGTGTTAGAGGATTTATGAGATTAGTATCCCAGCGAGACTGAACGGGGAGTAATCTTCGCAAATGTTTGAGTTACGCCGGTCTTGTTCCAACAGATTAAGGAAGCTCAAATTGATGATCTGGAGTTGAAAAAGATAATTAGTGGGTTGAATAAAGGCCAGACACCCGATTTTGCAATTAATAAGGATGTTATCTTTACTTTTCGAGGAAGAGTTTGTGTTCCTTCAGATAATGGAGTAAAATGACAAGTTCTGGATGAAGCTCACAAGGTAAGATATACTATTTATTCAGGGAATACAAAGATGTATCGGGACTTGAAGAAATAATTTTGGTGGAGTGGTATGAAGCAGGATATTGCAGAGTATGTTTCGAGATGTTTGACTTGTCAACAGGTAAAGGCCGAGCACCAGAGACCAGCGGGTTTGTTACAACCATTTGAGATTTCGAAATGGAAATGGGAACATATTATGATGGATTTTATGACAGGGTTGCCGCGTACTCATCAGGGTTTTGATGCGGTCTGGGTTGTTGTTGATAGGTTGACAAAATCGGCTTATTGTATCCCAATTGCAATGACATACATTTTGAGTCAGTTAGTGGCATTGTACATTCAGGAGATAGTGAGATTACATGGGGTGCCGGTTAGTTTTGTGTTGGATAAAGATCCAAGATTCACGTCGAGATTTTGGTAAACTTTACAAGATGCTATGGGAATCAAATTGAATTTTAGTATAGCTTTTCATCCGCAATTAGATGGGCAGTCGGAGAGGTTGATACAGATTCTCGAGTATATGTTACGAGCGTGCATGGTAGATTTCAAAGGAAGTTGGGATTCGTATTTACCTCTAGTGGAGTTTGCTTACAACAATAGCTTCCAAGCAAGAATTGAGATGGCTCCGTATGAAGCTTTGTATGGGCAAAAATGTCGATCACTGATTTTTTGGGATGAAGTTGGTGAAGCTAAAATTTGGGGTTCAAAAATGGTACAACAGTCGGCCGAGAGTGTAAAGCTAATTCGTGATAGATTACTTACGGCTCAGAGTCAGATTACTTACGACTCAGAATCGATAGAAAAGCTACGCTGACAACCGGAGACGGGATCTTGAGTTCCAAGTAGGTGACTATGTGTTTCTTAAGGTATCACCGCGAAGGGGTACTAAGAGGTTTGGCAAGAAAGTAAAATTGTCGCCAATATTTATTGGACCGGTTGAGATACTTGAGAAGGTTGGAAGTTTAGCCTATAGACTTGCCTTATTGCCTTCTTTGTCGGAGATTCATAATGTGTTTCATGTGTCGATGCTTCGAAAGTACATGAAAGATGACTCGCATGTGTTGGAATATGAGAACATCTTCTTTGAACCCAATTTGTCATATGTGGAGCAATTGGTAAGAATTCTTGATACCAAGGAACAAGTGTTAAGAACTAAACAAATTCCTCTTGTCAAAGTGCATTGGAGGAATCATTATATTGAAGAGGCTACTTGGGAAACCGAAGTTGAGATGCGTGAAAAGTACCCTCATTTATTTGATGAACTTGGTAAGGAATTTAGGGACTAAATTCTTTTAAAGGGGAGAGGATGTAATACCCTAAGTTCTTTAAATGTTCTTTATGTTTACTTGATTCCATTGTTGTCATGATAGGCATGTGTATTAGGTTCATTGGAAAAACATATGGAGTGATTTATACCAATATTTCATGTGTTTAGTATGCTTGGTGTGTGATTTAATCATGCATACTTGTATTGCAAAATATTCTAGCCTTGTATGTGAACTTGGATGAGTTTTGGTGTGTTTTAAACATTGATGAAGGTTAAAATCATGTTAGGGTTGATTGAGAACACTTTGGAAATATTTTAGAATAGTTTTGGACTCCCAAGTCGCGCCCCAGCACACCCTAGGCGCGCCCTAGTGCGAGACTCCTAGTACTTTTTAGATAAAATAAAAAAATCAGACCAAACTTCTTGCCGGGACGTGCCTTAGCGCGTAGAAGGGCCGCGCCCTAGCGCATGTACGGACAGCATTCTACCATTTTTGTAATTTTTTATTTTTGACCCATTGACTTTCGTTAACCCAACTTAAAATGTACCATGGACTCTTGACCAGCAAAATACTCTCCCTAAACCTCTAAGAAGACTTCAAACACTCCCATTACTTCATCCCTTTCCTCCATAGAAGGCTGAGAGTGTAGGTGAAGAGAAAAGGTGAGATTAGTGTGTGTAGTCCTTGTTCTCACAATCCAACCATTGGATTTTCAATCCAAGACCTCTATTATGTTTCTAAAGACTAGGAGACCTCTTTGCAAGGCTTTGATTATGATTTTATTGGTGTGATTGTCCAATGTCATGTAAGTTACTGAACCCCTATGTATGCTTAAGAATTGCTACATACTTGTCATCAATTGTGCATGCATGACTTGTATACTTGGTATTTTCATATCTAAATGATATGTTGAGATGTATAACATGTTCATGTGCTAAATTTTGGGTTTGGATAATGTTGCATGGTAGAATTGGGAGCTCAACCATGGAATTGAACTCAGGAACAAGTTAGAGACTCTAAATGGGAAATTTTGCATATAGCAATTATACCCAAATTTTAAGAAGTGTAGTAATGACTTTAAGAAGTTGATTTTAAGTAAGAATACCATTTATTGAACAACACGTTAAATTCCTACGAGATTTAGAGTTTGTTTGATATGGTTTTTGACCCTCTGAGTATTTTGTACTGGTGAATTAGAGACTTGTAAATTAGCTCTAAAGTGGTTGTTTAAGTTCTTGAAACAATATGTTTGTTGATAATTCTTGGAAGAATAATATAATCTATTTGTCATGTATCAAGTTCACTACTTTTGAACTTGATGGTTATTTACATAAGATGAGTATTACACGAACTTGTGCATTGCATTGAGTCTAGTTGGCATTGTTGTTATATCAGGTGGGACGACCTATAGTCTTTACGAATTCGTTTCGTGATCGCTATGAGTCGTCATACCGGAGTTCACACACCCCTCCTCTGTTGACCACAGTTGAGAAGTGGCCCTTACTGTTGTAGCAATACGCATGATTTTATCTTGCTAAGTAGGTCTGATAGGTTTTCAGACTCACCGATACATCACGCACGAGTATCGGGACAAGTTGGTTATTTTGTGTATTGCTAGACCGACACAAAGATGGAGAAAGAGAAATGATATTCTTTATAATGTGGTTTAATTACGAGCACTTATATGAATATCAAGGTGTTATATTTGTTACGTGATTTGTATATCAATGATGATGATACATGTTCAGTTGTGGTATATAAATGCTATTACCATGTTATGATTATAGCTTGAGCATTATGCCATGTTATGTAGTTGCATTTAGTAACTTATTGAGTTTCGACTCACCCCGTTTGTTGTTTATTTGTTTTCCTTATATCCAAGCCAGCCTAGCGGTTCCCAGCGAGATCGGTGAGATCGAGTAGCTCGAAGGTTGTCTTTTCTTTTGGTAGCTCATTGAAGCTCATACTTAGTTAGTAATATTTCTTTTTGTGAGAACGTTGGTAGTGTAAAGTTATGTAAACTTTAATTGGGTAGTATTTGTTCGTGTTGTAAACTTTATATTCTTTTGGTAACCGACATTTGTATGTCGTGTTTGTGTATATATAACTTTGTAGAAAATTTTGTTTCTTTCCCGAGCATGTTGTGGCTCGTGGTTTATGTTTGTATTCCGGCATGTTGTGGCCGACGAAGCTATTGCTGTTGCTGTTTATTAGTTGGGTTCCGGCGGTAGTGTCGCCGATGGCTTGTTTTTTTTCCAGTTTTTATTTTAAGGTTTGTTAGTAAGTACGGGTGATTACTCCATGTGCTTTTCTTGTTGGTTTTGTGTCATTGTGTTGTTTGGCGACTCGACCTTGGGGTTTCATATAGAGATTCGGGTCGGGGCGTCACATCTAGCATCCCTCCCATTCGCGAAGTTGAGGTAGGAGAAAAAGCTCACTGCCCGCTGTCCTAGTTTACCTTTTGATCTTTTTCCCTGGCAAATCGATCGCAGTAGTGACGGGAGGAAGGAGGGGAAGGAAAAAAGAAGAGTGGGAGAGAGAGAGAGAGAGAGGAAAGAGGGGGCAATTCTATTTATGTTGATCGAGGAGCTAAGAACAGCGGATAACGAAGTGGAAAGTCAACCTTTCTCCTCTTTATACGACAGTTAAAATAAAGAAACCTTCCAAGACTGGATACCTAACTAAAAGTAAGGGAGAAGAAGCAAGAAGCTACAATGGATTCAACCTAGGTATAATTTGAGAGGGGTAAAATAGGAAAATTAGGGGGTGTATTTAGTATTTAGGAGGTTGAAAATTTAGGCGGGGGTGTACTCATAGGATTTGGGGTGTGAATAGCAAACCTCTTTGTAAATATGGTCAACTCTAATACTACTTATATATCCCTTAAATACTAAAATTTTCAAACACGGACTCTTTGGGTGAAACAGATAGAGCACTATACTTTCTCATTTCACTTCGACCACTAAGTTACGACCCATAGGACACCCTACTTGTTAGGTGCCTTATTGCTAACAACGTCTCACAGCACATAGGCTAGAGGGAGGGGTGAATAGCCTATCTTACCAAATTAAAATTTCTTTTGAAACACTTGAAGTTGGTTTGCATTCCAAAATCAGGTGAAAGCTACTAATAGAACATATAGTAAATATCAACAGATCTAGCGTAGCAGAAGACTTAAAAAAGGAATGTTATGCTATAAGTTTTGTTGATAATAAAGTAATAAATAAGAGCAATCAGTAGAGTTATAATATATGAACAAAGTTTCTGATAAAGATTATAAGAATGAATAAGGCAAGATCAACAGTTTATTCAATAGATGCAATACTTCAATATTACAAGTTTCCTCATAGAATAGAGTTGTAAAAAATAGAATGATACAGGTTGAATTGAAGAAATGTATTTCATTGAATTCAATAGAGGTCCATCAATAGTAAACTTGTGTAGTACATCAACCTAAGACACTTTAATCCTAGCAAACTAGTAAAAAGAGAAAGATGGAAAATCACACTTCCACAATGAAGCTGATCAGCCTATACTATGACTTTAACAAGTCATAAGGTTGCCAGTGACAATGTTGGAGGTGTAATATGGGGGACATGACTACAGATCGAGGATAGACTATGTGTTTCAAACCTTTTGACAAAGGTTAATACAAAGTCAATCTTTTCTCTCCATGTCTTTCCGCCCACCCTCCCAGTGGTGGTGAAGGACGGTTTTAGCAAAACATCCAAACAACAAAGGTTTTGATGACTTGGGGACGATAAACCCACCAGCTATGACGTAATGTTATTGCTTTAGGGTAGACATTGCAATGAAATATAAAAGCCTTCCCTTGTGAGTGTAATATGGAAAATAGGCTCGTGCTCATTGTAACGCCCCGACCCGAAATCCTACACAGACTCCCAAATCGGCACGTGGTCTGGGTCATGTAACAATAGTTAGCAGTGAAAGTTCTGCAAAAAATTAGAGCTAATCCATATAATCAAGACAATATCTCATATATTACCGTCTCGAGTCATTGATCTCAAAAACATCTTATAACAACTTGATCAGAGTTACACAGCTTGGTGTAAAGGCACGACAACTTGTGCCAACTACTAATTGTACATGCGTATTTGTGCTACGTAACTCTAACAATTGTATCAATATGATCACAACTGCTGCACAGCTCTGTAGAACTATCGTCCTAAACAGCAGCTCAACAGACCCTGTTAGTATATCTCACAGCGTCTGATTTATCTACTTACAAAACCTCAGGAAATCAAACAAACACAGAGTGAGTCGAAGACTCAGCAAGTTACTAAATGTAATTACATGGCATGTAATCATTCAGCACGTCAAGACAAGATATAACAATGATTCAAGTCCTTTTTTTTTTTTTTAGGGAAATAAGGGCGACACCCTGCTAGATTTTATTAATTGAAAAAAGAAAAATTACAAACTTGAGGGGGACAATGTCGCGACCCGACCCGAAATCCGATGTGGAATCTCGTTTGGTCCGCGATCACGGGAACACGAAAATAGTATTTCAAAAATTCTTTTTAAAAATAAATGCAAAGCCATGAGAAAACCTTGTAACGCACGTGCAAGCTTTCTTTAACAAGACCAAACCTCAACGGCGAAACAACAAGCCGGAGACACAACACATTAGCTAGCCACAAATAACACGAGCTAACAGGCTCGGTACATATATATACTATTTTAGAGTGCGTGGAAATGATAGTTAATATATACAATAGCACGGCAACCATATATATATATATACAATATATATATATATATATATATATACAATAGCACGGCAACCATGCCGGCACAACAAAAGAATATACAAGTAACAAGCAAGACAACTATCCAACAATACATTGTTTATATAACATGTACACCCTCGGCCTCACCAAAAGAAAATACAAGGCACAAGGTGCATTTACCAAAAGAACGGACGAGCTGCTGGAACTAAACCCGAGCAAACTAAGGATTCCTCACCGGCCCTTGATCTAAGGAAAATAAATAAACACGGAACGGGGTGAGTCAAAACTCAATAAGCTACTAATGCAACAATATGGCATGCTAGATGCAAGACAGTAATTATAACAAGTATTCATGCCATCACAACACAATTCCTTTATAAGACAAGAGTAACAAGTATAACATATAGCTAAACAACCCCATATTACACGAGAGGCTCAACGATCGCCAACCGTCCCATACCGATTGGAAACCATGACCAACATTCGCTTATACAGGAACACATAAGAGCGATAAGTAAACATGTTACAAAGGATACGGCATCGAGGTACACCTCTGACCAAACCAATACTTCCAACCAACAAACCAATATAATACCCAATATCGAAGCCGTTGTTGACGTGCTCGATCAATAAACCAATTTCTGAATTCGAAGCCGTTGTTGACGTGCTCGAACCATAAACAAACCATGAGTCCTAAACAAGAACCTGTGAACCATTTTATTTGTATTCACAACACCGGGTGCCCCTGGTCCCTACAACCTGGCAAAATTACCACAGTAATAGCTTACCAAAGTCGCGGCTGTACCATACAACACTTGACGCTATTCTCCTACCATGGCCAACGGTAGGGCGAGGCCCGATGTATTGGCCTTCGACTATTACGTAGCCCCGGCTCCCGCAATAATCGAGCGTCAATACACCTCCAAAATAAATATGCCATGGACTTAACTAAATGCTCAAGTAGAATATTTACTCGACATTTAAAACAAAAGGTCATGCTCCAAAGTAGGGAGTATACCACAACAATAACATTCAACAATGATACGAATGTCTCAAGTGAGTTATAATAATCCCACACCACAAATAACCAACTTATGAAAATTATAACAATTAACATAATATTAATACACATAACCGGTGAAGCCAAATTTCCAAACGAATCACTCGAATCGTCCAAGAATTCCCAAATCACACACGTGGTCTCATAAATTATGAAATCCTAACGAACTCCGTTAGAGTCATTTTTGGTTTCTAATGAGTTCGAGTTTACGCGAATCAATCATATCGTAGACTTAACAATTACTAATCATACTTTACATTTCTAACATGTAAAGACAAGTCTCCAAACACATCCAAAAAGTCAACCACAAATTTAACAAGTCAACATGGTCAAACATACTCAAAAATGATAATTTTAACATGGTTTCATCAATTATCAAGTCTAGGATGAAGAATAATACATAATTGAGGGAGAAAAGGAGTAGTAGCTTACAACTTTGAGATTTTTAAACCAAAATCTCCCACATGCAACCCAGGTGTATTGTTCTCCTAGTCAAGAGCTTCGCGATGGCGAAGTCGGATTGTCAATCCGGTACCGAATGGCAAAGTTATGGCACTTTCTCTCCTAAGAACACTCTTTCTCTCTCACAAGAACTCAAGGTTGAAGAAGATGGCAATGGTGTGAAACAAGAGACTCCTAAGGTCTCTTAAGGTCTAAGGATGATTGGTTTAAGTGGTCAAAGGTCGTGATCATGCCTTGCCCTTGGATTAGAGTCAACAAGTCAAAGCAAAAATTTAACAAAAATATGTCACAGCAGGCACGCTAGGGCGTGCGTACGGACGCGCTAAGGCGCGGCTCCTGGCTGAACTTTCGACTTTCAGACCTAATTTTCAGTGAATTTCCTGGCTAGGGCGCGCCCTGGGCGAGCCTGGGGTAAACTAAAATGTTCAAAATGATGTCTAAGTGTTCCCTCATGATTTTAGAGGTGATCCCAAACTCAAACCAAGTCTAAACAACATCCGAAACGAAATCTAAACCACATAAAATGAAGCTTTGAATGCACACCAAATCAAATGTGAATGACTATGAAACTTCTAACACATATCAATACACTTGAAAAGTGTATAATAAGCTCAAATGCAAGTATTTTTTAATAATATTTGCACATGAAATGACGATGTCAATGTAAGAGACGTAAAAATAGAATGATGCAAATGGCGCGGGTGTTACATCCTCACCCCCTTAGAATAAATTCGTTCGCGAATTTACTTACCAAACTCAACGAATCAGGAAGGGTACTTTTCACGCATCTCTTGTTCCAATTCCCAAGTAGCCTCCTCAATATTATGGTTCCTCCACAAGACTTTCAC
Organism: Platycodon grandiflorus; assembly: GCA_016624345.1. Taxonomy (NCBI): domain Eukaryota; kingdom Viridiplantae; phylum Streptophyta; class Magnoliopsida; order Asterales; family Campanulaceae; genus Platycodon; species Platycodon grandiflorus. The sequence continues at coordinate 7,322,603 of CM028367.1, forward strand.
AATGCAAGATGAATCGATTTTGTCCTCAACACTTGTTCTTTAGTATCGAGTATTCTAAAGGGTTGCTCCACATATGTAAGATCGGGTGTTAAGTCTACCGATTCGTACTCCAAGATGTGCGATGCATCCGACAAGTACTTCCTCAACATAGACATATGAAACACCGCATGAACGCCCAACATCGACGGTGGTAGGGCAAGTCTATAGGCCAACTTCCCAATCTTTTCCAAGATTTCAAATGGACCAATGTACCTTGGAGTCAACTTTCCTTTCTTACTAAACCTTTTAACTCCAATTCGTGGCGAAACTTTCAAAAATACATGATCACCTACCTCGAATTCAAGATCCCTTCGTCGATGATCCGCATAACTCTTTTGCCGACTTTGAGCTGTTTTCCATCTTTCCTGAATAAGCTTCACACTCTCGGCCGATTCATGAACCATGTCGGGACCCCATAATTTCGCTTCGCCGACTTTATCCCAGCAAATCGGAGATTGACACTTTCTTCCGTAAAGTGCTTCATAAGGAGCCATCTCAATAGTCGATTGGTAACTGTTGTTATAAGCAAACTCTATCAGTGGTACATGTGAATCCCAAGTGACCTTAAAATCCATCGAACAAGCTCGCAACATGTCTTCAAGTATTTGAATAGTTCTCTCGGATTGTCCGTCGGTTTATGGATGAAAGGCCGTGCTAAAAGTCAAATCTATGAAGTAAATCGTGGATCTCGATTGGATACAATGCTAACTGACACTCTATACAACCTCACAATCTCTTGAATGTATAATGTAGCAAGTTTTTCCATCGAGTAAGTCATCGCAATTGGAAGGAAATGAGCCGACTTGGTCAATCTATCGATAATAACCCAAACTGCATCATAACCTCGACGAGTCCGCGGTAACCCTGTTACAAAATCCATCGCTATATTCTCCCATTTCTATTCCAGAATCTCCAATGGTTGTAATAATACTACTGGTCGCTGATGTTCTGCTTTAATTCTTTGACAAGTCAAGCACCTTGATACAAACTTGGCTACCTTTCTTTTCATACTGTTCCACCAAAAGTTCTTTTTCAAGTCTTGATACATCTTAGTGCTCCCCGGATGAATTGTGTATTTAGACTTTTGAGCTTCCTCTAATACTTGCCGTTTAACTTCATCAATTGCCGGTACGCAAACTCTATTCCAAAACGTAAGGATACCATCATTGTTCTTTGTGAAATCTGGTGTTTTTCCTTCATTCAACTCATCAATCAATGTCTTCAATTCTGGGTCGTCCTCTTGTGTTTCTTTAATCCTTTGGAGCAATACTGGTGTAGCCCGAAGGTTAACAAAGATTACCCCCTTTCTCGATCTACAAGGACCCCAATCTCGAACATCCTCAAGCATTTTTCATTCACGAGTCATCAAGCAAGACATGTACGCTTTTCGACTAAGTGCATCCGCTACTACGTTGGCTTTTCCTGGATGATACAAGATAGTACAATCGTGATCCTTTAGTCGTTCCATCCATCACCATTGTCTATTGTTCAACTCCTTTTGGGAAAATAAGTACTTGAGGCTCTTGTGATCGGTGAACACTTCGAACTTAGCTCCATAAAGGTAATGTTTCCACTTGTGTAGAGCAAAGATGATCGCAGCTAACTCAAGGTCATGGGTTGGATAATTCTGCTCATATGGAGTCAACTTTCGAGAAGCATACGCAATCACTCTCCCATTCTGCATCAAAACACAACCCAAACCCTCTTTCAAAGCGTCACTGTATATAACTAACCCATCGTGTCCATTTGGCAATGCTAAGATTGGAGCTATTGTCAATCTCTTCTTAAGTTCTTGGAAACTTGTTTCGCATTTGTCATCCCATACAAAGGGTTTATTCTTTTGTGTTAAGTTCGTCATCGGAGTTGCAATCTTAGAAAACCCCTCAATGAACCTCCGATAATAACCCGCTAAACCCAAGAAGCTTCGAATCTCCGTTACCGACTCAGGTTTTTTCCAATTCACTACTGCTTCAATCTTGATTGGATCTACCGAAATACCATTACCCGAAACAACATGGCCTAGAAAAGAGATTTCTTCAAGCCAAAATGCACACTTACTAAATTTCGCAAACAACTTCTTTTCCCTTAATACTGTCAATACCAACCTCAAATGTTTCTCATGCTCTTCCCGGGATTTTGAGTACACAAGAATATCATCGATGAATACCACCACAAAACAATCCAGATAAGGCAAGAATATTCTATTCATTAAATCCATAAACACAGCTGGTGCATTCGTCAACCCGAATGGCATTACCACAAACTCAAAGTGCCCGTATCGAGTTCGGAATGCCGTCTTCGAAATATCTTCTGCCCGAACCTTCAATTGATGGTAACCACTTCTAAGATCGAATTTGGAATACACAACAGAGCCTTGAAGTTGGTCGAACAAGTCATCGATATGTGGAAGAGGATACTTATTCTTAATAGTCACCTGGTTCAACTCCCTATAATCAATGCACAATCTCAAAGAGCCATCTTTCTTCCTTACAAACAATATCGGTGCACCCCAAGGCGATACACTTGGTCTAATGAAACCCCGATTCAGCAATTCTTCCAATTGAAGTTTCAATTCTTTTAACTCAGCCGGTGCCATGCAATACGATGCTTTTGACAATGGTGAGGTACCTGACAATAATTCAACACAGAACTCCAATTCCCTATCCAGAGGCAAATCATACCCAGTTGAGAATACATCCGAAAATTCACGCACAATTGGAACGTCATCTAATACAACCACTTTCTTTGATTTATCAACTACACAAGCCAGATCCCCTGTGAACCCATGCGACAATAATTTTTGAGCTTTCAAAGCCGATATCAGATGAATACCACCCATGCATTTATCACCCTCAAATATAAACGAAGGCATATCAGGCAATTCAAATTTAACAATTTTCTTACGGCAATCAACAACCGCATGATGAGTATGCAACCAGTCCATACCCAATATAACATCAAAATCACGGATAGGCAAGACTACCAAATCTGCAAATAAAACATGGCCATCCACAACTACTTCACATGCACGAAAAACATAAGAAGCATCTAGGCACTCTCCCATCGAAGTAGACACCTCCAACACGTAAGACAATGATCCAGGAAAAGAATGCAAATGGCATGCAAAGTGAGATGCAATATAAGAATGCGATGACCTTGGATCTATAAGCACTCGGGCTTGCTCTCTTGAGACAAACAAAGTACCTCCTATAATGTTGGAAGCATCAGGAACACCCCTCTGATCTAACGCGAAGACTCGACCCTGAACTCTTGGTGGACCGTCATTGTTCCTCTTTACTCCCACATTCTGTGGTGCACCTCCTTGTTGTGCTCTTCTGTTCCTCGGGCAATCCTTTTGGAAGTGAGTGCCTTCACCACATAGTAAACATTTCCCTTGTTTCAACCAACACCTATCTTCCATATGCCCAGTCTTCTTACAGAAATTACAGACAAACCTTGTGTCCCTTTGGCCACGTTCACCACTTCCCTGGTTCCTTGGTTGTAGGAACTGACCTCCCTGATGGTTTGAGTTATTCCCCTTGCTAGTAGTCCCACTTGTACCTTACTTCTTCCATTGTGCCTGCGATCCCTACTGATAACCACTTGTGTTACTCATTTTACCTCGGTGTTCCTCAATGTCGTGCTCGATTTTGTATGTATATCCACTGCATTCTGATAACTCGGTAAGTCCATTGGTAACAATTGCTTACGGTACTCGATCCTTAGACCTTTCACAAAACGGTACACCTTCTTCTCTTCAGTTGGAACTAAGTGACCACAATACCTTGCCAACGCCGTGAACTTGGCGGAATACTAAGCCAGAGATAGAGTCCCTTGCTCGAAACTGAGGAATTCCACTTCTTTCTTCGCTTGCACCACATCTGGAATGAAGTGGCTTCTGAATTGTCTCACGAAAAGCTCCCATGTACGTACTACCTATTCCTGAATCCAACTAGCTTCCAATACTTTCCACCAATGTTCCGATACGTCTTCCAACTTGAATGTTGCAAACCTGACCTTATCTTCATCGGTACACTCAATTGCCACAAAAATCTTCTCAAGCGATTCAATCCATTTCTCTGGTATCTCAGACTGAACATTCGGCTATCCCGTTGGTTGATCTCTAGGCTGGGTGGGTGGTGGAGTATTAATCTGTTCACCCAAAGTATTTCTGGCCCCACTCGAGCCACCTTCCTCAGTACTAGTGTTGTGTCGAGTCTCAACCATGATTAAACACCTGCAACAAACACTCGACGTTAACGACTTAAACACACAACCAACCCTCCTAAGCCAAAGATTCTCTCCCGGCTAGCTAACTTAAGCTCTGATACCAACTGTTGCGACCCGACCCGAAATTCGATGTGGAATCTCGTTCGGTCCACGATGACGGGAACACGAAAATAGCATTTCAAAAATTCCTTTTAAAAATAAATGCAAAGTCATGAGAAAACCCCGTAATGCACGTGCAAGTTTTCTTTAACAAGAGCAAACCTCAACTGCGAAACAACAAGCCGGAGAAACAACACATTAGCTAGCCACAAATAACACGAGCTAACAGGCTCGGTACATATATATACTATTTCAGAGTGCGCGGAAATGATAGTTAATATATATATACAACAGCACGGCAACCATGCCGGCACAACAAAAGAATATATAAGTAACAAGCGAGACAACTACCCAACAATACATTGTTTATATAACATGTACACCCTCGGCCTCACCAAAAGAAAATACAAGACACAAGGTGTATCTACCAAAAGAACGGACGAGCTGGAACTGAACCCGAGCAAACTAAGGATTCCTCGCCGGCCCTTGATCTAAGGAAAACAAATAAACACGGAACGGGGTGAGTCAAAACTCAATAAGCTACTAATGCAACTATATGGCATGCTAGATACAAGACAGTAATTATAACAAGTATTCATGCCATCGCAACACAATTCCTTTACAAGACAAGAGTAACAAGAATACCATATAGCCAAACAACCCCATATTACACGAGAGGCTCAACAATCGCCAACCGTCCCATACTGATTGTAAACCGTGACCAACATTCGCTTATACAGGAACACATAAGAACGATAAGTAAACATGTTACAAAGGATACGGCGTCGAGGTACACCTCCGACCTAACCAATACTTCCAACCAACCAACCAATATAATACCCAATAACGAAGCCGTTGTTGACGTGCTCGATCAATAAACCAATTTCTGAATTCGAAGCCATTGTTGACGTGCTCGAACCATAAACAAATCATGAGTCCTAAACAAGAACCTGTGAACCATTTTATTTGTATTCACAACACCGGGTGCCCCCGATCCCTACAACCCGGCAAAATCACCACAGTAATAGCCTACTAAAGTCGCGGCTGTACCATACAACACTTGGCGCTATTCCCCTACCGTGGCCAACGGTAGGGCGAGGCCCGATGTATTGGCCTTCGACTACTACGTAGCCCCGGCTCCCACAATAATCGAACGTCAATACACCGCCAAAACAAATATGCCATGGACTTAACTAAATGCTAAAGTAGAATATTTACTCGACATTTAAAACAAAAGGTCATACTCCAAAGTAGGGAGTATACCATAACAATAACATTCAACAATGATACGAATGTCTCAAGTGAGTTATAATAATCCCACACCACAAATAACCTATAAAAATTACGACAATTAACGTAATATATTACACACAACCGGTGTAGCCAAATTTTCAAATGAATCACTCGAATCGTCCAAGAATTCTTAAATCACACACGTGGTCTCATAAATTATGTAATCCTAACGAACTCCGTTAGAGTCATTTTTGGTTTCTAATGAGTTCGAGTTTACGCGAATCAATTATACCATAGACTTAACAATTACTAATCATACTTTACATTTTTAACATGTAAAGACAAGTCTCCAAACACATCCAAAAAGTCAACCACAAATTTAACAAGTCAAGATGGTCAAACATACTAAAAAATGATGATTTTAACATGGTTTCATCAATTAACAAGTCTAGGATGAAGAACAATACATAATTGAGGGAGAAAAGGGGTAGTAGCTTACAACTTTGAGATTTTTAAACCAAAATCTCCCACATGCAACCTAGGTGTATTGTTCTCCTAGTCAAGAGCTTCGCGATGGCAAAGTCGGATCATCAATCCGGTACCGAATGGCAAAGTTATGCCACATTCTCTCCCAAGAACTCTCTTTCTCTATCACAAGAACTCAAGGTTGAAAAAGATGGCAATGGTGTGAAACAAGAGACTCCTAAGGTCTCTTAAGGTCTAAGGATGACTGGTTTAAGTGGTCAAAGGTCGTGACCATTCCTAGCCCTTGGATTAGAGTCAACAAGTCAAAGCAAAAATTTAACAAAAATCTGTCACAGCAGGCACGCTAGGGCGCGCGTACGGACGCACTAAGGCGCGGCTCCTGGCTGAACTTTCGACTTTCAGACCTAATTTTTAGTGAATTGCCTCACTAGGGCACGCCCAGGGCACGCTAGGTGTTCCCTCATGATTCTAAGGTGATCCCAAACTCAAACCAAGTGTAAATAACATCCGAAACGAAATCTAAACCACATAAAATGAAGCTTTGAATGCACACCAAATCAAATGTGAATGACTATGAAACTTCTAACACATATCAATACATTTGAAAAGTGTACAATAAGCTCAAATGCAAGTATTTTTGAATGATATTTGCACATGAAATGACGATGTCAATGTAAGAGACGTAAAAATCGAATGAATGCGAATGATGCAAATGGCACGGGTGTTATAGACAACCAGCCTTGCCCTTATAATAGGGAGGACGGAGGAGCCTAACCTCAAAAAGGAGATACAACCAACAAATCAAAGAGAACAACAAAAGAAAATGATTAAGAAACTCTAATATAAGGATTGTCATGTTTGTCAAGAAAAATTTTTCCATGAATATTTCTAGAAAGAGAGGAGGAAGAGAAAAACTGATCATCTCGGCCTTGATCGTACCCCAAATTGGCTAAGGCATCAGCCACCGAGTTAGCTTCACAGAAACAATGCGAGAATGAGAAACAAATAAATTTTTGAAAGGCGAGAATTGCACGAATCATATATAAACAATGCCAAGGGGGATTTGCTTTGCCCGTGATACAATCAAAAAGGGACTTAGAATCAACTTCGATGATAGCACCTGAGAGTCCTTGAGTAGTGAGCCACTTAGATCCTTCATAAAGTGCTCGACATTCTGCCAAAAAACTAGAAGAGTAGCCATAGAACGAGGAGAAGGCGTAGATCATGTTACCCGTGCTATTACGAATAATTCCCCCTCTAGCACTCAATCCAGGATTCCTTCGATAGGCCCCATCAGAATTTAATTTGACACAGCCTGCAGGAGGCTTGGTCCAAAAAATAGTTCGGATGATTTTGTGGGATATACGATCAATACGAAGAGGAGAGGAATACCAGATTGTATTAGGATGAAAAGATAGACCTGCTGCCGTTAAAATATTAATAATATCATGTCTGATTTGGGAGACTAGGACCTAAGTTCGACAGCGCAATTCATCGTACATAGCAGTGTTGCGGAACTTCCATAATCTCCAAAGGATAACAGAGGGAACAGTTGTGTGGAGAGAAGAAGATTTATGCTGATACCACCAAGCAAAACAAGTCTGATCAATGGAGTTCAAAGTAGTAGCAATACCTCCCAGCTGATTAAATGCTACCCAAACCGACTAAGAAACATGGCTGTGAAGGAAAACATGATGGTAGGTTTAAGAATATCCTGAGGCACAACAATAACATTGCGAGGCCAATGAGAAACCTTTCTTAAGAAGACTTTCATTGATTGGCAATCTTCAACGCAAAAGTCTCCACATGAAGATACTAATTTGTCTAGGAAGTAATTTGTGCCAAATGAAGATAGTTGAGTCCAGCAGTGCAAGATTTTTTCAGGGGTAGTATGATTCCGAGAGGGATGTCGGCTACTACTGTTGTGCTTATCCCTAAAGTGAATAATCCTGCGTCGTTAGGGGATCTTCGTCCTATTAGTTTGTGCAATTTTTCGTGCAAAATTCTATCTCGAATTATGACTACTCGCCTTGTGAAGTTTTTGCCTAGGATTATCTCTGCTGAGCAATCAGGATTCATTAAAGGTAGAAGTATTCAAGAAAATATAATCCTAGCGCACGAATTAGTTCATCGTCTTGACATGAAAGTCAGGGGTGGTAACGTGCTTTTCAAGCTGGACATGTCAAAAGCATATGATCGTCTTGAATGGAGTTTCTTATTGCGTGCTTTGAAGGCAATTGGGCTGAATGATGTTAGTTGTGATTTAATATACAGACTGATTAGCAATATTTGGTATTCTTTCCGGATTAACGGTGAAGGGTATGGTTTCTTTAAATCATCTCGCGGTGTCCGTCAGGGCGATCCTTTGTCTCCGTTACTTTTTATTATTGCCCAGGAGGTTTTATCTTTTAATATTAAGAGGGCTGTTGCGGAAGGAAAAATTCAGGCTTATTTGCATGGTCGGGACGGGATTGTGATTTCACACTTACTATATGCTGATGATATGCTTGTCTTCTGTAATGCTAGTCGTCGATCGATTATGGCTTTAAAAAAGGTGCTTGCTACTTATGAAGAGGCTTCAGGTCAGCTTATTAATATAGCCAAGAGTGGTTTTTATATGTCGGACAGGTGCTCTCGCAACAAAGCTCGTAACATATCCTCTTGGTCTGGATGCTCTCAGTGTTCTCTCCCAATGAAATATTTGGGCCTTCCTTTGTTTAAGGGGAGGATTAAACGATGCTATTTTGAGGATATAGAGAAGAGGGTGGTTGACAAGATTAGCGGATGGAAATCTAAACTCCTTTCTTTTAGAGCAAAGATAGTCTTATTGAAATCAGTCCTAGCTAGCATTCCGATATATACTCTTGCGGCTATTAAAGTTCCGAAATTGGTCCTCCGAAATATTGAAAAAGCAATGGCTAATTTCTTATGGGATGCGGCTGGCTCTCATAGAGCTCATTGGTTAGCTTGGGAGGTGGTGTGTCGGCCTTTATCTGAAGGAGGTCTTGGGTTGAGGTCTCTTTCTCAAGTTATGGACTCTTTGCATGCTAAGCTTGCATGGAGTGTTCTTCAAGGTAAGAGTTTATGGGCAACCTATGCTCGTGCAAAATATGGCCAGATTCATGGTTTTCATACTCCTTCTTCAGCTTCTCATATCTGGAAGTCTATCATGAGTGTTATGCCGAGGGTTCAGCACAGTACTCAGTGGGTGCTTGGGCGGGGAAATGTATCCTTTTGGAATGAGAATTGGTGTGGAGAAATTTTGTTTGGACCTCAGCCGCTAGACATCAATTTGACAGTGAAGGAGGCCTTTGTTCAGCTCCCAGACTTTCTGCCTTTCATTCCCGACAGGCTGCATGGATGGCTTTCTAGAGTTGAGCTCGATCAAGATGTGGAGGATCGATTGGTTTGCAATCTAACGCAATCTGGTGAGTTCTCTGCTGCGGCATTTTGGAAGATTTTTATTGTTTCGAAGTGTGTTTGCTGTGTTAAGCATCCTGAATGTGAGACTTTGGATCATTTGTTTTTACACTCGGAGGTTGCAACTCATGTTTGGGGCAAACTTGCTTCAGCTTTCAATAAAGTGCACAGATATGTTTCGTTACAACATCTCTTCGAGGTTTGGGCTGATAGAGCTTCGGTTCGTAGTCAGATTGGAGCTTGTCAAATTGGTATTTTGGTTTTCACCTGTTGGGCATTATGGAAAGCAAGATGCAAGGCTGTTTTTGAAAGCATTCCTATGAATCCGACTCTAATATTTAGCAATGTTCTTCATGACTTACAAGATATGTTTTTGATTTATCGGCCCAAAGTTTCTATGGATCGTTTGGGTCCCCTCACTTTGCAGCTGTTAGGGTTATTGGTTCTTGATATCCCTATCAGGCGTGGGACGTGGCTGCGTTGGAACCCTCCTTTGTCAGCTATGTATAAGTTAAACACCGACGGTTCTGCAGTTGATGGTAATTGTGCGGGAGGAGGTATTATTCGGGATAGGTGTGGTAAAATGGTTCACGCTTTTTCTAATTATTATGGCCCGGGAACAAACATATATGCTGAGATTTTGGCTCTTCGGGATGGTTTGCTTCTTTGCCGACAACTTGGTCTGGATTTGGTTTTGGTTGAGTCAGATTCTCTAGTGGCAGTTATGGGTATCTCTGCGCAGACTCTCCTTCTGTGGTCTTATGCTTATGATCTTAGGCTTTGTAAGTCCTTGCTGGGAAATTATCGGATTCATCATGTTTTTAGAGAGGCAAATCATGTAGCTGATCGGTTGGCTGCTCATGCTTCTTCTCATAAATCCTCTACCTCGTTCCTTAGCAAAGGTCTTCTTCCCATAAGCGTTTGGCAGGCTTTAGGGCATGATGAATTAGGTTTATATAGCTTTAGAAGGTAATGTTTTTCCTTTGTTATTTATGGATTTGTATTTCTTTTTCGAGGTTAGGCTCCTTTGTCCTCCCGTTTATAAGGGCTAGGCTGGTTGTCCCCCTCAAGTTTGTATCTCTTTTTTTTTTTTTTATCTAATAAAATTTAGCAGGTGCCGTCCCTGTTTCTCTAAAAAAAAAAAAAAGTAGAGGGAGGGGGCTTCGGACAAGCTGCCAGGCTGAATCTATGGAAAACTTCCCATTAATGCTAGCACTCCAACACGCCTTGTCAGGCTGGTCGCTAAGACAAATGCCATGCTTGTTTATGGAGTCCATCGCAGCAGAGCCGAGAGCAGTTTTGGCTGCTTCCGAGATAGAAGAAGAGCTGTTGCTGAAGATGTCATAAACCCGAGATATTGAGCTGGTGGGAGGGGGAATCAAAGAGACATCGGGCAACCATTTATCAGTCCAAGTAGAACAATTGCCCTGGCCTATGATCCAAGTAATATGAGGTTCGGTAGCAGCATGGATAGAACACGTTCTTCGCCAAATATGTGATCCTGAAGCAGCAGCAAAGTTGGGGTGGATTGAAGAACAATATTTGGCCTTCATAAACTTGGTCCAAAGGTTGTCAGTAGATCTGAAACAACACCATATGAATAGAAAAATCCTAAATAATATCAGGGAGAGATCGAATTCCCAAACCCCCTTCTAAGACAGGTCGGCAGCAATGGTCCCAAGCAATCCAATGGGTTTTTTGTTGTGATCTATTGATCCCAAAAAAAAAATTTCCATCAATCGATTAATGAGTTTGATAACTGCGACAGGCGGATCAAGGATGACAAGTTGATACATCGTTATAGATTGCAGAACAGAATTGATTAAGGTGACCTTACCAGCAGGGTTGAGAAGCTGACCAGACCAAGAACTAATTTTATCTTGGAGCTTCGCAACTAAAGGATCAAACAGACTCTTCTTCTTCTGACCTTCAAACATGGGACAGCCCAAATAAGTAACTGGAAAGTTTTTGTGGTTAAAATCCAGATGCCTGCGAATAGTAGAGATCCTGACTGTTGACATGCGAGAAGAGACCATAAAGCAACTTTTATCCGAGTTAATTAGCTGACCCGAGCAATTTTCAAAATTAGATAATAATTTCTTATGATGAGATAGAGAGTGTTTGTTACCATTGCAGTAAATAATCACATCATCTCAAAAGTGAGATGAGAGATAATGGGACAACCGCTAGATGAAAAGAAGGAATAGTGGGGATTTTCATAATGCAGTTTGTTTAGCCCACGACTTAGAACTTCAGCCGCTATAATAAAAAGACTAGGGGAAATAGGATCCCCTTGGCGAAGACCTTGCGAAGAAGGAAACAACCCTGTTGGTTCACCATTCAAAAGAATTGAGAACCAGTTATCTGAGATAATACGCCAGATCATATCAATGAAGATCTCATCGAACCCAAACTTCCGGAGAACTTTTGCTAGATAAATCCAAGAAATCCTGTCAAAAGATTTGGCCATATCCAGTTTGATGATAATATTTGACCTATTAATCTTTTTACCCAAGTGATGATTCAGCTCATGGGCAAGTAAAAGGTTGTCCTAAATAAGCCGATTTTTGGTGAACGCACTTTGGTTCTCCGAAATTATGGAGGGAAGCACTCGAGCCAAGCGAATCGAGAGAATCTTAGAAATTATTTTATTGCTGAAATTGCACAAGCTGATAGGGCGAAGATCTTTAAAGGACATTACCTGGTGGGTTTTAGGAATTGTAACAATAAGAGTGCTCGTCCAAGATTTGGGCATAGAGAACCCCGCAAAAAACTCCAAGATAGCTTGATGGAGATCGGGAGATATAATGTCCCAACAGAAGGTATAGAATTTGCCCGAAAACCCATCTGGCCCTGCTGCGCTATCACCACTCAACGAGAAAACAGCTTCTTTAATTTCCTCAAGGGTAGGGGGGAGCTAATATCTAAATTTTGATCTTTAGAGATCAAAGAAGGAATAACTTCAAGAGGGCCGTCATCAGAACAAGCGGTTGACAGAAGTTGGTCCTTAAAGTAATCAATCACAGCAGCCTTGATGTCATATTTCATAGTAAGAGTATTTTCACTAGCATCAGTGATTCTATGAATATGCATCCTTCTATGGGCTTTCTTAACTGTCGAATGAAACAAATTGGTATTACCATCACCGTCCTTAATCCATTTTAAGTGGGATTTTTGACGCCAGAACTCCTCTTCCGTCTTTAGCTTGAGCTTGAGTTGTGCCTGGGATAGGTGATGGGCCTCTCGATTTTCCATATAGTTATTTAATTCATACAAGAGCTCTTGCGCAAGAACATTGTCTTCAGCTTCTTTTAGGCCCTCGAATATGTTGCCAAAGGTTTGTTTATTCCATGTTTTGAGAGAAGTCTTAAATGACTTTAACTTGGATGCAAAGCGCACCATAGGTCTACCAGAGACAGGAGAGTCCCACGCCTCCTTAACAACTCCCAAGAAAGTATGGTGGGATGTCCAAACATTGAGAAACCGAAATGAAGTTTTCCTCTGCAATGGTCTAGCATTACAGTAACAAGGAGAGGGCTATGATCAGAGCAAGTTTGATTCAAATGTTCCACTTGGGTCGAAGCAAACTGTGAAATCCAACTAGAGTTACTGACAATACGATCAAGACGCTGGTATATAGTGGCTTGCCCGTCCCTTTGATTGTACCAAGTGAATTAAGAGCCTTGATAACCCATATCCATCAGACCCGCTGCTGTTAGACAAGATTGAAACTCCATTGCGCCAGTTCTATCCCAGCCGGAGCCACCTATCTTTTCGTGGGGAGCTAAGATAATATTGAAATCTCCACCAATGAGCCAAGGAGAATTCAAAAAATCCGAACTCATATCTATAACATTAGACCAAAGATCCTGACGTTCTGCTACCGAGCACTTGGCATAAACCGAAGTAATAAAAGAAGCGCAATGCCAAGAGAAGTGCTGCAACCGCACTGTTAAATGTTGAGCTGAGTCATTTACTATGCTACAAGTGAAAGAAGATTTTATAAGAATCCATATCGTGCTAGCAGAATTAACAAAGCAGAAACGAAAACGAAGACGACGAGCAAGAAAATTAATTTAAGACTTATCTATCATGGGTTCGAGAATAGAAATAAAGGAAACTTGATGAAGCTTAACAAGATTTTTCAATCTAGAAACTGTGGATTCATTACCCACACCTCGCAGGTTCCAAAAAATAGCATTAACAGTCATGAGGAACTATAGAGCCTGAAGTATCATTAGCCTTTGATTGCGCTTTGGATCGAGTGGTCCTGTTGGGCGCTAGTGCAGTCTTTAATTTCTTGGCTTTCTTACCTCTATCTTGGGATGCAAGGTTCAAAGCCGCAAGATGGGTTGATTCACAGTTTTCTTCAATATCGTCTTCAAAATCTTGGAGAACCACAAATTTATTGGGAGAATGAGAGATTGGTCTGGGGTCTTCCCCTTCATTAGTCGGGACTTGGCCCAAGTCATCATTCAAGATTTCAATCTCCTTCTGGCTTCCACCCTCAGTCAGCTCACGGGATTCATCTTCGGTGGAGTTTGTATGTAGGACTTCAAGCTCAAGCAGGCTGTTACTTAGGGAGTTTACGATTGCTTCAAAAGTGCCTTGGGGTGTGGAGGTTGGGCTTCTTGATTCTGACTGGGGGGCTTGCTTAGCATTAAGACAAGGATTACTTTCAACAAAAAAATCAGAAGGGCCAGGGAGAGAAGTGCCAGGATTAAAAGGGCCAGTGCTTGGGCATGCCTCTACCGGGGTTACCTGATTATTAGGGTTAATCCTAGAGCTGTCCATTATCTCAGCCAATTTAATATTTACGAGAGGCTCAGCTACCGCCAACTGTCCCATACAAGTTGGAAACTGTGACCAACTCGAGAAATTTGAAAGGCCCACCACGCCCTACCTGTAATAACCTGAACTTGTTATGCTTTAGATGTTTACATTGTTTGTGATATTATGCTCAACATGTGTGTTTGATTTCTTGAATAAATATGTTTAATATGGTTTTGCCTTAATTCATATACATTTGATGATACTAGAAGGATATACATGTTAATGCACTAATTTAGTACAAGCCCTTGTGATTGTTCATAAGTGTGAGGTGATTGTTGTTATGTTGTTTTGGCGACCCGACCTTGGGATTTCGCATAGAGATCCGGGTCGGGGCGTCACAGTTGGTATCAGAGCTTATGTTAGCTATTCGCCAGGATAGGTTCCATGGCCTAGGTGGGTATGGTGTGTGTTATCGAGATTTTCACGTCGAGTGTTTTATGTAGGTCGAAATGGTGGAAGTTAAGTACGGAGCGAGCACTAGTAGGGTCGGTATGAGTCCAGGTGAAAATGAGGAAAGAGATAAAAATGTTAATACTCAGTGTAATGTTCCTCCTGAATCGAGCCCGAACAATCAGAATGAAGTTTTCCATGATGTGTATCGAAGACTATCACAGATGATAACCGAGATAGCACAGCGAGATATTGTAGGGGTAGGACCTCAGCCGGAAGGTAAGGAACTGCAACCAGAGGCTCTAGTACGACAGTTAGATATTACGGACCACGGCTTAATATTGGAGTACCACCACGAGAATAAGGCATAAAAATAATACCACTATTCTTGAGGAGTTCTTGAAGATGAAACCCCAAAGTTTCAATGGAGAACCTAAAGCTACTAAGGCTGAACTATGGATTAAACGCATTATCAAGGTATTTACTACTCTCAGTTGTACTGATGATGAAAAAGTTTTCCTAGCTGTGTTTATGTTAGAAGGAGCGGCGGAACATTGGTGGCAAATGTTGCAGAAGAGCTGGGAATGACAGAGGATACCTCATGTGTGGGCGAACTTCTTGAAGGAATTCAAGGCACAGTTCATTCTAACAGTGGTTCGAGAAAAGAGACAGATGGAATTCATTACCTTGGAACAAGGAAGTATGACCGTGGCTCGGTACTCAAACAAGTTCTCAGAATTGGCGCGTTACTGTAGTCACTTGAACCCTATTGAAGCAAGGAAGGCACAAAAGTTTGTTAAAGGTTTGAGGACTGAATATCGAGAATAATTACTTTCGTTACAGTTTACTGATTACCGTGGCGCAATGGATTGTGCACTTGGAATAGAAAGTGACATTGAGGAGCATAAAGAAGAGGAAACATGAATGATTCACAACAATCTTCACTGTTATCATGGACGAGATCAGAATTCGGGTAATAGGGGTAAGTATAACAACAATAATAACCGCAAGGGAAGTCAGGAAAGATCACAGTCTAGCGGGCAATCAAGGCAACAGTCCGGTGGGGCAAGGTGATAATAACATGTTTGCTCCGAGTCAACAGGGTGGTCCATTGATATGTAGTTATTGCTTGAGACCGGGACATCCGGAGGATAGGTCTTTGGAGTAAGGCGGAAGTGCTTTGCTTGTGGAGGAGATCACCTTAGGAAGAATTGTCCTAGGATGAGGCATAATTAATCTAGGAGTGCTAGTCAGTGGTCTAGTGGCTCTAAGAGAGATAGTGATGGTAATCCTAGATCTGAGAGCCGTGTGTTTGCGCTTAGCCAGTGTGGAGTTCCTAAGTCTACACTCGAGATAGGAGGTATCACTTCTATATTATTATGAGTATACGTATTATGGTAGCTCATGTTCATGCATTCATGTGTTGCATTTTGTGATTGGAAACTAGTGTAACATGTTTCCAAGTTTTATCTTGTGATTGAGGGAGATACCCCAATAAGAGATTGAGATGTTGTTATTGGTATGATAAACTTGTGATAGACCAATAGGTAATCACATATTGTTTGGTAGTTGTGTGTCTTACCTTTATATGGCTTGAAGGTGTAAGAAGTTGTGATATACGAGTTAGTAACTATACGATGTATGTCAACTTTGTAGATACGCCTATACATGATATTTATAAGATACATGATATAGATTGTTAATATATGTATGCCATATATTGGTTGTGTATTATCATGAGGTGATTATGTTATTCTCTGTGACGAATATGCGCAGGTTGTGTTGTTATGATTACTATGCGCGTGCATATCAATTATGTTTGAAAAGTTAGTATACTGTTACCACATGATTGGGTTGAGTATTTGGATTCATGTTATGGTTGTGAATGAAACTACACCAGAGTTAGAGGATTTCTCTACTTCATGAGAGTGTCCAGAAATGTTTACTGTTGAGTATCTTATATGTCACCTAAAACGGGGATTTAAACATGTGTTGGGATGATACGAAAGAATCAAAGAACCTAAAGGTTCACCATGAGTTGAATTTGAGATTTATGGATACATGAAACCATGTGTGCAAGTCATACTTGGAGAATTATATGAACTGTCAATTATGGTTTTCTTATTCACTTTCAGTCTTAATACGAAGTGAACTATAAGAGGAGAATTGAGTTGTGACCTTAATCAGTATAGAAAGCGATAGCCTTTGCATTGAAGAAATTGATATGATATAAGTGGAAGTAATCTATCCACTGACTTAGAGTTTATTGCGTTAATGTGGACTTGAGTCGGAATACTACTACTATGAAACTGAGATTTGCGTTGTGCATGGAATCAAATATTTGAAATTTCTATTCTCACAATATGAACAGAATATGAGACATTGTTGATAAGTAGAAAGACTTGAAGATCTTAACTAAGTACCTACTGCTATGCATTTGAGTTTAACATAATGACTGAGATATTGAAGATTTGAGACTTATCAATTATAACGCGATTATCTTGTATGTGTTAAAGATTGAAGGGTTACCGATGATAACGAGGTCATCTTGTGTATGTCAAGATTGTTATACATCATGGATTATGATGGATTGATTGTCCAAGCGATCATGTACCACTAATGACCAGGGTAAACACATCAAATAGATTAACATCTTTGCAAGAAATGAGATATAAGGGAACTACATTGAACACAGTTAGTTGTGATCGGTAAAGAATCCAAGAATTACCTTGAGTATACATCTTATCCTTAGATCTTCTATATGTTTAAGAACGATGATTATGACTTCCAGGAATGTTTAGACATGTGTGATGGATTCCAAATGATAGTTACTTACCACAACAATTGTCAACGGAATATGGAAATGATATTAACTGAGACTAGTATGGGAACATAGAATGAATTATCTTTACACGGTAATGAAGTCGGGAATCTAAATTTTGAAACCTTGTGATGATTTAATAGCCGGTTGAAGGTGTGAATTCTCCTTGAGAATAATTACTAAACGACTCTAAACCGATGGAACACCATTACATTGTTGCAATAGATATTCTTGGGAAAGTTGTACTATTGAAGTACATCCAGGGAAATTGTTCGATGAAATTCTTTCGAGTAACCTTATGAAGCCGAGAACATACTTTGAGAAAATAGGGTTTGATTATAAAGGGAAGATCCTTAACTCAATAATGATGCTGGACTGAATTTAGGGGCTAAATTCTTTTAAGGGGGAGAGGATGTAATAACCTGAACTTGTTATGCTTTAGATGTTTACATTGTTTGTGATATTATGCTCAACATGTGTGTTTGATTTCTTGAATAAATATGTTTAATATGGTTTTGCCTTAATTCATATACATTTGATGATACTAGAAGGATATACATGTTAATGCACTAACTTAGTACAAGCCCTTGTGATTGTTCATAAGTGTGAGGTGATTGTTGTTATGTTGTTTTGGCGACCTGACCTTGGGATTTCGCATAGAGATCCGGGTCGGGGCGTCACACTACCAAAGGCTTAACAACTGCAAACCGTCCCATACCAGTTGGAAACCGCGACCAACCGGCATGCATAGCTAGCATATAACAAGTAACTTACAGTACATATAACAATGTCGAGATATGCCCTCAACATCCCTTTTACTTTTCATCTTACTCTTCTTGTCCGCACATGTGATGCTATTGTAGTACAAGTTCTGAATAGAATACCTTTATTTATTCTATGGGTAGCTCTACCTCTACGACAGCCCTTTCTTCACAACTAGTTCTATTGGTAACTCCACCTCTACGGGCAGCCCTTTCTACATGACTGGTTCCATGAGCAGCTCCACCTCTACGACAGCCCTTTTCGCATGACTTGTTCCATGGGCGTCTCCACCTTTACGGGCAGCCCTTTCCACATGACTCCCAATTGTCACCAGTCCTTGATCTGAGGATGATAAGGCTCGTATTACTATTGCAGTGGATTCTTGTCTAAATTGGTTTTACTGTATAACTGCCATACGGACACTCCTAGTTTATGACAACATAGAAAACTCGTACTTCTGTCATACGGATAATTCCCAGTCTATTACAACGTGGGAATACCGTACCCTTGTCCGCATCCTTCAAGAGAAAAAACTTGATGTGCAAATTAATGCAACTAGGGCAAGAGTACCCTACCGTATCAAGTAATAAAGTGTACATAAGTACGAATTATCGATCCCACAGGGAATGTACGTAATTTTTACTCCGACTAAGTACCGAAATTGGGCTAACTAATTATATTTGAGCGAAAATAAATTGAGAATAAAAACTAAAAACTAAAAATAAAAGAAAGCAATTAATATTTACATGGACGCAAAATGGTTTAGCAACAACAAATCAAGATTTAAAGATAAGATTATAGGATTGCAATTTCTAGTCTAACTCGTGATTAATTTAATCCTCTCTCCACGTTTCTTTAACTCAAGTCTTGGTAACCGAGAACACTAAATTGGTTAACTACGAGCTCTCGCCCTATAGCAACCCGAATCTCCCCTACCTCGTGAATGGCTAAGGTAGATTGATCACAAGTCAGAACAAGTTCTCATATGGCTATCTATGAACACTCGTTACCTCTCGGTCTAGCGTCACATAAACAAGTATTGTGTTTTCGAAATTAATAGGAAGGGCCTTCGCTAACTATCCTATAATTCTAGTGACCATCTAATGGGTAGCTAATCCATCGGAAGCATTAGGAACACACAATAATAACGAAGATAATGGGAATTTCTACATAGAGATATAATCTCTCTATTTTTCTATAAGTCATGCCGGTAGCCAGAGGATATCGATGTGTGTCAAACACCAACTACTAAATTGATCGGTCTGAAAAGTAAGGTAGCTCTCGCTCACACAAACAATTTTAAAATCAATTAATTAATGACTAAATCAATTAAAAGCATTAAGCTTATCAATAATAATAACCTAACATGCTTGTATACTAAATAGAGAAAGAGATTAAATTAAAACACTACAATAACATAGAAAAATAATTGCATTCCATAAATCAATTAAGCACAAAGCCAATTCAACAAATTACAAAATCATTCAACCCTAGAAATATCAAAAATATAAATTGGAAGAATTAAACTGACAAAGCCGTGAGCAATGCCGAGATCTGGGGTTGAAATCACTTGCAATAGCTTCCTTGGCCCTTGATTTGAAGTTCCAAACCTTTGAAGGTGATCAATCTTTGGAGGAAGGAGAGAATTTTAGGGAAGAGGGGCTCACAACCCGTATGGGACTTGTTGAGTCTAATTTGGGGCTACTGATGGGTAATAAAAATGAAGGGAAAGAGTGTTGGGGAAGATAAGGGCAAAATGGAAATATAATAGAAGTTTCAGGGGCTAAAGGGACAAAAACGGAGAGGAGAAGGGCTGTTGGGCGGACACGTGGCAGCGCGGGACGGCGGACAACACAAAAATGAGAATTTTCTCATTTTGCTCCAGTACCCCTGTGTTTCTGAAGTTGTCTGCTGGAGTCCTTCCCCCTCCAAGCTTCGCAAAACAGTCCTCCGTGAGCCTCATTTTGCCTTGGAACTCTAACGCTTTAACGGAATAAATTAAAGCTCAACTTTAAAGTCCGAAATTACCTCGAACTTTGTCCTAAACTCCGTGAATCCTAGTAAATACCTTGGAAACCTACATTAAAGTACAAATACACAAATGGTAATATTTCCAAGCATATTTAACTCAAAAGTAGCACAAAATAAAAGGAAATTAAAGGGAAAATTCATGGAAATCTTGAGCTCATCAGCCTTCAGTCTCTATGATCTGATGACACTGAGGCGCATAGCATACAAGTGTCACCCTATTGGTTATGATAGTGGGGCTACTCTCTACCATGGCCAGTGGTAGGACCATCTTTGCCCGTGGTTACCACCACGCATTAATCTTAGTCCACGATTTACACCGCACATTAATCTTAGCCCATGGTTAACACCGTGCATTAATCTTAGTCAACGGTTAACACCATGCATCAATCTTAGCCCACAGTTTACACCGCGCATTAATCTTAGCCCACGGTTAACACCGCACATTAATCTTAGCCCACGGTTAACACCGTACATCAATCTTAGCCCACGGTAACACCGCGCATTAATCTTATCCCATCTATTTATCAGCTAAACTTGTTTATCGTGGTCGAGTAGATGTTTACTTGTCATTAACTACTTTTCGTAGTATTCATAAATACTGTACACATTACTAGTCACATTTCCAAGCTATTTACACCTAGCACATGTCATATCACAAATAATGGTGCCAACATTTATTTGCAAGCGACTACGATCGCTTTACTACTTTACTGAGCTATCTTTCATTTCCTGGTTTACGACGGATCCTGTTACTAACATATGTTAGCATGTCATAATTTTATGACACTAAAACTGTACTTCACTTTTATCCATGACGTGATACTTTGTGTCCCGTACCAATTCTATGTCCACTTTACTATATATGTCATAGTATTTATGACATTATAATTTTACTTATGTGTCTCCCTAATATTTTAGGAACACTTTTTATAACACCCACTAATCATATTTGACCCTATTAGAGTCATTAACCAATATCACTTTATTATTTTGATGTAATTTTATTACATCCTATTTGACTCCGTTTGAGTTGTTACTAATTTTTGGGTATGCTTGGCTACTCATAATATCACCCTATATTTGTGGTACTAATTTTAGTACTACAAACTCGAAGCATTTATTAATCCCTTCAAGTGTCTCATACCACTTACTAACAAGTAATACACACTTTATCATTGCATGAGACTATCTTTAGTTTATCATACATACATTTTAAATAGAAGGGGGTTTAGTAACTTACCTCTCAAGTAAGCTTTCTTTTCTAGGCTTTGTGTCGAAGTGTTCCACTTGTCAAGCATGTTGTCCCTTCGAAGTTGGTTTGTCAAAATCTCCAAGTATCGAGAGTTAAAACGATTTTGTACACGAAAATTAATTACCCGAAAGAGATCACAAATGTTTGATTTTTTTGTGTGAAAGAAATGATCTCTCACACATCTATATATGTACCCTCCGGTTCCTTAGTCTCCAAGGCTATTCAGTATTCCAGCTGAATCACCACCATTTTGGTCCAAAAAATTGACAAGTGGTAGTACAAGAGAAGGCAAGTCACCATTGCTGATGACGCATCGGCATAGCCTCTCCGTTGGGATGACACGGTCGCCCCCGAAATCCCATTTCTATATCGTCCTTTGTACTTGGCGCAGCCGCTCTGGTCCCTTCACGCAAGCCACCCGATTTAGAGTTTTAAACTCTACAATTTCATCCAAACCGATCCTAGGTTGTTCCAACACATCTTGAAGTGACTCTAAATCAAAATCCAAGTCTTAATAGGCGTAGACAATGTCAAAAACCAACCTCTTAGGTTTATAAACTAAGGCCCTTCAATTATTTTTCTCCTAGATTGATTCTAGCAAGGCTTAATACTAAGATAATTCGGTACGGGGTCTTACACTCATTCTCGGACATCTTTACTCTTTTTTTCTCTCCATACAAAGGCTTCCTTTATCCTTGATATTTGTTCAAATGAAGTAGTCTTTGAGGTGCAGAGATTGAGTCTTTCAAAGGAGTGAAAGCCTCAAGTCAAGAACTAGGTTCTTAACCACGTGTGTATCTTCTATCTCTTGACTCTCACTTCATTCTTTTCATATACTTACTAGTGAGTTGTAGATCTCACATTCTGCATCTTCTTCTCATTTACTTTCTATGTGGAGAGAAAGTTTCTTATCCAGATATAGATGATTAGATAGCCACTGAAGAGATGAGATTTTAACTAGTGGATTGAAGGTATAGGTATAACCGCGTATACCGCTTTGACTGTTGGTTAAGAATCTCTGAGAAAATCTTTGAGATGGCGTGTTCCAGTAATCAGGCTGAAAAGCATTGTATGATTTGTCGTTTAGTAGCTTTCGTCATATAGTGACTTGGTGATAGCTTTGAACAGTTGAACTTTGAGAATCGAGCTATACACCAAAGAGGTAAGAGCAACCACAATGGTGCTCTCTAAAGCACTCTCTAAAATTATTTATAGAGATTTTTAACTTCTTCAACCCTACAATGGCACCCCCAATCAACTCTCTATCCCTTAAAACAATTAAATCACTCTCCTAATATAGAGTGATTTAGTAGAATAGTGACTGAATTATTGTGTTTTTTTTTTTCATCTCAAAATAATTATTTTGTTTGAAATTTTTTTTAGGACATTACTTTTACTATTTTACCCTTACTTTTTCTTCCTAATTTAATTAATAGACCACATACATATGGACATTAATAAAAATTACACACTATACTAATATTAATAATCAAATAAATTATTTTTTCTTAATTCCTGTGCCGAGTCAAACAAGACAATAATTTAGTGACAGAGAGAGTACAATATATTTTTCATAGTATATGAAATTTAAAATATTTTATTTTAATTGTGGTGAAAAAATATAAATAAAAGAGAAAAAAATATAATGGTTTGTTAGTTGAGATGAGAGATATTTAATTTTTAGAGGGTTATATAGAGAGTGCTTGTTGGAGTGAATTTATTTTTAGAGTGTTGAAAAAGTGAAACTTGAACGAAAAACGAGGTGTTTAGAGTGTGATATAGGGAGGTATTGTTGTGGATGCTCTAAGTATCTGGTGGGTTATAGGTGAAACCACAGATACTGAGAAGTATGATGATGGACGTCTGAAAAGGTATCCAAAAAATCTAGGAAAATATCTGAGAAGATAAAACCTTATCTTTGTCCACGTAAGCATTGAAATTGACTTCTGTACTCTTGATCGAATAGCTTAGTTATCAGCAGAGTCTTCAGAGCATGGCAATGGATCAGCACAGTAGATCTATAGCTCTATCCTACTGATGGTTGACTAATGTTTATCACTTTGACCAATTTCTATCAATATAATTTAGACACAACTAGTTTAGGTCATCATATGTCCTAGCCTAGAGTTGCCACTGATTGTCCGACACGCAGGCTATCTAGTCTCTCTATTTAGAACTTAAGCAATGGTTACAAGCAAATCAAATGATTAAAGAATATGCAAATGAATATTACACATTTGCACGTACAAATTTTCAACATTCTCCTCCTATTTGTTTGTGACCATCACATCACTTTCCATGAAGGCTTTTATAGAACACGTTCAGTCTTAGTAATAACATGCTTCTACTGAATAGAGTTTTATAACTAAGCGTGCCCCAAGCTAAACTTACAAGCGACAGCTTCAGTATAGTTACCTATTACAATGTATATGCAGACTTAATAATGAAAGCACGAATACAAATACAAAGTAAAAGTTAACATCCAGATAATAAAAAATGGATTAATATACAATTTCGTCCCTAAACTTGCAACATTTTTCTAACTAGGTTTTAGTACTATGATATTTTCTATTGTGGCGCTTGAACTGAACATTTGAGCTTACGGCTAGTCCCTCATCCGATGACAGTTAAAAGAAACGTTAAATTTTAACTCAAAAGATCAATTTGTCCTTATTCCTTGATGACTGGATCCATATAGACAATAATGGTGGGAGGGAATTTTTTTATTTCCCTTATAATAGTCTTCTCTCTCTCTCACACACACACACACACACATACACACACCCAGCCATTTCAGCATCAAGCAAGACCATATTACAAAAGACCAAGTAATGATCACCGACCGGGTGGGTTTTTGCAAGGCTTTGGCAAAGACCCAGTTACTAATAAAACCCTAAGCTTAGTAGGCGTGAGAAAATTAGGAGACATGGATTATTCTTTAACCATTCACCTCGTTGTTCACCCCAACTCGAGATCTTCGAACCCAAACTATCCGGCTTATTCGGATCTTTCAATTCCGCCGGTTCATCATCGACAAAGATCTTGTTGATGTCAAAAGTCGCATAATTGTTAGTCCAACCGGCATCATTATTGCTGGATTGCAATTGGGAAGCTTCTTCCTGGATGCCTCGAGGCTCGATTAACCTGCATCAGAAGTCCTGACCACATTGATTTTTTCTCCGGCACTGACGATTACTCCTACTTCGGCTCCCTCCATAAACCCCAGCCTAACGTCACTTCTCTAATCCTCAACAACTTCAATCCCAAACTCTAGCCTAACTCACCAGCACCTTGCACTTTTTCCATTGTGCTCTTTTCTTTTTCTGGAATATACTTCCATAAGTAGCTGGTCGGACCCCTGGCTCAAAGCCACCCGTTAAAGCTGCTTTGGATTATATGAAAGAGGCGTCTGTCGATAGACTTTTTTCTCGATTCAGCTCCTTCGAGATCGGTTTAAACCAGACGTTCTGGGCTAGGCTGGGACCAAAAGTCGATTGGCCCCAGAGAGCTTGAAAGATATGGATCAATTGAAGTTCGCTGTTCTAAAAACTTCTTATCTTAGCTTGGACAGCCTTTATTCAGAGTTCTAGCAAGCCCTTCGGTTTTGACATTTTCTATATTTTTGTTGTTTTATTAGTATTTCCACCTCAGCATTTTCTCCAAGTGGATACACAGTCATCAAGAAATAAAGGCATTTTAGTCTTTTAAAATAAAACATAACGTTTTCGTTAACTCCCGTCAGATGGGGGACTAAACGTAAGCTCAACTGTTCAATTCAAGTGCCACAATAGGAAATATCATAATACTGGAACATAATCAGGAAAACGTTGCAAGTTCAGGGACCAAATTGTATATTAATCCATACAAAATTGTCATCATAATAGGAAGATGTTTTAACCTGGATGTTTAAGAACTTGATTGCAAAATAAATAGTAGTTAATGAATGGGCAATAGAGTTTTTCAACAAATCTTTGCACAGTGCAATAAAAATTAAGAATAAGCAAATAATGGGCAACGGAGTTTTACCGTTTTATCTCTCCTCCTTAATGGTTTATCTCATAAGTAACTCCTTAAGAAAGGTACAAGCATGCCTTTAAATAAATTTTAATGCATTATACTATCTCTTCTTTCTTTATGTTGATTTTCCTTCATGTATAAAATCTCTCCTCCTTAATTATCACAAGCCATGAACAGTAAGGTACACAATTAGGAAGAATATAGAAAATATCAAAACAGACGAGAATATATGAGAATGTTGGAAGCTTAGGAGTATATATTCACGTAAATATGCTAACAAGACAGAATAGCAAAATGTGATATATGCACTCATGTTGATTCTGTCAATGCATAAAAAAAAAAAAAAAAAAAAAGAGGTGAACTCCATAAATAATCCCTGAATTTTTGGGGTTTTTAAGGTTTGGTCCCTATACTCAAATTCGAAAAAACCAAATCTCGGTACTTTTTAATTTAACGCAATTAGTCCGTCCGTCTAATTTTGTTAACTTTTTGTTATTAAATACGTACACGTGTCTCTCACGTGTTTTTGACTAGGGATAAATTTGTCCATACATTCTTTTCTTTTAAGAAGACAAAAATATATGAAAGTCAAAAGGATATTCCCACCCTAGAGACGGCAGTTAAGTCAGCCTAAAATGACACTTTGTCATCATCGTAGGCAGATCCTCTAGAAGACTCTCATACTCCTTAGCTTCCAACATTCTCATATATTTTCCATCAAGACCTACAATTGTCGTATCTCTCCCTTCAGTTTCTGGGATGGTAAAGTACTTTGGTCGAAAAGCCTCTATCTCTTGGCTCGAAGTTCGTATTAGCCAATCTGATTAGAATGATTTTAAGTAAGTTATTTTAAAAGAATCAACAATTACATTTGGTATGGCCTTTTCAAAGACATGTACAGAACCTACAGTGTTAGTCTGAAGAGAAACAATAATGACAAAAAGTTTATCCCAAGCAGTTCTGGTAAAAACAGACGAATGAGGTTTCCAATGTCCCCTCATTGGTGACCACATTTGATTTTCAAAAATTTTTGCAGAAATTGCTTTGCAGCTTTTAAAATAGAAATCATACCAAAAATTACCATGAACATTAAACAACCAAATGTTATTTAAGGTCAGAAGATTAAACCAAATTTTTCTTTCATACAGATTCAAACTCTTAAGTACCTTCTTTTTAGAATATTTTTGTTCAAAATTTTTAACAATAATTTTCATGTTGCAAAACTTATTAAAATTATGGTCAACATACACAGATTCCCCTATAATTCTTTATCAGTTTTGAAATAGGCAAGAGAGTTTATGTGCACAAAATCAATCAAATTATAGGACTTTCTACATACTTCAACCGAGTTGCTCAATGGGCTAATATTATGAGCATTACCTTGTGAGACACCTAGAGGATTTATTTGCAAAGATTTTTCTCTAGTGAATAGACTAATTAGACTATCATTCAATTCAGTTTTTTCTTCCTCATTATCACTAAGATTAGCACTAAAATTCATACATTTCTTACGAAAAAGTATTAGCACATTGATTAGTATAGTGGCCAAATCCTTTGCAAGCTCTACATTGAATTGAATCAAAATTTTTTACCTCACTTTGAGTAGTAGACGTACTACTTTGATCTTGAGCTCTTCCCACCATAGGTTTGAATGTAGAAATTCTACTTTCAGATTGAAAGTTTTGCGTCCTTCTAGTAGCACCTTGATTATTGTTCTTGTTCAAAAAATTTAACAAATAAAGTAATAGAGTTACCAGCTAGATTGGATTTGCTCATATCATTGCAAATATCAAATAACTCTTCATCCTTATTAGTCTGAGCTTTAAAGGTAATCTCCTTTTCTTTGCCTTTAGATTGTTGAGTGAGATTCATCTAAAAAATTTGTAATATACCAATTAGTTCATCAAGACTAAGTGTAGAAGTATCATGAGCTTCTTCCACATCAGATATTTTAATATTGAACCTTTCAGGAAGAGACCTCATGAGTTTGCTCACCAATCTCTCATTAGAGATAGGATCACCTAGAGATTGTGATTCATTAAACAACTTAAGGATTTTAGTACTATAAGATGTAATATTTTCATAATCTTCCATCCTTAAGTTTTAAAACTTAGACATGATCATTCTAAGTTTAGTTTGCCTTACACTATTTGAGCCTTTAGAATGTCGTTGTAGAACATCCCATATATAATTGGCAGAACTAAAATTAGAGATGATTTTAAACATATTTACATCAATAGAGGTATTAATAGCATGCATAGCTTTAGAATTATAGTTGGCTAAGACAAGTTCTTCAGCAAACAAATCTATTTCAGATTTGGGCGAATTGTCTTCATCTCTCACAGGAGGAGACCAACCAATAAGGATAGCACGCCAAGCACGTTCATCAATTGATTTGATGTAAACACGCATCTGGGTCTTCCAACTAGAATAGTTGGTACCATCAAGAAAGAATCTCTTGAAAACCATTATTCTGATTACTCATCATGGCTACAATCAAACAGGACCTTCACTTTGTACGTCAAGTGTTGGCTCTGCTACCAATTGAAAGGATTGTAGCTAGGGTAGACCAGAATAATCCAGAAAATAAAGTAAAACAAAAACTTGCAAAATAATGAAACTCTAATGAACTGACCAATGAGCTCAATGGACTGAACACATCGAAGAACACAGAGATAAACAGTAGCGCAATAATAAAATAAGTAATTGAAAGAAGTACGAAATTAACACAGAGATGTAAATATTTAATCAACAAATAACAACTTGTTGATTTGCCAATATGGCAAAACTTTCACAAGGTAACTTGTAGTTTAATACAAATACGAAAACCTAACAACTAGTGAAAATCATATAAAAAGCTCTATATGTAGCTGATGTATACTTTATAGAGTAGCTCACCCAAAAGTAAGAAAGATATAAACTTAGAAGCTCTAATAAACAAAAGATGGATGAAAACAAAAGAACTGCGTTGGAAATAGGGTGAATGAGTCCTCGAATGAAGGGTTCATTGAAGAGCTCATTCGTAAAGCAGCAGAAGTGTTTAAATAACTCTCTCTCTCTCTCTCTCTCTCTCTCTCTCTCTCTCTCTCTCTCTAAAACTCTGTGTATATGATTTATGCTCTTGTACTTCGTACTCTTCAAGGCTGAGTCCCTCGCTTTATATAGCCTTCAAAGAAACTTAGAATCCTTGTACAATAAGAAAACAATTTACCATAAAAAGGTTAATAGGTTAGTGCATTAAACAAGGACTCAACATAAGGAATAAATAGACTTATTATAAGACTAGAATTCTTGCATAGAATTGAACTAGGTTAGCCGTCTCTTTCAAAGATGCAATATGGCAAACACAATGCCGAATGTTTAGCAATTATAAACCCTAGTATTAAAAAATTTCATAAACCTCTAATATAATATAATTCTCCCTAAAATATCCTTTCTTTAAAAGGATTAATAACATATAAATAATTAATTAACAATTAGTAAAACCAAGAAACGCAAAACCAAATAATTAATTAAACTAAATAATTCAAATAATCATAATCTCAATAATCCAATATCTAACAATAATATTATCAAAGAAATTTGTTTCCTATTTTCCATATTGCATATAACCCTTCGTTGAAAACAGATTTTGGGAGTAATTGTAATTTCCAAATCGTCACTTTGTTGAGGCTATAGTGTTATTTTCAAATACTTTTCTATTTTGCTCAACAAGTCAATATTCAAAAAATTTAATAACTGGAAAAATATAAGTAGGTTATAATTATAAAATGCTTAGCACACTCAAGACAATTATATTGTATTTAGAAGGTAAAATTAAAAAATTACGTAAATTGTGAATATAATTTTTAAAAATAAATAAATTATCTCAATATCAAATGATGACTCTTCTATATAATAGAATGTAGGTAAGACAAAAATAAAATTAATTAAAAATTAAAAATTACTCAGATTTATGCTCATCAATCATAATTTTTTAAGATTTAAACAAAATGATGTAAGGAAATGCTAAATGGCTTGATATCTGAAAAGGGTAAGTAACTAATTTTTATCATTAATATTAAAGATGTTGAAGTAATTTTATAATTTAAATAGTCAAGTTATCCCAAAACTTAATTCAATTGGCTACAGTATAATTAGAGATAAAAAAGTAATGTACTTAATTTATTCATTAATTACACCCAGACTGACTTAATTAATAACATACGATCACTTTCGGAATGTACCAATTCAGAACACTTAGGCTCCGTTTGTTTTAAGGAAAATAACTTCCGGAAAATAATTTCTGGAAAATGGTTTCCGGAAAATGAAAATGTTCTATTTTCAGGCGTTTGGTAAATCTTTTGAAAATATGTCGGAAAACATTTTCCGGTGTTTGGCAAACTCATGAAATTTTTACGGAAAACATATGTGCAAAGGTGATATTAGGAGAAAATTGGAATGAACAAGTTTTGGAAAATGACTTACGGAAATTGAATCCGTAAGTCATTTTCCGGAAAAGTAAGCTTCATTTTCCGTTGACTTGGAAAACATCTTACATTGACTACATTTTCCAAATGTTACCAAACACCGAAAAATAAGGAAAACGTTTTCCGGAAATCATTTTCCGTGAAACAAACGGAGCCTTAGAATTACCCTTTTATTTTTGAAGGATTGACACATACCTTTGTTTAATTTAGTGATCATAAACAGTATACATTCAAATGTTAGTCCCTTTAAATGATTACTTTCTCGAATATTTTATTTTATTCTTCTACAACTTTTTCATGTTAATTAATTTCTAAATTTATAGTAATATTCTTTTATCCACAATTTATTATTCCAATTAATTATCCTTCCCCCTCCCCTCTATCTCCCATCTTCAACGCATGTCTTCTGGGAATAATGTATCTCCTCATTACTTATTTTCTTGTAGATCCAGTACTTATGTACCTCGTATCCTTATTGCTTAATGATATATTTTCTAGTAAATCCAATACTTATCTACCCCTTATCCTTATTGCTTAATGATATACGTTACAAGTGCACTTTAGACACGATATATATATATATATATATATATATAACAGTAATAAATTTAGTAATTTCATACATAAATAAAACGACAGCAATTTTTCAAAGAGAACCCCAATTAAGAATAAAGGGTGTACATTTTTTAACAAATTACTATAACATAGCTCATTTTCATTGTATCAATCATTGTACTTTGAAACTTTTTGTGTATTACGCTTAGCATTAACTCAAAGACACAATCTTATAACAGTACTTCGTCTGAAAGAAGTTCGTTTTGTTTATACTTTTTATTTTGATCTTTGATTTTATATTTATTTTTTATTTTTAGTTCTACTAATAATCCTGGTTCGGTTCTAGTTTTTGAGAAAATTAGCTTAGGTTTGCTTAAAAATAGTAACTGCTATTAAAACAATAATTACTTGAATGTATGCATATAATTAAAAATTTTAAAAATATATTACATTATTCTAAAAATTAATTTATAAATTTTTATAACTGTTAATTAAGATCATGACTTGGAAATTACAACTACTCCTAAAAATATGTTTTCAACAAAGGGTTATTATGCAATATGGAAAATAGGACAAAGTTTTTTTTGAAAATATTTTGAAGGGAATTAGGTTCTTTTCCCGCCTTTTGCCACGTCTGTGCCCCGTTGGTGGCCAACTCAGCCTTTCGTTACTCTAATAACATTACATTAACAGAAGGTTTTTAGTGAAGGTTTAATTGGTTGATAAAAAAACATGAGGTTTAATTTGAAATCCATGAACCCTACAGGGTTTTTTTGCAATTAACTCATTTTATTGATAAAGAAAATAAAACATGGAGGGGGATAACATACCTTGTCCTAAAATAAGAGAGGGCGAAGGAGCCTAACCTCAACATCAAATCACAAGGGCTTAATAAAAAGAACAGAAAAATTACAGCCATAGAGCAACTAAGCAGCTAAAAAAAAAAAAACTTGAAGATTTTTTTATCTAAGAAAAAGCTAGCTAAAAAGATTCAAATTTTTTGGAGCTGATGAGAGACAATTTCCAACTTTCAAGTGAGTAATTAGATCCTTCTTAACCTGCTTGATTACCTGAGAAGTCATGGAGACTGAATTATCAAAAACGATACGGTTACGATGTTTCCATATCTCCTGAAGAATGAGAGAAGGCAAAAGAAAATGAGTTGGGGAGGCCTTTCGAAATACAGCATGAAGACTCGGGTCTCTTCTTAAGTGGGTTCAAGGTCATCCGGCAAGCAAGGATCAACGCAATTGAATACCTAAAGGAGACAAAAATTGTTGGGAAGAAAACCAACAAGTTTGGAGAAATGGTACCATTAAACATGCTAAAAAAGATGAATTACATGCTAGGAGTGGAGCTTGGAAGAAACCAACAAGGATTTTGAACTTGATTGGTAAAGAAGTGAAAGAGTACATTACTCCTTTTGGATTAGGCTATGATCCTTTGCCCCGCTGAAATCAAGGCAATGATGAAAGAAAGAAGAGAAAAAACAAAGGCCATGTGAGAAAACCATCACTATGAAGGACCCCCGATGCGCTCATACAAGAAAACCTTGAATGGATACTTTGTAAGGAAGGGAGAAACAGTTGCTTACCTTATGTTCCCCGAGCCTTGGGTCAATAGCAAAGGCAAGACAAATCAAGGATGAGAGATTTTCAATGATGTCAGTCTCGTTATAGACGAGATGAAGAAGGTGACCTTGAGTCCTCGAGACTCTTCCTACAAAATTGTAACAATGGAAAATATATGGACTATTGACAATGAGGATGATGCTCTGGCTCTCTTCAGGGATGATTTTATGAC
This sequence comes from Platycodon grandiflorus, assembly GCA_016624345.1. NCBI lineage: Eukaryota > Viridiplantae > Streptophyta > Magnoliopsida > Asterales > Campanulaceae > Platycodon > Platycodon grandiflorus. The sequence goes on from CM028367.1 coordinate 7,355,043, forward strand.
CAGTGGGTTTTTTGGAATAATCAATGGAGATGACAACGCAGGTTTGCCGGAGGAATTCAAGGCTATCATAGATAGTCCCCCACAGAATTGGTACACTACCATGGGACCGCTCTTGGATGCCACTTATCTTGTGGAGCATTTTGGGTACTCAATACCTTCCCCTCCTTCTTTTGAGTTGAATTGGTCATCTACCGATTCTGTCAGTAGCGCCAAATTTGAGGACATCACCTACGGGGAAATTGACGAGGTAGCCGAGTCTATAATCCCATCCTCTATCGATGAATATTTTGATGTTTCTGCACACTCCTTGGTTGTCAACTTGTTAAATGATGAGTTAACTGAACTAAATTAAAACATCATAAATGAACCGGTTAAAAATGAATTACTTAACAAAGTGGTCCAAATGACAAGGTATATTTAATTGAACTTGCCAAATTGGTCAAGCAACAGGGGGAACACAGGTTTGAAGCAATGGAAGAAGACTTGTTTACTATCAATATGGGGCTGAACGATGAGATGAAAGAAGTCAAAATCGACAGCCACCTGCAAGGGGAAGAGAGAATTGCTGTGATCAGTTTGCTGAAAGAATTTATGGATGTCTTTGCATGGTCTTAGGAAGACATGCCCGGGTTAGATCCATCGATCGTTGAGCATTGGATTCCCACGTATCCTAATTAATGCCAAACTAGTCAAGCAAAAGCTCTGCAGAATCAAGCCCGAGTGGTCACTAAAAGTGAACGAAGAAATCATGAAATAGCTGCACATCAAGTTCATCTATCTGGTAAAATATCCGACATGGTTGTCTAACAAACGATACCAAAATCAAATGGCAAAGTCCAAATCTGCATAGACTTTTGGGACCTCAAAAGGCGTCTACAAAGGAAGACTTTTGATGTGATTCGAGCAAGCTCAAGTCCGTTGTTGATGCACGTGTCAAGTGGTTTGAGGGCAAGAGATTGGGCATAGAAGTTCAAGCAAGGTTTGTTCGTGATGTTCGTGATTATTCAAGTATTCAATAATCAACGGAAGGCTTTGATATACATGGAAGGACTTTGAAGGCTTCAAAATGTATGAAAAAAGGCTTGAAGACTTAAAGAGACTCCCGTTAAAGCCATCCTAGGCATGATGGATGACTTTAGGAGCTTTTTAACGCTGAATGGATGACTTTAGGGGGCCAAAGTGCACTTTTTAAAATTAGGCCTTTAGAAAAAGGGGATTGATAGTATTTTCCTTGTTTTGGTTTGTCATTGTTTCCTAATTAGCCTAGGTATCTTACTTAGTTGTTTCCTACATGGTTTAGGTAATTTATTAATTGTTTCCTTTTATTTTAGGATTTTATTTCCTTCCAATATTAGCATTCAGGCTTATATAAAGGCTTCTCTTTATGTATTCCAAAAACATAACTTTGAGATTAAATTAATTTGAGAGAATTATTCAATTCTTCTTGGTTCTTTGCGAACTTTTCGAACTTATTAGGATTGTCTTATGGCGTTCATCTTTTCTTCTTCTCAATTGGTATTACATCCCAATTGTGACGAAACTCATTATACCAAGGTTCATGGTCGTCTCAATTATCGAGTTGCGGCTGTACATGCCAAGGTTCATTTTTGGACTGATTCATTGGGTTGTGGTGTCACCTTCCATCAACTTCCTTGATCTTAGCTTCCGTTCCGCGTAAAACTGTGATTCGTCGAGAATTCTTGGCGAAGATTGTATCATTTAGTATCAGAGCAAAGGTTCTTTCCTTATATCATTGTGAGTGCCCCAGATTCGCCCTTCGGAGAAGGCCAGCCCCTTTTGGGCCTTTTTCGCTCTTGTCTTGTGGTTTTCCTCTATTTGATTTTATAGTTTGATAAACATGAAAAACATGTTTATCTTTGAAAACAAAGTTGCCACTCTCGTTTATAAAGTAAACGGGAGAAAAACTTTAGATTATGGGTTCGGGGGCCAAGTTACGATTTGGAAAGGTTTTATGCACCCAATTCGCCCTTTTGGTCTCTACACATTTGCATGCTCGTATTTAATTATCGTAAGTTTATTTATATATTATATGTATTCAAAATGTATTTACAACGCATTTAAATAATTACATACATTTATTACATCTATTTACATATTAAACAAACTAACGAACTGAAGAGATTACCTTCTGTCGTTTTACAAAAATTGAGCCACGTTCTGGGCTGTTGTTTATACTGGATCAAGCTAGTTTGTAGCCTGACCGTTGTGCTTCCACTGCTACCAATCGAGGAAAGCAAGACTTGCGTTTTGTGTGTGTATTGAGATAGAGTCAATACTCTTTTCTCTTTTTTCTCTCTTTTCTTCCTCAAAGAGAGGCTTGATAGAGAGAAATTTGTCTGTGTGTGTCTTAGGGAGAGAACTGATGATCATTGTCATTGTGTTTGTGGGAAAGCTAAGAGCTCTATTTATAGGAGGCCTGGAAGATGAAACTCTTGGGGCCAAGAAAGGAGGAAGGTTCCTTTGGCCTTCAAAGTCTTCAGCAGCCAATGGCTAAGCTTTGAGGACAAAATGCAGGTTTGGTGCGCGGCGCACTTGGCATGGTGTCCGCGCAGCAAACCCTGTTTGGTGTATCAGCGCACGAGAAATGTCTTTAGCGCACCAAACCCTGTTTTTGGCTTTTTCAGGCTTTGTGTCTTGCACTTTGGCCCTTCTAAGCTGTGTATCTTCAGTATAGACCCTTAATATTGATCTAACGGAAGGTTGTTTGTGTGTTAGACGTCGTTAGTCCTGTTGTATCTTCGAGTTTGATCCTTGATGTTGATCTAATCGAAGTTTGTTGTATTTGTTGGACGTTGTTGGTCCGTTATGTATGTTGTTTCCTGAAATAATTATAGAAACATGTGTTACTCCATTTGTAAATAAATAGTTGTTTATTGGACAATTCGTATAATGTAGGTGTATAAATTCTGGGCATCTACAGAGCCCCTCGACTACATTTGCTTAGAAGTAAGCAAACGTCGTCAAAAAAGATAGACATCCAGCTTCGTACTAGCAGTTGGATGGTTAAACTCTGCATCGGATTTTGTGTGACCATGTGTATATGCGTGTAGGTGACAACATATGTCAAAAAGCGACCGGATCTCCAAGGGAGACTGCCTACGTATCTCTATAAAGAGAATTAGGTCAAAACGTAGTTCAAATCTCTTCAGGGAAGAAATTTAAAATTTAATCTGCTAGGGATAAGCGACAAGGTCTGCCCTGTGGTGACCGAATCTCTAGGGGAGACTGCCTATGTTGCATAATTAGCCTAGATTTGCTTGAATCCATAACCTAAGTCTAAGACAAGGTGACTAATGGGCCTGCGTGTCTGTTAGAGTGGCAACTTGAACTTAGGCATAGCTTGAATAGTTTAGGGTTGCTTATTGTATATTGCCTTGAAGAAGATAGCCTATAGGACATCGGACGTCCTCTGCACAATAGGCAATTTATGCATCGCCAGCCTTCCTTTCGGATATCGGACAAGCTCATATCAGCCAAGCCTCATCAGCAATGTTGAAGAACCTCAAGAACGTCTGATAAGAGAACTGCCGAAGACATGTCCTGATTTGAGGCTTTCATTGACTTCGATGTAACGTTAACCTGCAAATCACATTCAATGAAGGTTTCCATTCCTAGCATACACTCGAAAAGGACATTCCTCCCGCAAGCAATGCACCGCCTATTTTTAGCAAAGTGTCGAGACAGATCGCAAGCTACAGCCGCCTATCGAGTCAACAACCAGATTAGAGCATTAATTGCTCTTAAATTCAAATTAGAAGACTACCAACGGCTCCAAGCTTCCTCCTACATATAAAAGGAGACTTCATTACTGCATTGAACACACTTCAACAACTACAACTCTGAATCTTCTTCATCTTCTTCAAGTGCATTAAAGCTTAAACGTCCTATCTGTACTTCCTTCTTTGAAGAGCTTCTCTCTAAGACGATCAGTCCATTAAAAGCTCTTCATTGATTGCAACACCTAGCTTTTCATAGCTCACGAGAATTGTATCTTATTGATATCAATTCTCCCACACAAACACTTGGTCAACAAAATTTTTGTACACAATCCATTAGAGATTTAGTTTGTAAAATATCTAGTGGAAAAACTTAGTACACGTTTTTCAAATCCAAAGTTGACCACTTTGGTTGTGGACGTAGCACTTATTTATAAGTGTGAACCATATTAAATATTCTGTCTATTTGTGTGTGATTGTGATTTGATTGTGTTGCTTTAAATTTCCGATTTCCAATGTTAAGAACCGCCGATCTTGTCCCGCCAAGATCGCCATTCTCAACTTGTCCTGTGCTTCACAAGTCTTCCGCCTGCAAATTTTATAAAACCCTAGTGAAGTAAGATTTTTGAATCAATTTCAAAAATTGGACATAGGCTATTCAACCCCCCCTTCTAGCCTATATAGAGCAACCTTGGACCTAACAATTGGTATCAGAGCTTAACTCTTTGAAAACTAGTTTTTCCGAGATTAACCTCTTGAGAGATTAAAGATCATGGCTGCTCACCAAATGTTGGAAACCTCAAACGTGAACCATTGTCCTCTTGGATGAAGTTCACTTTGACATCTGGAAAGATAAAGTTAAAAGACATATGAACTCAATTGACAAACGTTTGTGGAAATGTGTCACGATGGACCCGTAATTCCAATGAAGCCTAATACACCGGCCGCGGTAGATCCAACCGCGCACCGAAGTACCAAAGCCGAAGAAGAGTGGGATGATGAAGACGAAAGAATGATGCTCGATGGAAAAGCCATCAACATCATTACCACGTGTTGATATAAGTACTTATCGCCAGATTATCAACTTGGACACAAAGAAAGGAGATGTGGGAAGCCATCCTTGAATATCTTGAAGGTGATGGCGAGACAAAGAACAACAAATTATATACCGCATCCGAAGTTTGACTCCTTCAAAAGGATCCCAAAGAGTCTCGCGAAGTGCCTATGACAGATTCTATGAGGTAGTCAACTCTTGCTATTCATTAGGAAAGAAGTATGAAAAGAAAGAAATAAACATGAGATTTCTAAATGCACTAGGCTATGGCATGTTAAAATCACGCCATGAAAGAGTCAAAAGATTTAAACAAATTGACTCTTAGAAACCTTTATGCTAGTCTTTCGGTTTATGAGCTTGAGATCCAACAAGCTCAAGAAATGGAAAAGAGTTTTAAAAACTTGTCCTTACCAAATGTATCGAACCTTCCTGTTCAAAACCCGATGAAACACCTTCTACATCCAAAGAAGATGATGATATTCTTTCGACGAAGCCTTTGCTATGTTTGTAAAGAAATATCAACGTTTCAAAAGGTTTAATAAACCATCATCACATAGGCGCCTTCTCACAAAACTGCCGTTCCTTATAAAACAACCGCCAACCAAAAATTCTCGCTCCTTATAAATCACAGACCATCAAAAGGATAATGAGCTAGTTTGTTTTAACGTAGGAAACCAGGCCATTTTGCCTCTAAATGTCCAAAGCCAAAATATGAATTTTATAAGAAACGTCCCGAAACTAAATTTCAAAAACAAAAAGGGATGGTGGTGAAGACATTGATGAAAGCAATCGCCTACATGGTGTGACACCGACACCGATGAGGATGACTCTTGTGACTTTGCCGAAGAAGCCAACATATGCCTTATGGCCGGGAGTCACCACATGATTCAGTGAGGTCACTACCATTTCAACAAGATGACATGATGATGATGATGAGCTCAATGAACCATCAAAGGGAGAGCTCATCAAAGCTAACAAAGACATGGGAAGAGTTTTCAAAATTCAAAGCCGCCTATGTGAAATTAGCCAAGAAGCATGAACTAGCTGTCTCGAGAAATCAACCTTGATGTCTAAGATCAAAGATCTTGATAGACAAAGAAGTGAAAGTATCAAATTGCAAAAAGAGAACAAAGCTTTGAAAAAAGTGGACTTCCTACTTGAACACATCAAGAAGATAAATTCGAGAAAGATGACCTTCAAAAGGTTGTCAATACTTGGAATAACTCTAAAGGAAACTTTGATACCATTCTCTCAAACCGAAAACTTTAGATGACAAACCGGTATTGGTTTCCAAAGTGAGTTCAAAGTAGGTAGTTCTTCGGTTCTCAAAAGGATGAGACATCCAAGTGATTGCCGAAGAATTGGTTGTAGGAGTTTCTTATGACCAGCAGCCTCCCAAAAGGCAAGGACTTGGCTTTAACAAAGTTCCTTTTGTTTATCCCAAAACACAAAAGACAAGTCCAAAAGAAAGCACCGCCAAAGAATGACTCGCTAATAGTGAGTCGAGCAACTAAAACTGCCATTAGTCACCCTAAGAAAACAGGATGACTAATAGCAAGTCTAGAAATTCTCACTCAAACCTATTAAATTTGTCAAAGGCAAGACCGCGATCCCAACACCGCCTATAAAAGGGTAAAAGAAGTGAATTTCGCAGATAAAAGCTTAAAGGACATGTGCTGTAAATACAAAATCTTTTGATAAGAGGTCTACCTATGGTAAACCTAACATCAACAAGAAAAGGCATTATCACCTAAGTCCTATAGGCCAATTATCGCAGAAAGATCATTCCAAAGACCGCCGATATTAAGAAGCCTCAAAAGAAATCATTACTCATGTTGAAGGATTTCACAAATGCTCTTTCGCAAATGCCATGGTCATGAGATTCATGAATGCCTTCGAGATTCACACCTAAATCTAGAGGATTTACTCCTCCAAAGGTTAAACAAGTGTGGATCCCAAAAGGTTGCTAACCTTGAGGACCCAAAAATAAAAGGGGACCATATTCTTAAATGTCTATATTTCAGAATGCTTTATGGTCACAATGAAGAAGAGAAAGATCTATGGTATCTAGACAGTGGATGCTCAAAGCATATGACCGTGATCCAAATCTTCTTTCAAGCATTGTTGAAGCAAAAGGTCCCTCATCATATTTGGAGATAACTCAAAAGGGAAGACCATTGGTTATGGAAGTATAATCGAGGCAATCTCTCCATCAACAAAGTCTCTCTAGTTGAAGGTTTAAAGCACACCTAAGCATATCACAATTCGTGATAAAGGGCTAACATGTCGGCTCAAGTCAATGTCTCATAAAGGACAATGAGACATGTTCAACTATCCCGACAGGTTCGAAAAGGAAATGTCTATGCTGTTGACCTAAATGTTGGAAGAAAATCAAATCTTTGCTTGGTTGCTAGGTCATCAACTGACAACATTTGTGGCACAAAAGGCTTAGTCATCTCAATTTCAAATACCGGAGAAGCTATCAAAAGACAATCTAGTTGTCGGTTTGCCTAAAATATCACTGAATCACACGTCTCGCAGAGCATGTCAACTGGGCAAACTACATAAATCTTCCTTCAAAAGCAAGCCTTGCCTATCAACAACTGCACTCTACTCTTGCACATGGATCTGTTTGGACTGTAACTACTACAAGTCTTGGTGGCGCAAGTATACTCTGTAGTAGTTGATGATTACTCAAGATTTACTTGGGTAGAAATGATGTCCTCCAAAGATGAAGCATATGACATCATTACTGAACTCTTCAGAAGACTACAAACTCAGAAGCTGGATGATATTTCTGATGTCAGATCAGACAATGGAACAGAGTTCAAGAACAATGGTATTGCCAAATATTGTGATGACCATGGAATTGGTCACAATTTCTCTCATTGGCACACCTCAACAAAATGGAGTTCTGAAAGGAAGAACAGAACTCTCATTGAAGCAGAAAGACAATGATTGCAAGCCAAACCGCCTATGTATTTCGGCGAGGCGTGAACACCGCCGCTTCACACAAAACAGGTCCATCATAAATAAATTTCATAACAAAACTCCATATGAAATATGGAGAGGCAGAGCTCCCAACATTGGATTCTTTAAAATATTTGGTTGTAAATGCTATGTTCTTTACAATGGTAGAGAACATAGAGGTAAGTTTGAATCCAAAAGTGATGAAGGAATTTTTCTGGGATATGCCAAGTTTTCAAAAGCATACAGAGTTTACAATAAAACTTCACTTAAAGTTGTTGAATCTGTACATGTTTCTTTTGATGAATTTGATTTCATTGGGCCACATTTGGCTCCTAAGGTTACTAATGATTCTGATGAATATGAGACAGGTACAGAACAGCCAAGTCCCAGATCTGCTGATCCTCCTTCTTCACAAGATCTTCCAAGAGTCAACCTGTTAGAATCCTCAACCGAACCAACTACTGATCACTCTGAAAACCCTGAATCCCCTTTGCCTTCCACACCAGAAGTCATACAACCTACCTTGGAATTAACCTACCCTTTAGAAAACCAAGCTTCAATTACTTCTACTTCTCAAGAATCCAACTCTGCCGATACAATAGGACAAGTTCAACCTGCAGAAGTTAGGGAAGTAAAAGATCATCCTATCACTCAAATCATTGGAGATCTTAATGCTGGTGTTCAAACTAGACAAGCTTCAAGAAACGAATGCATGTATTCTACTGCATTTGTATCTAACATTGAACCCAAAAAGATTGATGAAGCTCGGAAGATCCAAGCTGGGTGGAAGCTATGCAAGAAGAGCTAAACCAATTTGACAGATGCCAAGTCTGGTCACTAGTCCCTAGGCCTAAAGGACAAGCAGTTATTGGCACAAAGTGGGTTTTCAGAAACAAAATGGATGAAAACGGCAACATTACAAGAAACAAGGCAAGACTGGTAGCCCAAGGATACAGACAGGAGGAGGGTATTGACTATGATGAGACATTTGCCCCTGTTGCAAGATTAGAGGCTATTAGATTATTCTTGGCCTATGCCTCTTACAAGGACTTCAAAGTTTATCAAATGGATGTAAAGAGTGCATTTCTGAATGGAGAACTTCAAGAAGAAGTCTATGTTGAGCAACCACCTGGGTTCATAGACTGTTCAAGAAGAGAGGATGTCTACAAGCTAAGGAAAGCCCTTTATGGACTTAAACAAGCTCCAAGAGCTCGGTATGAGACCCTTTCAAAGTTCTTGATATCTCAAGGCTTTGTAAGAGGTCAAATTGACACTACTCTTTTCATTATGAAGCATAAAGGTCATTCCTTACTTGTTCAAATATATGTTGATGATATTATCTTTGGTTCTACTAATGAAAATCTTTGCAAAAGGTTTGAAAAGCTTATGCAGAGTAAATTTGAGATGAGCATGATGGGAGAGCTCAATTTTTTCTTGGTCTTCAAATTCAACAAAGTTCAAATGGTATCTTCATCAATCAAGCCAAATATGCAAAGGATGTCATCAAGAAATTTGGTCTTGAGAATGCAAACACTTCAAGACTCCTATGGCTACTAACCGCCATCTTGACAAAGATGAGAAGGGCAAGAAAGTGGACATGACTCTCTACAGGCATGATTGGTTCACTTTTATACTTAACCGCTAGTAGGCCCGATATCATGTTTGCCGTTTGTGTTTGTGCTAGGTTTCAAGCCGATCCAAAGGAGTCTCACCTACAAGCAAATAAAAGAATCATCGATATCGATAGATACTCCCAATTTGGGAATCGGTATCCTAGAGATTCATCTTTTAATCTTATAGGCTATTCGATGCTGATTTTGCCGCATGTAAAGTTGACAGAAAAGCACAAGTGGGACATGTCAATTCTTAGGAAATAGACTTGTCTCATGGGCCAGAAGAAGCAAACCTCTGTTTCAACTTCAACAACCGAAGTAATACATAGCCGCGGTAGCGCCGCCACAACCGCTGTGGATCAAACAAGAACTAGTGGACTATGAGATCAAAACCGATGATTGTCCTATAATGTGTGATAACACATCGCAATTTCGCCTCTCAAAATCTGTCATGCACTCCAAAACAAAGCACATTGATGTGAGATATCACTTTCTTAAAGATCATGTTGAAAAAGGTAACATCAAGATGCAATATGTGCCTACAGAGAATCAGGTAGCAGACATCTTCACAAAACCACTTGATTCAACCAGGTTTGCATATTTAAGAGGAGAGCTTGGTATGCTTGACCTCAATCCTTAATCCTTTCTAGCAAATTCTTTAAGTTATCTTATAAACTGCTGTTATTAAACTGCCTATGTGATCAGCCGATCTCAACTCTGCCGAGTAAATAGACAACCTTGGGTAAGTGTCTATCTCCACATCGGCAGTCTTCGATAAAATAGGCAGACTCTGATAATATAGGAAGACTTAAGGGCGCCATACGTACAAGAACTCATCGTAATAAATGCGGACTTCAAATTTTATCAAATGTCATTTATTGGCCGTCGAGGTATAAAAGGGCAAAATGTACAAGGTCTCTTCACAATTCTCAACAACCGCCATTTTAAACTTTCAAAACCCTCGGACTTCCAATCTACAATCTCTCCAAAAAGCCTTCAACTTTCCAAAATCTTTACGTTTTCTAGCTAAAATCATCAATGGTAAGAATTTCTACATCTTTTCTATTCATTTAAATTCTATGTTTCGGTCTGGTTTTGACCTAATTCGAGTTGTTCAAACTGTCCGCCATTGAAGAATTTTGGATTCTCACAATTGTTGCTTGAATCGTGTTTATGTGGTGTAAAATGTGTTTTAATACTTTATGTGACACTATATATTCAGTTTATGCTACTTTGTTTGCTTGAAAATGACAAAATCGCCACATTTAAAACCATCATGAACTGTTCTTAAATTGTTTATGTTTTGGGTCTTGATCTAATATTTTGTTTTTGATAAATATCTCGATTGCTCGAATATCTGCGATTACATATTTATCTCGCTTCTTGCATATCCGCCGATTTCTATATATGCTATTCTCACATCCGCCGATCATGTAGGGAAAATCTAAATCCTCAAAGGCCGCCGCTACCACTTCATCTTCCGCTCGCAAAGCCAACCAGGGCCGCATTGGCCGCCGAACTCCCTATAAGGACCCTTCCTGTGTCAAGCTATCACCCGGGATGACTATCGACATAGACTCCATCATTTGCACATCCGCTAGTGATGCCTTGCTAAAAGATTTAGCCGAGTGTGGACTCCTCCCCTGTTCCAACTCAACGACACCCACTACAAAGAACTATCTAGCCGAGGAATTCTATACAAGGATGATTCGCCTCCTCCTCCAGCCTGCCTCGAGCCGCCAACTTAAGCTATATCAAGGGCTACATCGAGGCCACTACATCAAGTTGACCTACAAGGATGTTGGAGAAATCCTTGACCGCCTGTTGAAGGCAAATTGACTTGACCGATGCCGAATCGGCACTTGCCCGGGAGATGATGAGGGGTCCGCCCAACCGAGAGGTTTTCCGAGATGTCTAGGAACCTCTTCCCGAGAACCCCTATCATATCGCCCATTTGCTCGACAAGAGCATTTTGTTCAAAAATGGCTCGAGGGACATCTTCACCTCCCAACATGATGTGGACCAAAGCCGTGGTCCTTCGCAAGCAACTCAACCGGGCAAAGATCATCTTTTCAATGCCGTCCCGAGCGTTGTCAAGTACAAGCTCACCCGTCCATGAAGAGGCCCTTTGTCGTGGTTATCAATGTCATCCTCCGCCGTTATGAGGAGATTGATGAGCTGGTCGCTTCGACGACCTCATCAAGGTGTCCAACACCTACGTTTCACGGCCAACAACATCACCCGCTATCGGGATGATATGGCCAAAAGGACAACCAACGCGAGGCCGCTGCCGCCGCCGCTGCATCGCATCGGTGCCGCTGCCGCGCACTGCCGCCGCTGCACGCTACGGTGGCCCTCTACCCAAGCCGCAAGGGTAAGAGGAAGGTCACCTACACCGCCGGGTTACCACCGAGGAGGAGGAGCCTACACCCATCGGGGCTGCACCGCCGAACATTTTGACCTCAGCAGGACCATGACCCATATGAGCCTCGCCGAGCCTCCTACCAAAAGCCTAAACACTCTCCTCTCTCACCCCAAAACTCAAACAAACCAGAAACTCGCCGCTCAAAGCACGCTGAGAAGGACCTATCAACCTTCCAACCACCGACCTCTCCAAAACCTCTAAACCTATCTCCCATTCCTCCAAACCCAAAACCAAACAAACCCTTCTACCCACGACGAATCATTTGGCCTTCCTAAGGTCTCATCCACACCACCTTTCTCCATCTACTGTTCCTCCACCAGCCAGCTCCCACCACAACATCTCAATCACCAACTTCGCCTCTTCCACTCCTACTAAGTCCAAGCATGGCAAACGTTTTAAAAGAGTGCAAAGAAGAAGGTGCATTTTGTGGGAACCGCCGATGAAACCTCTTCTCCTCCACCTTCTCCACCTTCACCACCTCGCCTACTACCACTACCACCTCACCTACTTCCTCACCTCCTCCCTCCGCTCCCATCCAAACAACCACCACACAAGAGCCTTCTTTCTCACCCGCCACCTCTTCTCAACCACCATCCTCCAAACGACCTATCTCTCCTTCTTCCGACCCGCCTCCTCCCAAACGCCTAAAACCAATCCCTATAACCACCTACACCCCGAGGTGCAGCTCGTTGTCCTTCGAGACAGGCCTAAACCCAACCCCGCCGACTCGACCCTTTCTTAGCCACCCTTGACTACCCCAAGAGATTTCCGTCACCTATGTCTGCAGTGAAATCATCTTTCAATGGGGTGCCTACTATGACCCTCTTCCTCCCGCCCGGTCACAACTCTTCTTCTCCCACAACTCGCGGTTCAAGATCTTATGATCTTCAACCAATGGGTTGCAATCCATAAAGACCTAGGCCTTCCCCTTCCAACCAAATCGGACATCTCCCCCTTCTCTCTCGCCTAAACCCCCGCCTTCACCATTATCGCCATCCTTCCATCCTTTTTCACCCCGTGGTCTACCTTCATTGATGTAGTCACAACTTTCCTTGGCTTCAACCCTCTCATCCCTCTTCTCTTCCTTTCTCCTAGCCTTTCCCCTTTCTTTTCTCCCCCTTTCTTCATTCACCCCTTTCATATGTCATCTACATAGAAAGGCTCTTCCCTGCTCCTCGTCTTCTCTAGCCTTCCTTCTCCTCTATTGCTGTTTCCTCCACCATCCATTCTCCTTCATCCTCTAGCCAATCCCCCCCCCACCACCATCCTCCACCCTCCCTACCCAAGCCACCCATCCTTCCTCGCAGAACCATCGCCGAGTCATCCCGACTCGTCGATACCTATCCCGCCGAGGCCGTCCATAAATTTTTGAAGGATTTTGAGGTCATCTCGTTGACTCGACCAAGGCCCCGCACCAACTCTCTCAGACGCCTCACATCACCCATGTGCAGCCGATCGATGACCCAAGTGATGGAGATTTCCAGGGTGCAAAGGCCGCTTTGATGCTCGCCACGATCCATCTCTCCCAAGCCGCCCTTGCCGATCTCGGCCTCTTCCTCCAAGACGTCTGCCATCTTCGAAACCAACTGGGACAACCTTGCCACTAAAATGATGCAGGTCGTCGACATGGTTGAAGCTGGCTACAAGCTTGTGCTTCACTCTCAACGCCAGGCAAATCGCTCGTTCACTCCTCCGTGCGAGCGACGCGTAATCTCACGACCAAGCACTTGGCTTACTATCGCAAGGAGCGCAGAACTAGCACCGCCGGCTTTATTGATGCCTCGCTTGCGCCCATGAAGGAGGAGATGGCCGACTCAACAATGATCGCAGACCAAGCTCATTGAGCATAATGCTCGCTCAGCGTAAGAACAAAGAGCTCTCCTCTCGAATTGGCCGATACTAAAGAAGAGCTAGCAGCAGCAAACGAAGAGATTGCAAGACTTAAGGCTGCTGTTGACTCTAAATGGGCATCAAGAAGCTATGGGCAATCTTCATCAGGCAAAGGCAAAGGTCGTGCATCATCTCGGTCATCTTCTAGAACCAAATGATAATATTTTGTATAATCTTTTTACTAAACTTTGTAATTAAACAACTTGTTTAATTAACAATGTCTATGTTTTAAAACTTTCATGTTTATTATGAACCGCTTATTATGTGATTGCATGAAATTTAAACCACCGGTTTAAAGACATGTCCTATATTGCCTATTCTCGCCTATCTCATGTCTTTAAACTTAGTCTCATTACAAGTGTCCGATGCTTAATTTCTGTTTGTAAACACTTTGTAATTCTTGAATACAATGACCTTTATGTAAGTTCATCTAGGGCATGCTTATTTAATATATCAATCTTACAAGCATGTTATTACTAGACTTGAACATGGTCACCGATATTGTATTCGTAGGGTCATGGACTCAAGCAAATAGGAGGAGATTGTTGCATAATTAGCCTAGATTTGCTTGAATCCATAACCTAAGTCTAAGACAAGGTGACTAATGGGCCTGCGTGTCCGTTAGAGTGGCAACTTGAACTTAGGCATAGCTTGAATAGTTTAGGGTTGCTTATTGTATATTGCCTTGAAGAAGATAGCCTATAGGACATCGGACGCCCTTCGCACAATAGGCAATTTATGCATCGCCAGCCTTCCTTTCGGATATCGGACAAGCTCATATCGCCAAGCCTCATCGCAATGTTGAAGAACCTCAAGAACGTCGATAAGAGAACCGCCGAAGACATGTCCCGATTTGAGGCTTTCATTGACTTCGATGTAACGTTAACCCGCAAATCACATTCAATGAAGGTTTCCATTCCTAGCATACACTCGAAAAGGACATTCCTCCCGCAAGCAATGCACCGCCTATTTTTAGCAAAGTGTCGAGAGACATCGCAAGCTACAGCCGCCTATCGAGTCAACAACCGATTAGAGCATTAATTGCTCTTAAATTCAAATTAGAAGACTACCAACGGCTCCAAGCTTCCTCCTACATATAAAAGGAGACTTCATTACTGCATTGAACACACTTCAACAACTACAACTCGAATCTTCTTCATCTTCTTCAAGTGCATTAAAGCTTAAACGCCCTATCTCGTACTTCCTTCTTTGAAGAGCTTCTCTCTAAGACGATCAGTCCATTAAAAGCTCTTCATTGATTGCAACACCTAGCTTTTCATAGCTCACGAGAATTGTATCTTATTGATATCAATTCTCCCACACAAACACTTGGTCAACAAAATTTTTGTACACAATCCATTAGAGATTTAGTTTGTAAAATATCTAGTGGAAAAACTTAGTACACGTTTTTCAAATCCAAAGTTGACCACTTTGGTTGTGGACGTAGCACTTATTTATAAGTGTGAACCATATTAAATATTCTGTCTATTTGTGTGTGATTGTGATTTGATTGTGTTGCTTTAAATTTCCAGATTTCCAATCAAAGAACTGCCGATCTTGTCTGCCAAGATCGCCATTCTCAACTTGTCCCGTGCTTCACAAGTCTTCCGCCTGCAAATTTTATAAAACCCTAGTGAAGTAAGATTTTTGAATCAATTTCAAAAATTGGACATAGGCTATTCAACCCCCCCTTCTAGCCTATATAGAGCGACCTTGGACCTAACAGCCTACGTATCTCTATAAAGAGAATCAGGTCGAAACATAGTTCAAATCTCTTTAGGGAAAAAATTTGATGTGAACTGATGTGTGTGGGAGTGGTTCATCTCTAGACCCCGGGTCTATACCCATTGGGAAACGACCAAAAGAAAGTTGTACCAATGCAAAATGAGGCAAATTGTATTTTAGGATAAGCTGTAAATTGACATAAAGTAAAGATACTGTTTTTGTGTGGCGTCCAGGGGACAGCTTCTGAGCTGTGTTAGACGGAGGGCCGTTGAGCGGTTGATTTCCATGTGCCTCAGGTTTGAACCTATGGGGAAAATGACCGGGTAACTGGGTATGCAAACATGTGTGAATGCACTGCAAAGTGGTGTCCAGGGGAAACTTTGTTGGATGATGCGCACAACCATGTGTAATGCTTCTACTGAGATATGTTGTGTAGATTCCCATGGGGATTCTACTGGAAATGATGGATTAGATGGCAAGGCCATTGGGAGTAGCTCCGCTGGGGATCGCCCTTGAAAATATGTTGATGGTGGACTTTCGTTAGGGCGTCCGGTTAACGACCGTTAGTTGGACGTTAAGTTGCCGTTAGAAGGACTTGGGGGTGCAAATTACAAAATGCTAAAACTTGGAGGGAAAAGGGGAAAAATTCCTTTCTTCTTAAAAGAAAGAAATGGCAGCAACAGGCAGCTTGTTGCTGCCGTGCTCCTCTTCTTCTTCTCTCTTCTATTCTTCTCCGATTTCTTCCGAAATTCTTTCAAAATCTCTCAAATTTTTTGAGGTTTATCGCCCCAAAATTGTTTGTAGTGATAATGGCCAACAATTCGGACTCAAAAAATGAGATTCCTGTCCGAAAAACCCATTTGTTCCGCAAAGTATGCTATATTTGAAATTTTTGTATGATTTGCTAGATTCTTGATGTTAATCCTGCAATTGTTAATATCCAAGTAGCAAATATATGTTGTTGCATGTTGAATCTAAGTAAAAAATGTGAATTTATACAATATTGGCATAAACAAGTATGTATGTTTGTGAATTTTGCATATGTTTAAAGTGCCTACTTTAATTGCAAATTTGAACATGTTAGGATAAGAATTTCTCGAAATCGGGAGTATGTATGTATAGAGGGATGAACAAAGATGGAAACCCCCAAGTTGATTTTGTTGAGGTGGCTCAAAATGTGTGAATTTTTCTTGCCCAAAGTTGCGTAAAAGTCGCACACCAACTGTTTGAAAAAAAGCTTCAATGAAGAAAAGTGAAAAAAAAAAATCCTCACTAAACACTTGAAAATATTTTATTTTGATCCCGGGGATGGAATTTGGAGGATGTATGAAAAAAGGAAAACTTTTTTTTTTTGCTTAACAAATATGAATGAGTAACATAATGTGCATTTATGTAAATGACATAGAAAATGTGCGCGTGTGCTTTGTGCTGACACGCTGAAATTTTTGTGTGTATCTGTTTGTTTTACAGTCACAGAGGAGGATCACTCGCATCCGGGCGAACGGGGACATGGTGAGGGAGATCTATGATCGACTCCCTCAGCTAATTCAAGAGAGGGTGAATGGAACCTGCCTTGGTACGTTCATCCAGAACTTGGGCGGTTTCATCGGCTACAGCAACATCCATGAGGTGTTGCGGTGCTTCTGGTGGACACCACCGATACCTTCCACCTTCCGTGGGGCGAGGTGACTATGACGCCTGTGGATTTTTCGGTGATCACGGGGCTACCAACCGGTCGGGGCCGGGCTATTGAGCCAGACTTCCAGCTACGACATCGTCCTGATACCGTTGTTCAGCTGTTGGGACTCGCTCCAGTGTACAAGAGCTTCGACGAGATTTTCTTCAGCTATGTTAGGGAGTGGTTGCTCTAAAATGTAGGCCTTGTTGATACAGTCAATCGGTCTGCTGTGGCCCGATTCATCTGGGTTTTCTTGTTCTTGGCTTTGGGGATTACCCTTTTTGTCAATGCTTTCTCAACTTTGCGAGTATCTCTACTCGGCTGTCTGAGGAGATTGCGTCATCTGGGCGACTTCGACTGGGACCTGGCTAGCTTGGCGGAGTGCTATTTCTTTATGGATCACGTTAGCCGGAACGTTGCCAGTAGCGTAACTGGCTACAACGTGGCTTGGGAGGTAATATTTAAAACAAACATCTTTATTTTAAAACTTGTTTTCTCTCGTGCTAGGTGAATACTCACCCTTCTTTAGCAAATTCTAAATATCTAGGTACCAAGGCCCATCGGCTCTTTCTTGGTCCTTCTCAACGGTAAAACAAAATGCTGGTGTATGTTTCGTCCCAATGACGAAGGGTTAGACATTGAACTCAGCGGGGATTTCAACTAGCGATGCCAAGGTTGCCAAAGCATCTGCGAAGCTATTTCTCTCTCGGGGGAGATAGTGAAATGATATGAACTTAAATTCCTCTGCCAATGCTGTTAAGCGGGCATGATACAGTTACAGTCTAGCATCCTGCATCTTCCATTTCCTTTCAACCTGATTTATGATCAAAGCTGAATCACCGTATACTTCCAATTCTTCGGCGCCCATATTCAAGGCTTCCTCCAAGCCATCTATACAAGCTTCATGCTCGGTGGTGTTGTTGGAACATTCAAATTCTAGTCGGATAGCCAAGGGCATATGTGTATCCATGGGATCGATCAACAGTATATCTATACCGTAACCTCTCTAGTTGGCAACTCCATCAAAGAAGAGTTGCCATTTGCACGTGCTGTTATTAATCTCAAGAACCCCTTCATCAGGAAAATCTGGTTCTTCAAACTCTTCTGCTTCTATCGGTAGGTCTGCCAACTGATCAGCTATTATACTTCCTTTGATTGACTTTCCCCTTGTATAAGTTATATCGAACTCATTCAGCAAGAAGGACCATTTGGCGAACCTACTCGAAAGTGATGGCTTTTCGAGTATGTATTTGATTGGATCCATCTTGGAGATCACCTTTACAGGAAATGTTTACAAATAAATCTTGAGTCTCTGCGTCGCCCATACCAGACCTATGCAACTCTTCTCAAGTACAGAATAGTTCAATTTGCTTCCTTGTAACTTTCTACTGACAAAGTAGATGGCATTCTCAGCGTGGAAATCTTCCTTTTCTTGTGCCAACATGGCTCCAACTGCGGTGTCCGTGACGGTTAGGTATAACAATAAACATTTCAGCTTGTGAGGAGGAGCTAGAACCGGCGGACTAGCTAGGTATTTCTTAACCTTTTCAAATGCTTGCTGCCACTCTTTGTCCCATTCTCTATCTGTATCCATCTTGAGAAGCTTGAACAGAGGTTCACACATGGATGTCAACTGCTGAATAAAACGACTGACGTACTGTAATCAGCCCAAAAAGCCTTTGACTTCACTCGGAGTTGTCGGCTGCGGCATATCTTTGATGGCTTTGACCTTTGCAGGATCCACCTCGATTCCATTCTCAGTTACTATGAAACCCAAGACTTTTTCTCGGGTGACCCCAAATGTACACTTGGTGGGGTTGAGTTTCATCTGGTACTTGCACAATCTCTCAAAGAACTTGCAGAGATCTCTCAAATGAGTACCGTCTGCGTCTACTGAATGAATAATCATATCATCCACGTACACCTCTACTTCTTTGTGAATCATGTCATGAAAGAGCGTAGTAGCAGCTCTTTGGTATGTAGCCCCAGCATTTTTCAACCCGAAAGGCATGACTGTATAACAGTAAGTTTCCCAAGGGGTGATGAAAGAAGTTTTCTCCTGATCTTCTTCTGCCATCTTGATCTGATTGTAACCGAATATTTCGTCCACAAAAGACTATATCTTATGTGAAGCTACTGCATTTACCAAAATTTCAATGTCAGGTAGGGGAAAGTCATCTTTCGGAGATGATTTGTGAGATCCCAAAAATCCACACAGATCCGAACCTTGCCATTCGGCTTCGGCACTGTCACGATGTTGGACAACTATATTGGGTATTCTACTACTTTAATGAACTTGACTTTCAACTGCTTGATGATTTCCTCCTTGACTTGTAGGGACCATTCAGGCTTGATTCTGCGAAACTTCTACTTTACCAGCTTGGTGTCAGGGTATAATGGAATTCGATGTTCAATGATTGCTGGATCCAACCCAGGCATATCTTCGTAAGACCAGGCGAACACATCCTGGAATTCTGTCAACCAGCTGATTAATGCTGCTATTTCTTCATCTTGCATATAGCTTCCAATTTTGACCTTTCTGACTTCATCATTCAACCCCAGATTGATGGTGGACAAGTCTTCTTGCAAAGCTTCCAATCGGCGCTCCCCTCATTGTTTGATCATCTTGGTCAATTCAATTAAAAAGTCTTTATCTTTTGGATCCCCATTATTAATCGATTCATTATTAACAGGATGATTTATTATATTTTTAGTTAATTCATCTTTTAACACATTGGCAACCAAGGAGTACACAGAAACACTTGCATTATCATTAATAAAAGGAAAGGCTACAAGGTCGACCACCTCATCGAGGTCCTCACAAGTGAGATCCTCGATTTTGGCATCAGAAATAGAACCGATTGATGACTAGTTCTTAACAAAAGGAGAAGAAGGGGGTAAGGTGTATCCGAAGCGCTCCATCAGGTCCTCATTCTCCAACAATGGCATGTAGTAGTATACCAGTTTTGAAGTGGATCGTATGCCACTGTCTCAAATTCTGCTACTAAGTCCTCTGTGCTATCTGATGCTTTGTCGATCAATCCCAGAAAATTGTCTCCCATGAAGTCTTCTTCGAATAGGGCCTGGACAGAATCTTCCTGATCGATAGTCCATGTATTCTCGATCGTCACTACTTTGTAAGAGGTGTCGCGAGGGCCGATAATTACTTTTCCCATTTCTTCTACTATAAGGCTGATATCGCTGAAGATTACCCATCTGGGGTGCATCTTTCTGTTGTTGTCCATCCATGGCTCCGGGAACATGAGGTAAGCCATGGTTTCTCCATGCTTGACAAAGTATCCATTCAGGGTCTTCCTTTAACGGTTCATGGGAGGTGCCGTGCACGGCTGGTTCCTCTGAACTGCTCTGTTTCTCTTGTGCTTCTCTTCCATTATTGTCCCTACTTCTGCAGGTGTTGGATTGTATCCGAGCCCAAAAGGTGGTATGCATTCTTTGATGACATCTTGTATCAGGTTGATTCTGCCTTGCTGAATCTTGCCCAGCCCCAGTCCTAGCATGTAGCCTATATTGCGGATCATGTAATAAGGGACTATCTCTCTAGGTTCCACAGCTTTCTTGTCACTGATGTCAGTTTCTTCTGTATGCTGAATTGCGTTCACCCTCGCCTGAGGGATTCAAATTAGGTCAAAAAGAATAAGAACATCCCATTTCTCTCTTGATTCTATGAGTTTGTCTTCCAGAATAATGACTATGTGATCCTCGTGGATAAACTTCACACATTGATGAAGTGATGAAGCTACTCCTTTCACGCCATGAATCCATGGACGGCCTAACAGTAGACTGAAAGTAGTAGGGATATCCAATACTTGGAACTCGACGGGCATTTCCAACGGACCAATGGTTAGCATAAGCGTTACCACCCCGATCACACATCGACTGGTGTTATCATAGGCTCGCATTGATTGCGATGGTGGAGCTAGGTCCAAGATCTTCGTTCCCAGCTTGGCTAAGTTTGTTGCTGGACAAACATTCAAAGATGAACCATTTTTTACCAGAACCTTTGGTACCCTCTTTTCTTGAATACCAAGAGTAATATGCAATGCATCAACATGGTCGACACCTCCTTTTGGTAAATCAAGACCAGTGAACATGAGAACGTTCCCGAAATGGATATTTCCAATCGTCTAAGTCAACTCATCGGGCGAGGTCTCGATTAGAATGATAGCTTGACTTAATGACTTGGCAAGACTGTCACGGTGGGTCTTAGAGGAACATAGAAGACCCCAAATGGAGACATTGGCTTGGGTCTTCTTTATCTGAGTGAGGAGAGCGTCTTCAATATCTTTAGCCCCAGTATCCTTGGCGTTGGTATCAACTTCTTTATCTTTTCTTGATGGACCACTCATATCTTAAGCTGCTTGGTATGCTCTACCAGATCGAGTGAGATGAGAGACATCGCCTCCTATCCATGAGGCTTTTTTGATGTTGTTCACTTCTACTTGGGAAGTATCCTGGGCACTGGACAAAATGTCGCTCCAAGAGAGCATGTTACATTCGAAGTTCTCCTCCTTTGAAGGCAAAGGGATTAATAGGTATGATAATGGAGCACTGCTGATTTCAAATTCGGCGAGGGAGCTCACATCTTCTGTTTCAAACTGGATAGTATTGACATGGTTAGTAGGCAGAGGATTGTTCACCACAATGGGCATGGGGTTTGGTTTCTCAATGATTTTGTCATCGATTAGGTTTTGGATTGCTCGCTGGAGCACGAAGTATTTATTAGTGAGATGTCCACTAGACTGATGGTATTCACAATATTTTGCATGGTCCCATGTGGCAAGCAATGGATTGGGAGGTCTATAACCTTCGATAGGTTTGAGGACTCCTTGTGCTTTCAGCCCCTGAAAAATCAATGACATAGGAGCGTGCAGTTCATCAAACTATCTATCATTTCTGCAAAAATTATTTTTTACACCTCTATTATTGTTGTTACCCAATGCATTTACAAACCCATCAGGTGAATAGTTGAAAGGCATATTTCCATAATTCTGAGCGGATTGTACAACTGGCAATGCCATAGTCGAAACATTTCCTAACATATTTACAACAGGTACAGACGTTGCTGCTGCCTTTCCTTTAGAGTATCGAAACGAGCTTGGAGGGGGATCGACCTTGATTTGTCTGGTACGGATCTCTGTGTCGATGTGAAATTCGACGTCTAAGATTGCAGAAAAATCAGCATAAGGAAGGTAACGCATATGATCTAGATAAATCGGCTGAAGGTTTCTCAAAAAGATCCTGACTTGTTCAGCTGGGTCAGGCCTATCCAGGGTTTTGGCAATCTTGTTTCTCCACCTTTCGGCATATTCTGAAAATGTCTCATTTTCTCTCTATGTGCACGAATCGAGATCTCTCCTGTGCTTTTCCCAATTACAGTTATCCTTATATCTCTTCTGAAACTCATCTGCGAGTTTATCCCACGTAACAATCACAGTGCTGTCCACAGACATCAACCATTGCTTGGCAACCCCAATTAAAGTTAAGTGGAAATTGGAGGTCATTGCTTCGAAACTTGCCCCTCTTTGCTACATAGCATGGGCATAAGACCTAAGATGGGAAATAGGACATCCTGTCCCATCGAACTTCTCGATATCAGGCATTTTGAATTTTAGTGGTAGAATGGCAGTAGGCTGAAGCGTCATTGCTCGGGCGGTGAACTCACCTTTGTTCAAGACTTTCAAAACCATGTCTTTCAATTCTCTGATCTCTCATTTGTTTGCAAGCTCAGCATCGTTGGTATCAACCATAGCTGTGCCCGGGAACTGTCTTACTGGAGGAACTGAATAAGGTGGTACGTAGCCGTCGGCAAATGGATATATTGGTTTGGCTGAAGGCTGAAGATTGTAACTGTTTGGGTTTGGATGTGGATTGTCCTGGGTCGGATTGGTCATGTAGAATGGGAATGCATTTGGATTAGGGAAAGAACTGTTGGTAGATAGAGATGTGATGCGGGTTGTAGGAGGTGTAGTGGTATTTGGGATTGGGATTGGGATTGTGGTAGTCTGAGACTGGTGATGGATGCTTGGATTGATATTTGGCTGAAGTGAAAATGTATTAGGGTAGGATGGGTAAGTGTTTGGGTATGGAAGATATGAATATGGAGAGTAGGGATACAGGTATGTGCGATAGGTGTTTGGATTGGGAAGACTCGCATTCACGCTTGAAGGTGATGAGTCAACAGTTCCTGTAGAAAGGGGTACGGTCCTGTTATCAGCCCCTTGACCTTCGATAAGGGCTGAAAACCTATTGATCATGGCTTCCATGTTTTGATCCATCCACTATTGCATTGCTGGGGTTGGAGTGTATCCTGGAGCCCCTGTGTCATGTCCTACAGAAGTGTTATCTTCCTGATCGGCCGTCTAATTCCAATGCAGACTTTCTGTACTTGATTCTGAATCCCAACTTGAAACTCTTGTCAACCTCCCAGTGCTAGTCCTCCTCCAATTCAAGGTCAGGTTTCTGAAAGGTTAGGATATAGGTAGGAGTTAGGTTCTGGAAGTGTTTCTGGGTACAGCACAATTTATTATTGTTCCTCTTTTCTTTTTGACACGACTCGCCCTAAGATGGTTAGACAAGTGACAATGCTTTGTTTTGACTTGTGATCCATTCCTGGAACAGTGGATTCTCTCGCCAAAATATAGGACCTTCATATTCCATCTGTATTTCGACTCCCTAAGATTGGACAGATCTCAGGCGAAGGGCTTATATCCTCTTTAGGATCCACCATCCGAATTATCTAGGCATATGTTATTGACTTCTCTGTTAATCCTGTGCATGAGGACTTTGTTTCTCGACCTTTTGATCTCTATGATTCTCTTTTAGGAGAGTATGACTCTTTTTTTATTTTCGGTGTTTATTTCTCAACATCTTTTTTTCTTTTTGTTGTGATCAAATAGATTTTTTTGTCGGTCGACGACTCTTTTTATTTGATTTCTTTTTGTCTTTATGCACAGGAATGACAAAAGTATGTTTATGACAATAAGAACCAACCGGTCTTTGAAGTGTCCTAGAAATCTGTATAAATCGCGTGGCTATGCAGGGTTAGGATGGCTTACTTCCCGGGGGACGATTAGTAATCGCGCGAAAAGGGATAGTGCTGGCTGAAGGAATACTGGGCGCATGACTTACCTAGTTTCACTTCAACGTGGCTATACCAGGGTTTGTAGCTAGGTAAGAATTCGGAATAAATGAGTGCGCGTGTGTGCACAATATGGTGAGACTCTTTCTACAATTATATGTAAAATAAAAGTGATACAGATATGTACAGAATAAGAGGGAAATATGTCCATTTTTTTTCTAATTCATGTGATGTGGGTTGTGTTTTTGTTAGCAGTTGAAAACAGCAAGAAGGGAAACACATCCACAGGTCAATGGTTTAAAGCCTCGAGGAAAAAGAAGATAAGAAAATGAAAACAATGAGAATTCTATCCTATTTCTAATTATTACATTTGTGTCCCATTTCCCAAAATAAAAAAGACATAAATGAATGTACAATCGAATGATGGACATTGGCCCGAATAAATGTACAAATAAAGAATAAACGCATTTGTACTTGTAGAGGTGAGTATGAACAGAGTAGTATATACTACACAAATAACATTTTAGTTATGTTATACAATTTAAACAAATTCGCGATATTTAAATATGTGAGCGTGTAATTGTGTATAAAATGAGTCTGACTCTCTTTTTATTTATTTAAAAACAAACATCCCCGGCGGAGTCGCCACTGTGAGCGCCCTAGATTCGCCCTTCGGAGAAGGCCGGCCCCTTTCGGTCCTTTTTCGCTCTGGTCTTGTGGTTTTCCTCTATTTGATTTTATGGTTTGATAAACACGAAAAACATGTTTATCTTTGAAAACAAGGTCGCCACTCTCGTTTATAAAGTAAACTGGAGAAAAACTTTAGATTATAGGTTCGGGGGCCAAGTTACGATTTGGGAAGGTTTTACGCACCCAATTCGCCCTTTCGGTCTCTACACATTTGCATGCTCGTATTTAATTATCGCAAGTTTATTTATATATTATATGTATTCAAAATGTATTTACAACGCATTCAAATAATTACATACATTTATTACATCTATTTACATAACAAACTAACGAACTGAAGGGATTCCCTTCTGTCCTTTTACAAAAATCGAGCCACGTTCTAGGCTGTTGTTTATACTGGAGCAAGCTAGTTTGTAGCCTGACCGTTGTGCTTCCACTGCTACCAATCGAGGAAAGGAAGACTTACGTTTTGTGTGTGTGTTGAGATAGAGTCAATACTCTTTTCTCTTTTTTTTCTCTCTTTTCTTCCTCAAAGAGAGGCTTGATAGAGAGAGAGTTGTTTGTGTGTGTCTTAGGGAGAGAACTGATGATTATTGTTGTTGTGTTTGTGGGAGAGTTGGGAGCTCTATTTATAGGAGGCCTGGGAGATGAAACTCTCGGGGCCAAGAAAGGAGGAAGGTTCCTTTGGCCTTCAAAGTCTTCAGCAGCTGACGGCTAAGCTTTGAGGACAAAATGCAGGTTTGGTGCACGGCGCACCTGGCATGGTGTCCGCGCACCAAACCCTGTTTGGGTGTATCAGCACACCAGAAATGTCTTCAGCGCACCAAACCCTGTTTTTGGCTTTTCCAGGCTTTGTGTGTGACGCCCCGACCTGGATCTCTATACGAAATCCCAAGGTCGGGTCGCCAAAACAACAAAACGACACAACCAACGAAAAGCACGTGGTGTAACCACCCGTACTTACGGCAAAATACAACGAATAAAACCTGATTTAAATATTTAAACAAGTCTTCGGTAAAACTACAGCCGGAATTCAATAACTAAAACCACAAGTCTAAAACTTGTGAAACAAAACAACTACAACGACAACAACAATATCGGTCACAACATGCCGAAAAAATATAAACATAACCACGAGTTACAACATGATCGGGAAAAAGGAACTAAACCGTATCAAGTTATAACCACAAGCACGACATACACATGTCAGCTACCAAAAGAATAATTCATGTTTACAAAAGACCAAGTACTACTCAAGTAAAGTTGATATAACTTTACATAACCAACGTCCTCACCAAAAGAAATACTATGTAACCCAAAAGACAACCTTCAGATTAATCTCAAGCTATCCATCCTCACCGCGAACCGCTAGGCTGGCTCGGATCTAAGGAAAACAATAAACAACAAACGGGGTGAGTCGAAACTCAATAAGTTACTAAATGCAACTACATGACATGGCATAATGCTCAGCTATAATTGAAATCAAGTGATAGCATTTCTATATATCACAACTCAAACATGAAATATCATCAACGATATACAACTCATGTTAAACGCATAGCACTTTGATGTTCACATAAGTACTTGTAAGGTAAATCACATAACAAAGGATATTGTTTCTCTTTATTCTTCTTTGCGTTGCTCCTGCAATACACAAAAATACAGCAAACAACTATGCTTCGATACGCATATGTGTAGTATCAACGTCACCGGTATCACTCTTCGGTTATTGACGTCCCCGGTATCACTCATCGGGTTGTTGTCCTCCCCGGTATCACTCATCGGGTTCCCGAAATCACTCTTCGGGTTACTTAGCAAACCAAAGTCATGTGTATTGCTACAACAGTGGGGCTACTTCCCGCCTGTGGCCAACAGGTGAGGGTGTGAACTCTAGTGTAGCGACCCATAGCGATTCCAAACATTGATTTGTAAAGGCTATATGTCGTCCTACCTTGACTAAACAACAACCATGCCAGCTGGACTCAATGCAATGCACAAGTTGGTATAATACTCAAACTTATGTAACTAACCACCAAGTTCAAAAGTAGTGAACTTGATAAATGTCAAGTAGATTATATTATTCTACCAAGAATTTTCATCAAACATATTGTTTCGACAATTTTAAACAACCACTTTAGAGCTAATTATAAGTCTCTAATCTACCAGTATCATTTACTCGGAGGACCAAAACCCATATTAAACGAACTCTAAATCTCGTAGGATTTTAATATGTTATTCGGTAATTGCTACTCTAACTTAATATCAACTTCTTAGTGTCTTTACAACACTTCAAAAAAATCTGGGTATAATTGCTATGTGTAAAATTTTCCAATTAAGCCTCTAACTTGTTCTTGAGTCAAATTCCATAGTTGAGTGCTCAAAATCAACATGCAACATCATCCAAACCCAACACTTAACACATGAACATGTTATACATCTCAACATATCACTTAAACATGAATTCATCAAGTAAACAAGACATGCATGTACATTATCTCTCAATTATGCAGCAATTCTTAAGCATACATAAGGGGGGTTAGTAACTTACTTCAAATAGAAAATCAAACTACTAAATAGAGAATCAAAGCCTTCAAAGTAGTTCTCCTAGTCTTTAGCAACCCAACTATAGTCTTGCATGCAGGGTTGGATGGCTAGAACTTGAGAAGGTGCAAAACACACAGTGTTTCACCTTGACAGCACACACACTCACCTCTCTTGAGTTCTTGAGAGATTTGGGATGAAATGAGAGTAATATTTTGTCTCTCCCAGGGTCTAAGGGGTGAAAGAGGTGGGAGAGAGGCTGATTTACACTCCAAAGACGTGTGGCGATCGCTTTGGGGTAAGCCAAGGTGATCGCTTTGTCCCCAAATCTCGAAGACCAACTTTCTGTCCACAAGGCGATCGCTCTGGCCTTAGCCAAGGCGATCACTTTGTACCCAAGTAAGTTCAATGCTAAATACAAAGTTCTAAATTGCAACTAAAGCCATCCCAAATGACTCTTAAGCAATTTTAACAAGTTATTATGCTAAAAATATTCAACAAGGGTTCCCAACAAGTCTAAGAACTTTGCTAGAAACATAACACAAAGGTTACATGATTGTAACCCAATTAATACATGTCAACTACACAATGTATATCAATATTATTCACATCATCACTATGGCATACTATTATTACCATGCTATGCAAATATTTCTATCATGAATAATTAACATAATAACAAGGCATACAAATATGCAATTAACATATAGGAGAGCTAGGGTATTACATCTTCTCCCCCTTAAAGGAATTTAGTCCCTAAATTCAGTCCGAAATCATCGACGAACTAAGGATATTTCCTTACAATCATACTCTGTTTCTCAAAGTACATTCTTGGTTGCATGAGGTGTCTTACAAGAATCTCATCAAACACTTCCATGGACACATTTTTTTCAGACAACTTTCTCAAGAATATCTATCACAACAACGTAACAATGTTTCGTCAATTAGTAATCATTCCCAAGTAGAATTCACACTTTTCATCCGGCTATCGAATCATCGCAAGATTTCAAAGCTTGGCCTTCCTAGTTTCATTATTGTATAGGGATAATTCATACTATCTTTGTCGCGACCCGCACCCGGACTCCTACATGGAATCCCGAGTCGGACCGCGAGCGGGACTCATGAAATGCGCATAATAAAAATTCCATGTGCAAAAGATGCAAGTATGAAGCATATGCACAAAACCCTGTAATGCACGTGCGATACTTTTCTTTGAAAACCATGTCAACACATCATCGGCATTAATAACAAGCCGGAAACTGGACTGATTTAAAACTTGGTTTGAGTGTAAAATCAAATATATAACATAAACCTCCACGAGCAACGAGCTCGGAGAACCATAACAACTTCAAATCAGAGTATGCGGAAGTAACGAATATTAATAATTACATCACGCACGACAACCGTGTCGGCACAAACAAAAGAATATTACAGTCATAAAGACCACACACTACCCAATATTACAAAGTTTAAGTAACATTGTATTCCCTCGGCCTCACCAAAATAAATACCAATGCCCAAAAGAACAACCTGCAGAAAACGCCGAGACGAAGCCAAGACTCAACTAAGGGTTCCTCGCCGGACCGTGATCTAAGGAAAACAAATAAACATTTAACGGGGTGAGTTTAAAACTCAATAAGCTACTAATGCAACAATATGTCATACGAGATGCAAGACAATAATAAGAACAAGTAATACAGGCTATAACAAGATTACATCAATCTTCATGCATAGCAATATAAGCATCTCATAACAACACGTTACCCTACACTACACGAGAGGCTCAACGATCGCCAACCGACCCATACCAGTTGGAAACCATGACCAATATTCGCATATGTAGGAACCATATAAGTGCGATAAGTAAACACATTCTAAAAGGATACAATATTGAGGTACACCTCCAATATACCCAATACTTCCAACCAACCAACATATAATATACCAATGTAGGAGCCGTTGTTGACGTGTTCGATCGACGAATCAAAACCGTTAACCAATACCCAATAACCAATACTGTGTGAACCATTTTCTGTATTCACGTCGACGGGTGATCTTAGTCCCTACAACCCAAGAATCAACCACGGAATAGCTTACCAAGGTTGCGTTTATTCCATACAACAAATGGCGCTATGCCCCTACCGCGGCTAACGGTAGGCGAGGCCCGGTATTGGCCTTCAACTATTACGTAGCCCCGGCTCCCGCAATAATCGAGCGTCAATACACCACCAACAAATAATCCATGGACATAACAAATGTACAAGTAGATGTTTACTTGACATTCTCAACAACAAATCAAACTCCAAAATGTGGAGCACAACAACATTTAAAATGAATGTCTCAAGTAGGTCATAATAATCCTACTCACATAAATCAACCATCTCATAATATTTACGAGAATTAAACAACAACATCATGCCCAATTTCGGGTAACTAATTTTCCCGACAAAACTCTCGTATCACAACGGAATCCCCAAGTCACACACGTGGTCTCATCAATTATGAAAACCTATTTGACTCCGTTAGAGTCTTTATTCGTTTCTAATGAGTTCGAATCGAAGAGAATCCATAATACTTCAATATTAACAAATGATACCATTTCTATGTGTATCAACCAAGACAAAACAAGTCTTTTAACATACAAAATATTTCATCCACGAATTTCACATGGCTCAACAACAAAACAAACTCTAACATGTTGATTTCAACATATAAATGCCATTTTGCAAGGCTAATATGTCATACAAGACATAAATAAAGGAGGAGAGGGGTAGTAGCTTACCTCTTGAAGAGTTCAACCAAGAAAATCTCTAAGAAACCCACATGCAAACCAAGGATTGTGTTCTCCTAGTTGGTAGCTCCACAACGGTGAAATCGGATTGTGATTTGGACAACAATTGAGCAAACTAGCTCACTTTCTCTCTTAAGAACTCTCTCAAGCTTCTCTCTAAGTTTTGAAGATGACAATGGTGAAATGAGGGGAGTTTCATGTCTCCCATGGTGTTTTAAGGGTCTAGGAAGTCTGGTCAACGAGGTGGAGGACGTGGCTCAATCCTAGCCAAGGATTTGGAGTCAAAATGGTCAAAACTTAAAAATCTCGTAAGCTGTCATCGGGGAGGCGCTAAGGCGCTGCGCGCTACGGCGCTAGGCGCTAAGGCGCTACGCCAATTTTCCAAAATTTCAGAATGTTATGCGCTAAGGCGCTCGCTAAGGCACTGCGCGCTACGGCGCTGAGCGCTAAGGCGCTATGCCTGCTGTCTCAAATCCAGAATGTTGCGCGCTAAGGCGCTAAAAAGTGGCGCTAAGGCGCGGCTCAGGAAGAACATTTGCTACAAAAGTGTTCCAAAATGTTCCAAAGTGATTCTAAGTTCAAACCAAGTCCAAGACATAAAAGAAACCCAAACAAAACAACCTCTAACCAGGTTAGGAACGCGATCCAAAATAAGTACCAAATGGTTGTAAGAACTTAAACACCAAACAAGGCATAAGAGGAATATGAAATCAACACAAATGCAAACACATTAGGATGAAGATGATACATGAAATGACCATGATACTTAATAAAGTAAACAAACACGATGCACACAAATGTCATGAATGATGCGGGTGTTACATTCTCACCCCCTTAGAATAAATTCGCCCACGAATTTACTTACCAATCTCCTTGAACAAAGATGGATACTTCTCACGCATCTCTTGTTCCAATTCCCATGTGGCTTCCTCAACGTTGTGACTTCTCCACAAAACCTTCACAAGATGGATAGTCTTGGTCCTTAAGACATGTTCTTTTGTGTCAAGTATCCTCACAGGTTCTTCAACATAGGAGAGATCAGTCGATAAATCTACCGGTTCATACTCCAAAATGTGCGATGCGTCCGATAAATATTTCCTCAACATTGAGACATGAAACACGGCATGAATACCCGACATCGAAGGTGGCAATGCAAGCCTATACGCTAATTTCCCAATCCTTTCCAAAATCTCAAAAGGTCCAATAAACCTTGGTGTCAATTTTCCTTTCTTCCCAATTCTTTTAACCCCAATTCGAGGTGACGCCTTTAAGAACACACGATCACCAACCTCAAACTCAAGGTCTCGTCGCCTATTATCCGCGTAGCTCTTCTGTCTACTCTGGGCCGTTCTCAGCCTTTCCCGAATAATCTTTACATTCTCGGCCGACTCGCGAACCATATCGGGTCCCCACAACCTCGCTTCTCCAACTTCATCCCAACAGATCGGGGAACGACACCTCCTTCCATAGAGTGCCTCATAAGGTGCCATACCAATGCTCGAATGGTAACTGTTGTTGTAGGCAAACTCTATCAACGGTACATGTGAATCCCAATTGCCTTTAAAGTCCATAGAACAAGCCCTTAACATGTCCTCAAGCGTTTGAATAGTTCTCTCGGATTGTCCATCTGTCTGTGGGTGAAATGTTGAACTAAGTGTTAACCTCGAACCCAACGCATTCTGAAGCGTCTGCCAAAACCGTGATGTAAATCGAGGATCTCTATCCGACACAATGCTAACAGGAACCCCATGAAGTCTCACAATAGCAAGCCTCTCCATAGAATAAGTCATCGCCATTGGGAGAAAATGGGCTGACTTGGTCAATCGATCAACAATAACCCAAACAGAATCATGACCTTGTCGAGTCCGTGGTAACCCAGTCACAAAATCCATGGCGATGTTCTCCCATTTCCATTCCGGAATCTCCAACGGTTGCAACAATCCCGCTGGTCGTTGATGCTCCGCCTTTACCCTTTGGCAAGTCAAACACCTCGAAACGAATTCAGCTATCTCTCTCTTCATTCCATTCCACCAAAAGTTCTTCTTTAAGTCCCTATACATCTTTGTACTCCCGGGATGAATCGTATACTTAGACTTATGTGCCTCATCCAAAACTTGCCGTTTAACATCCTCAATATCCGGCACGCAAACTCTTCCTCGAAACAAAAGAACACCATCACTATTCCGAGAAAAATCCACCGTCTTATTCTCATCTAATCCCTCAATCAGCTTTTTCAAATCCGGATCACTCTCTTGAGTTTTCTTAATTCGCTGAAGCAAAATCGGAGTAGCTCGAATATTGGCAAATATCACCCCATGGCTAGACATACAAGGACCCCAATCCCGAACATCCTCAAGCATTCTCCATTCTCGGGCCATCAAACAAGAAACATAAGTCTTCCTACTAAGAGCATCGGCCACCACATTGGCCTTCCCCGGATGGTATAAAATGGTGCAATCATGGTCCTTTAACCTTTCCATCCATCTCCTTTGCCTATTATTCAACTCCTTTTGAGAAAACAAATACTTAAGGCTCTTATGATCGTATATACCTCAAATTTGGCCCCATAGAGATAATGCTTCCACTTGTGAAGTGCAAAAATGATCGCGCTAACTCCATGTCATGAGTCGGATAGTTTTGTTCACACTGAGTCGGTTTTGAGAAGCATAAGCTATAACCCTTCCGTTTTGCATTAACACACATCCCAAACCTTCCTTTGAAGCATCACTGTATATAAGCAACCCATCATGACCGTTCGGCAAGGCTAAAGCGGTGCGGTAGTCAATTTCTTCTTCAATTCTTGGAAGCTCACTTCACATTTATCGTTCCAAACAAAAGCCTTATTCTTTTGTGTCAATGAAGTCAACGGGGTTGCAATCTTAGAAAACCCTTCTATAAACCTCCGATAGTACCCCGCTAAACCCAAAAGCTACGAACTTCCGTTACGCTTGGGTCTCTTCCAACTCACAACGCTTCGATCTTAGCCGGTCAACCGCTATACCATCCTTTGACACAATGTGGCCCGAAAAGCCACTTCCTCAAGCCAAAAGGCACACTTGCTAAACTTAGCAAATAGCTTCTTTTCTCTTAGCACCGTTAAAACTAACCTCAAGTGATTTTCATGCTCTTCCGGACTTAGAATAAACCAAAATGTCATCAATGAACACGACCACAAAGCAATCAAGATAGGGCAGAATACTCTATTCATCAAATCCATAAACATAGCTGGAGCGTTGTTAATCCAAAAGGCATGACCACAAATTCAAAGTGCCCGTAACGAGTCCGAAAAGCTGTTTTAGGAATATCCTCCGCTCGAACCTTCAACCGATGGTAACCGCTCCTAAGATCAAACTTAGAATACACTACGGAACCTTGAAGTTGATCAAACAAATCATCAATATGCGGAAGAGGATACTTATTCTTAATGGTCACTTGATTCAATTCCCTATAATCAATGCATAACCTCAAAGATCCGTCCTTCTTTCTCACAAACAACACCGGTGCACCCCACGGCGATACACTCGGTTTAATAAAACCTCGATCAAGTAACTCTTCCAATTGTACCTTCAACTCTTTCAATTCAGCTGGTGCCATGCGATAAGGTGCCTTTGAAATCGGTGTAGTCCCTGGTAACAATTCAATACAAAACTCCAACTCCCGGTCCGGAGGCAAATCATAATCAGCTGCAAATACATCCGGAATTCACGAACAATAGGAACATCCTCCAACACAACACCCTTTTGCGATCTATCCACAACACACGCCAAATACCCCGAACATCCATGAGACAACAACTTTCGAGCCTTCAAAGCCGAAATGAGCTGAATTCCACCCATTATCTTATCACCCAAAAACACAAATGAAGGAACATTTGGCAATTCAAAAGTAACCAACTTCCTACGACAATCAACAATAGCATGATGAGCATGTAGCCAATCCATCCCGAATAACATCGAAATCCCGAATGGGCAATATAACCAAATCCGCGTAAGTGATGGTCATCAACAACCACATCACAAGCACGATAGACATCCAAAGCAACATGGCACTCCCAACGGGTAGACACCTCCAACACATACGGTAACAATTCGGGTATAGCATGCAAATGATGAGCAAAATGTGATGCAATATAAGAATGAGATGACCCGGGTCTATTAACACTCGGGCTTTCTCACCGGAGATGGCTAAAGTACCTCCTATGACATTAGGGGCCTCGGGGACTCCCTTTGGTCTAAGGCAAAGACTCTACCTTGCACTCTAGGGCGACCCTCGTTATCTCTTTTAACCCCGGATTTTGTTGCACACCTCCCGGTTGTGTCCCCTTGTTCTTAGGACAATTCACAAAGTGTGTGCCATCACCACACAACAAACACTTCCCATTCTTCAACCAACACTTTTCTTCATTATGCCCACTCTTCTTGCAATACCCACAAGTAACTCTAGCATCACGCGTCCACGACCCGCATTTCCTTGATTCCCGCTTGTTGTCGAGATTGTCCTCCTGTCGACTAGTGTTGCTCCCCCTATTGGTCCCACTTGAGCTTGATCTCTTCCATTGCGACTGCGATGCCTGTGAGTTCCCACTTGTACTACCCAGCTTGCCTCGGTGCTCCTCTATATCATGCTCGATCTTATAAGCCTTGTCCACAGCACTTTGATAACTCGGCAACTCAAGTGGTAAGAGTTGCTTACGGTATTCTGTCCTCAATCCTTTCACAAAGCGGTAAATTTTCTTCTCCGTTGTTGGGATCAAGTGAACACAATACCTCGCCAACTCGGTATACTTGGCAGAGTACTGAGCCACTGTCATCGTCCCCTGATCAAGACTAAGAAATTCGACCTCCTTCTTGGCCTGAACCACATCCAGAACAAAGTGATTCCTAAACTCCCTCAAAAATATTTCCCATGTGCGAGCCACTCGATCCTGCACCCAACTTGCCTCTAGTACCTTCCACCAATGTTCTGCTGCATCCTCTAGTTTGAACGCTGCAAACTTGACTTTGTCTTCCTCGGTGCACTCTATTGCCACAAAAATCTTCTCCAAAGACTCAATCCACCTTTCTGCCTTCATCGGGTCTGGCTCCCCATCATAACTGTGAGGTTTCATCTTCAAGAACCTCCCCAACCTACGATCATAATCTCCATTTCCCCCAACTGGTTGATCCCCTCGGTTTCCCCTAGCTTGTCCCTGTCCTGCCATTGCCTGTCTGTGCAGATCCAGAGTTTGTCGGTTCATTTCCATCATTGTCTGCATAAACCCCTGCATAGTTTGCATAAAAGCCTCAGTCGGATTCACATATGTCTCGGGTGGTGCATTCATTGCCGTTGGCCGAACTCCGGTTGATTAGGAGGTGGTCTAGGTGGTAAAGCATGGCTTTCACCCAGCCTTCCCCAACATGACTTGTGCCAACCCCATCCGTGTTGGTACCATGACGTGTCTCTACCATTGTCAAATACCGCAACAAACACTCGACGTTAACGACACAAACACACAACCCACCCTCCTAAACCAAGAATCCATTCCGGGTTATCTAACTTATGCTCGATACCAACCGTCGCGACCCGCACCCGACTCCTACATGAAATCCCGAGTCGGACCGCGAGCGGGACTCATGAAATACGCATAATAAAAATTCCATGTGCAAAAGATGCAAGTATGAAGCATATGCACAAAACCCGTAATGCACGTGCGATACTTTTCTTTGAAAACCATGTCAACACATCATCGGCATTAATAACAAGCCGAAACTGGATGATTTAAAACTTGGTTTGAGTGTAAAATCAAATATATAACATAAACCTCCACAAGCAACGAGCTCGGAGAACCATAACAACTTCAAATCGAGTATGCGAAGTAACGAATATTAATAATTACATCACGCACGACAACCGTGTCGGCACAAACAAAAGAATATTACAGTCATAAAGACCACACACTACCCAACATTACAAAGTTTAAGTAACATTGTATTCCCTCGGCCTCACCAAAATAAATACCAATGCCCAAAAGAACAACCTGCAGAAAACGCCGAGACGAAGCCAAGACTCAACTAAGGGTTCCTCGCCGGACCGTGATCTAAGGAAAACAAATAAACATTTAACGGGGTGAGTTTAAAACTCAATAAGCTACTAATGTAACAATATGTCATACGAGATGCAAGACAATAATAAGAACAAGTAATACAGGCTATAACAAGATTACATCAATCTTCATGCATAGCAATATAAGCATCTCATAACAACACGTTACCCTACACTACACGAGAGGCTCAACGATCGCCAACCGACCCATACCAGTTGGAAACCATGACCAACATTCGCATATGTAGGAACCATATAAGTGTGATAAGTAAACACAATCTAAAAGGATACAATATTGAGGTACACCTCCAATACACCCAATACTTCCAACCAACCAACATATAATATACCAATGTAGGAGCCGTTGTTGACGTGCTCGATCGACGAATCAAAACCGTTAACCAATACCCAATAACCAATACTGTGTGAACCATTTTCTGTATTCACGTCGACGGGTGATCTTAGTCCCTACAACCCAAGAATCAACCACGGAATAGCTTACCAAGGTTGCGTTTATTCCATACAACAAATGGCGCTATGCCCCTACCGCGGCCAACGGTAAGGCGAGGCCCAGTGTATTGGCCTTCAACTATTACGTAGCCCCGGCTCCCGCAATAATCGAGCGTCAATACACCACCAACAAATAATCCATGGACATAACAAATGTACAAGTAGATGTTTACTTGACATTCTCAACAACAAATCAAACTCCAAAATGTGGAGCACAACAACATTTAAAATGAATGTCTCAAGTAGGTCATAATAATCCTACTCACATAAATCAACCATCTCATAATATTTACGAGAATTAAACAACAACATCATGCACAATTTCGGGTAACTAATTTTCCCGACAAAACTCTCGTATCACAACGGAATCCCCAAGTCACACACGTGGTCTCATCAATTATGAAAACCTATTTGACTCCGTTAGAGTCTTTATTCGTTTCTAATGAGTTCGAATCGAAGAGAATCCATAATACTTCAATATTAACAAATGATACCATTTCTATGTGTATCAACCAAGACAAAACAAGTCTTTTAACATACAAAATATTTCATCCACGAATTTCACATGGCTCGACAATAAAACATACTCTAACATGTTGATTTCAACATATAAATGCCATTTTACAAGGCTAATATGTCATACAAGACATAAATAAAGGAGGAGAGGGGTAGTAGCTTACCTCTTGAAGAGCTCAACCAAGAAAATCTTTAAGAAACCCACATGCAAACCAAGGATTGTGTTCTCCTAGTTGGTAGCTCCACAACGGTGAAATCGGATTGTGATTTGGACAACAATTGAGCAAACTAGCTCACTTTCTCTCTTAAGAACTCTCTCAAGCTTCTCTCTAAGTTTTGAAGATGACAATGGTGAAATGAGGGGAGTTTCATGTCTCCCATGGTGTTTTAAGGGTCTAGGAAGTCTGGTCAAAGAGGTGGAGGACGTGGCTCAATCCTAGCCAAGGATTTGGAGTCAAAATGGTCAAAACTTAAAAATCTCGTAAGCTGTCATCGGGGTGGCGCTAAGGCGCTCGCTAAGGCGCTGCGCGCTACGGTGCTAGGCGCTAAGGCGCTACGCCAATTTTCCAAAATTCCAGAATGTTATGCGTAAGGCGCTGCGCGCTACGGCGCTGAGCGCTAAGGCGCTATGCCTGCTGTCTCAAATCCAGAATGTTGCGCGCTAAGACGCGGCTCGGGAAGAACATTTGCTACAAAAGTGTTCCAAAATATTCCAAAGTGATTCTAAGTTCAAACCAAGTCCAAGCATAAAAGAAACCCAAACAAAACAACCTCTAACCAGGTTAGGAACGCGATCCAAAATAAGTACCAAATGGTTGTAAGAACTTAAACACCAAGCAAGGCATAAGAGGAATATGAAATCAACACAAATGCAAACACATTAGGATGAAGATGATACATGAAATGACCATGATACTTAATAAAGTAAACAAACACGATGCACACAAATGTCATGAATGATGCGGGTGTTACAATCTTCCCGTATTAATCTTAGTCAATATCATTTCAATATTCTGTTGACAATTGTTGTGGCGAGTAACTGTCATTTGAAATCCATCACACATGTTTAAACATTTTTTGGAAGTCCTAATCATCCTTCTCAAACATATAGGAGATCTAAGGATAAGATGTATACTCAAGATAATTCTTGGATTCTTTACCGATCACACTACTAATTGTGTTCAATGTCGTTCCCTTATATCTCATTTCTTGCAAAGATGTTAATTCATTTGATGTGCCTATCCTCGTCATTGGTAGTACCAAACACTTGGCTAATTAATTCATCATAATCTGTAATGTGTAACAATCTCAACATATACATGATAATCGCGTTATAATTGGTAAGTCTTCAATCTTCAATCTTCAATATCTCAATCATCATGTTAAACTCAAATGCATAGCAGCAGGTACTTAGTTAAGATCTTTATGTCTTTCCACTTATCAACAATGTCTCAAATTCTGTTCATATTGTGAAAATAGAAATTTCAAATATTTGATTCCATGCACAACGCAAATCTTAGTTTCATAGTAGTAGTATTCCGACTCAAGTCAACATTAACGCAATGAACTCTAAGTCAGTGAATAGATTAATTCCACTTATACCATATCAATTAATTTCTTCGATGCAGAAGCTATCGCTTTCTATACTGATTAAGGTCACAACTCAATTCTCCTCTTACAGTTCACTTCGTATTAAGACTGAAAGTGAATATGAAAAACCATAATTGACACTTCATAAAATTCTTCAAGTATGACTTGCACACATGGTTTCATATATCCATCAATCGCTAATACAACTCATGGTGATCCTTTAGGTTCTTTGATTCCTTAGTATCATCTCAACACATGTTCAAATCCCCGTTTTAGGTGACATATAAGGTATTCAACAGCAAACATTTCTGGACACTCTCATGAAGTAGATAAATCCTCTAACTCTGGTATAGTTTTATTCACAACCATAACATGACCATAAATATTCAGCTCAATCATGTGGTAACAGTATACTAACTTTTCGAACATAATTGATATGCATGCTCATAATAATCATATCAACACAACCCGCGCATATTCGTCACAGGGAATAACATAATCACCTCATGATGATACACAACCAATGCATGGCATACATATATTAATAATCTATTTCATGTATCTTATAAATATCATATATAGGCATATCCACAAAGTTGACATACAGTGTACAGTTACTAACTCGTATATCACAACTTCTTACACTTTTAAGCCATACAAAGGTAAGACAACACAACTACCATACAATATGTAATTACCTATTGGTCTATCACAAGCATACTATACCAATAGCAACAATTCAATCTCTTATTGGGGTATCTCCCTCAATCACAAGATAAATCTAGGAAACTTATTATACTAGTTCCCAACCACACAATGCAACATATGAATGCAATAACATGAGCTACCATAACACGTGTACTCATAATATTATAGATGGAATACCTCTTAGTATCGACGAAGACTCCGGCACTCCGCGCTGATCAAGCACAAACACTCAACCCTGAACCTTAGGTCTACCTTCACTATCCCTCTTAGTCCCATTCATTTTTCAATTGACACTTTTCGATTGGCTACCCCTCAGTTTAGGACAATTCCACTTCAGGTGACCGGTCTTTCTACAATAGTAACATTGGCGTTTGATTCCCAGCCTACTTCCACAATTATCTTCAGAATGGCCATACTTTGAACAATAGTTACATACTAATGAATCACTTCGCTGACCCTGATTATGTGAAATATTATTTTTTTTGCCCACTGGATTGTTGCCTTGGTTGCCCCTCAAACTGTGACTTGTTCCGATTCCCTCGACAGTTGTTACTGTTATTGTGGTCACCACTGTTACCAGAATTCTGTGCTCGCCCATGATATTGAGTAGATTGCTGAGAATTTCCCATGTTTCCTCTTCCCTTATGTGCCTCAATGTCCCCTTCTATAGCATAAGCGCAATCCACTGCGCTACAGTAATCAGCAAGCTGTAAAGAAAGTAACTATTTTTGGTACTCAGTCTTCAATCCTTTTACAAACTTCTGTGCCTTCCTCGCTTAATTAGGAACCAAGTAACTACAGTAACAAGCCAATTCTGTGAACTTGGCCGAATACTGAGCCACCATCATACTACCTTGCTCCAAATCATAGAAATCTCGTTCTCTCTTCTCGCGAACCACTTCTGGAACATATTGTTCTTTAAATTCTCTTAAAAAGTTAGGCCAGCTGCTTGGTACTCCCTGTAATTCCCAGCTTCCTTGTAACACTTGCCACCAATGTTCTGCTGCTCCCTCAAGCTTGAACACCGCTAAGGTCAACTTCTCATCATCACTGCAACCCTAAGCCGCAAAGATCTTGATTATGTGCTCGATCCATAATTCAGCCTTAGTAGCATCTGGTTCCCCCAGAAAAGTTCGTGGTTTCATTTTTAAAAATTTCTCAAGCATACTGGTGTGGTTCATCTGTCTCATCTCAGGCTGTGGTACTTCAATTTCTGGTTGAGGTACTCTATCCTCAGGTTGTGGTACTATCCTTGCATTCATCCGTTGGGTCATCTCATTCATTAGTTCCATCATTCTTCCATACATGTTCATAAGATCCTCATTTTGATTGTTTGGGTTCGGTTCGGGTAGAACATTACGTTGA
Organism: Platycodon grandiflorus; assembly: GCA_016624345.1. NCBI lineage: Eukaryota > Viridiplantae > Streptophyta > Magnoliopsida > Asterales > Campanulaceae > Platycodon > Platycodon grandiflorus. The sequence continues at coordinate 7,396,026 of CM028367.1, forward strand.
CTATTAACATTCTCATATCTTTCCTCGTTTCCACCAGCACTCGTATCGATTCTACTAGTACTCGCTCCGTGTCTAGTCTGCACCATTATTAACCTACACACAACACTCGACGTTAAGATCTTAACAATAACACCATACCCACCTAGGCCATGGAACCTATCCTGGCGATAGCAAATTATTGCTCTGATACCAACTGTGACGCCCCGACCCGGATCACTATACGAAATCCCAAGGTCGGTCGCCAAAATGACACAACCAACGAAAAGCACGTGGTGTAACCACCCGTACTTACGGAAAAACATAGCGAATAAAACCTTATTTAAATATTTAAACAAGTCTTCGGTAAAACTACAGCCGGAATTCAACAACTAAAACCACAAGTCTAAAACTTGTGAAACAAAACAACTACAACGACAACAACAACATCGGCCACAACATGCCGGAAAAATATAAACATAACCACAAGTTACAACATGCTCGGGAAAAAGGAACTAAATCGTATCAAGTTATAACCACAAGCACGACATACACATGTCGGCTACCAAAAGAATAATTCATGTTTACAAAAGACCAAGTACTACTCAAGTAAAGTTGATATAACTTTACATAACCAACGTCCTCACCAAAAGAAATACTAAGTAACCCAAAAGACAACCTTCAGATTAATCTCAAGCTATCAGTCCTCACCGAGAACCGCTAGGCTGGCTCGGATCTAAGGAAAACAATAAACAACAAACGGGGTGAGTCGAAACTCAATAAGTTACTAAATGCAACTACATGACATGGTATAATGCTCAGCTGTAATTGAAATCAAGTGGTAGCATTTCTATATATCACAACTTAAACATGAAATATCATCAACGATATACAACTCATGTTAAACGCATAGCACTTTGATGTTCACATAAGTGCTTGTAAGGTAAATCATAGAAACATGTGTTAGTCCATTTGTAAATAAACAGTTGTTTATTGGAAAATTCGTATAATGTAGGTGCACGAATTCTGGGTGTCTACAATCATTTTAATTATTTCGTTTTAACTTTCAATTGTTTTCCAATCTTAGGGTGTTGAATTGGTGTCCTAATGTCTTTTGTAGTAGTATAAACTTTAGTCATAAACCCTAGTTTATTCACAAAACCTTCGTTCCTAGTTTTCTTGTTATTTCAAACCCTAAGTTTTCTAGGGTTATAAAACAAATAAAAAAAAGAGTCTGATGGAAGTTCATCTTGATAATCTTTTTCGTTCTCAATTTTCCGTGCTAAATAAAATATGTCATGTGATTATTGATAGTAGTAGTCATGTTAATCTTATTAGTACTACTTTGGTTGAGAAATTAGGTTTGGCGGTCATTGACCATCCACAACCCTATATATTGCAAAGGCTCCGTTCTGGTGGTAAAGTAGAGGTGACTAAACAGGTGGTGGTACCATTCAGAATTGGGGGCTATGCGAATTAGGTTCAATGTGATATAATGCCAATGCAGGATAGGCATATATTGTTAGGTGTGTCGTGGAAACTTGGTTGTGAAGTTAGGCATGATATCTGCAACAATAGATACTCGTTCTTATTCAATCAAAAGAGAGTCATTCTTGTACCTATGACCCTAGAGGAGGTCTATAAAGATCTAGTGAAAGTACAATAGATAGAGATTGAGCGGAGATGTGAAAAAAAAAAAGAAGAAAGAGAGAGAGAGAATGAAGAAAAAGAAAGAATAGAGATGGAGAAGGTAGAGAGAGAGGATTGAGACAGAAAATAATGAGAGAAAAAAGATAGAGAGGGAGAAGGTCAGAGACAATTTCGAGAGAGACAAGATGGAGAGGGAAAAAATTGAGAGAGGGGAGAAAGAAAAAGAGATTGAGCGAGAAAGAATAAAGTGGGAGAAAAGTAAGCAAAAAAGATTGAGCGAGAAAGGATGGAAAGAGAGAAAAAAAGTGGGGGAGTTAAAAGTGATCAGAGAAGAGTTGAAGATGTCGCATGCATATGAAGATCCATTTGACTTCGAGGCTTCAACTCCGTTTGTATCTTGGTTTTTCGAGCGACTTATCAACGATCACTTCTTCTCAACTCAATGGGCAGATTGGATAGATATCGTCTCAAGAGCAATTTATCGAGTTGCACGTAAAGATATGTGAGGACAAATCCTCTTCAAGAAAAGGGGAATGATGTGATTCGTACAAGCTCAAGTCTGTTGTTGATGGACGTGTCAAATGGTTCGAGGGCAAGAGATTGGGCATGAAAGTTCAAGCAGGGTTTGTTCGTGATGTTCATGATTATTCAAGTATTCAATAATGAACGAAAGGCTTTGATATGCATGGAAGGACTTTGAAGTCTTCAAAATGTATGAAAAAAGGCTTGAAGACTCAAGAGAAGCCCGTTAAAGCCAGCCTAGGCATGATGGATGACTTTGGGAGCTTTTTAACGCTAAATGGATGATTTTAGGGAACCAAATTGCACTTTTCAAAATTAGGCCTTTAGAAAAACGGGATTGATAGTGTTTTCCTTGTTTTGGTTTGTCATTGTTTCCTAATTAGCCTAGGTATCTTATTTAGTTGTTTCCTACATAATTTAGGTAATTCATTAATTGTTTCTTTTTATTTTAGGATTCTATTTCCTTCTAATATTAGGATTCAAATTTTAGGCCTATATAAAGGCTTCTCTTTATGTATTCCAAAAACACAACTTTGAGATTAAATTAATTTGATAAAATTATTCAATTCTTCTTGGTTCTTTGCGAGATTTTCGAACTTATCAAGATTGTCCTGTGGCGTTCATCTTTTCTTCTTATCAATTGGCATTACATCCCAATTGTGACAAAACTCATTATACCAAGGTTCGTGGTTGTCTCAATTATCGGGTTGCGGCTGTACATGCCAAGGTTTGTATTTGGACTAATTCATTGGGTTGAGGTGTCACCCTCCACCAACTTCCTTGATCTTAGCTTCCGTTCCGTGTGAAATCGTGATTCGTCGAGAATCTTTGGCGAAGATCGTATCAACTTCCCATTGCCCAATATCGATATCGTTGTGGATGCAGTAGCTATGAATAAGATCATATCCCTTGTGGATGGAATGCTTAGTTATAATCAAATTAAAATGGTTGTTGAGGATCGAAAATACATCCTTCATCACACCTTGCAGGACATATTACTATACTATCATGCCTTTAAGTTTAAAGGACGCAGGGGCTATATACCAAAGGGCCGCTACTGCAATCTTCCATAACATAATTCACAAGGAAGTCGAGGTCTATGTGGATGATATGATCATTCACTTCGTTGAGATGGATGGTACACGCTTGAACGACCTCCAGAAGTTCTTCGAAACACTGCAAAAGCACCAAATAAAGCTCAACCCGGCTAAATGCACCTTTGGGATCACCCAAGAAAAGGTTTTGGGATTCATGGTCACTGAACAAGGGATTGAGATAGACCCTACAAAGGTAAAAGCTATAATAGATATGCCACAACTAGAAACACCAAGTGAGGTTAAAGGTTTCCTAGGCCCTTTGTAATACATTAGTCGCTTCATCTTCCAGCTGACAACTATGTGCGAGTCGTTATTCAATTTGTTGAAGAAAGGCACCATTCGAGAATGGGATGAGGGGTGCCAATGAGCATTTGAGAAGATCAAAGAATACTTGGCTAGCCCACCGGTCCTAGCCCCTCTTCATGGCCTCAAGCCATTGTTGTTATATCTCATGGTCATAGACACTGCTGTTGGAGCAATGCTGGCACAAGAGAAAGAGGATTAACATTCTGCGAATGATATCTACTTTGTGAGTAGAAAATTGCAAGGAAGTAAGTTAAATTACTCGACCTTGGAGAAAAGTTGTACTGCTCTGGCCTAGGTGACGCAGAGGCTTAAGATCTATTTGCAATCATTGCCCGTTAAGGTGATATCTAGAATGGATCCCATGAAATATATATGTGAGAAATCATCGCTTTCTAGGCATTTAACTAAATGGTCTTTCCTGCTTAATGAATTCGACATCACTTATGCTACTCACAAGTCAATCAAGAGAAGCGTGATAGCCGACGAATTGGCAAATCTCCCACTAGATGTGGAAGCAGATGAAGAATCAGATTTTCCTGATGAGGGTGTTCTTGAGGTCACAGATCATGAGAACAAATAACAACTCTTCTTTAATGGAGCAGCTAATGCTGGTGTATGCCTTAGAGGCAAATCTATTTTACAATATATCATTATTTATTAAGGCATTTATTTATTATGTATTGTTTGTTTATTCATATTAATATATAATAAAGCTCTTTGAATAAAAGTGTTATTCTTATATATTCCTGGTCGAGTATTATTAATAGTAAGGGCAATAATAATGCACTGAGATTAGTATGTTTTGATATTCATATAGTTGATATCAGTCTACACATAGGTACGTGTTAAGTGTAACGACGTACTGGATTGACCCGTATGAGAATGCTACATGGATCGTTACGTGACTGTCATAAGCGATTCGCATAGTGACTATTGTGTTTTTTGTCCTTTGACTTGTAGTCGTTATATACCTTAAATGAGGAGTCGTATATTTTGATACCGACAAACGTCAACTGTAACAAGGTGATTATAAAGTTGAATGTTGGATATATCACGAATCATGCTGAGAGATATGAACGATGTAGATAAAACTTATCTCTAATACATAACGGGAGTATAATATTTGTAGACCCCTTAATTAGTGAGATTTAAGTAAATGCATAGTCATACTCAAATAAATCAATATTGGCTACTGAATTTATTTGTCTACTAAATAAATTTATTCGAAGATCACGAAACATAGATTAAATTATAATAAGGATGACACGTTTCATGCATTGTGCTTAGTCAGGTATTAGGACAAAGAGGTAAGAATTATTTTGGTCACATTCAGATATTTTAATCCTTGGTAATTCATACTCACTCCGTCCCTAAATTATTGTCTTCTTTTCTTTTTTTGTTCGTCCCTAAATAATTATCTTGTTTGAAATTTTCCTTTTTAGGACATCACTTTTATAATTTTACCCTTACTTTTTCTTCTTACTTTAATTATGGGTCATATGCACATGGGCAATAAAGGAAACTACACACTATATCAATATTAATAATCAAGTCAATTGTTTTTTCTTAATCCGTGTGTCGGGTCAAACAAAATAATAATTTAGGGACGGAGGGAGTATTACTTAGGTGAGAATGATGTATTATTAGATATCGTTCATTGTTTATAATTGATTTTATATAGAAATATATATATATAAATTAATTATTGTCAACGTAATTTAGGAACATATTGGGTCACACACTTACAATAAATTGGACTAAAATTTATTTGGGCTATTAACTAAATTAATGAGTTTAAAGTAAATTATATAACGGACCGAAAACCAAACCCTAGTAGTACTAGGATCCTTGACCGAAAACCTAGATTAAACTATAACAAGGATGACACGTTTCATGTCTTGTGTTTAATCAGCTATTTGGACAAAGGGATAGGAATTATTTTTTGTCACATTCAATTATTTTAATCCTTGATAATTTCTGTTACTTAGGTAACAATGATGTATTGCTAGATAGCGTTCATTTTTTATAATTGATTTTACATATATATATATATATATATATATATATATGTGTGTGTGTGTGTGTGTGTGTGTGTGTGTGTGTGTGTGTGAAGTATTTTGATAATCTCCCTAATCCAACACTAAAATTTAAGATTTGAGAGAAACATTAAATTCGTGAGATTTAATTAGTTCCGCTTGCAATAACAGTTCCCATATGCATATTTAAGATGAAGTTGTGAATTCCAAAGTGACCTTGTATTTCCTTGTGCCTGTCCTTCTACGCTCCTCAATAGCACCATGTTGCAATCAAGTCTACTTACAGTAACCGTTCCCAAATCTATATATAGGTATATTTAAAGTTGGTGAAGATGTCTAAGGATGTGACACCTCACCCCTTTTGGCTAAAGATACATTCTCATGGCTTGACTTTTGGAATTCTAGGGAGGGTACCATTAGCTAAGACTATTCTCATGGTTTGACTTTTGGAATTCTAGGGAGGGTACCATTAGCTAATTAGTCTTAGCTAAGTACTATAGATATGATATTGTGGTATATATCATTCTTCAAATACATTAGTAGAGGAACTTTAGCTATTGACAAGGAAATGAAAAGCTAGAAAATAAAACACTAGGAACTTTAGCTATTGGCAAGGAAATGAAAAGCTAGAAAATAAAACAATGTTGTTAGTGAGATTTGAACTCACACCCTTTTGAATTAAAACATTCACTTTAGACCAACTCAACCATTTATATTTTATGTATTTATTTAAAATGCTACATATATCATGGAGAAGAAGATTCTCACATAAAGAGGTTTTATAACTAATATTGGCTACTTAAAAGATATCCAGATTCATTCAAATACTTGTCTCTTCGTGTATCTATATATAAATCATCTTCATTTTGGTATCAAAAAAATAATAATCTCTATTATAATTACTAATGGAGTAGTATAATATCTATGATATCAAAGTAATAATATCTATTATAATTACTAATGATATAATAGCTATGATACGAGAGTTATAATCCCTTTTATAATTACTAATGATATAATAGCTATGATACGAGAGTTATAATCCCTTTTATAATTACTAATAGTATAATAGTTATGATATGAGAGTAATAATCCATATTAAAATTATTACTGAGGGTAATCCCTATTATTATTACTAATAGTTTATCCTTAGCTAATAACTATACCTAATAATAATAAGTTTAACATATAGTATTTATACCTTATTAGATATTTAATAATATTAATCTTATAGGTATTATTATTAGGTAGTATATAACTGTGACATAATAGTATTAGGTATTACTATTAGATATTCAATAATATTAATCTTATAAGTATTATTAATAGCTATTAATAGTATTAGGTATTACTATTATATATTCAATAATATTAATTTTATAAGTATTAATATTAGCTATTACTATTACCCTATGACAATACTCGCTCAAAACCTTTTTTTTAAGTGATTGATAACACATTTAATTCTTCTAAAAAAATACATTTAATTATTTTTTAAAAGAAATTCATTTCAAATGAACCATAGTTATATCTACTTCGTAAATCGTAACCACCATATTTAATTTCATTTTCTCTCTAAAATCAGTAAGTTGGGTTTCTAATATATATATATATATATATATATATATATATATAGAGAGAGAGAGAGAGAGAGAGAGATTTGTAACTCCCTTCTTGCTAATTACTTTTTCATTAAGTGCTCCATTATTTGTAACTCCCACATATTTGTAATGAAATTAATTATTTTTCACGATGGTTCCTACCACTCTATATTCCAAACGGTTTGATCTTCAATTTTTTGAGATATCTCCATTCGTATTGTAAAACTTATAAAGCATGTGCCCATCACTCCCTTCGTTCTGTTGCAAGATAACTTTTCTCTTTTGTAGACAATAAGTAAGGTGAAACATCATTTGTCTTAAGGAATGATGGTTTCTCTCTCTCCTCCGGATCATGGTGTATTGAATTCGCTTTACTTATATAGCTCATGATATTTGATTTTAGCTTCTATTTTAAATTTGGGTCTGATTTATGCTTTTGGGTTTCGTTGTAGTTGAATTGTTTTATTTCAATTTTAAATTTTTTTCTTTTTATTTTGCACATCTTTATTGTTTTTATTTTCTCGATCTTTCACTTTTTGGTATTTTGGTTTTGGTTAGGCGATGTTTTTGGGGTTGATATTGCTCTTGATTTATGGTTTTACGTATCGATTTCTATTTTGATTTTGGTAAATAATTTATACTAAAATTTTTGTTTTATTTCTCTTGATTTTTTCATTTTATTGATTTTCCCTTGGAAATTTGGTTTTGATTTTTGATTAAATGATGTATATCACTTTTTCTCTTGGTTATGTTTATAATATAAACCAACCAATTTCTATTTCCATAAATGTTAATTGAAATCTAGACTATAAATCCTGCATATATAACAATATAAATATTTTATTTTCTATTTTGTAAAAATTCTCAAGTATGTGTCTAAAATATCTTTATTAAGGGCGAGATGAAAAATAATTCAACAATTTGATATCATTGAAAGATACTTTAGGAATAAAAAAAAATATATAAAAATAACGATTTACTCATACTCATATACAAATCGATAACAAATATTTATTCTAAAATAAAAGTATTATACTAAAAATGATCGACAAAACCTAACTTTTTTAAAACATTAAGTCAATAAATGCATATATCAATTATAATTTTATTTTTATAAAAGTACTCCTAAAATATATCGATTAATCTCAATGTTAAATTGCACCCGTGCAGAGCACGGGTTCTATAACTAGTGCCTATTTAAGATGAAGATGCAAATTTTGAAGCACCTTGCATTTCCTTCTTCTCTCGTCAATAGCACCATGTTGCAATCGAGCATCATTAGCAAACATTACCATTAAGACGTTGCGAAGTAACGAGAGGTGGCAAATGGGTGGACTGAGCGGGTATGGGTAGCGCCCATGTGGCCGTAGAGCTGGCAATGGGCTGGGCTGGGCTGCCCATCGGGCCAACACATAAAATCGGGTCGGGCCAGCCCAGCCCAAAAACTACATCGGGCCTCAAACCTCTAGCTCAGCCCAACCCAGTTATAAGTCATCGGGCTTTCGGGCCAAATCGGCCCAAATTTCTACCAAAACATATTTTTTACAAAATTTACAAGTTATCACATAAAAAAAATTCACAACTCATTACAAGTCTACAATTTATCAAATAAAATCTCTAAATAATAAGTCGTATCTTGATGATTAAAATACAACTATATAAATTGTTTGTAGACAGGAGAAGTGTAAAATACATTAAAAACAAGAAACAAATGACTGAAAATTTGCATTAACCTCAATCAAACATTTTTCTAATTATTTTTAAAAGCATTGCACATAAACATAAGAGATATTTTCATATTAATTAAAAATAATAATTTACACTCCTGTTCGTTCCCTTTATTAATCTTGGAAACATTGAACATAAACTTCATGACTTCAAATAACCAAGTCTTGGACTTTGAAGATACACTCCTGTCCGTTCCAAATAATTTACACTCCTGTCTGTTCCCTTTATTTACATTCCTGTCCGTTCCCTTTATTTTTAAAAGCATTGCACATAAACTTGTTTTGTACACAGCATGTACAACACTAAAAGATCACTTAAAGTAGCAAAAATTGTTTGATTGAAAACTTAATAAAAGTGTATCGGGCTGGGCTGGACTGGCCCGAAAAAATCGGATTTTTTTTGCCCGAGCCCAATTAGCCCACGGGCCTATTGGACCGGGCCAAAAATGCCCAAATTTTTTTGGGCCTTATAAATTGAAGCCCAATCCCTCATAATATCGGGTTGGTTGGGCCGGCCCATTGGGCTGAGCTAATTTTGCCGGCTCTACATGTGGGTAACGAGCTCAAATGGGCGGGCAAGTAAGTACCCAACTAATTATATGGGCATAAATGGGCGGGCCTCAAATGGACTTCGGCACCCATTTACCCATTAAAATAAAAATAAATATTACAAAAATTTACCAATTAAAACTAAAAGTTAAACTATATAATATTAATATACCCTTACAATTTTCCAATATATCACTACTTCGTTATAATTCTAACTTCTCTTTGACAAATATATGCTAATTTAGACCCTTACAGTGTGTGTGTGTGTGTTTATATATATACATAAAAAGCTACTTTTATTAAGATGTTACTAAAACTAAATAACACTAAATTTATTTTACTAAATAAGACTACTTTTAAAAAATATACATACAAAGCTACTATCTCCAATGCAATCTTTTACTAGTTTTTTTTTTATATGGCATGTTTAAAAAAGAATTTTTTTTATGTGATAAAAAATATAAAATATAATATTTCTAAATGTGCTCCAATATAAGATTCCTATTAAAATAATCTTTTAAACGTGACAGTTTTTTTTAATTATAAAAAAAAATCCTACAGAATAACCTGTATCATATCTTAGAAGATAGTACTTCATGTCTTTTTGATTAAAAATCAAACAAGGAAAAAAACAAAATCTGATCCTAACTTCCTAAACGGAATAATAAAAAAATTAGAAGATAGTACTCAAGTTTTGACCATTTTAATAAAAATGTGGATATAAATAAAGTTTGCTTTATAAAAAAAATAAGGAACGCATGGACTATGTGCCACTATTTATATGTATAACTAAATTTATTTTTTTAGTAAAACTAAATATACAACGAAGTTACTGTGTACCACTATTGATTATGATTTAAGAGAAGTTATACGTATAAAGCTACTATGTGTGTGTGTGTGTTTATTTTTTTCAATTTAATAAAAATGTGCTTGTTCACGATTCGTCTTTCATTTCAGGAAGAAGGGACAAGGGAAATGATGGAATAAACTCATTTCAGAAAGAGAGAGATTGGGTGGAATAATTGGGTATTAGTTTGTGAATGGCATATGGATTAGATGGGCGTCCACTTAAGCCCATATACGTCCACTAAAATTAGTGGTCTTAAATGGGTACGCCCATTTATACCCATTAACAATTTTATAGGGTGAATTACGGGCAGGTCCTTTTTTAAACATTTGTAATCGTTTCAGTCCAATCATATTTTTTTAAAACCGGAAAAAGGCATTTTTTGGGCCAAAAGGCGATTATATCATTAATAAAAGAAAAACACGCGCGCATCAGCAACACAAAGCATCGCGATGAGTAATCCAAAGCATCGCGTGGATTAATCATCGCGATGAGCAACCAAGGCATCGCGATGAGCAACAAAGGCATCGCGATGAGCAACACAGGCATCGCGATGAGTAACCAAGGCATCGCGATGAACAACCAAGGCATCGCGATGAGTAACCAAGGCATCGCGATGAGTAACCAAAGCACCGCGATGAGCAACCAAGGCACCGTTTGAATTTCAACTGCTGGAGGGAACTTGATTTTCCAAGGCATCGCGATGAGCAACACAGGCACCGCGATGAGCAACCAAGGCATCGCGATGAGCAACACAGGCATCACGATGAGCAACCAAGGCATCGCGATGAGCAACCAAGGCACCGTTTGAATTTCAACTGTTGGAGGGGACTTGATTTTCGAAGGCATCGCAATGAGCAACACAGGCACCGCGATGAGCAACCAAGGCATCGCGATGAACAACACAGGCATCGCGATGAGTAATCAAGGCATCGCGATGAGCAAACCAAGGCATCGCGATGAGCAATCAAGGCGTCGTTTGAATTTCAACTGTTGGAGAGGACTTGATTTTCGTTTACCTTTCGGGGGCGTTGCCCCCGAATCCCCACGAGGGACGCTGTCCTCTCGACCCCTGCGACATGACCGGACAGGTCGATCCTCATTGTGTTACCCAGCATACTGCGATTGGTGAATTATGTTAGGTCCAAGGTTGCTCTATATAGGCTAGAAGGGGGGGGTTGAATAGCCTATGTCCAATTTTTGAAATTGATTCAAAAATTTTACTTCACTAGGGTTTTAAAAATTTTGCAGGCGGAAGTCTTGTGAAGCACAGGACAAGTTGAGAATGGCTGATCTTCACAGGTCAAGATCAGCTGTTCTTAACAGCTTGGAAATCTGGAAATTTAAAGCAACACAATCAATTCACAATCACACACAAATAGACAGAATATTTAATATGGTTCACACTTATAAATAAGTGCTACGTCCACAACCAAAGTGGTCAACTTTGGATTTGAAAATCGTGTACTAAGTTTTTCCACTAGATATTTTACAAACTAAATCTCTAATGGATAGTGTACAAAAATTTTGTTGACCAAGTGTTTGTGTGGGAGAATTGATATCAATAAGATACAATTCTCGTGAGCAATGAAAAGCTAGGTGTTGCAATCAATGAAGAGCTTTTAATGGACTAGAAGTCTAAGTATGAAGCTCTTCAATGAATGTATACAGATAGGACGTTTAAGCTTTAATGCACTTGAAGAAGATGAAGAAGATTCAGAGTTGTAGTCGTTGAAGCAGTATAAATGCTGCCATGAAGTCTCCTTTTATATGCAGGGGGGACCTTGGAGCCGTTGGAGATCTTCATGAGTTGCTCAATTTGAATTTAAGAGCATTCAATGCTCTAATGGTGTTGTTAAGCACTGATAGGCGGTTACGCATTACGATCTCTCGACACTTTGCCAAAAATAGGTAGGCGTGTTTGCGGCGGAATGTCCTTTCGAGTGTATGCCAAGAATGGAAACCTTCATTGAATGTGATTTGCAGGTTAACGTTGCATCGAAGTCAATGAAGTCTTCAAATTAGAACATGTCTTAGGCAGATCTCTATCGGACGTTCTTAAGGTTCTTCAACATTGCTGATGAAGCTTGGCCGATATGAGCTTGTCCGATATCTTGAAAGACTCTGCTGATGCACACTTCGGCAGATGTATAGAGGATGGCCGATATCCTTACAGGCTATCTTCTTCAAGGCAATTTACAATTAGCAACCTTAAGCTATTCAAGCTATGCCTAAGTACAAGTTGCCACACTAACAGACACGCAGGCCCATTAGTCACCTTGTCTTAGACTTAGGTTATGGATTCAAGCAAATCTAGGCTAAAATACAACAATCTCCTCCTATTTGCTTGAGTCCATGACCCTACGAATACAATATCAGCTGACCATGTTCAAGCCTAGTAATAGCATGCTTGTAAGATTGATATATTAAATAAGCATGCCCTAGATGAACTTACAAAGGCCATTGTATTCAAGAATTACCAAGTGTTTACAAACAGGAAATTAAGCATCAGACACTTGTAATTAGACTGAATTTAAAGACATGCAGAATAGGTAGAATAGGCAATATAGGACATGTCTTTAAACCAGTGGTTTAAATTTCATGCACACACAGAATAGGCAGTTCATAAACAAAGCATGAAACTTTTAAAATATAGACATTGTTAATTAAACAGGAAGTTTAATTACAAGGTTTTTGCAAAAGATTATACAAAAAGAATTTATCGGCCAGTTCGAGAGGATGACCGAGATGAAGTATGACCTTTGCCTTTGCCTGATGATTGCCCATGACCTCTTGATGCCCATTTAGAGTCAACAGCAGCCTTAAGTCTTGGAATCTCTTCTTTTGCTGCTGCTAGCTCTTCTTTAGTGTCTGCCAATTCGGAGGAGAGTTCTTTGTTCTTCTGCTTGAGCAGAGCATTATGTTCAATGAGCTTAGTCTGCTGATCATTGTTGAGTCTAGCTATCTCCTCCTTCATGGACGCAAGCGAGGTGTCAATGAATCCGAGGCGATCCTCAGTGTTTTTGTGCTCCTTGCGATAGAAAGCCAAGTGCTTGGAGGTGAGAGTGCGCGTCGCTCGTACGGAGGAGTGAACAGAGCGATTTGCCTGGCGTTGGGAGTGAAGCACAAGCTTGTAGCCAGCTTCAACCATGTCGACGATCTGCATCATTTTGGTTGAGAGGTTGTCCCAATTGGTTTTGAAGATGGCAGAGGTCGCGGAGGAAGATGCGAGAGGGGCGCTAGAGCCTCTGGGCAGAGATGGAGCGTAGGCAGGCATCAAAGGCGGCCTTAGCACCCCTAGAAATTTCCATGACTTGGGTCATGCAGTCAGCCTGGACATGGGTGATGTGAGACTGATCTGCAGAGAGCTGGTGCAAGGCCTTGGTCAGGTCAACAGAGATGACCTCAAAATCTTTCAAAAATTTATGAATAGCCTCAGCAGGATAAGTATCAGAAGAGTCAGGATGACTCGCTGATGGACCTGCTGAGGGAGAAGGATGGCTGGCAGCTTGGGTAGGAGAGGGTGGAGGATGGCTGGTGGAGGACAGGGATTGGCTGGAGGATGATGGAGAATGGCTGGAGGAAGAAATGGTAATATAGCTGGTAGAGGGTGAAGGTTGGCTAGGGAAAATGCGAGGAATAGGGAATAGCCTTTCTATGTAGATGACATAGGAAAGGGGGTGAATGAAAAAGGGAGGAGGAGAAAAGAAAGGGGAAAGGCTAGGAGAATAGAAGAGAATGGGGATGAGAGGGTTAAAGCCTAGGAGAGTGGTGACTACATCAATGAAGTTGTAGACCACAGGCTGAAGAAGGATGGAAGGATAGCAGATAAGGGTGAAGACTGGTGGTTTAGGCAGAGATAGGAAAGGGGAGATGGCCGATTCGGTGGGGAGAGGAAGGCCTAGGTCCTTGTGAATTGTAACCCATTGGTTGAAGATCATAAGATCTTGAACCGCTGAGTTATGAGAGAAAAAGAGTTGGGACCAGGAGGGAGGAAGGGGGTCATAGAATGCACCCCACTTAAAGATAATTTCACTGGACATAGGCCGGGAAATCTCTGGGGTAGTCAAGGGAAGAAAGGTAGGGGTCAGAATCAGCAGGGTTTGGTTTAGGCCTGCTGTCTCTGAAGGACAGGAGATCCTGCACCTCAGGGTGTAGGTGGCTATAAGGGTTGGTTTTGAGGCGTTTGGGGGTAGGCAGGTCAGAAGAGGGAGATATAGAGCGTTTGGAGGTAGGTGGTTGAGAGGTGGTGGCAGGTGAGATAGATGGCTCTTGTGTGGGGGTTGTTTGGATGGGAGCAGAGTGAGGAGGTGAGGAAGTAGGTGAGGTGGTAGTGGTAGTAGGCAGAGGTGGTGAAGGTGGAGGAGAAGTGGTTTCATCGGCAGTTCCCATAAAATGTACCTTCTTCTTTGCACTCTTTTAAAACGTTTGCCATGTTTGGACTTGGTAGGAGTAGAGGAGGTTGGTGATGGAGATGTTGTGGTGGGAACTGGCTGGTGGGGAACAAGATGGAGAAACGTGGTGGAAACATAGGTAGACACGGGGTGTGGAGGAAGAGGTGGATGAGACCTTAGGAAGGCCAAATGATTCGTCGTGGGTAGGAGGGTTTGTTTAGATTTGGGTTTGGAGGATTGGGAGGTAGTTGTAGAGGATTTGGAGAGGTCGGTTTGAAGGTTGATGTGTCCTTCTCAGCAGTGCCTTTGAACAGCGAGTTTCTGGATTGTTTGAGTTTTGGAGTGAGAGAGGAGAGTGTTTGGGCTTTTTGGATGGAGGCTCGCGAGCTCATAGGGATCATGGTCCACCTGCGAGGTCAAAGTGCTCAGCGGCTCGGCCCAATAGGTGTAGGCTCCTCCTCCTCGGCGGGTAACCCGGCGGTGTAGGATACCTTCCTCTTACCCTTGCGGCTTGGGTAGAGGGCCACCAAGCGTAGCAGCGGCGGAGCAGCGGCAGCACACGATAGCGCAGCGGCAGCGGCCTCACCGCGTTGGTTGTCCTTTTGGCCATATCATCCCGATAGCGGGTGATGTTGTTGGCCGTGAAGACGTAGGTGTTAGACACCTTGATGAGGTCGTCATTAGCGACTAGCTCATCAATCTCCTCATAACGCCGAGGATAACATTAATAACCCTTACGAAGGGCCTCTTCATGGAAGGGTGAGCTTGGACTTCAGAACACTGGGATAGCATTGAGAAGATGATCTTGGCCCGGTTGAGTTGCTTGCGAAGGACCACGCTTTGGTCCACATCACCGGGAGGTGAAGATGTCCCTCGAGCCATTTTTGAATAAAATGCTCTTGTCGAGCGATGGCCGATATGATAGGGGTTCTCGGGAAGAGGTTCCTTGACATCTCGGAAAACCTCTCGGTTGGGCGACCCCTCATCATCTCCCAAGCAAGCGCCGATTCTGCATCGGTCAAGTCCGGTTTGCCTTCAACAGCGGTCAAGGATTTCTCCAATATCCTTATAGGTCAACTTGATGTAGTGACCTCGATGTAGCCCTTGATGTAGCTTAAGTTGGTGGCTCATTGGCATTAGGCGGAGGAGGAGGCGGATCATCCTTGTGTAAAACTCCTCGGCTAGAGAGTTCAGTAGTGGGTGTCGTTGAGTTGGAACAGGGAAGAAGTCCACATTCACCAAATCTTTGAGCGGGCATCACCGCGATGTGCGATGATGGAATCTCGTCTATCGTCATCCCAGGGTGATAACTTGACACGGGAAGAACTCTGGAAGTTCGGCGGCCTTTGCGCACTGGTTGGCTTAGCGGCGGAGGATGAAGTAGTGGCGGCGGCCTTTGAGGATTTAGTCTTTCCCTACACAATCGGCAAATGTGAGAACAAATATATAGAAATCGGCGGATATGCAAGAAACAGAGATAATCATGCAATTGGCGATATTAACAGAAACAGGTACTGTTCAGATCAAAACCCAAAATATAGACAATTTGAAACATAATATAAGAACAGTTCATCATCTGGGTTTTGAAATATCTACGAGTTTGTCGGTTTCAAGCAAACAAACGATATAAACGAAAACATAGTATCACAGAATCTCTACAACACATTTTACACCAAAGAAGCATGACTCAAGCAACAATCGCAAGATAGCACAGTTCATCCATGGCGGACAGGTTTAAAAACTCAAATTAGGTCAAAACAAGACCGTAAAACTGGAGTTGAATGAATCAAGAAGGTGTAGAAATCCTTACCATTGATGATTTTAAGTTTAGAGACTTGAGATTTTGGAGTTTTGAGAAGATTTGAGCTGGATTACAGATTGGAAGCTTAAAAGGTTTTTGAAAGTTTAAAATGGCGGTTGTTGAGAACTGTGAAGAGTCACTGTACATTTTGCCCTTTTATACCTCTGACAGGCCAATAAATGGTATTTGATAAAATTTGAAATCCGCATTTATGACTTACTGAGTTACTGTACGTATGGCGCACTTAAGTCTGCCTATTTTATCAAAGTCTGCCTATTTTATCAAAGTCTGCCTATTTTATCAAAGTCTGCCTATTTTATAGAAAACTGCTGATATGAATATAGATACTCACTCAAGGTTGTCTATGTACTCGGCAGAGTTGCGATCGTCTGATCACGTAGGCAGTTTAATAGCAGCATTTTATAAAATAACTTAAAGAATTTGCTAGAAAGGGTTAAGGATTGAGGTCAAGCATACCAAGCTCTCCTCTTAAATAAGCAAACCTGGTTGAATCAAGTGGTTTTGTGAGGATGTCTGCTACCTGATTCTCAGTTGGCACATATTGCATGCTGATGTTACCTTTTTCAACATGATCTTTAAGAAAGTGATATCTCACATCAATGTGCTTTGTTTTGGAGTGCATGACAGGATTTTGAGAAACTGAGATTGCTGAAGTGTTGTCGCACATTATAGGACAATCATCGCTTTGATCTCATAGTCAACTAGTTCTGTTTGATCCACAAAATTGTGAGCAGCCTACCGCAGCCTATGTATTCTTCGCTTGTTGAAGTTGAAACAGAGGTTTGCTTCTTCCGGCCCATGAGACAAGTCTATTTCCTAAGAATTGACATGTCCCACTTGTGCTTTTCTGTCAACCTTACATGCAGCAAAATCGGCATCGAATAGCCTATAAGATTAAAAGATGAATCTCTAGGATACCGATTCCCAAATTGGGAGTATCTATCAAATATCGATGATTCTTTGATCGCTTGTAGGTGAGACTCCTTTGGATCGCTTGAAATCTAGCACAAACACAAACAAAGAAACATGATATCGTGCCTACTAGCGCTTAAGTATAAAAGTGAACCAATCATGCCTCTATAAAGAGTCATGTCCACTTTCTTGCCCTTCTCATCTTTGTCAAGATGGCGGTTAGTAGCCATAGGAGTCTTGGTCGTTTGCATTCTCAAGACCAAATTTCTTGATAACATCCTTTGCATATTTGGCTTGATTGATGAAGATACCATTTGAACTTTGTTGAATTTGAAGACCAAGGAAAAAGTTGAGCTCTCCCATCATGCTCATCTCAAATTTACTCGCATAAGCTTTTCAAACCTTTTGCAAAGATTTTCATTAGTAGAACCAAAGATAATATCATCAACATAAATTTGAACAAGTAAGGAATGACCTTTATGTTTCATAATGAAAAGAGTAGTGTCAATTTGACCTCTTACAAAGCCTTGAGATATCAAGAACTTTGAAAGGGTCTCATACCGGCTCTTGGAGCTTGTTTGAGTCCATAAAGGGCTTTCCTCGGCTTGTAGACATCTTCTCTTCTTGAGCAATCAATGAATCCAGGAGGTTGCTCTACATAGACTTCTTCTTGAAGTTCTCCATTCAGAAAAGCACTCTTTACATCCATTTGATAAACTTTGAAGTCTTTGTAAGAGGCATAGGCCAAGAATAATCGATAGCTTCTAATCTTGCAACAGAGCAAATGTCTCATCATAGTCAATACCCTCCTCCGTCTATATCCTTGGGCTACCAGCCTTGCCTTGTTTCTTGTAATATTGCCGTTTTCATCCATTTTGTTTCGAAAACCCACTTTGTGCCAATAACTTGTCCTTTAGGCCTAGGGACCGGTGACCGACTTGGCATCTGTCAAATTGGTTTAGCTCTTCTTGCATAGCTTCCACCCACTTGGATCTTCCAGAGCTTCATCAATCTTTTGGGTTCAATGTTAGATACAAATGCGAGAATACATGCATTCATTCCTTGAAGCTTGTCTAGTTTGAACGCCGGATTAAGATCTCCAATGATTTGAGTGATAGGATGATCTTTTACTTCCCTAACTTCGCAGTTGAACTTGTCCTATTGCGTCGGCAGAGTTGGATTCTTGAGAAGTAGAAGTGAAAGCTTGGTTTTCTAAAGGATAGGTTAATTCCAAGGTAGGTTGTATGACTTCGGTGTGGAAGGCAAAGGGATTCGGGTTTTCGAGTGTTCATTTGTTGGTTCGTTTGAGGATTCTAACAGGTTGACTCTTGGAAGATCTTGTGAAGAAGGAGGATCGCAGATCCGGACTTGGCGTTTCGTACTGTCTCATATTCATCGAATCATTAGTAACCTTAGGAGCCAAATGTGGCCCAATGAAATCAAATTCATCAAAAGAAACATGTACAGATTCAACAACTCTAAGTGAAGTTTTATTGTAAACTCGTATGCTTTTGAAAACTTGGCATATCCCGAAAAATTCCTTCATCACTTTTGGATTCAAACTTACCTCTATGTTCTCTACCATTGTAAAGAACATAGCATTTACAACCAAATATTTTAAAGAATCCAATGTTGGGAGCTCGCTCTCCATATTTCATATGGAGTTTTGTTATGAAATTTGTTTATGATAGACTGTTTTGTGTGAAGCGGCGGTGTTCACGCTTACGCCCGAAATACATAGGCGCTTTGGAATCATTGTCTTTCTGCTTCAATGAGAGTTCTGTTCTTCCTTTCAGAACTCCATTTTGTTGAGGTGTGCCAACTGAGAAATTGTGACCAATTCCATGGTCATCACAATATTTGGCAACACCATTGTTCTTGAACTGTTCCATTGTCCGATCGACATCGAGATATCATCCAGCTTCGAGTCCGTAGTCTTCAAGAGTTCAAGAATGATGTCATATGCTTCATCTTTGGAGGACATCATCTCTACCCAAGTAAATCTTGAGTAATCATCAACTACCACAAGAGTATACTTGCCGCCACCAAGACTTGTAGTAGTTACAGTCCAAACAAATCCATGTGCAAGAGCCGTAGAGGTCCGGTTGTTGATAGGCAAGGCTTGCTTTTGAAAGAAGATTTGTGTAGTTTGCCTAGTTGACATGCTCAGACCGTGTGATTCAATGATATTTTAGGCAAACCAACAACTAGATTGTCTTTTGATAGCTTCTCCAGGTATTTGAAATTGAGATGACTAAGCCTTTTATGCCACAACCACGTTGTCGGTTGATGACCTAGCAACCAAGCATAGATTTGATTTTCTTCCAACAAAGATTTAGGTCAACAAAGATAGACATTCCCTTTTCGAACCCCGTCAGATAGTTGAACATGTCTCATTGTCCTTTATGAGACATTGACTTGAGGAAAACCGACAGTTAGACCTTTATCACGAAATGTGATATGCTCAGCAGATTGTGCTTTAAACCTTCAACTAGAGAGACTTTGTTGATGGAGAGATTGCCTCGATTATACTTCCATAACCAATGGTCTTCCCTTTTGAGTTGTCTCCAAATATGACCGAGGGACCCTTTGCTTCAACAATGCTTGAGAGAAGATTTGGATCACCATCATATGCTTTGAGCATCCACCGTCTAGATACCATAGATCTTTCTCTTCTTCATTGACGCCATAAAGCATTCGAAATATAGACATTTAAGAATATGGTCCCCTTTTATTTTTGGGTCCTCAAGGTTAGCAACCTTTTGGGATCCACACTGTTTAACCTTTGGAGGAGTAAATCCTCTAGATTTAGGTGTGAATCTCGAAGGCATTCATGAATCTCATGACCATGGCATTTGCGAAAGAGCATTTGTGAAATCCTTCAACATGAGTAATGATTTCTTTTGAGGCTTCTTATTATCGCCAGTCTTTGGAATGACCTTTCGCGATAATTGGCCTATAGGACTTAGGCCGATAATGCCTTTTCTTGTTGATGTTAGGTTTACCATAGGTAGACCTCTTATCAAAAGATTTTGTATTTACACACATGTCCTTTAAGCTTTTATCTGAAATTCACTTCTTTTACCTTTTATAGGCAAGTGTTGAGATCAGCAGTCTTGCCTTTGACAAATTTAATAGGTTTGAGCCGAGAATTCCTAGACTTGCTATTAGTCATCCCTGTTTTCTTAGGGTGACTAATGGCAGTTTTAGTTGCTCGACTCACTATTAGCGAGTCATTCTTTGCGGTGCTTTCTTTTGGACTTGTCTTTTGTGTTCTTGGGATAAACAAAAGGAACTTTGTTAAAGCCAAGTCCTTGCCTTTTGGGAGACTGGTCATAAGAAACTTCTACGACCAATTCTTCAAAGAATCACTTCGATGTCTCATCCTTTTGAAAACTAGAAGAACTACCTACTTTGAACTCACTTTGGAAACCAATACCGCTTTGTCATCTAAAGTTTTCGGTTTGAGAGAATGGTATCAAAGTTTCCTTTAGAGTTATTCCAAGTATTGACAACCTTTTGAAGGTCATCTTTCTCGAATTTATCTTCTTGATGTGTTCAAGTAGGAAGTCCACTTTTTCATCAAAGCTTTGTTCTCTTTTTGCAATTTGATACTTTCACTTTGTCTATCAAGATCTTTGATCTTAGACATCAAGGTTGATTTCTCGAGACGCTAGTTCATGCTTCTTGGCTAATTTCACATAGGCGCTTTGAATTTTGAAAATTCTTCCAAAGATGTCTTTGTTTGCTTTGATGAGCTCTCCCTTTGAAGGTTCATTAAGCTCATCATCATCATCACTGTCATCTTGTTGAAATGGTAGTGACCTCACCGAATCATGTGGTGACTCCCGGCCATAAGGCATATGTTGGCTTCTTCAAAAGTCACAAGAGTCATCCTCATCGTGTCGTGTCACACCATGTAGGCAGATTGCTTTCATCAATGTCTTCACCACCATCCCTTTTTGTTTTTGAAATTTAGTTTCGGACGTTTCTTATAAAATTCATATTTTGGCTTTGGACATTTAGAGGCAAAATGGCCTGGTTTCCTACAGCTTAAAACAAACTAGCTCATTATCCTTTTGATGGTCTGATTTATAAGGAGCGAAATTTTTGGTTGAGCGCTTGTTTTATAAGGAACGGCTTTGTGAGAAGACCGCCTATGTGATGATGGTTTATTAAACCTTTTGAAACGTTGATATTTCTTTACAAACATAGCAAAGGCTTCGTCAGAAAGAATATCATCATCTTCACTGGATGTAGAAGGTGTTTCATCAGGTTTTGAACAGGAAGGTTCAGTAGACATGGCTGGTAAGGACAAGTTTTTAAAACTCTTTTCCATTTCTTGAGCTTGTTGGATCTCAAGCTCATAAACTGAAAGACTAGCATAAAGGTTTCTAAGAGTCAATTTGTTTAAATCTTTTGACTCTTTCATGGCAGTGATTTTAACATGCCATAAACTGCCTAGTGCATTTAGAAATCTCATGTTTATTTCTTTCTTTTCATACTTCTTTCCTAAGGAATAGCAAGAGTTGACTACCTCATAGAATCTGTCATAGGCACTTCGCAGAGACTCTTTGGGATCCTTTTTGAAGGAGTCAAACTTCTGGATGCAGGTATATAATTTGTTGTTCTTGGTCTCACCATCACCTTCAAGATATTCAAGGATGGCTTCCCACATTTCCTTTGCTGTGTCCAGGTTGATAATCTGCTGATAAGTGCTTATATCAACACAGCTGGTAATGATGTTGATGGCCTTTCCATCCGAGCATCATTCTTTCGTCTTCATCATCCCACTCTTCTTCGGCTTTGGTACTTCGTGCAGCTTGGATCTACCGCGCCGGTGTATTAGGCTTCATTGGAATTCGGGTCCATCGTGACACATTTCCACAAACGTTTATCAATTGAATTCATATGTCTTTTGACTTTATCTTTCCAGATGTCAAAGTGAACTTCATCCAAGACAGGACAATGGTTCACGTTTGAAGTTTCCAACATTTGGTGAGCAGCCATGATCTTTAATCTCTCAAGAGGTTAATCTCGGAAAAACAAGTTTTCAAAGAGTTAAGCTCTGATACCAATTGTTAGGTCCAAGGTTGCTCTATATAGGCTAGAAGGGGGTTGAATAGCCTATGTCCAATTTTTGAAATTGATTCAAAAATCTTACTTCACTAGGGTTTTAAAAATTTTGCAGGCGGAAGTCTTGTGAAGCACAGGACAAGTTGAGAATGGCCGATCTTCACAGTCAAGATCACGTTCTTAACTTGGAAATCTGGAAATTTAAAGCAACACAATCAATTCACAATCACACACAAATAGACAGAATATTTAATATGGTTCACACTTATAAATAAGTGCTACGTCCACAACCAAAGTGGTCAACTTTGGATTTGAAAATCGTGTACTAAGTTTTTCCACTAGATATTTTACAAACTAAATCTCTAATGGATAGTGTACAAAAATTTTGTTGACCAAGTGTTTGTGTGGGAGAATTGATATCAATAAGATACAATTCTCGTGAGCTATGAAAAGCTAGGTGTTGCAATCAATGAAGAGCTTTTAATGGACTAGAAGTCTAAGTATGAAGCTCTTCAATGAATGTATACAGATAGGACGTTTAAGCTTTAATGCACTTGAAGAAGATGAAGAAGATTCAGAGTTGTAGTCGTTGAAGCAAGATAAATGCTGCCATGAAGTCTCCTTTTATATGCGGGGGGACCTTGGAGCCGTTGGAGATCTTCATGAGTTGCTCAATTTGAATTTAAGAGCATTAATGCTCTAATGGTGTTGTTAAGCACGATAGGCGGTTCGCAAGTTCGATCTCTCGACACTTTGCCAAAAATAGGTAGACTGTGTTTGCAGGCAGACTGTCCTTTTCTGAGTGTATGCCAAGAATGGAAACCTTCATTGAATGTGATTTGCAGGTTAACGTTGCATCGAAGTCAATGAAGTCTTCAAATTAGAACATGTCTTAGGCAGATCTCTATCGGACGTTCTTAAGGTTCTTCAACATTGCTGATGAAGCTTGGCCGATATGAGCTTGTCCGATATCTTGAAAGACTCTGCTGATGCACACTTCGGCAGATGTATAGAGGATGGCCGATATCCTTACAGGCTATCTTCTTCAAGGCAATTTACAATTAGCAACCTTAAGCTATTCAAGCTATGCCTAAGTACAAGTTGCCACACTAACAGACACGCAGGCCCATTAGTCACCTTGTCTTAGACTTAGGTTATGGATTCAAGCAAATCTAGGCTAAAATACAACAAATTAAAACTCAAATCATTGATTAAAGTCCCAAAATCAGTCCAAGAACATCTCACTCTGTTTTTGGACAACACACTGCCAAGCTCGATTTGGATCTCAAAAATAGTTTTTTTTTTTTTTTTGTAGAAAAATTGTGCACAAATATATTACTAAGTTAGGATAACAATATGAGATTGATTTTAAACAAATTTGAATTTTAAAACATAGATGTGGCCAAAACAGCCCAAGAACAAGGAAAAACGGGATGAACTCAAAAAATTCGAATTTGATCAAATTCGTGTTCTAGTCATAAAAATTGATTTCCAAACATGAGGAAAAACTATATTAACAATATGAAATCGTTTACAAGTTTTAAGTTTCTTTGATGTAACTAAATATTTTTTATGTTTTTGTGTGTGTTTTTATTTTAACGAATCTCTAAAATAAAAGAGTGTTCATGTTGCATAGGGACATTTTAGGAAGAAAATTATCAAAATATTTTTTTTCGGTTAATAAAAAAAAGGGTGAACTTTAGGGGTTAAACTTTTTGAAAAGGGGACCGACCAGCAATTTTCTGAATTTTATATGTACCCATACCCATTAATTAGTGGGCAGATTGGACGGACATATGTTGTTCTGACAATATCTAGTTTCACCCGTCACCCACTTGCAGTAACCATTCCCAAATCTCTCTCTCTCTCTCTCTCTCTCTCTCTCTCTCTCTCTCTCTCTCTCTCTCTATATATATATATATATATATATATATATATATATATAAAGTTAGTGAGGAGGCATGTGAGTTTGTCACCTCATAACATTTTGATAAAGCTTCATTCTCATGGCTTGACTCTTGAAATTCTAGAGAAGATGTCATTAGCTAATAGTTTTAGCTATAGGACTATAAATATAATATTTTGGTATATAACATTTTTCAAATACATTAGTAGAAGAACTTTAGCTATTGGCTAGAAAATAAAAAGCTAAGAAAAAAAGTGTTGTTACCAATGAGATTTGAACCCACACCATTGAAATATGAAAAATCACATTAGACCAACTTAACCATTTATATTTTATAAATATGCTTCACAATTTTTTGTTAAAGATGCATTCTCAAGTCTCCTAGCAAGAGTGTCATTTCAACCTCCAACTTTGATGATTGTTAATTGTGTCATTATCTAATAATTATACCTAATTTGAATAGCTATGATATTGGGTATTAATCCCTACTATAATTGCACTGAAGGATATAAAAGATTTTATATAAGTTGATATAGTTAAGTGATTTTACTTTTGTTGAAATACATTACACAAGAAAAAATCTATTTAATAATAGCAAAAGGCTTTGAGTTAATTGAGAATTAATCAGATGGAAACGGATGCAGTGCTCCAAGAGTCAGAAAAAAATGTTTAGTGTTGGCCTTTAATAATAAAATGCATAACCTCGGCCTCTCTCTCAAACCTTAGCCTCCAGCCCTATTTTATCTCCAAAATTACTAACCTGTTCACCAGCCTACTTGCTACAAAACTTTACCCCGAATTAATCAAGATCCCCGCCGCCCACCGTCGCTTCCACGAAACCACCGCCTCATGTGACGAAATCACCGCCCTCCCCAAATGTGCCGTGCAATTAATGCCACCAATATCTGCCTCCGCCATCTCCCTTCCAACCTCCCTAACCCTAACATTTAAACCTCCTCGAACGGTTTCCCTTCCTTATAGCTCCAAGTGGTGGCCTTCTCAAAAGTTCATTAAGTTGTTATAATGGCACGCAAAGGTGCTACGGTAACACCCGTATTAGGCGATTTCGGTGCTTATTTTTTGTTTTGGTTTTGATGTATGGTTAATTAATTAATTGCTTTAATTTTGGTTTCGTTTTCATTTTTTTGGATAGTACCAAAGTTTTGATTTCTCTATTGACATTGGTCCTCATGATTTGTTTTGCTTTTTAATATTTAATTTTTGTTCTTCTAATGATTTTTGTATATTAGTTTTATTTTTTGTTTCATTTTGGATTTTAAATAGGATTTTAGTTTCAACTTTTGATTATTGATTCCTAGATTTGTTTTAGTTTTCATTTCTGGTTTATGGTTCTTGATTACAATTTTGTTATAATTGTGCTTTTGATTTTGGTTTTGTTTTTTTTTTTGTTTGTTTTTGTTTTGGTTTTGGTTTTGATTTTTGTATTTTGTTTCTATTTAGATGAAAATAATTGATTTTGACTGACTGTGATTTTTGATTTTGGTACTGTTTTTAGTTTTAATTTTGATTTCTGTTTAAGTGTTTATGTTGTTTAAGATCTTGATTGTTGCTTTAATTTGGTTTTTGTTTAGGTTATTTTAGTTTTTATTTCTGCTTTATTTTTTTATATGATTTTATTTGTTCTATTTTTTTTTTCAATTTGTATTGATTTTAAATTTAAGATTTGCTACTCGATATAAATTGGTTTTTTATTTTGCTCTTGATTTTGGCATTTGATTGTTTTAGGTTTTCTTTTTTCAAGAGTAAAGCTAATGCTAAACAAAAATGGTAGCTAGGGCTAAGGGTAGAGAGAAATACTTTTAATAAATTAATAAAAGTATTGACCATTAAAATACTTTTAGTATATCAAAACCTCTCCATCCAAACTTAAATATTATTGCTTTCCAGCATTACTATAAAAGATATGCATTTTATATAAAATACTAACATCAAAAATAAGAAGTTTATTAATTAATTTATAATTTGGTATGAATATTTTATAAAAAAAAAACCTGTGCGGAGCACGGGTAAAATAACTAGTACTCCCTCCGTCCCGGATAAATGTTCCTAGTGGATAAAACACAAGAATTAAGAAACATAATTAATGATATGCTGTAAAATGTGTTCTGACCATAATACCCATGAATATTAATTGAGTTCAACTATTTTAAATAATTGAGTTTTTTTAGGATGTGTTATATTAAATGAAGCTTTAAGGGTATATTAGGAAGAATGATAGAGAATAAGAAAATTAAAAGTCTTTAGGAACATTAGTTGGGACATCCTAAAATAAAAAGTAGGAACATTTATTCGGGACAGAGGGAGTACATATTTAAGACGAAGATGCAAATTTCGAAACGACATGGTGTTCCCTTGTGCCTTTCCTTGCTCTCTCCTCAATAGTTCTTCAAGACAAAATTTTCAATTCCTAAACGACTTGGTGTTTCCTTGTGCCTTTCCTTGTTCTCTCCTCAATTGCGTCAAGTCATGAACGAGCACTATTAACAACCATTACCATGACAACAGTATATCCCTCTTCCTCCACCTGTCAACAACTCACAATAGACATTACCAAATGCCTCTTTAAGACAAAGATGTTAATTCCGAAGCAACCTCCTTTCCTTGTGCCTTACCTTCTTTCGTCCTCTAGCTTGAATTTTTTTTTTTTTTTTAAAGTTAGTTCTCTTGGTATACTCCCTCCATCCCAATAAATATTCTTATTTTTTATTTTAAAATATTCCAATTAATATTCATAATACCTATTTAGGGGTGTAAGTCCAAACCATCAAACCGCCAAATCGAATCGAATCGAACCAAATCGATAAGTTCGGTTTGGTTTTGGGTTAGGACGGTTCGGTTTAGATTTGAAAATTTTATAAACCGAGCGGTTCGGTTCGGTTTGTGGTTTTTGGTGCCAAACCGAATCGAATCGAATCGAACCACCACCATTTATTTTTTATTTTTTATTTATATATATATATATATATTATTTAGTAATTAGTAATTAGTAATTAAATTTAATAAGAAAATTATTGTTGTTTGCCTACATTTTAATTGAATTATTGTAATTTTAAAGTTAATTTTTTGACTTTTAATTATTTAATTTATGTTAAAAATATTTTTTTGATATTTAAAAGTTTTTTCTTTTTAAAAATATTTAAATAATTAAACTGCAGAACCGAGCCAAACTAATCGGTTCAGTTCGACTTGAAGTTTGTGGCGATTCGGTTCGATTTGAAATATGTGAAACCGTTAGGAGGTGGTTCGGTTTGTGATTTTGGCTCAAACCAAACCAAACCGAACCACCTTCACCCCTATACCTATTCTCTACTGGTCAATTAATATTCGTCACAACACATTTTACAGTACATCATTTATTATATTTCTAAACTCCTGTATTTTATCTACTAAAAATATTTATCCGAAACAAAAAAAATAATTGTTAAATTTTAAATAAATTTTATAGTACCATTTAGTGTAACTTTTCATCTTTTATTTGCATTCACTTATGTTTATTTAATGTGGCAAAAGTATGTGATTTACTCAATTCATAGTTGAATTTTGAATAAAACTCCCATCCAATATACTGATGGTGTTTTCTAAGACTAGCAAAGGCTTACATGAGAAAGCAGTGTGTTATCACAACACTGAAGGCTGTTCAGCTCCAATCGGGCTCTCAAAACACACATCTTACGTACACTACATCGGATTAACGAGTAAAATAAATGATTTATGTACAATATTAGAGCAATCGGGATATACATCGTGCTATAGCTATAAACTTTCAGTGCTGGTCTTCACTGCCCATGCCCAGATGAAAGCATCCATGAGACGTAATCAGACCCCCTATAGAATATAGAATCCGATTCACATGGTGGAACAATCCTTTTCCTCGTAATAGTCTCTATAATTGCTGGACACACCCTTTTCCTTCCACCTCTCTGCGGCAATTGAAATTGCTCATCACTCACTACAAAGTCCCCCTGAAGCAAAGGCAAATTCACAGTTCATTTTGGGGACAAAATCAGCCAAAGTATGCACATGCATTATTAGATTCACTTACAGGAGTGAAAAGATGGCACGCCGTTTTCTCATGGTTGTCTCTAACATGCTTGAATGGAAATCTCATTCCACAGCCAGGAATACTACAGACAAATGGTTTTTGCTCGAAATGGACTGCTTTTATGTGCTGATTGAGATTTGATTTCTACATGAAAAATATTTAAATGGGAAGCAAATTAGGGATATGCTTAATCTACGTGCCACCCAAATATACATGCTAGCGCAGATAACATATATATTACCATATCCACCAAGATAGCTTTAAACACAAAAGTTCCATTTTATGCTTAAAGCAGGATTCCAGAAAGGAAAGCAGTCTTACGTTTGAGAAAGTATGAAGACAGTCCTTGAAGGTGCATTTTACCCTCTCCGAGGAAACCCCTCCTTCATGTGTGCACAGGTGCCGCTTAATGTTTTTCTTGAGCTGTTTGCTCCCACATATCTCACAGGTGATGTGCTGGTGGCAAGACTGAAGGTGAGCTTTCAAACACTGGTCATTGGTGAAAGACTTCATACAACCGGGTTCTGCACAGAACACCTCCAGTGTCTCTAACTTAACTGCAACAGTAAGAGGATCCATTAGAAC
Source organism: Platycodon grandiflorus (assembly GCA_016624345.1). NCBI lineage: Eukaryota > Viridiplantae > Streptophyta > Magnoliopsida > Asterales > Campanulaceae > Platycodon > Platycodon grandiflorus. Next base: position 7,425,095 of record CM028367.1, read on the forward strand.
TTATATCTTCACTGATGAATATTATAGCAAAGTTATGAAACCTCCTCCTATAATCACTTAAACCAAAAGAGAAGCAGATTTGATGGAAGTAATCAGATTTTACTTTGAAGGATTTTTTTTTTTGATAGGTAATAAGAATATTATAAACAGGCGTCAAAGCAGGAAATTAAGGAAACCACCAGGTAAAGCAACTAACCATGACAATCTTCATGTTTCCGCAATTTTGATGCATATTTAAATGTTTTACCACACCCTGCTTCTGGACAAACAAACTGCTTCTGAGCCTCAATGTCACTGGAGGCAGACTCTTCATGAAATTCTCTCACATGTCTCTTCAGGTTACCTTGAAAAGTAAATCTGTGCTCACAGTTAGGACATTCAAAAAGTTTTCCCTCATGCTGAAGTAGGTGGCGTGACAAGTGGTCCTTCCTCCGATAGCTAGAATGGCAATCATCAAAAGGACAAGTAAATGGCCTCTGCAAACAAATAAGTAATACATTGAGAATAAGCCAAAACTTGTAAACCTGCAAGACTTGAACATAAATCCACTTAAAACGTAGAGATCATCTTAAAAACGTCAAACAAATAACAGCACGTGAACGAGGCTCACCTGAAGGAGCTTCTCAGGAGGTCCCCCTTCCTGATACTAGTCCATTCAAGGAAAATTATTCTGCCTCTTGCATTTTGGAGTTCGTTGTGTGGGATCCAATGCTTCACGCATAACATCAAAGGATTTTGTCGTAAAAAATTAAATCTCTATAATAATTTATATCCTGCAAAAAAAATATGCAAATATCTATAAGCAACTACAGGTATATCAAACATTTCCCTCCTAAGTCGTCGAATCCCAAACAGTAAAATCATAAGCATGCAAATTGACCCTAATGCATAGTAAACACTATATTTAGTGCTTCCCTGGTCCACCAAGAATAGTCATTAGTTCCACATCATTTTAGTCTAATTCTAATTCTATGGTACTTCAAGCCAAGTTAAGCTGGATGTCCTTCAATATCGAGTATAAAACCATTGTTGAGCTTGAGTCAAACCCAATATGAACTTGAGCCATATTGAGCTTCGAATGAGTAGAGATTTAAAAATCCCTAGGAGAACAATCAAGAAAATATAGCATCCAATAATGTAAAGAGTTATCAATCAGACTTAAAATAAAGGCAAAATAATATAGTGATAAACACATTTATCACGAGCAAGAAAATCAACATCAATTCTTTTAACAAAAAAAACACACACACACAATGAATGGATACCTCGAGGGAATGGCTTTGCATATGCTGCTTCAAGTAAGCAGGTTTCCGGAAACTAACACCGCATTCTTCACAAGTATTCAACTTCACTCCCTCTTGCTCCAAGTTACCATCACCGTCCGCCTTTGACTCTCCAATTTTATCCTAATTTAACCAATAATAATCACATAAGAACACCCATTCGGCGAATATTACCCAATTAGGATTCAATTAAGCAATCCACAATAAATCAATAACTTTCACAAATTTACTCTTACTATAGCACTCAAATGAACAAATCAGAAGTCAATATGAGACAGATCCTGCAGCATAAACACACGAAAACACCATGGAAACACACACAGGCTTAGGCAGTGTGACACACACACACACACACACAGATGGAGGGAGGAGAGAGAAACCTGGTGGTGAGAGAGGATGTGAGAAGTGATGAGTGTTTTCTTGGAGCGAGTAATTCCACAGTACTCGCAACTGTACCGTCTTATATCTCTAAATATCGGCCCTTCCCTCCTCCGTTCGCCACCTTCTTCCATCATTTCTGCTAGAGACGGGAATGCCGGATAGGTCGGGACGCCGCCGCAACGAGCTGCTTTGAATAGATATTCAGAAGCTAGGGTTTGCAAATCAGAGTTATGGCAAACTGATAATTTATATAGGATTAGGGTTGTGTTCCGATACATCGGCAGCTTATAGATACATTCTTTGGCCGTTCTTGTGATGCCACGTGTTAGGAAAGAAAATTAAACTTTTTATTTTATTTTGGTTCCCTCACCTTATACAATTTTATTTTTTTGGTTTGGTACTATCATTTTAACTTTATTCATTTGGTCCTACAACTCGATTTAGGTATCTGTTTGCTCCCTCTTGCCGGTGTCGTTTGCACTTCTGTCAAATATTACTGAAATGTCGAGAGGGGACAGTATTGTAAAGAAGACAATAGAGTGGAGTTTGTTGAAAATGAATGAAGGGAATTTTAGGAATTTGGCTTGAGAGTTATTTTGTGAAAAGGGGGTGGTATTTAGTGGCTATGAAGTTCTTTTGACCGGAGATGGTAGCACCTTAAGAATTTTGTGATTATTTCAATAATTTAACTAGTTGAATGGTGTAGCAGGTACTAAACTGAAAATTTTGATGGTACTTTTTGTCGTTAATCCATTTTATATAAAGAGTTTGATTTCATTTTAGAGTTAAAAGTGAATAAAGTAGTAGTGTTTTCTGAAGACTGATGTACCAAATTAGGAAAAATTATAAAAATGACCAACGTACTATCAGTTAGTAACCGATTCCACCCCGTACTCCTAATATCTTAAAATTGACCAGTGTACTAACAAGTTGAGTCCAATGTGGTTCCTCCCGTTAAATTTTCATCCAATTTTCTAACGGGGCTGCTAACGTGGTTAACGGAGCTAATTTATGAGGGGTATTTTTGTCCTTTCCTTCCAAATGTCACCACCCCCACCCACATACTCTCTCTCTTGCCGGTGAATGAACGTCTTTCCCGACCGTCTTCCCCAATTCTTCCGAAGACTTTATAACATCAAGAATGTCATCCACAACATGAAACAACAACCCAATGCACCTAGCAAATTTCCTCAGTTTCTCGCTTCTTCATCTGACCCACCTCCCAAGATTGTTCCCAGAACCACGTAACCTTCTAGAAGAGCAATTGTTTTGTGCACATGTATGAATTTCAGTTGCTCAACGACAACATCGGTAGCTCCTTCAGAACATATATCAACCACTTGGTCTGCATCTAAACCTTCTAATCCTATACACTTCGTTAATTCCCCAATGACCCTCACAATGTTATCCGCCGACGTCCCTTTAGTTGTCATCGCTAAGTGCTCAAACGAAAAGGCTAGGAGCGCATCTCCTGGCAAAATGGCAACGTCTTCCCTAAACACGTTGTGGTTTGTGGGTTTGCCGCGGCGAAGGTCGTCGTTGTCCAAACAGGCAGGTTGTCGTGCATAAAGGACATGGTGTGGATTATCTCAACGACGCAAGCGGCTAGCATGGCGATGGTTTGGGTGCCGCCAACAAGTTCGCAGGCGGCGATACACAGCATGGGGCGGACGCGCCTGTCGCTGACAAGGAGGGAGTAGCACATGGACTCATGGATCTTGCAGGGGTGTTTAAGTTGGATAGCGGTGTCTAAGGCAAAATTGACAAAGTTAGCCTTGTCGAGCATGTAAGACTTGAAATTGAACGAGGGCTTTGATTGGGATTGGGTTTTGTCATCTTGTTGTTTGGTGAGGTCTGAAGAGATGGAGAGAGAATAACGGGAATTATAGTAATTTAAGTAGTTAGGTAAAGAAGATGATCTAGGTTTGCGTTTGGTTTTGGGTTTTGGTATGATGGGTTAGAGATGAGAGATGAAGGACTTGGATTGAGAACGAACACCCTGACTCCTTCATCACTTTTGCATTTCCATCTGTACCCTACATGAGCACTTAAAGGTCATTATCCAAACTAGTTGTTCTGGAATTTTTACCATTCATTCACCGGCAAGAGAGAGTATGTGTGGGTGGGGGCGGTGAGATTTAGAGGAAATGGACAAAAATAACCCTCATAAAATAGCTCCGTTAACCAAATTAACTGCCCTCTTAGAAAATTGGATGAAAAGTTAATGGGAAAGACCACATTAGCCTCAAATTATTAGTACACTAATTAATTTTAGGATATTGGGAGTACGTGGTGAAATCGGTTACTAACTGATAGTACGTTTGCCATTTTTATAATTTTCCCACCAAATTAAGCACAACAATTTGGACAAGACTTCACGACTTTCACTTGCAAGTTACAACACAAAAATACCATTTCCATGCACACCAACCTTATTTTGGTTTTTGATTTTTGATTTATTTATTTATTTATTTATTGCTAAATCGAGATGTTAGTAATTTTCAAGCTTTGGTTATTGCCCGTGCCTTTTGGTGGCAATGTTTTTGGAATTAGGGACATGGAGTTCTATGTGAGATTCGTCGTCGTGGCGACAAGAGAGAGACAGATGGAATAGTTACTTTCCAATTGTATTCTTTGTACAATCCAATTAAGTTAAGAACTTGAGGTTCAACAAAAAATTTATGTCTTCAATCCTCGAGTTTTGCTTGATAATTGTTTGGAATTTGTTTATTAAAATTTTCTCGTTTCCAAATTTTTCGACAACCAGCTTTTGATTCAACTTGAATCGTGAAATCTTAAACCAACAAACTAAACCGCGAAATTGAATCGGGAAATTGAACCGAACTATTGCATTTTGATTTGATTTGATTCCAAACTTTAGACGATTCGATTTGGTTCCAAATTTTGCAAACCGATCAGCAGTTGTTCGAATCGTGTTTTTGTCCAAATCATACCAAACCGAACCATTTACACCCCAACTTTCCTCTAGTGTGTGAGTGGTTGGGGGAGGGGGGGTTAGAGGTCCAGAAACTACGTCGTGAGAAGGGACAGTATTGTAATGAAAGACAATAGAGTGGAGTTTGTTGAAAAATGAATGAAGGGTATTTTAGGAATTTGGCTTGAGGGTTATTTAATGAAAAAGAGTGGGTGGAATTTAGCGACTATAAAGTTCTTTTGATTGGAGATGGTAGCACCTTAAAAATTTTGTGATTATTTCAATAATTTAATGAGTTGGATGTTGTAGTAGGTACTAAACTGAAAATTTTGATGGTACTTTTTGTCGTTAATCCATTTTATATAAAGAGTTTGATTTAGTTTAAGAGTTAACAGTGAATAAACCAGTAATGTTTTCTGAACACTGAGCTACCAAATTAAGCACAACAATTTGGACAAGACTTCACGACTTTCACTTACAAGTTACAACACAAAAATACAATTTCCATGCACACCAGCCTCATTTTGGTTTTGATTTTTTATTTTGATTTATTTATTTATTTAGTTGGTTATTGCTAAATCGAGATGTTAGTAATTTTCAAGCTTTGCTTATTGCCCGTGCCTTTTGGTGGCAATTTGGGATTGGGGACATGGAGTTTTATGTGAGGTTCGTCGCCATGGGTACAAGGCAGACCATGTGTTAGTCTGAACGCACAGCCACATTTTTCATCATAAGTACCAATTTCCATTTTTCTTACCACGTATGACAACCCCCGGGTAAACAGATGAATGGCTTCGTGTGAGACTTTATCTCTCAAGTTATAAAACAATAGCCTATCTGTTACTATCAAATCAAAGTTCCTTGCCTTTTCAAAGGTAGTCTTGATCTCATGGAATTGGATTGGAGCTCAATCAAGTCATGAATGAATCTGCGGGACTAAGAAATCCAAATTGTTTGCTGACGTGGATAACCAACTCTTTAAATGTGCATGTGCACTCTCCACTCTGTAAGACATCACATAAATATTTATTAGATAAATGTAAAAATAGATTTTCTAAACCATTAAATTAAAGATAAATATAAAACCAATGCATGTTGGTCGTTTGTGTCACAAAATGCATATAATTTTTGGTCCAAGCATTGACAAATCGATCTTTGTACGTCTCTAACCATTCCCTCTTCACGTAGGTGACTTGAGGTGGGATCCATTGCCAAGCCTCTTCCATCTGAGCCACCATAAGCAAATATTCCTCCTCAGAATTGGCGTACACTATCCTGCACCACCTTAAACTAAATGCTTTGCTATATTTTTTATTTTTCAACAGTTGTATCAGATATTTTTTCACATTCTTCGATATGTGTCGCCTGCATAAAAGATGTTTTGACTTTGAAAAAATAAAATTCAATAGCACTCATTAGAGACATCTCTCGATCAGTAACTATCACATCAGGTGAGGCAGCTAAACGAAACATCATCCGCAATTGCGCAAGTGCCCAATAGAAGCTTTTTTCTCCTATTCCTTAAGAAGGCGAATGCTATGTGAAAATTTTTCCTTGTCGGTGTAATCACAATTATCTACAACATAAGCATATCATGCTTATTTGTTCGATACGTACAATCCATACATAGAACATACGAAAATAACGTGAGAAGTTCTGCACCATCGGATGAGCAAATATAACATCGCCAAAAATGTTTGTCCCCTCCACATGCCTAAACCATGTCTGGTATCCCAAATCCTTCAACAAATTAAAAAAATACTGCATTTTCGTCATGTTGCCCATTTTATTCATCCGTATCTTCTGTTGAACATTTTGTACCTGCGAGAAATTATATAAAGTTTACATTAAAATTAATCTAAGAAAATGTTATCAATTAATTATACAAAAAACTATTTTTCACTAACCATAGATTTTCTGTACCTGTATCAAATTGCTGCAGTTTTCAGGATTTTTTTTCTTCATCGCGTTTAGGCTTTGTTTCCCCTTGATGTTTGCACTACTTAATTCATCGATTATACCAAATTCCTTCTCAGTAAACGCCGTCTCGGATCTATGTCACTGATGATAATTTGACAATGGATAATTGTATTGACGCTTCTTATTGTTAATGATCACATTTCACCCACTAAGAATATTTTCCACATCTATTAATTCAAACGGACATCTAATTTTTTTTTTTTAGTCTCTCAATTTTCAGTCCTCTTCGTCCAACTCTCGGTTATATTTGTAAATCTCACCCCTCTCACATCCAAACCACAACCTTTTACATCCGTCTGCTTTTATTTTCTGCCTTGAATTCTTGAAATACATGTGATTTTCTTTTCCTTTTGCTCTAATCAAAGCTTCCACTTCTTCTCGATTAGTAAACACTTGATCAGTTGCAAAAAAATAAGAGACATCAGAGAACTGTTCAATGTCATCATAAACGATGTGAACATCCTGTAAACAATAATGTAACATATAAAAATCAGACACGTATTGAATTAAAATGTGTAGTACCATTTGTATTTTGAATACAAGTAATATAACATAAAAAATATACAAAAAAAGAAAAAAATGAATAGCCTAGCCAGGACAATTTTATTTAAAAAAAGACTAACATTGGGAGAGAGCCGGACCGGCCCTATTGGAAATAGTCGAACCGGCTATATAGCAAAAGCCGGGCCGACATTTTGCTATATAGTCGAGCCAGCTATTTATAATAGGGTCAGGTTAGGCTTTCTCCCAGCGCAAAAAAACCTATTTTTTCCACTTTAAATTAAATTAACATATATTTTAAATGAAATCAATGAAGAAAAATGAAAAAATAAAATGTACCGTGAAATAGTCATTTGCAGTAAAATTACCATTTTTGTTAGAATCCATAACTTTTAGAGAGAGAAAGAGGAGTTAAAAAGGGAGTTATATTACTCTTGTCTGTGTAAGTGAACAATACATACTACGTTAAATTTATATGAAATGTATAAATATTTTTATACTTGTTCTTAATTTTGAATTGTCATTAACATTAAGGGAGAGACTATTTTCACTACAATTTTTGCTAATCCACTATATAATTAATTATTACATTAAACTAATACATGTTTGGACAAAATTACCCTTAATTATTTGTCAATATTAATTTGACTAACAAAGTTTCTTATATAATTACTTTTCTATATTATTTTCTAATTAAAAACATATTAAAGCATGCGACCGAGGCCGAAGCCCGGTCGCGCGCATAGCCCACACCACTAAGCACCTTGGGTCAATGGCCCACCACAAGCCACCCAAAGTCCATGGATAGGTTGGTGCGGTGGTAGTGGGTGACCACTTATAAAGCACACACAAGTCCCACATCTACCCAATGTGGGATATCACAATCTCCCCCACTTGAATCCTTGACGTCCTCGTTAAGAGCCAAAGGAGGTCCAAAGGATCGGCACCCCGGGCGATGTGTTCCTACACATTTCCAGTCGAGACCCGCTCTGATACCATTTTGTAACGACCCGAGCCCGAAGCCCGGTCCGCCGCGCATAGCCCACACACTGACCCACTAAGCACCTTGGGTCAATTGGCCCACCACAAGCCACCCAAAAGTCCATGGATAGGTTGGTGCCCAGTGGTAGTGGGTGACCACTTATAAAGCACACACAAGTCCCACATCTACCCGATGTGGGATATCAAATAAACATTCTTTGATTAGCGTTCAAATGAATGACGTTATTATTCTTTTTCTATTTTTATTTATTTTGAATGTTTAATAAATTAAGTTCATGGGTGGAGTCATGTTGCATAGTAGAAAAACTAATATCATAAAAATATTTCCTGACAACTAAACTTTGAGAAAAATTGTTATCTTTGCTTATTGAAATAAAAAAATTTATATTTAGATTTAAAGGGTATAATTGTAAAAGATCAATCCAATAGTAAAATCATATCGAGATATATCGTCAGGTATTAATACTTTTTGCACACCTATAACAATTGATTCTAAATTTTAAATTTCAAATTTATTGAAACTGATAATCAATTATACCATATTGCTATTATTGAAATGATACTTTAAATAATAATGTTTAAATTAATTTAAACTATTTTATTTTAGTAATAAGATATCACATATTTTATAAAATTTTGTTGGATAAATGCTTTTATGATTTTTTATAATGAAACATGAAACGAGTCATAAGCATAATTGAAAAAATTATTAAATATAAATATAAATAGAAAAAGCAAAAGCAAAACTATTTGTTGATACGTTAGGAATTAAAAGGTAATTTGGAAATAAGAAATATATTACTCAACTTCAAATGGCAAGCTATTAATTAAGGGGTAGTATTGTCCAAACATATGTTGATTTAAAGTTACAATTAATAATTGTCATTAACATTAATATTAACTCTAATCTTAATTATCTCTAATAATAACCAAGGGATTCGTCATATTTTTAAAAAATCATTAAAAAGGTGCGTTGCTTAGCATCTTTGGGTGCGTCATTTAACGTCTATGTAGTTTAGAGGATAAAAACTCATTTGGTCGTGCGTTTTGGCCAAAACGAAGGGATAAAACGCAACTTTTTGCAAAAATTGTGTTTCAATGGTGCGACAGAAAAAGCTGCATTTTCAAAACGCAGTTGCATTTTAAAACACTAGAATTCTCATCTTTTTCTCAAAACTCAGGCTTTAAACGCTTCTAGGAAAAAAAGACAGTGTTTTGAAATGATATCACAAACTCATTTATAAGAACAAAGCTGTGTATTTAAAACGTTGCATTTTTAAAACGCTGCGTTTTAAAAATGTTGCATCAAATGGGCTCTAAGAGTTAACAGCAAATAAAGCAGTAATGTTTCTGAAGACTGAGCTACCAAATTAAGTACAGCAATTTGGACAAGACTTCGGGACTTTCGCTTACAAGTTACAAAACAAAAATTCCATGCACACCAACCTCATTTTGGTTTTGATTTTTTATTTTGATTTAATTTATTTATTTAGTTATTGCTAAATCGAGATGTTAGTAATTTTCAAGCTTTGGTTATTGATGTTAGTAATTTTCAAGCTTTGGATATTGCCGGTGCCTTTTGGGGAAATGTTTTTGGAATTGGGGACGTGGAGTTCTGTGAGGTTCGTCGCCGCGGCGACAAGAGAGAGACAGATGGAATAGTTACTTTCCAATTGTATTTTTTGTACAATCCAATTAAGTTAAGAACTTGAGATTCTACGAAAAATTTATGTATAGTTACTTTAATCCTCGAGTTTTGCTTGATAATTGTTTGGAATGTTTATTAAAATTTTCTCTTTTTTCAAATTTTTCGACAACCAGCGTTTGATTCAACTTGAATCGTGAAATTGATCTTGAACCAACAAACTAAACCACGAAATTGAATCGGGAAACCAAACCGAACCATTGCATTTTGATTTGGTTCGGTTCCAAACTTTAGAACGGTTCGATTTGGTTCCAAATTTTGCAAACCGATCAGCAGTTGTTCGGTTCGTGTTTTTGTCCAAATCATACCAAACCGAATCATTTACACGCCTACTTTCCTCCGGTGCGTGAGTGGGTTGGGGGGTTGGAGGTCCAAAGACTACATAGTGAGAGAATTTAAAGAGAAAAAATCAAAAAATTGCATCATATTTTCATGAACGAGATAACTCAGACTAACTCACTCGAGTAACAATATCATTTGAAAGACCTTTTAGCTGTGCATGTATTAGCCGAATACGCGGGTCACAAGAATGAAATGAAAAGTCCATGAATTTGTATTTAGAGAAACAACTTGTAGTCGATCTGCTGGTGTTCATTGAGAATGCATTGGGCTATTGGTGAAGGAAGAAGACATTAACGGACTGTTCTCGGAGTGGCGAGTGATAAATCAAGCATCGAGCCTCATATGCTTTGGACTGGAAATCCATTTGAAATAGTCAAACTGTGTATCACTACTCGTACTCGTATCCGTAATCATGTGACAGTAATGTTACTAGTATATCCAATAACACGTTTTAGACGGTTGCCACATATCAGTCTTTCTCTGCTTCAGAATTTTTCGCGTAGATAAACCCAAACTAAATGCTTTCACAGCATGCAAACATCAGAAAAGGAAAAGAGTCTACCACTAAGTAATGAATAACTTGCAGACAGATATTTATAAATGAAAAAACTATGAAGCAACTAAAGAAGTTGCATTCCTACAAGCTCCCAAGTTCATAGGTCTTACCAATTCAAACATTGTTGACTAATATGGCTACGTGATTCTTCAAACTATAAACATGCAAACTTTACCAGCCACCGCTTGTCCAGGACAACTCAATGAGCTTCCATCGTGCATTCATCAGTAGTTTCTTGTTCACCTGCTCCAACTCCCCCTCCTTGCCCATCACCATTACCAAGTGAAACTTCCTTCTCTTCATTGGCTGTGATATTCTGACTTAAGTCAACATACGGAACATCATCTGGCATGGTCTTTATGGCAATGACACCACCACCCTTTTTCTTCAGTATGCTCATGTGCTTTTTCCCATTCCGATGAGCTGTCATTAACACTTCGCTATTGGTCCCTACCTCACACATATTGCACCAGTATTTGAAATCTGTATCCTTATTCTTCAATTCCTCAGTTTTCTGCTTCTCTTCTAATCCAGACCCACCATTTGTGTCCTCGTACGGCTGTTTAGAACTCAAGGCCTCCACATTTCTCTGATCCAGATTTCCATCTACAATGTTGCTTGGGTTTGGACTTGTAGTGGCTGTAGGTAAAGCAAGTTCACTGGACTTCTCAGTTTCTTCGGTTGGTGAATCAGATTCGTTAGAGCAACTTGACACTGATTTAGTAGTTCTCGGCATTGCCTTCTCCTTTGCCTTGTGCTTCTTTCCATTCAGATGGTCCTTCATCACCTGTTCACTAGTCCCTTTCACTTGGCAAAGCTCACAGCTCCACCCTTTTTGTGATTTTTTACCCTTACCAGCTAAAGCGGCCCCATCATCACTGTCTACAGTTGGTGTTTCCAATTTCCGCTTTGACCCAGCCAATATTTGTGATTTTTTACCATTACCAACTAAAGCGGCCCCATCATCACTGTCTACAATTGATGTTTCCAATTCCTGCTTTGACCCAGCCGATGCATTAGATGTCGCAGGCTTGGCCTGCATTGAGAAAATAATTAAAATAATGAATGCTTTAGGGAAAGTGGGACAAGTACATAAAATCACGTAGGCTTAGAATTTTCAGTTGCATAGGAATATTGATGGTTACTATCCATATATTGTTTCTTTTTATCAGAAAAATAATAATTGTGGGTAACCAAATAATCAAGCACATAAACTTGTAGTGCCTCATCATTGCCACCAAGCTAAAAGTTGTAGCACTTAGCACCACATGATATCCCCCAGAATTTACAGATTTTCCACAAGCCAGAAATTTCCTTACGATATGAAGAGAAAAAGTCCAGTAAGACAAACTCATGAGCACAGAAACTCGAATCCAGAGACAAGAATTTGCAGTGAACAGGGTAAAGTATCCAACATGTCAAACCCAAAACAAAGGATCCCTACACTACTTGGGCTGATCATGGATACTTAAGCACAGTGCTAAACAATGGCATGCCTAATATGCCACCGAATGACAGAAATTAAAAACTAAATTGAATGAAGTAGATAATCTCATGATACATAGTCGCCATTACAGAATCTCCAACACCGACTTTCAGGAGAAATCAGAACCTTTGCAATGGCACAGAAATTGGAGAACTTTCCAATTCGAACATCTATAATTAAAATGTTAGACCTGAGTGTTGCGAGTAAATCACTGTCATATCACATCAACATATCTGCTTGTCAAGGTTCAGGTTTTAAAGTCTGAAACCTAACCGAGCGTGCTAGAGATTCGGATAGTGGGTAGGGACTTGAGGCGTAAGAGAGAGGTTAGGAGGAGTATTGGGTAGATAGTAGACTCTAGATGACTAGAGACATATAACTTAGGATTATTTTGATAATGTGTATACCCAAATCTAACCATTGTTAACTCGAAGGAAAAAAAATCATTAGTCAATCTCAACGGGTTCAATTCACCTTATATAGTCTGGTTCAACTTGGTTTAATAGTTCGATTTAATGGTCTGGTGTGGCTGTAGGGATGAAAGATAAACTAATCCACTTGGTTTTTACAGATGTAAACCAAACTAAACCATTTACTTCAAAGAGTACAAACCGGAAGGTTGAGTTTGGTCGCCTCATAAATAGGACCAATAAGGTCACAGGCTCAAATTATAAACACTAGACATGATTCATTCTCAATGGAGAAAGAGCAGTCTTTACTCAACAAGAAATTTTAAGATTTACACGAGCACAACAGACAACTTCCCCACCCCCTTCTTTCTAAGGGTCCAGACTTAACTTACTCAATTATCGCATTATACCACCAATTTGGGGCTCATTTTCGAATACAAGTTCCACGTATACTTTGAACCTTGGCTTAGACCCATGGGCTCAGATAACTTCCTAAATTCTAGAAACTTAGCTACTCGATATTTGTGGTCCCCAAATGCCAAAATCCAATAATAAACAAAAGCAAATAACAAATATGCACAACCTTACCCTCTAAAGTAGGAGATGAAGAGAACTCCCTCGCACCCAATATTGCTCCCATGGGTGAGGACTTGGTCTCGAGCACACCTATTAACCCATTGACACAAACATATTTTCGACACCTGACATGTATAAACTTCTCTCATATCTAAAATGACCTCATAAGGAGGGTTAGAGCGAGGAAAAGCCACAACTCGCCTCTACCTCCCCATTGATCCTCTAGCCCTAAGGATTGAGATGGAGTGTGTGATGAACCTCTGCTCACCAACCCAAAAGTTTCAATCAGCATCGTACCCAAAATTGTTCAACTCCCCAACAAGATTACTCACATAACCCACAATTCCCACTGTTGCTTCCCAACAAAGTGCCTCCATAACCCCATCCGTCCTTTCCCCGAACAAGTTTATAGAATTAGTTGAAAACTCATCCAAGCCATCACTTCTTACTCCCTTGTTTGCGTACATTCTCAGGTCGACCCATGTAGCCCTCACAGCACCTGACCCCAAAGTCAAATATCCTTACCCCCACTCTTGTGTCACTTCTATGATAGAAAAAGTGGAGGAAGGTAATAAGCCCACTGCCTCCAAATATGAATAACTAGACGGTCTGGACTTAAAGGTATCTGATTGTCTAAAATTCATAGAAACAAGAGTAAAGCGTGTCCCAAACTGAAAACTCCCAATCGTCATTCTCAAAGTTTATCATTAAGCAAGAACGATGTGTCAGGGAAAATTCATATGGTAACCTATCTAGTTTTGGACTGTTATTTTACCAAAGCAGTCCACATCAGTTTGGTGTTATTTCTAGTACACATTGGCCAATCACACATGCAAACCAATAACTTTTTCAGCAAAGAATCTGAAAACAAAAAGAAATAGTCAAAAGGGGTCGTGTCTGGGGAAACTCTATTGGCAACCTATGTCTCTGTGAACTGTTATGCCATTTGAGGCAAATCATATACGTGCAATTTGGTGTTTACTCTATGTTATAATATACATTGGCCTATCACACATGCTAACAAACAAATAACTTCTCTGGTAAACGATATGAGAACAAAGACTAATAGTAAATTGGGCAAGCTGGTGAAATTCAACTGTCAAAATTACAAGGAAGTTTACAAGGAATTGATCAGAAATAAATGAGGGAATGCTAGAGGAACTAGATATAATTTGTTCAAAATGTGAACTAGAACTCAACATCTACTCTAGTTTCTTATAAAATTATTTGTTTAACTTGAAGATACTTTAGTATGAAAACCGTTTCACCAAAATAAACTAAAAACAAATAAAAGTATCGTTTATGAAAACACACGGTGACAGAAACGGAAGAGAGATGAATGAGATAAGGTAAAAAAGAATAAGCTTGGTAGTGAAGTACATAAATCAGAAGAGAAAGAAACATAGCAAAAAGAAGATACTCTCGATTTATTGACTCACTAATCATCCAATCTACCTAATCTATTTTATCAGGGCCTTTAAGCAAAGCCTGGTGCCAATACAAACCTTTTCCTAAAAAAAAGATACTCATATAAATCCTCAATACACACATTGCCCGAAATAAAGACATTCTATAAATAAAATTTTTAAGTTAAGGAATAATAAAAAATATTGATTTGCTAACAAATGCCCCTATTGACAGTTGTTAACAACCTCAATGCATTGGGAATAGTCACCGATGCATTTGGGGGTAATCTAGACCATTCCTGGTTATAGACCTAGTTTTTTTTTTTTTTTGATAAGTAAATACGTGCATAAAACAATTTTCCAGGGGGCGAATCGAACAAAAGGAGCAAAATGCCTTTACAAAAAATAGGTCATAGACCAAATATCAAACATCTGAATTATTTTAGACCTGGTTTTATCAAATATCTGAAATATTCCGTTGGCTCATCAAGTCCTTCTTGATGCCAAATATCAAATACCACTCACCTACCTTCTACATTGATAAAAATTAAGGGAATATGGTTACTTAATCAATGAAGGAATTGCAGAAAACAAAGAGAACGAGACTCTTCATGGTGGAGGTACTAGAGATACTGTGAAAGAGGTATAATTAATCCACAGAGAGAGACCAAATCTTTGAAATCATTCCCTTGTAAGTTTGTAGTGGAAAAGCTCAAAGTTATAAATGTCCCATGTGGAACTACAATTCATATAAATAAAAAATTAGATCTAACAAAGATATGTCATGGATGAATAAAAGTGGATTCATGCATCTGGAATAGAATATGGGAGCAATTTCAGTATACTCCAAGGTAAGCATCATTTTTGTTGTTGTCACCAGCTGAGATCCCAACCAATTAATATTCATCACCGACATTGCCAGATTATGTCAAATTATACCCACCAATTTACTTAACAATATTGTGTAAAACTAAGTTCACACGGAAAATACAATTAAACAGCACAAACATCCACCAAGTTCAGTTGAAACGCTATGTAAATAAAGGATAAGTAAAAATCAGAGAGAAATATAATATGAATCACAGAAATTGATAATTTAAAGAAATACACCCAGAATAGAAATTAAATACTCACCAGAGGCACTACTTTTCTCAGATCAATCACTGGCTTACACGCAACCCCACTCGTAACCCCTGGCTGACGCTGGAAAGGTAAACCATCAGAAATCCTGCCGTCTGGGCGATTTACCACGGACAGCCTTCCATCAACCAAGGCGTCCAAGCGATTCCCCAAGGGCAGCGCTCCATCAATCACATCTTCCACACGAATCGCTTGGGGAATCCTTCTATCAATCCCACCTTCCAAACGATTCGCCAGCGACATCGCTGTGTTAATTCCACAACCATCCAGACGATTCACTAGAGCCAGTCTTTCATGCATTGCAACCGTATCCGGACGATTTGAAATCAGACTGCGCACGCCCGATTGTAACGAAAACAAAGGCGAATTAATCAAGGAAACCCCTTCAGCCTGTCTCATTGAAATTTCCCTCTCTAAAATCAGCTCTCTGATCGCCTCTTCCTCGAGTTCCCGACGCTTCAAATACCCATATGTCATGATCTCTTCTTTTATCTTCCTTTTTTCAATTTCCCTAGCTACCAAAGCCTCCGTGGTCATATCAAACGATCCACCCACATTAATGTCACTCCTCTGTCTAAAATTACTCAATGTACCAGCTACAAAAGGAAAAAAAAAAATTTCTTTAAATAATCTATACAAACTTTTCAAGCTTACGCACACATAAACGACTACAAAAAGTTGCCTAGAAAGAGTAAAAAATCAAACTTTATAAACGAAAAATAAAAAAAAAAATTTAATAATAATAATAAAGAAAAGGGGTTTTAGGGACTAAAATAAGAAACAAAAACCCAAAAAATCTTTGAATAATCTATAAAAACTTTTCAAGCTTACACACACATAAACGACTTTAGAAAGGGAAATCGTAAACAATCAAACTTTATAAACAAAAAATCACAAAATCACAAAAAAAAATTAGGGATTAGGGGTTTGCTAACCATTCAATGCTTGATCAGGTAAAAGGGAGTAGCGGTAAGTAGGCGGAGGCAGATTACAACTAGAATTTCCAACGTCTGTGTCTCCAACCTTGATCTCCATTGTCGATTCGGAAGAAGATGAGAAAGAGCGCTCAAAAAGAGATGCGAACTGGGTTCGACCGTTCAAAATCTAAGCGCAAATGGTAGAGGAATTTACAATTAATCGAAGAGTTTCCATAGTTGGGGGAATTTAAATCAGAGCATTAATGCATTGTGATTTTTTTTTTTGGAAACAATAACCCTAGCACGAATCTTCGGAAAGTGAGTTTGAACCGATGAGTCCGCGAGGGAAACAAAAACCAACATGCATATTGCTCACTATGGTACGGTAAGCTGATTGTTACAATTAGACCCCTCAATATTGGCAAAACACACAATGGGGCCACTATACTTTGGGAAAGGTTTCAATTCGGCCACTGATTGTTTGAAAATGTTATTTGGGCCACCATACTTCAATTATCTTGCAAACGAGCTCATTTTTTGGACGGATGTTAGTTGAGCCGTTAAAATAAAATAAAATACCAATTTTACCCCTGTCTTCAACTTCATCTTCCCCAATTAAGAAAAAAAAAAACCCCTAACCCTAAAATTGCAAAGATTGAATTTCAGTACCTTGGTAGAAATAGACGAAAGTCTCCTTGCCATCGATGTTGCTCCTATGTAGAAGGTCCTTAAATTTTCACCTCTTGGACGAATTTTCCAGTAGAATTGCTTTTCTTACATCTATTAAGTGACTCCTCCGACGTCTTGGGCCTCCAGACGCAGTACGTTCCCGACGAAGCTCAGTCGAGCTCATCGGCCTCGGAAGACAAACACGACGGAGAATCGCGCTCCTCGATAAAAAGCTTCCTCAAGGAGAGCCGAACCGAAGGCTTCGAATTGATCGAACTCGCAATGTCAATTCCTTCATTTCTTCAACATGCGGTAAACAAAAGCAAACTCAAATTCACCATCATCGTCGTCATCGTCATCTTCAGCCTCTTGGTCGTCCTTCATTTCTTCAATCGCGGCTGTCTGTCCCCGCCTTCCTCGATGGTACTCATTTTCTTACCATATTCATCCTGTTTGAAATTGTACATATCATCATCGTAATCGTTGGAGACTGATTCAGCACAAAATTCCTCGACAACTCTAGCAGCGATCTCAGCGAGCTTACCGGAAGAATAGCTGTTAAAGTTTGGAGAAAAATAAATTGCAAAACTCAACTGCATGTTTCTTGAGGTAAAGTCCAAATTAAACTCCTATGTACTGTAATATACTCCTGTACTATACTAAACCCTTTGTTTTTCTTCTAAATTTTTGTGGATGCGAAAAAACAGAGAGATAGGATTATGGTCCTTTGATTTATCTGTGTAATTCTAAGTGTGAAGCTTTTGTGATAGAGGAAAAGGAGAAGAAGAAGAAGAGGGTGGTGGTGGAGATTAGGTGAAATGGACCAAAAGTGTGGGAGGTTTCGTTTGAGGATATATAAGCGTGAGTGGTTAAGGGAAATTGAATAGTATTTCTCACATAGGAAGTATGTTGCCTTGAAAAATCTGGTTCCTATTTCTACCAAGGTACTGAAATCCAATCTTTGCAATTTTAGGGTTAGGGTTTGTTTTATCTTAATTTAGGAAGATGAAGATGGAGACATGGGTAAAATTGATATTTTATCTTATTTTAACAGCTCAATTAATGTCCGTCCAAAAAATGGACTCGTTTGCAAGATAACTGAAGTACAGTGGCCCAAATAATATTTTCAAACAATCAGTGACCGAATTGCAACCTTTCTCAAAGTGTAGTGGCCCGATTGTGTGTTTTGCCCTCAATATTCATGCAATTATTTCTTCTGAATGGCCGTTGAAACTAGAGGTGCCCAAATGGTTCGGAATTGGCGGTTCAAACCGGAACTGAACAGCTTTGAAAACTGCCAAAACTGGAACCGTGACGAACCGAAACCGTCCTCGAACTGGTCCGGTTCCACAGTTCGGTTTCGGTTTCTATTTATCAAAAATCGTGACTCGCTGGTTCTTCTCCGATTCCAAACCGCCAGTTCAATCCCGTTTCCAAGCCAATGGTTTGAACCGCCAAAGTAGGTAATTTTTAAAATTTTGAATTCCTAAACTTTTATTTTTCACTGTTTTTCTCCGGTTCCCTATTTTTTTTTTACTTTTTATTTTTCACTTCGTAAACTTTTATTGTAAGTTTTTTGAGTTCTCAAATTTTTGTTATTATTACAAAACTTTTGAAAAAAAAAATCATACTTGTAATTTTTCATAACTAAAGTTTTTACAATTTATAGCTTTTGCAAAAAAAAAATTAAAAATATAACACTTTTTTATACACTTTATAATAGTTTTTTTAAAATAAAACAAAAAAATAAAAAATAATTAAAAAAAGGGAAACTGAAACCGGAACCGACTATACACAGTTCGATTACGATTTGTACAATAGCGATTTGGCGAACCAGCGATTTGAACCGTTTGGGCACCTCTATTTGGAACCAAGCTTTAGTTCACATTATTTGTGTGTGGTATATCACACACATTACAAGTCTTAAGACATTAAAAATGGGTAAACGAGAAAAATAGGGTTAAATGCCCTCATGGTTCTTGCACTATGGAAAAGCACATTATTGAGTATTGACCAAAGTTTGGCATTTTTGCACGTCCATAATGTCTGCGTTGGATGTCTTAATGTCTGCGTTCAATGTCTTTAGAGTCTGGAACGTTAAAGTGGGATGATATCAATGAAGTATATATTTAGGAAAATAGTAAATACTCATGATTTATTGATTTTCACCAAAAAAAAAAATTTAGAAATTAGTATATTAAAAAAATAAAAATTACTAATTAAAAAAATGGTTTGTATATTGTAGATAAAACTTATTAAATAAATTTAAATTTTTTGTTTTTTAGAAAATTAATAATGAATTTTTTATTATTTATTTAAAATAAATATTTTTAGAAAATGAATTAGAAATTAACTTAGAAATAAGTGTTGAATTTGATTTGGTGCATATATTGTAAATAAAACTCATAAAATAATTTTTAGAGATTAAAAGTTTATAAAATTAATTATTATTTTTTATTATTTATTCAAAATAAATATTTTTACAAAAACACTTGTGATTTTCACCAATTCTTTTTAGAATTTAGTAATATAAAAAATATATTATTTAAAATTAAAAATTTCTAAATAAAAAAAATGGTGAAAATTATGAGTTTTTTAGAAAAAAATATTTATTTTAAATACCTTAAACTTTCATTTAATATATTAAATTTTCAATTTGTACAACTTCATCCATCTAATCTCATTTAAGAGCCCGTTTATTTGCGCGTTTTGACCAAAACGCAGCTTATTCCTTAACTTAGCGTTTCAATGCTGCGGTAAAAAACGCTACGTTTTCAAAACGCAGCTGCGTTTTAAAATGCTGGAATTCCTAGCTTTTTCCCAAAACGCAGATTTTAAAACGTAGTAGGGAATAAAAAGCAGCGTTTTGGCATAATATCTCAAACGCATTTATAAAGAAAAAAGCTGCGTTTTAAATAATCTGCGTTTTAGAAACGCTGCGTTTTTAAAACACAGCGTTTTCAAAACGCTACACCAAACGGGCTCTAACTCTCAAATGACATCCAATGCAGGGCTTCTGACGTGCAAAAATGCATTACTTTGATTAATGGCGTGCATTTCCATGGTACATGCACTATTTTCAAAACTTTCCATAGTACATTGGCGGATAGTGCATTTGGTCGAAAGCAATTATTCCGTCTTTCCACATTAATGGCTCAGATCTCTTATTAACGTATAGTCAGGATTTAATATACTATAGCTGTTTGGTCGTGCATTTTAACCAAAATTTAGGGATAAAATATAGGAAAAATTACATAAATGGTGCCTGTACTTCTCGAATTTTTGGGATTGGTCCCTAAACTAATTTTTGCAAAAATTTTGTCCATGTACTAATAAAGTAAAACGCAATTAGTCCTTCTGTCCAATTTCGTTAGTTTTTCGCTGTTAAATGTTCAGGCGTGCCTCTCACGTGATTTTGCCTTAGGGTAAAATTGTCCATGCAATTTTTCTTTTGAATTGACAAAAAAACCCATTATAATATATTTTTTCAATGCTTGATACAAGGGTATTGATGTAATTTACTAAATTAAAGTTTTTATAGTTTTCTGATCCATTCCAAAATCTCATCCCCCTTCCTTTCCACCATGACTTCCACCACCACCCCTTCCTTTTCACCATGGTTGCCGCCACCACCATAATTGAAGAACAAACCATTTAACAAACCATCCCCAATTCCTCCCATTTTCTTAAAATCAACTTAAAATCAAACCCAATCCAAGCCAACCTAGGAAAATCTTACATCGTCGCCGTTAACGTCGTCTGGGAAAAATTTCCATTTGAAGGGCTTGTCTTTGGGGCTAGAAAGAATTGTAACGCCCCAACCCGGACTCACTACATGGAGCCCCAAGTTAGGACATTAAACCTTCATATCACAAGTACAATCCTATAATATAATGAGCTAACCAGCTCTTTAAAACCCCAATTTACAAAAATCATCAACCACCACAACTTATATAACCACCTCGATGGCTAAAACACAAGCCGGAGAACCACAATGCAACCACCATACACAATTACATCACCGAGCTACACTGCTCGGTGTCCACCATATAACCAAACTGGCATACAACCTTAACCATCACATACAAAATATACAAATATACAAAACTCAGTCTTAACAATTCCAAGTACCTCGACAACACGTGTCGGAACCAAATACCATAACTAACTATATAATGATACAAGTCCAAAAGTGGAATTACAACATCTTACAACCGTTCAAATCCAAGTACAGGTAAATACCAAAAGGATTACTAACGAGCCGCAATACCCAACTACCACGTACAAACACCTTGTCAGCCTCACCGCCCGCTACTATTCGTGTACCTGCAAACTAAGGGGGGGGAAACAATGTGGAAGGGGGTGAGTTGAAGACCCAGTAAGTTATTACTTATGCAGCTTTCATGACATGGCGATATGAAACATAAATCATGGATTAATCTTTAATAATGCAATGACTAAGCATATCAATGAACATCGCATGTGATACAGTATAAACAACAATTTATAACTCATCATCATGTTTCGTTACCTTTCATCAAGAATACTAGAATACGGGGTCGAGGTACACCTCCGACCAACAACCATCCTTATTACGTCATCATATAAACAATACCCGGTTCTTTTACTAATAGAGCGCGCGCACTGGACCATTATGAGCCAGTCCCCTACGACTGTGAAGTCAATCGGTCCGGTCACATCTTGGTAAGCAAGAGATGCGCCAAGCCCCACTATGGCCAGTAGCGGGGAAAAGGCCGGATCATAACTCAACTATGACGTTTCACTAGCTCTCCGCCCTCATGAACGTCGGTGATGCTACGACCCCCTGAATTAGTTCCTTTTATCCATATACATATGTTCAACATTCAAAGAAATACTCTACAACAATTTCAATACTAAGGAACCAACTCGTTCAATCATTTCCACATTTCAAATGATGGCGTCCCATCATATAACCATGTTGTTAGAATTCAATCTGGTATGGTACTACACATAATCTCACATATGCTAGCACATTAATGACAAGCTCCGTAGAGTCAAACCACTCATTTTCCATAAATAGTCCACATAACATCATCAACATTATTTTGGACTCCGTAGAATCACCTAATCATTTACAACATATTCCAATTCAATCGCGGACTCCGTAAAGTCGACATCACATTTCACTATCTCGTAGTTAAACACATATTTCACAAGTACGGCTAAACTCATATAGCATCACTTCACATCATACTTTTCACATAATTATCGGTTATCAAGTATACCGACAAGTTCACCGTATCGACAAGAAATACATGTTATATAGCATGAACAATTACTACGAGCAAGAAATAAAATTAGTAACTTACCCACATATGACAAATACACCAAGGAACAAGGTTGGGTAGGATGAAAGTACTCTCCCTGATGAAATCTACGATGTCCCAACGTCGATCCCGCTCTCGATCTTGCCCGATTCAACTCTTTCTCACTCCAAAACCCACTTTCTCTCTCTAAAACGTGGGAGAAGAGATAGGGGTAAAGAATTCTCAACAGATCGGATGATCTAATTAGTCGAAAACGTGCTCCTCGTCGTCCTCAACGCTATGGCGAAGACGGCTCGTCGATTCGACGAGCGGAGCTCAAGATATCGCGACTTCTTCTCTCCTCTCTCTCACCTTTCTCTCTTTAGACTTCTCTCTTTTAATGTCTGGTTGGGAGAACGAATTATGGGGGGAAAATGGTTGGATTTTCCTATTTAAGTCATGGGTAAATGCTCGGTACAATCCCGGGCTTGTTTGAGCATTTTAAACCACTTAAAAACACGAAAAACCGAGAAATAACAAAACCGGGCGAAACAGAGGTCGGGCTTGAGAGGCCGCCTAGGCGCTCGCCCTTCCTCCAGAACTCACAATCTGCCACTTGAGCGGCTGCCCAGGCGGTCGTCCTCCTCCCAGATTTTCCGATTTTTCCTATTTCGCTCCCGTTTGATCCCGAAATGTCCCGGAATGATCCTAGGTTGATCCTAACATCAAATAAAGGTCAAAACAAATCCAATACACACTCGAATCATCCCGTGACGAGGCACGAGTGATAAGGAACACAAGTCTCAATTGCACATCGAGACACACGCACTCAAACCAACTCATCTTGCGAATTAACGACAGAGCGAACGTGGTCATCGCTCGTGAATGAATCTAAACCAAGGCCGGGTCGACCAACCAAGGTGAGAACACGATGTATACGAACCCTAAACGATGGCAAGAATAATCTCAAATGAATCTAGAACTATTGCACAGTTCTCACATACAAACACAAGTCAAACACGAAGTAACTTCGAGCGAAAAGGGGAAGGAATAGAGGCCGATCCTCAACTACGGTACGTCCTAACTTGTTAAACTCACGGCTAGGATTAAGGACAGATTAGAGGCACATTAAGGGTTCTCAACCCTAAGATAATCACACGAGGGTTAAGATGATGATACTAAGCATGTTGGGTTTGTCGGGGTCTTACATCCTCCACCCCTTAAAAAGAATTCGCCCTCGAATTCCTACTAGTGTACTAAAGAAGGTTGGACAACCTTAACAACTCTTACACTGATTCTACGACACCAAAAGTTGATTCTAAACCCAATAAGTCTGTTCTAGCGCATTAATCCCAAGGCAATCTTTGATGATCCTATTAATTCCCAAGATTCACGCTTCACTGCTATACGACAATGCTCTACCAAGAAGCAACGTATTACCAAGCCAAGATATGCGTTACCCTTAACGATTTAGCGGTCCGATCAACAACTTAATTCACACAAGAACGCAACAATGGTAACCTTCAATTATACCGAGGCTGGTACGGGTGAATCTTTAAAAAGGCAATAGTCACTAAGTAAACACAAGGCATAGCGATACCACTAACCCATAACCGATCATCACGATAAGAATCCATTCTTAATTAACACACAATGGTAAGCTTATCACCCAATCAGAAGTGACGTATCACTATGGTTAATCGATTTTTCCCAAGCTGTTCTGCCAAACAATTCACTAATCCCCACAACAATCACCTCTTTGCTTACAAACAATCACAATTCCACTGGCTCTTATAACGCTCGATTCCCTTGGTAAAATATGACAAGTTATCATTCACAATTATCACACATATCACCCAAAAGATCCTACGAGGTTCACTAATTCATTAAATCATCATCCATACAAGTAGAGTCATTTTCCCGAGACGACTCTCTCGAGAGTGCACCAACTCACGTCCCACTGGACCTTAATCGTTTCCAAGTACTTACGATCATGATCAACATTTTACACCCTATTAATCACAACATTATCAACCCAAAGCTATAAGAACCCATTATTACTCACAATAGTGATCAACTCCAAATACACTTTCGTGAGTCCCACGAGGCCAAACAAGGGTTATAACAATTCAAGGTACTCTATAGGTTTCAACCTGTCACTCTTTTAATCCAAAATTTACATGCTTCCTCTACGCGCTCTAATCATTTCCTTCCTTTTGTGTACACCGCAACTTACACTTACGTGTACATCCTAATTTCACGGTTATATTCCCAATTGTATACCACATTTACACTTACAAGATACACATAGTCTTTACCCCATATCAATACACAACACAACTAGTCTTAAACTTAAACTTATGATTTATTCTCATATCCAAACTTAAACTTACACTTATCTCCAATTCATATTACGACTAAACTCATATAGCATCACTTCACATCATACTTTTCACATAATCATCAGTTATCATGTATACCGACAAGTTCACCGTATCGACAAGAAATACATGTTATATAGGATGAACAATTACTACGAGCAAGAAATAAAAGTAGTAACTTACCCACATACGACAAATACACCAAGGAACAAGGTTAGGTAGGATGAAAGTACTCTCCCCGATGAAATCTACGATGTCCCAACATTGATCCCGCTCTCGAGCTGGCCCGATTCAACTCTTTCTCACTCTAAAACCCACTTGCTCTCTCTAAAACGTGGGAAAAGAGATAGGGGTCGAGAATCCTCAATAGATCGGACGATCTAATTGGTTGGAAACGTGCTCCTCGTCGCCCTCTACGCTACGGCGAAGACGGCTCGTCGATCCGACAAGCGGAGCTCAAGATATCGCGACTTCTTCTCTCCTCTCTCTCTCCTTTCTCTCTCTAATGTCTGGTTGGGAGAACGAATTATGGGGGAAACATGGTTGGGTTTTCCTATTTAAGTCATGGGTAAATTCTCGGTACAATCCCGGGCTTGTTTGAGCATTTTAAACCACTTAAAACACGAAAAACCGAGAAATAACAAAATCGGGCGAAACTGAGGTCGGGCTTGAGTGGTCGCCTAGGCGCTCGCCCTTCCTCCAGAACTCACAATCTGCCACTTGAGCGGCTGCGCTCCTCCCAGATTTTTCGATTTTTCCTATTTCACTCCCGTTTGATCCCGAAATGTCCCGGAATGATCCTAGGTTGATCCTAACATCAAATAAGGGTCAAAACAAATCCAATACACACCCGAATCATCATGTGACGAGGAACGAGTGATAAGGAACACAAGTCTCAATTGCACATCGAGACACACACACTCAAACCAACTCATCTTACGAATTAACGACAGAGCGAACGTGCTCATCGCTCGTGAATGAATCTAAACCAAGGCCGGGTCGACCAACCAAGGTGAGAACATGATGTATACGAACCCTAAACGATGGCAAGAATAATCTCAAATGAATCTAGAACTATTGCACAATTCTCATATACAAACACAAGACAAACACGAAGTAACTTCGAGCGAAAAGGGGAGGGAATAGAGGCCGATCCTCAACTACGGTACGTCCTAACTTGTTAAACTCACGGCCAGGATTAAGGACAGATTAGAGGCACTTTAAGGGTTCTCAACCCTAAGATAATCACACGAGGGTTAAGATGATGATACTAAGCATGTTGGGTTTGTCGGGGTCTTACAAGAATACGGGCGAACCAGTCGGTTGAGATTGAGGAATGCAAATTGTGTGACGAGAAGAGAGACTGGAAAAGCCCTAACGAGTTACGATTTGGCAAGAAAAATCAAAGTGCGATGGTGGTTGAAAATGGAGAGGCGAGGTAAGGGAGTGTGGAAAGAGCGGAAAAGGAGTGAGGGTTTTGGGTGAGAGAGTGAGATTTGAGGAGGAGGGAATTGGAGAAGTGGCGATTGGTGGAATTGAGGATTCGGACTGAAGCTTTCATTGGAATTTGAATTTGAAAATGGTGGAACGGGAATCTCGGGCACTGTGGATGACTGTTTGTTTGCAGGGATTAACAACAGGCTAACATAACGATGGAACTGGATTTGCCAATCAAATGGTTGCTGGAGTTTACGAAGTTCTGATTCCTTTTTTACTAAGACCAGGAAAATGCTTTTGCTCGCGTGGAAAGATTACCCCTTTTGGAGTTCTTGATATTGCTTCCCTTTCCTTTATCTGGGTTGTTGTGGTTTCTATGATATAGGGGGAGAGAGTCGGGGTAGAAGGAGGGGTCGCCGGATGAAGGAGGCAGTTATGCTCGCCGTTGGTGCGCAAGGGAGTCGCCGGCTTGGAGTGTTGCTCGCCGGATCTGTGAGGGGGGTGAGCGGCTGGAAGAAAAAAAAAAGAGATACAGTGTGCCCCCTTTAGATTCTGGAAGTTGATGTTTGATCCCTTCGTATTGTTGAAAATTAATTGGTTGCACAAAAGGTCCCTGTACTTTTTAACATAAATTGACTAATTTACCCTTGGGCTAACGCACGTGATTTCATTTAACGGCAATGGACGGAAGGACCAATTGCGTCAAGAAATTAAATTTAGGGACTACTGGCGTGGGGTTGGGACCAATCCCAAAAAATTGAAAAGCACAGGGACCATTTGTGTAGTTTGCCCTAAAATATAACTTATTTGCAAAAATTGTATTTCAATGCTGCTGCAGAAAAAGCTACGTTTTCAAAACGCAGCTTCGTTTTAAAACACTGAAATTTCCATTTTTTTCCCAAAACGCAGGATTTAAAACGCTGATAAGAAAAAAAAACTATATTTTGAAGCGATATTCCAAACATATTTATAAAAAAATGATGTGTTTTGAAAAATCTAAGTTTTAAAAACGCTCCGTTTTGAAAACGCTGCACTAAACGGACTCTTAATGTGAAATGATCAGGATTTATTACATATAATGATGGCTCGATTCATTTCGGTTTAATCCCAATTTGAGTGGTCGAATCGCGCACCAAACCCACTTGATCGGTTTTCCTCAATTATTGAAATCAGACCAAATTTTGGTTCGGGTCGACTCAGCTTGATAGTTTATCGGTTTGAGTTTACAATACCCCTACTCTCATGTCTTCTTATGCTTGAATACTATTGTAACTTTTTTTGCTTCAATTTTGTTCAGAACAATAGAAGTTCGGTAATATTTTTTTGGGTTTATGAAGTTATTTTCAGATCTGAAGGCTGAACATTAATTTTCGAGCTAAGCAAGACCACCACTTAGGAAGGAGAGATTTATCGTCCTTGTAAACCTATGCAACTCAGGAATTAGTCTTGGACTTTTGGATTAAGGAAACTATAAGAAACCAATATATATTGTTGTTGGTGAGGATTGTAATTTGTGCTAGTGTTGTGACGTGGTATTTTATACAGAGTAAAATTGTGAACTCGATATTCACGCAAGCATAGAGAGTGCAAAACTGCGCCAATGGATTGCAAAACTCCACACTAATTAAAGTCGACAACTTCAGAGAGATCTTTACTTTTGATATTGATGCGTAACAAACGCCGGATTTGTCGTCTACGAAACTATGGATGAAGATGATGAAACAATGATCAAAGTTGCAGCGAAAATAGAAGATAGAACACGAGTCACCGGTTAGGATTCACTCTCCTAACGTAAAGACCTCGCTTGGATTCACCGGATAGGCTTCACTCACCTATCGTAAAGAATCCTTTTGAATATTACCTCCTAGACCTAAGGAAATAATAGACAAAAATAAGAACAACCTTGTTCTTTGAAATTTCTCCTTGAGAATTATATAACAATAATCTGCCTCCTTACAACTTAGATCTATCCCTATTTATAGTTGTTTACAAAGTATCCTAATCATTAAAGGTAAAGAAAACTACTCCTAATTGTACAAGCATTAGTATTACTATCCTCCCTAGGAATAGAAAAGTCAACCTATACAAGCTAGGAATCAAAAACCTGGAAGGAAACTCGAAATTGCCTAATCTGTCTAGAGGGCGATCGCCCTCCTGCGCCACAAAGCGATCGCTTTGTGGCCAGAAACTTGGCCCTCGAAAATTGCTCAAAGGCGATCGCTCTCCTTGGCCCTGGGCGATCGCTCTTCAACCAGATTGTTGCCAATGGCTTCCTTTGCCCAAAAATCATCCCTCGACGTGCATGTGACCTCCAAAGGCCTTCCAAACTCTTGAGACTTCCTTCCTTGCATTATTAAAGCCTCGAGAGACAATGTTAAACCATCCTCGCCCACTTGTAATGCATCCATGACTTGGCTTGGATCCTTGTGTAGGTTGTCACCTAATGCTCCCGCATCATCCTCCCCTTCTTGAGAAAGAATTGGCCTCAATTCTTCAAGCATTTTGTCTTCTAAGTATGGTGATAAATCTCCCACATTGAATGTAGAATTTATCGAATACTCTTCGGGTAGGTCCAACTTGTAAGCACTATCACCAAATCTTTCAAGCACTTGAAAAGGTCCTTCGGCTCTTGGCATTAACTTGTTCTTTCTTTTGCTAGGAAATCGTTCCTTCCTCAAATGTAGCCATACTAAATCTCCAGGTTGAAATTCCGGTTGCTTGCGACCTTTGTTGGCTCTCTTCTTATACATTTCGTTCACCTGCTCGATTCTAGCACGAACTTGTTCATGAAAACGTTGTATATCTTGCAATTTGTTGAACGCATCCGGTTGCTCTTTCCCTCTTCGAGTAGGAACCATATCAATTGGCAAACAAGGATTGACTCCATACACAACTTCAAATGGAGAATGTTGAGTTGCATAAGTTGGTGTACGGTTGTAAGCAAATTCCGCATGAGCCAACTTCAAATCCCAATCTTTTTGAGTCTTCCCAACTAGTCCTCGTAGTAACACTCCAAGAGTCCTATTGGTGACTTCCGTTTGTCCATCCGTTTGTGGGTGATGAGATGTGCTAAATAGCAACTTTGTACCAATTATCCTCCAAAGAGATCTCCAAAAATGGCTAAGAAACTTGCTATCTCTATCACTCACAATTGTCTTTGGCACCCCATGCAAACGCACAATTTCTTTGAAGTACAAATCCGCTACTAAGGAAGCATCATCCGTCTTGTGACATGGCACGAAATGCGCCATTTTTGAGAATCGATCCACGACCACCATAATAGCATCCTTTCCTCTTTGCGTTCTCGGTAGAGCCACAATGAAGTCCATCGACACATCACTCCATGGTTGTTTAGGCACGGGCAAAGGTGTATATAAACCTTGATGGAATGTGCTCTTCATCTTTTGACATGTGGCACATCTAGAGATAATTGTTTGCACATCACCAAGCATCTTCGGCCAATAAAAATGCTCTTGTAATAACTCCAATGTCTTGTTGATGCCGAAATGTCCCGCTAGGCCTCCTCCATGAGTTTCTCGTATCAACAATTCCCTTATCGAACACTTGGGAATACATAATTGATTGCCCTTGAACAAGAATCCCTCTTGTAGCACAAAATTCCCATTTGATCCTTTCTCACAATCTCGAACAATAGAGCCAAAATCCGGATCTTCTTTATAGTATTCGCATACTAGTTTGAACCCTAGTAGCTTGGCATCCATCATGGCGAGCATAGAATATCTTCGAGATAATGCATCCGCTACCACGTTGTTCTTTCCATCCTTGTATTTTGAAGAAAAGTTGAAGGATTGTAGAAATTCCACCCATTTAGCATGCCTTGGTTTCAACTTGTGTTGCCCATGAATATACTTCAATGCTTCGTGATCGGAATGAAGGACGAAGTGATTCGGCCTTAAGTAATGACTCCAATGATCCAAAGCTCTAACCATGGCATAGAATTCTTTGTCGTAGGTAGAATAGTTGAGTCTTGCTCCTCCAAGCTTCTCACTAAAATAGGCAATGGGCCTCTTTCCTTGAGTCAACACCGCTCCAATACCCACTCCACTAGCATCACACTCAACCTCAAAAGGTTGTGAGAAATCGGGTAAAGCCAAAACCGGTGTTTTGCATAGCTTTTCCTTAAGCTCTTCAAAGGCTTGTTGGGCCGCCGAAGTCCATTCAAATTTTCCTTTCTTCAAGGTTTCGGTCATAGGACTTGCAATAGTACTAAAATCTTTGATGAAGCATCTATAGAAAGAAGCTAACCCATGAAATGAACGTACCTCCGTTATAGTGGTTGGAATAGGCCAAGATTTGATTGCCTCAATCTTTGTTTGATCAACCGAAACTCCTTCCTTCGATACCACATAACCAAGGAATGTTACACTTGGTTGCATAAACGAGCACTTCTCTAGTTTCCCATAGAGCTTATTTTTCCTCAAAGCTTGTAGTACCTCTTCAAGATGTCGTACGTGCTCCTCCTACTTTTGCTATAGACCAAAATATCGTCTAGATAGACGACAACAAATTTTCCCAAAAACGGTCTCAACACTTCATTCATCAATCTCATAAACGTACTTGGAGCATTTGTGAGCCCGAATGGCATCACTTTCCATTCATATAATCCGTGCTTTGTCTTGAATGCCGTTTTTCACTCATCTCCTTCGCGCATACGAATTTGATGATAACCGCTCCTCAAATCAATCTTCGAGTAGAATATAGCACCATGAAGTTCATCAATCATATCATCCAAGCGTGGCATTGGAAATCGATATTTGATAGTGATATTGTTGATTGCTCGACTATCCACGCACATTCGCCATGATCCATCTTTCTTGGGTACAAGAAGGGCCGGTACCGCACATGGACTCATGCTTTCTTCCACATATCCCTTTGCGAGCAACTCCTCAATTTGCTTTTGTAGTTCCTTCGTTTCTTCCGGGTTGCATCGATATGCCGGTTTGTTGGGAAGTGGCATTTCGGGTATCAAGTCGATTTGATGTTCAATCCCTCTCTTTGGTGGCAAACCCGGTGGTAGATCTTCGGGAAATACATCCTTGAACTTGTTGAGTAGGGGTTTCATTAAAGGGTGTAGTTCCTCCCCTTCTTTACTTTGGACCCCTTGAGGAATTACGAGAATTGCTTGGCCATCCTTGACGGCTTGTTCGGCTTCTCGTTCACTTGCCAATAAGTTTGTCTTTTGCGGGGGCTTCTTGATGGGAACTATTTTGGAGGGTGGCAAAGGATTCAACTTGTACTTCTTACCATCCTTCTTCACAATGTAGGCATTCTCCCTCCCTTCGTGGGTCACATATCGATCATATTGCCAAGGTCGTCCCAAAAGTATATGGCATACATCCATTGGAACCACATCACAAAGTATCTCATCATGATAATTTCCCATAGAGAAAGAGATTAGGGCTTGGCGATTTACCTTGACCTCGGATCCATCATTGAGCCAATGGAGTTTGTAAGGACGAGAGTGGTTTGTGGTTGGAACCTTCAATTTGTCGATGAGGATATTTGATACGGCATTTGCGCAACTCCCTCCATCTACTACCACATCACACACTTTTCCTTGCACAAGACATTTAGCATGAAATATTTGTTCCCTTTGCTCCTCTTCCATGGCCGTTGGCTTTGCATGTAAAGATCTTCTCAAAACTAGTGTCTCCCCCTTGACATCTTCGGAGTCAAATTCCTCTACCTCTTCTCCCTCGGATTCATCTTCTTGTTCTTGAGTTGCAAGGTTGTCTTCAATCTCTCGTATCTCATGAATAGTTAAGACTCTTTTGGTGGGGCATTCGGATTGGTAATGACCATATCCTTGACATTTAAAACACTTCACGTTGTCCTTGCTTTTGATCGGCTTCTTTCCTTCGACCTTCTCACTTGTGGTACCCTTGTTAGATTTCTCTACTTGAGTGTTGGGCTTTGGGTTGCTTGGTGCCACGTTGCTTGTTGCCAAATTACTTGAAAACCCCCTTGAAAAAGTCATCTTGTTACCCACCTTTTTCTTCTTCACTTGTCTCTCACACTTGATTGACACCTTGCAAATTTCTTCAAAGGTAAAGCATGGTTGTAACTCTACTATGTTGGCTATTTCGACATCTAGCCCTCCCATAAATCTCGCAATCTTTTGCTCCTCATGCTCTTGCATGTCACAAATAATTGAAAGCTTCTCAAACTCCTCAACGTATTGGGAAACGGTAGAATTCCCTTGCTTTAATTGTATTAGTTTTGTAAAGTTATCTTGTCGATAAGTACTAGGTAAGAACCTTCGATCAAGATACTTTTTAAATTTGTCCCAAGACTCAATCTTTGACTTTCCTTCACGCCTTCGTTGAGATTTTAGATTTTCATACCATATAGAAGCGTACCTTGTAAGTTTGAGGATAGCCACCTTGAATTTCTTGTGGTCACTATACTCCTTGTATTCAAAAATCCGCTCCGCTCTTCGAACCCAATCCAAATATCCTTCCGGATCCATAGCACCATCAAAATCGGGAATGTCAAGTTTTAAGCCTCTATCGTCGTCCTCCCTAAGCCGTACTTGTTGTTGCCTAGGCCTTGGACGCCTTACTTCCCTTACTTCCTCCTCATCCGAATTGGAATCTTCAACCTCCACATGACCTTGTGGTCTCTCTAGTAATTGCAAAACGCGATCCATTCGTGTACGTAGTTCTTGCATCTCACGATCCCTTCGTAAATTTGTAGCTTGTTCCAAGGTAATTCCACGTGGGCATCCCGCTTCTTCCGCCATGATCGTTTACAAAGTTGGAATTTGTAAAAGACCTTTGCTTTGATACCAAATTTGATGCGTAACAAACGCCGGATTTGTCGTCTACGAAACTATGGATGAAGATGATGAAACAATGATCAAAGTTGCAGCGAAAATAGAAGATAGAACACGAGTCACCGGTTAGGATTCACTCTCCTAACGTAAAGACCTCGCTTGGATTCACCGGATAGGCTTCACTCACCTATCGTAAAGAATCCTTTTGAATATTACCTCCTAGACCTAAGGAAATAATAGACAAAAATAAGAACAACCTTGTTCTTTGAAATTTCTCCTTGAGAATTATATAACAATAATCTGCCTCCTTACAACTTAGATCTATCCCTATTTATAGTTGTTTACAAAGTATCCTAATCATTAAAGGTAAAGAAAACTACTCCTAATTGTACAAGCATTAGTATTACTATCCTCCCTAGGAATAGAAAAGTCAACCTATACAAGCTAGGAATCAAAAACGGAAGGAAACTCGAAATTGCCTAATCGTCTAGAGGGCGATCGCCCTCTGCGCCACAAAGCGATCGCTTTGTGGCTAGAAACTTGGCCCTCGAAAATTCCTCAAAGGCGATCGCTCTCCTTGGCCCTGGGCGATCGCTCTTCAACCAGATTGTTGCCAATGCCTTCCTTTGCCCAAAAATCATCCCTCGACGTGCATGTGACCTCCAAAGGCCTTCCAAACTCTTGAGACTTCCTTCCTTGCATTATTAAAGCCTCGAGAGACAATGTTAAACCATCCTCGCCCACTTGTAATGCATCCATGACTTGGCTTGGATCCTTGTGTAGGTTGTCACCTAATGCTCCCGCATCAGATATACTTTTAGTGTAATTTTTTTTTACACAAGCAACCTTAAATCTTGTTTGATTTCATATCAAACTCCCGAAAGCGACTTACACATTGTTTTATCATCACATACTCCCTCCGTTCCATGCAAAGAGTTCATTTTTGATTTTTTTGGTCAACTAAGTTAAAGTTTGACCAATAATTAACATAAATCTAGTAGTTTTTACAAAGTTATTAAAGTTGTAATCCATAATATTATTAAGATATTTTTTAATTAATGAAATTTTATTTCTTAAAATATAAGTAAAGTATGTAAATTTTTTATTTGATTTAGTCTTATGTTGACTTCTATAAAAGGAAAGTGGATTCTTTGCCTGGAACGGAGGGAGTATTACGTATATCATAAAGTTTGTAAAGAAAAATTCTGAATTTTTATGCTCGGTTTATGAAGTTGTTATTTCAAGTCACTAGTTATAGAGCCCGTGCAATGCGCGGGTGCAATTTAACTTTCGTGTTTAATTGTTACATTTTAGAAATATTTTTGAAAAAAATTATCATTATTGAATATAGAAGTTTGTTGACTTAATGTCTGACAAAAGTTAAGTGTTGTCAATATATGCAAATTAGTAGTCATTTATTATAATATTTTTGTTTCTATACATTTTTTAATTTTTTAAGTATCCTTTAATGATATCATATTATTGGGTTTCTTTATCTCTTTTTTTCATCTTGCATTTAGTAAAGATATTTTAGACAAATATTTGAAAAATTTTACAAAATTAAAAATAAAATATTTACTTTGGGACATATTGAAGAAATATAATATTTTTCTGAACAAATGAGAATTGTTTAAGGATTGAATATAATTATATTTTTTGAAATATTTTTTTGATATCATTAAATGATTAGAAAATGTTTAGTTGGATACTATATTTACATATTTTTTATACACTATAGTTTGAAAAAGAAATTTACACAAATATAAAAAAACATAAGCATCAATTTTGAATAAATAATTTAAAATTTTGTTGATATGGATCACATATTATATACATTATTTTAGAACGTCTTAAATAAGAATATGAGACCCAATTTGACATGGAGAGAGTATCATTTATAAAAATAAAATCTAGTTGGTTTATATTATAAAATAATTTATAGAATAATATAATATATTTTTAAAATCTTTACATATAATATAATTGGTTTAGTTGGTTTAAAATGTATAATCATATTTAAAAGAGTGTGGGTTCAAATCTCATTAACAACATTATTTTATTTCCTAAAGTTCTTCTCCTAGGTATTGTTATTAGCTAATGACTTAGAAATGAAAAATCATGCTTACTTAAAGGCTTGAGAATCAAAAAAAATTAAAAGTTAAATGAGGTGGCACACTTAAAGGCATCCTTACCAACTTTATATATATATATATATATATATATATATATATATATATATAGAGATAGATAGATAGATAGATTTGATTGGCGATAATCAAAGTTGATTCAAAAGGCATTAATATACCTTTTTATGATCTATAAAACACATTAATTACTACTATATCTTATATATATTAACTAAGTGTTTAAACTATATCATTCAAAATTGGTGTTATTTTGAGTGCTTGTATAATTTTTTTTACACGGGCAAACTCTTTTGTACCATATGAAACTTGGAGAACATCTATAAAAAAAGGTATGATTGATGCTAAACTTGCATGACATATATTGAAAAGGGAAAATTTTACGGTAAAATTGGTCCATCACGTCATCATGTTAATATAGTGTGATGTCATACTAACTTTTCAATACTTTGCATAATCGGCCAATGACAATAAACAAGGCCCCCTAGATCTAGGGGAGGTTATAGACTACCTTACAATATCATTCTACGTGTTAATATGTAATTATTGCGTCACACCACTTCACGCTAATGACATGGCGTGACAGTCCCATAAAATAACTTTTCATAACAAAGGCGTGATGAATACTAGATATTGCAATCCGCACCAATGAGAAATTAATGTACTTAATGTACTCCCCAGTCTTTTTAGATTGGTCAACTTTCTTTTTTTAGTTGTTTCAAAGTTTTTAGCCATTTAAAAATTTATTACACATTAATTATGTACTTTCTCATAATATTTCTAATCAAGTTGATATAAGGTAAATAATGTACATTAATTAACTAAATAAAGGTTACAAATGGAAATTCATTAGACAATTGTTGTTGAAACATCTATTAATTAATTAATTAAGAATCCTAAAAATGCGAGTTTTTATCTGGTGGACAATGTATATTATTAGATGGATGCAACACCTTGAAATATGCATGCTATCACCACCACTAATGTATTGGCCAAGTCTTTATCGGTCGCCATGGATTTGGGTAGGAGATCTTGAAAGGAAAATGATAGAGCAATAGAATGTATCTATAAATTTGGTTGATAGCAAAGATCGTTGCATTGTACAGTACAACTATCAATGCATTAATATGTTGTACTCTACAACACCTCAAAACTTACTATAAACTAATTTTGTAATTAATTACGTTGTTTGAGCATTACTCATCTTGAAGGGCCTTTAAAATACAACACCTTGAAATGGTCACGCGATAAATTTTATCTATAAATACCTTCGCGCTTGCAAAGTGCTCAAACATTATGTTAGCTGCCTTTGCATATGCAAATGGTCACGCGATAAATTGAACCTAAATCATTAACGAATGCTAAAAGTTTAACGGACCTCACGAATCCATGTATACTATGTTAGCACGCTTGTATGTTCAATTTATAGCGCATCTACTTGTACATTGCTAACATTTACAAGCCTGAGAGTAAGAGTATTAAATTAATACTTTTCTAAAAATACGATTTAAAAAGAATAGTTTTTCCCTAGGATTTTAGGCCATATGTACTTTGATTGTACTTCGGATATACTCCCTCCGTTCCAGCTAAAGAGTCTACTTTTCTTTTTTAAAAGTCAACATGTGACTAAATCAAATCAAAATTTTACACACTTTACTTATGTTTTAGGAAATAAAATTTTATTAATTAAAAACTATTTTAAGAATACTATGGATTGCAACTTTTAAAACTTTGTAAAAATCACTAAATTTATGTTAATTATTGGTCAAATTTCAACTAAGTTGACCCAAAAAGTTAAAATTGGACTCTTTGCCTGGAACGGAGGGAGTATGTCACGTATAAAGCGAGCTCTATCATTTCTAGCTTAGACCATGTTTGCTTATTTAGGGTTTCTTTTTTGGTTCATGTGTTTTCTCGTGATTTATTCTCTCTTATTGGCCCCACTCTCTCTCTCTCTCTCTCTCTCTCTATATATATATATATATATATATATATATATATATTTTTTGACTTTAATCATTACAGAACCACGAAACAAAAACAAAATGCATTTCGAAACAGGGCCTTAATTTGGCTTTATATTCTCTTAGGTTATGTTTGAATATTTAATTTTAGAGTTTAGATTTAGAATTGAAAGAACAATTTGAATTCCATGGAACTCAAATTGTTCATCCAATTTCAATTTTAAAGCTTGATATTGAAGAACCAAACATAGCTTTAGGGTAATTCTAAATGTCCCGAATTGGGGTATTCAAAAAGCATTTTGGATGTTAGTTGAATTTAATTAATACTATTTTCGTCCCAAAATAATTGTCATTTTAGCAAAGTTGTTTTGTCTCAAAATAATTGTCGTTATATGATTTCAAGAAACATTTGGTCATATTTTGTCAAAATTGCCCTTATTTATTACTCTCATTAAAGAGAGTTGGTAAGAAAAAAGAGAAAAATACCCTTACAACTTTTCTACGATAAATGAGTCTAAATAAGGGTACATCAGTCTTTTTGAAGCTTTCTTAATCTGTGTGCAAATTGCTAAAACGACAATTATTTTGGGACGAAGGTAGTAATATTTGAGTGGTGAATAAGTACTCAGTTGTCCCTAATAATAGCTACCCTCTTAACATCTAAAATACCTCATTAATGACTGAATTAGGTTTAGTGGTAATCTGGTAATATAAATTATACTTCATTGCCCGAATTGGGATGTCCC
The DNA here is from genome assembly GCA_016624345.1 of Platycodon grandiflorus. NCBI lineage: Eukaryota > Viridiplantae > Streptophyta > Magnoliopsida > Asterales > Campanulaceae > Platycodon > Platycodon grandiflorus. The sequence continues at coordinate 7,463,140 of CM028367.1, forward strand.
AAAAAGTTGTTGAATGCAATTAATTATGTTTTATAATTAATGTATTAAGTAAATTACTATTTTGTCCTTGAATTAGTCATTAATGAGGTGATTGGATGTTGAAAATTTAAGTTTAAATTTAAAGGTAATTTGGTCATGTAAATTAATATTCAATGTCTTTAATATTAATGACTAAATTTACTTAATTACCCTTTTTAGACATCCCAATTCGGGGCATTTAGTACTATCCATTCTCTTAATGCAAATCTACATAATGTCATTTACCTTGGAGTTGCGAGTATGTTTTAGCTTTTAATGCAATAATAAATATTGGCCATTTGATTTTTCATTTGCCCCGTAAACTGTCCACCCGTTTAAGCACAATGTTTTTGATTAATGGTTGACAAGAATTTAATGCAAACAAACACCAAAAATTTATTGTTATGCCTTCACAAAAGCTAACATGTGACTTTATAAAAGCTAACGTGTGCCCTAAAGGTTAGGACGCATGTTAAAAACCTACCTATAGTATGTTTTGCATCAAGATCTACCCTAGTGACAATGGAATTTGTGCATAGATGGTTATCGAGACAAAATTTATTAAATTTAGGTTCTTAAAATGTACTCTTAGAACACATGTTAGTCAAATCCTTATTTATTTTTTAAAAACAGACATGTGATATTATTGCAAATAGATTCATTATTTTCTTCTACATGTCCACTTTTTTATAGCTTAACTTATTGTCTCCGATCCCAAAAAATAATCCATCTTTTCTTTTTGGTTTGTCCTCAAATAATAGTTTCATTTCTAAATTAAAAAAATACTTATAGTGCAATTCAAAGAATGTACAACAGTACAAGCATGTAAAACTATATAACTTAAAAAAAAAAATAGAATGACGAAGTATAAATGAAGACAATTCCGTATTTAGTGCAAATATATTTCAGAAAATTGCTGGTCGGTCCACTTTCATAACCTTTTTTTCTCTCCAGTCCACCATTTTTTATCGTAACCAGAAAAAGGCAGTTTCATAAAATTATTCCTAAAATACCCTCGTTTCTTCCATAACTGTTATGTCTTCTCTTACCAACGCTCAACCCGATTCAGATTTGCAGAGCTGCCATAGCAGGGACAAAGCACACAAAATTTATCATTTCATGGTGTGATGATTAATTTATAAGGAATTAATCAATATGAATGCGTATTTATAAACACAGTAGCAGAACACACAAAATTTATCATTCCATGGTGTAATTGATTAATTTATAAAGAATTAATCAATATGAATGCGAGTGTGTATGTGTGTGTGCATGAATGCGTATTTATAAACACACATCTTATGCGAAGATGAATGCGTATTTATAAGGAATTAATAAGTTCAACTATACAAGATGAAGATTTGTTAATCGTGATGCCGAATTGTTGTATCTTAAATTGGATCCCGATGCTCAATTCTTGCATCCTGATGCCCAAATTAATCTGAGAAAGTGATACTGCATCCCGATGCCCAATTGTTTGCATCTCAAATTGAATCTCGATGTCCAATTGTTTGCATCTCAAATTGAATCCTGATGCCCAATTGTTGCATCCCGATGCCCAATTGTTTGTATCTCAAATTGAATCCCGATGCCCAATTGTTTGCATCTCAAACTAGTGGCATCCCGATGCCCAATTATTGCATCCCAATGCCTAATGTCTAATGCACGTGTGTTTTGGTTTCATTAAGGGTATCGTAGTCTTTTCGCCCCAAAAGTGTCTTTTTTCGGTTTTAAAAAATGTTTGGTGGACTGGAGCGATTACAAATGTTGAAAAATGAACCGGCCTGTAATTCACCCAATATATTTGTTGCCTTCTTTTATATGTCCACCTTTTAACGCTGAACCACAATGCTCTTTGTCGGTCTTTAACGACCCAACTATAACTTGGATTTCAATCTTGATGGAAGCCCGAAACAAGAACGAGTGCTAGCTTGCCATGATTGAAGCCCGATGGAAAGCCCGAAACACACCAAGTGTTTTTTCCTAGGATGGGATTTGCCTCTAATGGAAGCCAGAAACCGCACCAAGTGCTTTTGCCTAGGAAGGATTTGCCTATGATGGAAGCCCGAAACGATGCCAAGTGTTTTCGCCTAGTGCATCCTACAACGAACCAAGACATGAAACATATAGCTTGGCACGATGGAAGCCCGAAATCACACCCAAGTGCTTTTGCCTCGGGCAATCCTACAGGAACCTCGCCCATGAAACAGATAACCTAGCCTCTTTCTGCTTTATCAATGTAAATTCATGTGGTGAGCAGCAAGGTGGTTCATGGATACCCAATATACTTCTCAGATAACACAATGCCACGTACTATTGCCATAACAGACTGCCATTAGATTCCAGCAGGGTACGAGTACCCAACAAACCCAGACAGGATCCTCTATTCAAAAAAGGGGTTCCATCTCATATTTCATTCGTCGGATCTTCGCCACCTGTGCATGAGAATAAACAATATTAATTCCCCGTAATATTTAATACACATGTGACGAAGATCCAACAGTTGAAATATAAGATAGAATACATTTTTCGAATAAATGATTATATCCGCAACAAACCACCTACAAATATAGTCAATGAATTGGGTCTTTGTGCAACTTAAAAGCCTTTCAGCATTACTGATTATCATGAAAAATTCAAACATCGGTATTGAGTACAAAAGTGATACCACGTCGTTAGTATTACAAACCAATCACAATGCACCAAATTAGCAACCTTGCTAATATAATGAGCAAAGTTGCTAATTAATGCGTGATCAATAGTCTCTTCTTTCTACATCAACAATGTTGTATTTTGGTGCATTATAATTGGTTGGGCAAACTCCACAAATGGTCCCTGTACTTTTTGGATTTTTTGCAATTGGTCCCTATATTGAAATTCGAAAAAATTAAATCCTTGTACTTTTCAATTTTTTGCAAATGATCCTTCCGTCCAATTCCATCATGTGCCTCGCACATGTATTTTTCCAAGGGTAATATAGTCATTTTCATTTAAAAAGTACAATGACCATTTGTAAAAAAATAAATAAATAAAAACTAATGTTTTTTTTAAGAAAAAATATAGATAGTTTATAAATTAATATATCAAGAATAAGAGTAATGCTATCTACACCTAAAACATAAATATTCTATAAAATATTTATATTTTTCTTTTTTTTTTTGAAAAAAAATTAGTTTCTTTCTTTTTTACTATTTAATTTAATTTTTTTTTTACAAATGGTCCATGTACTTTTAAAATGAAAATGACTAATATTACCCTTAAAAAAATACACGTGCAAGACACATGTTCGAACTTAACAGAAAAAAATAAATGGAAAAAAAGGTTAGTACAAGGACCATTTATGTCACAAAAGGACCAATCGCAACAAACCCAAAAAGTACGGGGACCATTTGTGGAGTTTGACCTAATTGGTTTGTCGTACCACATCACTCCGCTTCTCCTTTTTGTTATAGATGCAACAAAAATAAAAAGCTTTTTTATCACCCCCTTCTGTTTTCTTATGAATTTCATGAAGCAAGCATAGTTTGCATCTCATTTCTCCTTTGTCGTCATTGCTGCGAGGTAGCAGAGAGATCAGCTTGTATTATGGCCACAGGGTAGCGATGAACTGCATAAGCAATCAGGGATCCCCAACCAGGAAAGCCAACCATTACATTCCATTACTATCGTAAACCATCATGTAAAATATTCAAACGTTGCATGTAAAATCATCTGTACACAAATCAGTACAAAAAGAGTATCTTTTTGCAAACTGATTATTCCTTTCGAAGCTAAAACTTTGCAGACAGCTATAACATCTAAATCAGCAGAAAAGAGAACACAAAGCCTTGAATATTCCAATACGACATCCACAACATAAACTAGGATCGCGCATACGAAGAGAACTAGCTTGAGTTATTTGCAGCAATGTCAGATTCAGTGTCATCTTGTTTAGAAGCAGAGGATTCCTCATCAGGAGATGGAGCAGATTGGATTGGCTTCCTGAACTGCACTAATATCATGGTCATGTTGTCACATCCCTCACCTCCAGCTGTAGATGGTGCCAAACACCTATCAAATACTTTTTCACATACTGTTGAAAGCTTATTTTCCTGCAGTAATTTAGAGAATCACGACTTTAGAAATCAAAACACAAAAGTCTTAATCCATATTAATTATAGTGCATGAAAACAGGTAATATAAAAGGTTATGGTGCTCAGGGAGTGGAAAAACGATTATCCCTCCATCCATATTAGAATCCTTCGAAGTCAGCCAGTCATGGAAGCTTTTTTTCATGTTCTCGTATTCATCCTCATTTTCAACTTTATGTATTGATCAGAGCACCTGACTATGCTCGTCTTATCCAATGTACGAAGTGTAAAGTCTTTTTGACTGCAAATGGATACGGAAATGCCCACCATCATGCTGCCCAAATGGTTCCTAGAAAAATATAGCTCGTTGTGTTTGAAAGGCGATAGCTTGTATTTTGAATAGTTTTAAGATAATTCAGATTCTTTTAATATGTATTGATCAGAGCACCTGACTATGCTCGTCTTATCCAATGTACGAATTGTAAAGTCAAACATTCATTACATTGAATTGCTTAATTTGAAAATGAGACTCTTTAGGGAAGTAGAGAGAAAAGAGAGAAATTGCTCTTGTTATGGTAAAAGACCAAGTACATATTAAAAGAATCTGAATTATCTTAAAACTATTCAAAATACAAGCTATCGCCTTTCAAACATAACGAGCTATATTTTTCTAGGAACCATTTGGGCAGCATGACGGTGGGCATTTCCATATCCATTTGCAGCCAAAAAGACAAAAACCAAACTGCAGATTAATATATAAAGACCTTGTACTGGTAATGAGAAACAAGCACTGTAAACATATACGCATGTTCATGAAATGCATGAAAGTAAAAACAGGCGCTCCTCACCATTGTCATAAGACAAATGCATCCTTGAGGAAACTTTTATTCTTATTGTATCCAATAGGACATTAAACAAACAATATGATAGCAATTTGCTAAGTACTTGCCATTGGACAGATAGTGAATTGCTAAGCCAAGGCTCTAATAAATGCTTGTGTGAATACCAGAAAACAATATAAACACAAACTTTTTATAACTCATAGCACTGAATAAGAGAACAAGAGGATATATCTCACACTTGCAGATTTCAACTGTTCATGGATAAAATCTACTAGTTGTTGGCTTGACAGGCAATCCCTGAAAGAGTCCAATACCAAAATATTATTATATAGTTGCAATACACCTTTAGCACAATTCACAACTCCACCGACACATAAGCAATAGCAACAGAAGTACTGATAATATAACCATGCAGATAAGCTTAGAACAATAAAAAGAAAAGAAAAAATGTCTAAGAACTACTAAAAAGTTCATGCAGGGAATGTCCAAACTTTCATGAACAATGTTCTCTATGGCATGAGGAATGAACCATGTCCATAACAATGATAAGGATTCAAATTGCTCCAAAATTGATTGGTGAACCTAAAAAGGACACAAATTAACTCAACAAAGTTTTATACCAACTACCTGGGTTGGCAACAAGTACTTTTCTGCAATTTTCATATCTCTCAAGGACAGTATCTTTCATTAAGAAAAAGTATAGCAAATAATCATCTTCACAAGCATATGTTTAAGATCTCTCTATGTTAATAAACTATGAAGCAACCTACTCCGAAATTGGCTTCACGACATACATTTTGGGTGCGAGAGCGTGGGGTGTGGTTGGGTGCATATCAGATACGTTTCCTACCTATCAAGATATTAGTATCTCATTTGTTTCTTTGAAAACTTCGTAAATCTACTATGAATAGGTCCGGATACGTGACAGAGGGATGTGACAAAAACATACTTTTTCGTTCATAAATGAGGGGTTTCTTAATAGCAAATGTTATACTTGTTTATCAAATAAAATGCACCGGATCAGAGCCCCAAATCAGCATTGATAAGCGTCAAAGCGGGAGTTCAATACAAATAATGTGCCTTAATAATATCAAAATCATAAAATTTTAAGATCACGCATTTGCTAATGAGTTTTAACTTTCATATTCCAAATATACCCTAACATACAGAATCAAATTTCTCAAAGAGCCTGGTAAAAAATAGTTGCTACAATTGTGAGTTATAGTATTTGATTCACACAAACAGTCTGATTACCCGAAGAGAGGAAAAATGACATTCAATTATCTATACAACAGTTGAAACTCGCTCAAAATGTTAATAAACATAAGGTTTCTTCTCAAATGTAAGTTGCAGCAATCCAATGTCTTGCAATAATCTGACGCGATTTGATATTAGTAATAGAAAACTATAGAAACAGATGCACACACAGGTTTGATGGTTATTTATTTTCGTTTTTCTTTTATTTTGGTAGGAGCTACGTTGGATTGAATATCTGAATGAACGGTCCTACTGTTGAAAGTGACGAATTTCAGATAGTTTAACTTCTATTATTCAATCAATTGAATTAAGACTTTGTTCCCAATAACTTTTTGCCGTTCATCCCGGCCCAATGCAAGAACAGGCCATACTCAGTCATATCTATTTTAGTTATTGTCGTCCATGTGAGTTTCAGTCTTACCCTACCTCTAGTATTGTTGTTGATGTTTATATCATCACACTTCCTCACATCTCTACTTAGGTCTACATTGTATGTGTCCAATCCAGCTCAAGCAATTTTCTACCATTTTATCCCCTAGTAGTGCGACTTCTATCATCTCACTTTTGCTACCTTTTTCCAGGTTTGTTTTGAATTTTCTTATTAGTACTAGCATATATGTGCCGCACATTCTTTTGCATTAGTTAAATTTATAAATTCTGTAAATGTACCCAGATAGCTAAAAGTTGTTCACATAAGGGAGTTTGAACATCATGGAATTCTACAATGAAGGGACTTCAAACTTCTGAGTTCTTGGTAGTTACCTTTAAAATACTCCATTCAAACATGCCATTGAAGGTGCGACACTGTTAAGGACAGATGGAAGTGGATCTCGAAGTTCGCGACAAGGTACAAAATAGAAAAATACTTGCCACAGTGAGAACAATGGGCAGATTCTTATGGTTCAGGCACATGCATAGCCAAGTGCACAAGACTCACAGGGTCTGAGAAAGTATCCTTGCGGCTGAGAGGAATGGATCAATGTTAGCAGGAACACAGATTGGTGCAGTGCGCCGAACGGGTCTGGGTATGGAAAACGCTACTTGCTATGATACATGGTACGGTGAGGGTAGGATTCTTCGGATCACTTAGTTGGTATGAAAATATGTAATGGTGTACATGCGTCTGTGTCTCTGCTTCTGCGCATATCCATTTGTACATATTAAGAATTGAAACACGTCTTATAATTTTTGATTAACTTGAGCAATACGAGTTTGACATCATGCAGCATAATAAGGGCTCCTCTTGTTGCCTTGAGTCCATTAAAAAAAAAAGGAGTTTAAGTTTCCGAATTCAAAGAAGTGTCCAGACTCCTGACTCTTCAGCTACCCATTTCAATCTGAATTTCTCCAGAGATGTTGGGGCAGCGTTGGTGTCTGACCTCCTTTGTCTCACGCATCTGTCTCTTTTCAATGGTGTGTCAAAGTTATGGAGTGGACCCGAATGAAAATCCAAGAGTTGGCCCAAATTAAAGACATGCGATCCGAAAGGGGCCTGAAACACATCTTTATGGATCAATGTCGTTTAAATAGAACCGGAGAGTTAAAGGTCTACATGGATGTTGGAAGCATTAATGAGAAGGCCAAGGGAGGAGTTGACCTTAGAAAAACTGCCCATAAAGGTTGGCAGTAGCATTCATGCAGAACAAGATGACAAAGCAATCAATATATACTCCGATAAACACGTAAATGATGCTGAAATTAACGGAAGACTTGTTAGTCTGTGTGAAGGATTTGGGCAAGATTAATAGAATGTCTCCTAGCTGGGGTAACAACGGTTCCAGATCCAGAAGGGGATAGAGAGCACCTGAAGAGCAATCATTTGAGGTTAAAAAGAGTGGAGAGAAAGATTTAAATTCTATCAAATCTAATCTTCACTATTTCTGAACCATATACTCCCTTCATTACTATTGGCCCTCCGGATGTAGGGAGGTGGAGGCTCTAATATGGCCCAGTTAGGAAAGGACCACAAACAAACGTCCAAGAAGAGATCTCCTGCTTGGTTTGAACCTATTAGAAAGTAACCAAGCTATACAAACAACCAATATTGAGCAGAAATGAACAATGATAAAAGCAAGACACCAAAGTTTTAGGAAGAAAACCCCCAACACGGGAGTGAAAAACCACAGCTCTAAAGTCATCTACTATCCTTCAGTAATATAATTGATGGGTGCTGCACCAAGTTCCTCTCTACAAAAGACTAGAGGAAAAAACCACCAATAATCATCAAGAATAAAGTATTGTTGAAATACAACCCAAACTACAAAAAAACCAACCAGAAAATCGATACCTCATCAAAACAGAGCATACTGTTCGACTTCGGTTACCAAGGCTATAGACCTCTAAATGTGATCTTCATCGTTCAGAATGAATGTATATGTGTCCTCTACAGTCAAAAAATTGAAATCAAGAACATCTAATGGTTAATGACTTCGGAATGTTGAATTTACCACAGCTGTGCATGAATAGCTAAGCTAAAGAACTGCTCTATTTTCCTCCCTTTCCACCGTTCTGTTTACATTGGCTGGCCTAGCTCGAGCAATTCAGCAACTAAAGAGGCTGACCACAACTCTTTTAAAGAGCCATTCAACTTGAATGGCTTACCAAACCCTGGTAGTTAGACCATCCTCCACTTAGAAGGGAAACCCAACCCAACAAATCTCACAATTGAAGCAATATCCACCTCCAGATGAACTCTATGTTCATTCAAGTTCGAAACACATTGATGTCAAGTACCATTGGATAAGAGATTGATGTGAACTCGACCAAGATCGAGATCGAAGAAGCTCCAACACGCAACAATGGAAAAGACGGATATTTGAGTCTCCCTCGACCCGCTATTCGCGATGAATAGGAACCTCAAGGTGCAAACGAAACCCGATAGACGCAATTGTCTATGAACCTCGCTTACGGAACGCCACAAACTCTCGACTCACGAGTTTGATAAGTTCAAGTTGAGTTCTCTCTCAAGAATCTCGGTTTCTCACAATTCTTTCAAGAATTAGTGAACGGAAAAATACTTAATTTTAGTCTCCCTCGACCCGCTATTCGCGATGAATAGGAACCTCGAGGTGCAAACGAAACCCGATAGACGCAATTGTCTATGAACCTCGCTTACGGAACGCCACAAACTCTCGACTCACGAGTTTGATAAGTTCAAGTTGAGTTCTCTCTCAAGAATCTTGATTTCTCACAATTCTTTCAAGAATTAGTAAAAGGAAAAATACTTAATTTTGATTCAATCTAGTACCAATTACAAGGATGAGCATGGCCTTTTATAGGCTCAAAAGACTCACCAAGGACTCAAAACATACAAAAAATGTGCTCTAGAAAACCCCAGAGGTTGGTGAAAACTAGGTTGATTTGGTCAAAGAAAAACACAAATTCAGCATTCCCATCCATTCTGACCAGTCTTTGGTATTTTGGGCTTAACTTTGTCTAGAGACATCGAAATTGAGATCCGTTTGATGGGTTGGAAACTAGACTTCCAGGGCTTTCCAATCATATATTATAAACCAATTTTTGAGCTCTATAATGTCCTGTGTGGTCCGTTGAAGTTGACCAAAAAATCTGACTTGTAGCAGTTTATTTATTTCTTTGTGTTTCCTCCATTTATGCCCAACGGGTCACGATCATGGTCATCTTGTCCAAAGCCTTCTCTTCAATTGATAATGTGGATTGGGCCTTGATTTGAAGCCCTAGATGTCGGGTCACGATTCTCATCAAAGATGCTCTAAATTCTAAGCTTTTAGAACTGGAGAAGATTATACGGATAACAGTGGTTCTCATATGTTGACAAAGGCTCAACGAATGGATAAACTTGAGACATGTTGCTTGATTGTCGGGATGGCATATAGCTCCACCTAGTCGTGAGGGGAATAATTGTTAGGCTGAGTTTTCCACCTAACTGGAGGATGGCGCAAGTAGCAAGTTATTGAGAGCCCGTTCCAGTTAAATAGCCCTTTTAGAGAGGCCTGTCAGCCTCTAGCCTCTATAATTACTGAATGGCACGAGCTAGGCAGCCAATGGAAATAAAAACAAAGTAGAAAATAGAGCCGTCTTTCAGTTTCGTTATTCCTGCGTGGCTGTGGTTAATTTAGCATTATGAAGTCGTTGACCATTGGATTGTGCTGAATTTTGTACTGCAAATAGAGAGGACTCATATACCTTCATTTGAACAGTAAAAATCAGTTTTGGAACTCTCTAGCCTTGGGAAATTGAAGTTGATCAGCACACTTTGTTTTGATGAGTTCTCTAAATTTATTGTCAAGAGTTTTTGTAGTTTAAGTTATATTCCAAGAGTATTTTATTCTTGATATTTTTGCGGGTTTGTGCCTCTAGGTTTTTATTTAGAGGAACATGATGTAGTACCATTATTGTGTGGATAATGGCAGGCTTCATACCAATGGTTTTTAACTACTGCATCGGAGGTTTCCACATAAAAGTTTGGTGTCTTACTTTTATAATTGTTTCGAAAATTGTGCTCATATTGCTGGGTTATTTTCTATTTGGTTCACACAGCTAGGGCAACTAGGAAAGTAGTTATTGGGCGTGCGTTTGTGTTCTCTCCCAACAGATTTTGGACGGAAGGGCAATCAGAAGTTACAGAAGTGGTTGCTTATAGAATTGAGGTTCCAGCAAGTTTTTGTGGTTGTCGTGCTCTTGGGTTAAGGAACTGTATGGGATGTTAGTGAAAATTGAAACAGGGTGATTGAATGGCAGACTTAATGAGGAAACCAAGGAAGCTGGTATGAATATGAAATTTAAAGGACTTTGAAGTTAACCTAGAATGTTAATGTTAGTTTGAAAATGAGAAAGGAATTTCACCTGAACTAGTAGGGGGATAACAAGGGAGCAGTAATGCAGTTGGTTCCTGTTTGTACTACGTCCTTGCTGGGAGGTAGAATAGTAGAATAATAAGGCGGGTGGGTAGTTTGGCGTTACACACTGGACCACAGAAGGGAAATGGAAAGGGAGTGAAGAACGGACTAACTAGACCAAGGAGAGGACCGAGCCGTGGATGACCTCTGTGCGATGGTGACCCGCAAGTTGGGGCTCATGTTCATGTCTCATAAATGCAGCAATGAAGGATTATATAGGCAGCTGGTGAGGGCCTCTCGTGCTGACCATGTGCGGTCCGTACAGCGCAGTGGCGGCCACTCATTCGCTTGCCCGTACGATACTTCATGACATTGCCGCGTGTCCTCTGGAGGGGATCATCCGCGGTTCTCCTATAGTCCTAGCTAGGCCACGTGTGTCTACATGATTGGACCACGTGACTGGGTCCCGTTTCCCAACCTCCGAACAATAACTCCCTTGTGATCCCAAATGCGGGGTAAAGGTCGCACCAATAGTGATGTGGAAACCTTCCCACGTGGGGCCGTGGTACCTTGCTCGAGTCCTCCAAGGCACTTTACTGGAGACTAGAGTGTGCGTGGGGGTGGCCCGCGCTCTTAACGCGAGATGCACAGTATCATGCGTGTTGTCAAGTCTTTGCGCACACATGAGCGTGCAGGGTTAGTGCGGGAGATATCCTGCGCATGATAGCGCAGTGCGGGAGCCTTCCTGCGCTCCATACTTAGCATGCGGAATGCGATCCGCGCTCCAATGGGGAGTATGGGGTCACGCACCCATGTGTGGACCACGTGTCCTTTGTTAGGGATTACTTATCCTACAGTTCCAATGAGGATTAGCATCCTATCTTGCAATATGATGGGCAATGCTGATTCACAGAAAAGAAATTTGGTGAGCAATTATTAAGCCAAAGAACCTAACTCTCGTTTGTATTCAAGAATAATCTGAGGTAGTGTTTAAATGAAACTTCTATTGGTGAATATGTGGATGAACTTCTGTCCGTGAGATGCTAGAGGCACTACAGGAGGCATCATTGCCATATGTGGGAGTGTAATGGAAGTGATCAAATCTTTGAGGGGTATCACTGCCATGTGGGAGTGTGATGAATACTTTGTGGGATTCACTCTGTCTTTCTTGTTCCACAAAGTGGATGAAACTTTATTTGGTGCATCTATGGTGTCTATGCATGTGTCACCTGTGGAAGGTGGCTGCAAAGTAGCTCCATGGGAGGAATTGGCAGGTGCGAAGCGGGTTTGGGATGATCATTGTGTATTGGGGTGCACTTCTGTAGCTAGAGGCTAGGACGGCATCTTACAAACTTTATTGAGGATAGTAAATACTCCCTCCGTTCCTAAATTGTCTTGACTTTTTTTGGTCAAACAGGATGTTTTTCAAATGCAAATTTGACGTATATTTTCTATTTTTTTCAAAATCATAAAACACGTGATTTGTAGAACAATTAAAGTACCATTGACGTACTTTATGATTAAAAAAATTAATAACAAAGCGTCAAATTTTCATTTGAAAAACATCCTATTTGACGAAACAAAAAAGTCAAGTAGGACGATAATTTAGGAACGGAGGGAGTATTTGGTATTTTTAGTGTTAGGGAATTGTATACCTGCTTTAGGAGAGGAGACTATATTTCTAATCCAATTTGAGAAATTTATCATTTCTTCAGAATGGAAGGAAGCTTTTCTGGATGTTTCTCAACCATGTCTTCCACTCCCAAAGTGAGAGACCATGAACGTCCATCCAAACAAGCCCATTCCAACCCCTTTTGTGGCTTTAAATATGATGCCTTCCAACTGCTGTATTTTTTCGGACGCCCCTGCTTTTAAGAACACAATTGTAATTTTGCTGTGTTATATCCCAAAAGTATTTAAAGTGTATCCACCACGTGTGCGTATCTGAATGATAAAATTTCATTAACAATGGATGTATAAAACTGTGGCCCACACCTTCCAGTATCCCAAGTATGTGTTACCATGGCCCATGACAACCATTTTGAGAATGTGTTTTCTTAGGAACCAACTTTTTTTAATTTCTCTGTACTTTTCATCTTCCTTGAACCTCCAAAAATTCCACATATATTACATCCAACAAACAACAAATTAAACAAGGAGTAAAGGTAAGATGCATACCAGATACCATCACATGCCAACACAACAAAATCATCGTCATCACAAAGCTCAACCTAATGAAAGAATAAGAAACAAGTTAACAAAAATAAAAAATAAATATCAAAAGTAGGATATCAGTATTTACTTAAATCACAAAGCTCATTTTTTTTTGGTAGAAAAAGGTTTAATTAACAGTAAGAAAATACACAAGTGGATAAGAAGTCCACCCTATCAAAGAGTGGACAGGATAAAACAATAGACTATAAGAACCAACTCTAAAAAACAAGAGCAGCCTGCCAATCCTTAGCCATCAGCCAATGCAAGACCCCGGAGCACACACAGAGATTTGTCCCACAGAGAACCCATGAAAACCGCCCAACCCTAAAGCAAATTTGATCATTTGAAAGAAAATATGATTCTGCTGACCTTTTAGTATGGAGTGGGCTAAGAGAATGAAAGAAGATAACACTGGTAACTTGGGGTTGTTTTGCTAGTTCAGATACGAATCTGCTAATCCACACATGCTGATCACTCAGCTACGAATTGCATGTGCAAACGAGGCAGAATTATTGAGGATTGCTATTTACACCCCAAAAATTACTTAGTACACCCCATTACTAAGTACACTCCACCCCAATATTTTCAACCCCTCAAAATACTAGGTACACCCCCACTAATTTCCTATTCTACCCTTACCAATATTTTTCCCAAAATACTAAGTACACCCCACCCCAAACACACTTCACCCCATCCTCCTCCTTCCTGGTACACCCCACCCCCTTCCTCCTCCCTTCCCTACCTCTTTCCTTTCACCCCCCAACACAGTGCCTCCTTCCTTGCCCCCTCCCCCAACACAGCGCCTCCTTCCTTCCCCCAACACAACCGCCTCCTTCCTCCTCCCTTCCCCGCCTCCTTTTTTTTTTAAACAGTTTATTTGGCACTGGGTTACCGAACACCCATAGTGGTGTTCGGCACCCCTACCGAACATTACTATGGGTGTTCGGTAGGGGTACCGAACAGCCATAGTGATGTTCAGTAGGGGTGCCGAACAGCCTAAAAAATTAAAAAAAAAAAAGAAGGTATTTAGGTCTAAATTTATAATGACATTTTTGTAATTTTTGTTGGGGGGTGTACTCAGCAATTCTATGGGTGTAAATAGCAATTCTCAGAATTATTGATCAATACTTTACCAAGGAGTTAAATAATGCAAATGTCCATTAAGACTTCGATTGGAACTATGAAGCTACAAAAGGAGAGGAAAGAATGACTAGGAATTGTTCTTCTTTCTTGTTTAATGGTGAGGAACAGAAAGCATTGAAAAGGGGAGGGGGGTGAGAGAAGAAGAGGGCTTACATTGACATTAAGGAAAACTAATTCACATATGGAACATGGAGAAACTTTTGAGCATATGAACTCATAGTCTTCAAGAACCTTTCCCCCCCCCCTTTTTTTTTCGTTTTTGTCTACTTTTTCATTCCCCTTCATGGTTTTGACACAAGACTAAATGGAGCCTGAAACGTTAAAATCCAGTACCATCTGCCCTGAAATTTTAACTAAATATCCAACTTCCATTTCCACTCCCTTTTATTTCCTCTATTGGTTTAAAAAACCATATGGAGCCTTAAATGTTCAATCGAGGAAAGCTACTCTCTGCCATAAAAAAATAAGCTAGAGTATCGTTTGAATATGCAATTAATCATAAAAGAAATGACATGCATATTGTTCACCTTGGAAAAATGTTTTTAGACTTATACTTGCACTCATTAAGGATGCAGAAATACTTTGAAAATTAACAGCTTTATGCTTGTAATATGTCAAAGAAACCCTTATGAATATTCTAAATAATCTCATGTACAAAAGAGCTAACTATAGCTTTATATACTCTAAAGCGAATCTTGTATCTCTAGTTTGAAAAACAATGTTCAGTTCAAAATATTTTTAGGTTCTAGATAAAATCTAATATCTCGAGGTAGGGCTTAGTTCTGGGTGATGTTTTTCTTCTCATTTATAAGAAGATATAATCAAATTCATCTGCTAGAGTTAAGAAGTCACTCATAATAAAAAATGTAAAGGATGTAGAGAAGCGTACAATATTGACATCTGGATTAGCAGTTATGATTTGCTTTTCAGCTGGTAGAAACTTATTCTGCTTGAATTCCATGTCACCTGCAAACACCACGTAAAATGTACTTTAAATACCCATAAACCAAACTCTCTCTCTCTCTCCCACGCACGCACTGAGTATTACTTCAAATTTCAATAAAAGTCTAACTTAATATGTGAAACAAGCATCAACGTCTTATTGCCAAGTGGTATGAACTTGGGCAACAACTTCAGGGTTTGAATAACAAAAGAAAATACGAGCGCTGACTGATAAATAGGAACCCATGGTCAAGCAGGTATATTACCTATAGCTCTTGCTAGATTTAAACTGCCATTAACTCGTCCTGCATGGATAAATCCACCAGCTTTTAATATCCGTTCTCTCTCAATCTCAAGGTCAGGTTTGTGGTCTCGGGAAAGATTGTATGCCTGCAAACAAGAGTCACAATTGAGTTTAAACATGAACTATGCAAAAATTCCACTGCAGACAATTTTATGTCCACACAATTATAAATTTACCACCAACCACTTCCTAGTCTATATTGGGTGATATCTCAAATCGCTAATTGAGTACGAGTCAAATAATTAGCTGTTTTACGACACCAAGCGAAGAGCAAAAGTATTTTAACATGAACAACATGCACGGAGCACATGAGAAAATTCTTCTAAAGATTTACATTACCTGGCCCTTCCTAGATATTACACACCGAGAATCCCCAGCATTCGCAACAACAAGTTGGTTGTTTCTAATAATCGCAACACAAGCTGTACACCCAGAGGTTGGACCAGAAAAATCAGAATGAGGTCCCTGATATCAATGACAGAGTAACCTAAGTCAAAGATCAAGCAAACTTGATAATACTTGTAAGGAAAAATAAACGAATCACGAGTATATGCCAGCACAAATGATATCACAATGAAAGGGCTAGAAAAACCCAGTCTTGCCATCAAAAAGAGGAAAGAAAGAAAAGAAAAGAACAGAAAAAACAAAAACAAGTTTTGATGATACTCCTCCTCTTTTCCTAAGAAGGATCAAACCTTACTTTTTGAGACATTCGAATGAGAGAAATCCATTTCTACATCTAGAGCTATTAAATCAAATGCATAGAAACTTACCCAGGCCAAACGTTGAAATGTAATGCGGCATATATCAATCAAAGAAGAATTCAAGCATAATAAACCCCCTCATTTCTGAAGACAACTCGCACACATTTGATCTTCTCAAAGTACAAGAGAGAGAGAGAGAGAGAGAGAGAGAGAGAGAGAGAGAGTTGTGTATTAACAGGTGCGGTGGGAGTGTTTGGTTTTAGCGTGACTCAGAGAAGCATTGTTCTGTACTGCACATATCAGTGTCCGTCACCCTTCTTCATCGTCATGGACCTTACATCATTACCAACACCCTCAATCACCACATACAATACATCTGCAGCCACCACACCTCTTATTGCCAGCTGCCAGCTCCACTAATCAGCTCAACTCAACCTTTATCTCAATACTTGGGGTCGGCTACATTGATCCTTTTTCACCATTCCTTTCGGTCTATGACAAGATCATCAGACACCCATGCTCACTTATAAGTCATGCCCGCACCTCATTGGGCCCTTACTATTGCTGTCCATGTTAGTTTTGGTCCTTCCCGCACCTCATTGTCTATATTGCTACTGCAAAAAATTCCTAATGGGATGCACTTAGTGGTCTAAGTTACATGTGGCCAAATCATTTCAAGCAAGTTTCTCTCATTATCTCAAATAGAATTATCAATTTGTCAGAACAAAAACTGAGCCTCAATTTTGATGTAAAACCAATGTTGGCAACAGAATCACTTGCTCTAATGTAAGATGAATGCTTATGCTTACCCTTGGGGATGCTGGACAGATCCTGTGACATTGTCATGAACACCAGAAACGTGATGTTTCATTCAACTAATCCCACCCATCTTGCTTCATGAAAATAATACATCTATGTTGTATACTATTGGAATCGCCTAAGCTGCATCCTATTATCATTTACTTTAGCACAATGTTTCCAATCGGAATAATCAGTCTTGTTCTTCTTAACCATGCTTCCAGATGAAAGAATTCCTATACCATATTAGAAAACAAATACTCCTCTGTCCAAAAAACAAATAGTCACATTTGACAAGTCAAACTTTTTAAGATTATAGCTTCACTTGTTTGTACCTTCTTTAATTTGTGCTAATCTTTCTTCAGAAATGGGACTTTTTTCTAGGACAAACCAAAGAGGAAACTGGGACTATTTTTTTGGGACGAAGGGAGTATTGGGTAAAAGTTACTCCCTCTAGCCCAAAAAGAGAGTCCCACTTTGACTTTACATTGCCATCAAGAAAATGTTTGACTCCATGTTTACATACTATAATATCCTCGCTGGTGTCAAATCAGACACATTCCATTTTCTTTCTCAAGGCCAAAAAGGGTACTATAAATTGGCTAAAAATAACTTTCTCAAAAAGGAAATAGGACTCTTTGCGGGACATCACAAAAGGAACAAGACTCTTTCCGGGACAGGTGGAGTAATAAGAACTCAAGATTCAAGGAGGAAGAAGTAAAGAGCTAAGTAATAAGTTATTAATATATCATTAATTTATAACTCTCTCTATTCCAAAATAAGTCTCCTATTGACTTTACACACGTTTTAAGAAAATGGTTGACTCCACATAATTTTCCTTTAATACCTCCAAAGTATCCCTTGGTGTCCCTCTTCTTTTCTCATCTCACAATTAATAAGGGTATTATAGACAATTTGCTAAAGGAATCTTTCTAAAATTAGAATGATACACTTATTTTGGAATGTCTCAAAATAGAATAGGTGAGACTTATTTTGGAACGGAGGGAGTATATTTTATTACTAAGTAGTAAAGTACTAGTTAATACTTAGTAACTTATTATTTGTATCAAGAGATACTCCCTCCATTTAACGCAAAGAGTCCACTATTCTATTTTGAGATGTTTCACTTAAAGAGTCCACTTTCATTAGTTATGTCTACAATCTCCGTAAAAAATTTTAACATCCCCTCCACATGTGATGTATAAATGTTGATTATACTCAAGCATTTTTTTAAGTATGACCAACTCTAATGATACTTATATATCCCTTAATTATTAGACTTTTCATACGTGGACTCTTTGGGTGGAGCAGAGGGAGTATTAGATAATATAGTACTCCCTCCGGCCCAAAATAAGTGTCCCTTATTCCTTTTTGGGACGTCCCAAAATAATTATCCCCTGCCGTTTTCGAAAAGTTTTTTCTAGTCAATTGTCTATTGTACCCTTCTTGTTTGTGAGATAGAAAAGTAAGTTGGCCCTCTTGATTTGACACCACTAGTGATAAATTGAGGGGCATTAGAGGAAATTAATATAAAATCAAATATATTCTTAAAACCCGTGTATATTCAATAGGGGACACTTATTTTGGGATGGAGAAAGTATTAAAGTATTAACTAGTATATGAAAATCAATATGAATAAGACAAATAAGAAGAGTATGTAGATACTTTTTCAAGAAGAGTAGGAAAGAATCGAGATCTACGTAGCATCAAATGTGTCCCCTAAGGATAGGACAACAACCCTAAGAAAACATCAAATCAAACAAGATGAAAGAGTTGGAGAGAGGGATACCAAAATTCTAAAGGGGCTCATAAAAGGCTCAGTTTGGGAGTTTTTACCCAAAAAAATGTTTTCAATGTATTGGGCCCGACCAAACCTAATCCAGATCTAGTTGGCCGAATCACAGGCATATTGACGATGCGATATGATTCTCGATGTAGTCATCGACACGATACGCTCCATATAATGGATATAATAAGGGCTTGTGATTCTCCATAATAACGAATCGTTTAAGGATGAACCAAATCGTACGATTTTGACTACTATAGTTGAAAGATAGTTGTCAAAGACTATACGAAGGACTCTCGAACCGTTTGAAGTACTACAAAAGTTCCAAAACAAAACATGGCAATCCACAAAATGCATTCAGCCGATTTTCCTTAGGCTTCTGGCTTCCTCTAACTTGTGCTTCATACAACTGCATCACCGAACCCATCCCCCATGTGTTTTTCTTTTTCTCGTTTTTCTTTTTTGATGAAGAAATTTTATAGATGAGAAGTACAATAAAATGGATGAGAAGTCCATCCGAAAGAAAAGGAAAAAGGAACAAAGGAAAAATTACAACAATAGAGCACTCCAACCCCGCTTAATCTCCAAAAAGGGGATCCGAATGCCCCATCTAATAAATGCTCAAAGAGAAGCCAAGAAAACCACTCTATCCCACAACCAAGACAACGATAGCTCCTTATCCCTGAAAATTCGGGAGTTCCTTTCGGTCCAAAGGCACCACATGATAGCAAAAACACTACACTACCACAATATAGCCCTATCAACACCTTTCCCAAAACCATGAAACTTCACCCACAGAAACGAAGAAATGAAGCACGCATAACCCAGATCCCCCCCGCCACCCCAAATAACTTGTGCCAGAGGAAGCGGGCACTATTACAATGAAGAAACATATGATCATGAGACTCAACATGATTCCAACACATCACACACCAATCCGAAATCGGAGAGATAGACTTACTAGGTCGACGCTTCTGCAACATGTCGTTGGTGTTGAGTTTATTAAGCTCTATTAAGCTCAAGACACCGCGCGAAATGAGATGAAGTGTGAGGTTGTATCAAATGAGACTAAAACAAACGACAAAAAAAAGTCCCCATACCCTCTAGCAACCAAACCCAAGAATCAAGAAATAAAGAGAATCGCACCCCCCCAGAGTAAATCAAGAAGCGTAGCCACCTCTGCCATCTCCCTATCATTGAGAGGGGGGAAGAAGTGAAGATCCTAGGAAATATCATGTGACTCATCCCTGACAAGGAAACTTGAAATAGGAGCCGAATGGACAAAGGAGAGATGATACAAACGAGGAAAGGCCAACTGCAATGGATCTTGATCCACCCAAATATCATATGATCCCCATTCCCCACTCAATATGAGGGAGAAACAAAGGATAGCACGTGGATAAACTGCCACGAGATGTAGATCTCCTTATATTAGTATCCCACCCATTATGATGCAATCCAAACTTGCTCTGAATCACTCTATGCCAAATAGAGGGAAAATGCAAGTGTAACTTACCTACGAGAGAGATGTTCCGACAAACCAGATTCCCCAAAGCTAATCCACCCTCCTTACACAAGCACACACTACCCAAAGCCACTAAGTGATATCGCTCACCCTCTCTTGCCCTTCCCATAGAAAATCAAGCATAAGGCATTTAATCCTATCCGCTACACTTCCTGGGAATTTAAACAGCGAGAGAAAATAAATCAAAATGCTCAAGATACACGACCTAGTGATCCTCCCACCTAACGAAAAGAACGCCCGCTTCCATCCATTCAACCGCTTGGCAATCCTCTCGACGACGGATTCCAAAAGGAAACAGCCTTAGGATTACCACCCAAGGGAACACCCAAATCAGACATTGGCCAAGACAATTCCCGATACCCAATCAAGTAAGCATACTCGGTCACCTCCTTAGACCCCATGTTAATCCCCGCCAATACCACACACCTTTTTAATCATTCACCTGATTTTCTTTATCCCCCAATGAAGATAAAGAAGGAACCTTGACTGCCAATGTGTATCTGACTATCTATTCAACTTAACAGCACTCCAGATACTCACCATCAACATCGTCAATACCTACCTTGGGTCTCTAGTAAAAATAACAACATTGATCTCATCTTTTTGCCACTGTCACCACTGCCTAACCTTCTTCATCTTCCCAATACTTTAGGTCATCAAGATTGTTGGAGGACCGGTATCCGCACCAGCAATGTACTTAAAAGCCACCACCTGTGAGACCTCTCTGCCTTCATTGTCTCACCATCTTCAACACTTCTTCTCTAGTATCCTCATTAGCATCTCACCTTGAGCCCCTGAAAGCATCTCATCACAGTTTCTATAAGTCTATACTTGACGCACTGCGGTCACTGCTCTCTAGTGTCGCAGAAACCCAAGGATGTCAGGTTGAAAACAAAGCGCGCGTCTTCAAACCAAAATGAATTATTAAATCATCTAGGTTTTCAGCCTGACCTAAGAAGCCTATGAAACCCATGACTACCATGATTCGATTTTAGAAAATATTAAAATGAAATAGGTGTGTTACAGTCGATTTGAAAGATTCGTTAAGCCCATTTTGTCTCCATGACATGGGAAGCAGTGAGACTATCCAAATAAGAAGGGATGTCTATGGTATTTTGAACAAATCTCAAGCGAGGTAAATTATATTTCTCCTAAATTAATCATGAAAAACAAAAATTGAACTCAAGCGAGGTAAATTATATTTCTCCTAAATTAATCATGAAAAACAAAAATTGAACATTAGTAAAACACGAAAAAATAATAATAATAAATCCAAGCCTCCTGCAACAAACTCTAGGCAGAGAAGAGATGATTTCTACCAAAGAAGACATTGTCATGTTTCATCTACTTTTGACAAATAGAAGTTATTGTAATTGGTAATCTCGAGATATAAGTTGATTTGGAAAATGGACTACTTTGATCAACTCCATAAACCACATTTACTTCCACTTTTGAAAAAACAAGCTGGGTGTTAAAGTAGATTTCCATAAAAACAACATTCAGAAATGCACCACTTTGATAAACTATTCCATTTCCAGGTTCACTAAACAAAGGCAATGTATGTTTAAACTATAAATTTATAAGTATGAAGAGATACTCGTTTAACGATTCTTAGATTTGAGATATGGCAATTTACTATGCTTCATTTTCAAGCAAACTACCTTGTGTTTAATAATTACAGGTGGAAAATGGACAGAGCAGATCAGTGTTGACCTTAAAGCAGTACTCCAGTTCAAGCACTTACCTCCTCAAAAGCCCAGTCATCAACACGATCATTCCCCTCTCCACCTCTTGGAGACCATATCAGACCCTCTATCATACCTGTGAACTTGTTTATTTTATCTCCCAAAACAGACAACTCCCTCCACCCTCTTTGTCCACGCATCATCTCATCCATCCTGTATCAACAATACAGAATCAATTGTTACCATGTAAAATCAAACGAGAAGCAGATATACTGCAAGCCAGATTTCAATCACTGTAAGCCTGACAGTTCCTTAGATTTTTTTACTATGCTATGTCCACTTCAGGTCTATCTATCACTATCTGTATTGAGACTATCATGCTATCAAATATGAGAAACAACTACCTAGTCCCTTTTTAAGGAGTTTAAGTCCTCAAGCTCAAGTTTAAGCTCGAGCAGTATGTGCAAATAATGCCAGGAACCTGTAACCTCAACCCATTGCAGCACCCCCTATTTCTAGGAAAAGGTAGGGACCTTCACTTGACCTCCCTTTTTTTTTTTGGTAACTCAGAGACTATATAAAAACAATAAAAAATTCCTAGAAGAGCCACGGCTCCAGAATTTTAGCACCTCAACATCCTAGAAGAGCCACCGATTCAATGCCATCACTAGAATTGAGGCTTTCAACTTTATTCTTTCTCTTTTAATTCTAAAACAGCTATTTGCCATGAAAGCACAAGACTGACACACTGGCACAAAAAGAGCAGGCAATTTGAAGGATTATTATATGCACCATACTAGTAATAAAATTTCCTTGGAAAGAAAGGACATACAGTGGAGATAATGGGTAAGAATGCATAAGTGGGTTTATCATTGGTCATTTGGAGGTCCTTTGACTACTAGTCTTCCCTACTCATACGACCAGCAGTTTGTGTTGTATATATTTAATCCCAGGAGTGTACCCAACTCAACTCAACTCAGACTTTGTCCCAAATATTTTTTTTTGATTAGTGAAAGTAATAAATAGAAAAGCGTCAAAATAGGTGACGTGTCCTTTGTACACGGGGAGTATACTCCGAAACACCTTAACTCACTTATAAGCTATTCACAACTCTACAAAAGGATTGTCAATAGGAAACAACGACTCTGTACACCAAAAACACAAAGTCCGAAGCAGGAGTTCCTTCAATCTATCCACATTTATCTCCTCATTCTCAAAAGCCCTTCGGTTTCTCTCTCCCCAAATGATCCAGCAAACGCCCAAAGGGCACCTCCCAAGCAAAATTTCTCTTCCACTTCCTATAAAGAGACCACGCAAGAAATAACTCCTTCAAAGAATTAGGCATCACCCACGAAATATGAAACATATTGAGAATGTAGTTCCAAAGATCTCTCGCTACAGGACAATGAAGCAAAAGCGAAAAAAGCCACTCTAGAAGGTGCCTTTGTTCTCCACACTGCCTTCCAAGGGAAATGGGATCCATTAACCTTTGTCAACATCCTGTAGTAAGATCTAACAGAGAAAGAGTTGTTATTCGATCCCTTCCATAAGATTTTATCCTCTCTACTCCTATCAACTTTTTGTTCATATAACTTGACAAAAAGCTAGGTAAGGGGTTCCAACTCCCAGTCTTGCGGGTTTCTTCGAAAGCAAGGGTTCCAAGGTTACTCCTCCAATCACATGAAAAACGGAACTCACCATACTATCCATATTCACAGCAAACTAAAATAGCATGGGAAATAACCTACGCAATTCTGTCTCCCCGCACCATCTGTCTTTCCAAAAACTAACCGACACACCACTACCTACTTCAAACAGAATATACCGGCTAAAAGCCTCCCAACCTTCCCGAATCCCTTTCTACACACCCACTCCATAAGGAATAGAGACCTCATTAGGGAACCGCCTATGCTCTCCTTCCCCATATTTGACCTCTACTACCTTTCTCTACAAAGCCTCCTTTACAGTCAGAAAACGACATAGCCACTTACCCAACAACGCAGTATTGAAAGCCTTAAGATTCTTGATCCCAAGACCTCTATCTCTAATATTAGAACAAACTTTGGCCCATTTAACCAAATGATACTTGTGATCTTCCATAGAACCTTCTCAAAGAAAATCTTTTTCCAATTTCTCTAATCTCTTGGCCACTGAGGAGGGAAGCACAAAAACAGACATAAAGTAGGTGGGAAGATTGGACAAAGTACTTTTAATAAGAGTTAACCGACCCCCTTTTGATAAAAGTTGCCTCTTCCACCCTGCCAAGCGATTTTCAAACCTTTCGATCATCGGATTCCACATAGTTGTACTCTTAAACAGAGCCCCGAGGGAAAGGCCGAGATAAGAGGTGGGAAGATAAGAAACCTTACAACCAAAAAAAGAGGCAAGGAAGTCTATGTCTCCGACATTACCCACCGGAATAATCTCGCTCTTTGCAATGTTCACCCTTAACCCCGACACAGCTTGAAGAAAAGCAGCACCAGACAAAGATAACCCAATTGAGAAGTATTCGCATCACAAAAAAATCAACGTATCGTCCGCAAAAAGTAAATGTGACACTATCAACCTGGAATCCCTTACACTCCCGACATCAAATCCACGAATGAAACCACCAGAAACTGCTTTATCCAAGAGTCTACTCAAAGCTTCCATGACGATAATAAAAAGAAAAGGAGAGAGAGGATCTCCTAGACGAAGGCCTCTAGAGCTAGGAAAGAAACCTGCCGGCTCACCATTCACCAACACTGAAAACCGTACTAAAAGAATATCCATTCCCTCCACTTTTCCCCAAAACCCAATCTCGATAACATGTACATCAAAAACTTCCAATTGACATGATCGTAGGCTTTCTCAATGTCTAGTTTGCATATCAACCCTGGGACTCCACTTCTGACTCTAGCATCCACCACTTAATTAGCAATCACCCATCAATAATCTGCCTTTTTCCCGCAAAAGCATGTTGAGAGTTTGAAATAATCTTCCCAATAATTTTCAAGACTCTAAGAGAGAGCACTTTTGCAATAATCTTATAAACTCCGCCAATGAGACTAATGGGCCTGAACTCCTTAATATCCTCGGCTCCTCTCTATTTAGGGATAAGCGTGAGAAAAGGAGCTTTAAAACTTCTCTCAAAGTGCTTATTAACGAAGAAAAAGTGGAATACCTCCATAATGTCACTCTTTAGCACCACCCAACAATGTTGAAAATAAGCCATCATAAAATCATCCGGGCCCGGAGCTTTATTTCCACACATACCCCACACTGCTGCAAAAACCTCCTTTCTGGAAAACGGTTGCTCTAGCAGATCCCTATCCTCCTCATCCAGCGAATTGAAAGCTACTCCGTCTAGATTAGGCCCCGGTCCCTATTTTCGGAGTAAAGGCGTTGATAGAACCCCGCAATCCCTTCTTCATATCTATTTTATCCTCTACCATAATGCCATCTATTTTAACCTTTCGAATTTGATTCACAACCTTATGCATGCTTGTTATTCGATGAAAAAATTTAGTATTGTTGTCCCCTTCCTTTAACCATTGCACCCGGGATTTCTGCCTCCAACAAATTTCTTCATTAATGAGCAACCTCCTAACCCCCGCCTTAAGAACTGACCTCCGATCAACCTCCTCACTAGTAAGCCTTTTCTCGCCTTCTTTAGCATCCAAACTCCTGACTTCCTCTAAGGCTCTCTCCAAACTGACCACTCTCCCAAAAGTTTTCCTATTCCATCTTCTCAAATCCTCCTTTAACATTTTTAATTTCTTCGCTAATTTAAAGCAAGAGTCTCCTACCACCTCATATGAACCCCACTTTTCTTTCAACCAATCCAAGAAACCCGGATCCTGGAGCCACATAATCTCGAATTTGAATGGAGCTTTTCCTTTCACTAAACCACCACTCTCCAAAAGGAGTGGAACATGGTCCGATATCATTCTTGGCAAACAAGTCTGAGTAGTACCACAAAAGAATTCCTCCCAATCTGCGGAAACACAAAACCTATCAATGCAAGAGCTCTACATGAATCTCTTTTCGAGCAATTTGTTTTGTCCAAAGCAACATCATCACTCAACCCACAGTCAATGATGGCCTCCTTCATGTCTTCCATGATAGTTTCGGTCTTCTCTAACTTTGTCACGGATGTTGCTATTGATATTATAACACTTCCTAATGGGAGCACTTAATGGTCTATGTTGTATATGTCCATGCCATCTCAAGCGATTTTCACTCCATCTCCTATTGGGGCAAAATTACACTTTCGTAGTTCATTCCGATTTTATCTTCGCGTAACGCCATTTTTGATCACTGTACTAAGGTTCGGATACGAGTTTAACCACTGATTGTCTTCTTGGTCACTACCCGTTCCTATTAGGCCTCTATCCATTCACAAATTCAGATGCATAATAGCATCTCTACTCAATAATAAGGCATTGGTAGATTTGAGTTTGGCGGATAAGGGATGGACCTTATTTTTTCCTCCATAGAGTCGCTCGTAGGGAGGGGGGGAATTTTTTTTATTTTTTTTTGGGACTTTAGAGTTGATGGCTATTAGTGTAATGTTGTTTGTTGGTAGTGGGAATGATGGAGGTTGCTCTAAAGGCGGCAAAGGTGGTGGGTATCATGATTCTCGATTGCCAAGTCATCATTGTTAGTGATATATAACGGAGGTAACGGTTTGAGCTAAAATAGAAAGAGAAATGTAGGTAAAGTCACAGAAATGAAAAAATAAAGTGGAGTGGTTAAACTCATGTTTGAACATAAATATAGTTGTTACAAATAGCATTAGGCCTTTTATCTTTTCTCATTTTACCAAACATCCATCTTAGCTTCCGCTAGGCTCATATTATTAACATCATGCTTTTTAGTTGCCAAACATTTTGTTCCATAGAGTAGAGCAAGTCTAATGATTGTCCTATGTAATACCATGAGTGAATTCAGTAATTAAAGCAAAAATAAGACACTGTAATGATATTGGCAATTCCACGTATGTAGACTGCGCATATAAACACATACCTTTGGCTTCTCTAAAACACTTAAATAGAAAGTTAAATTTATAAAGCCCGACAAGCGCAGGCACTTACGGGATTAGTCCTAATTTAAACCATACGTTGCCATCATACAACACAAGTCACGATAACGAACTAAAGACACCTAATAAACATGCTACAATGGGCTACAAGCACTAACAACATTCTTGCCATAAATTTTCAAATAGTACAAATTTTGCAACCTAAAAGAAACCAAATAACTGATGGTCCTTAACCTGCCTATTCAATAACTTTTATTTGTTTTATACTCCCTCCATCCCATTTGAAGAGGTAGTGTGGTGATATACAATGTTGGGCCCTATCTAACAGGTTAAGCTTTAGATGAGTTGGTTACTTAACATGGTATGTGAGCTCTAATTTGGCAACGTCTTGGTTTCGAATCATCTCACTTACATTTATTACCCAAAATATTGTGAGTGCATGTTGTCACTCTGTATGGTTTGTGATGCCCAAGTGAGGCATATTTGTTTCTCTCTACGTGTGGACGGGTCACACGTGAGGGGAGTGTTAAGTTTGATATACATTGTTGGCCCTTATCTAACAGCTTAAGCTTTTAGATGAGTTGGTACACTTTGACTTGTTGTGCAAATTAAGAAACATGATAAACAACCACCAACTTCCCAAAATACCCAACCATTATGCGGCCACAATTTCAAGTTGATTTACTTGATATGACATGATTATTCTCAACAAACATTATGTTAAAAAAAATAGTTTGTCAAAAGGAAATATACCTCTTCAATTGATGAACTAAAAATGAATGTGTACCTCTTCAATTGGGATGGAGGGTATATGATTATCTTTTGGTTCTGTCTCAGGAATTTGAGTAAGAAACTAGGAAGGTTTAAGCAAAGAGAGAGAGAGAGAGAGAGAGAGAGAGAAAGAGAGACACACAGAGAGACAAAGAGCATAGTTTCCCTCTGATTCTGTTACAAATTATTTTCCATTAATATTGGTTCTTTGTAAAAGAACAAGAGACACAGAGAGAGACAGAGAGCATAGTTTCCTTCTGATTCTGTTACAAATTATTTTCCATTAATATTGGTTCTTTGTAAAAGAACAAGTAAATAGCCCATCCCCTTTTGAGACTATAAGCAACCATTGTTATGATCAAGGTATCTCGAGTCCGTACCGGGTGAGTGTGTGGAAAGGTATTCTTAAGGGTAGTGAGCCTTTTGTGAGACAATTTTTTTTGTATTAAGGGATGGCTCTAAAGTCCGATTTTGAAAGGATAGATGGTGTGGCGAGGTGGAATTATGGAGAGCTTTTCCTAGCCTCTACAGCTTGGCTATGGAAAAAGATTGTCTTACCAGTTCAGTTGTGCAAATTCAAGGTGACAAGTGTAGTTTGGAATCCCATTTTTCAGAGACATCTTCAGGACTGGGAAATGGAGGATTGTGCAAATTTTTTTGAGACTATTTATTCCCAGCATATCGAGGCAAGCAGTGAAGACACTCGGTGGAATGGAAATAATTGTGGTGTTTACTCGGTAAAATCATACTTTCCTACTTTCTTGGGGAATGGCAGGGGATCCTTTTCCGTGAAACGCAGTGTGGAGATCTAGTGCTCCAGCCGAGTGGTTTTTTTGCATGGGAGGCTTGTCATGGAGCTATTCTTACGCGAGTTAATCTTTGTCGTCGTCAGAAAATATATGTCAATTGGTGCTTTATGTGTAAAGGAAGCGGAGAAAGAGTAAATCATCTATAGCTTCATTGCTCGGTGGTGACGGCTTTGTGAAGTATGATCTTCAACCTCTTTTGGGTCATGCCTAGATCTGTGAAAGAGATGTTTTTGAGCTTATATAAACGGAGGCGGAGAAATTATGGTTGGTAGGCAACCCTTTGGGTGTAGTTTGGACCATTTGGAGGGAGCGTAATGGTAGGGCTTTTGACAATGTTGAAATGTCATTGGAGCAACTAAAAGATAGACTTTTGCGTACCTTGTTTTTTTGGAGCTGTGAGACAGTAGCCTCAACTCCTCCCTCCAGTAATGCTTTTGTAGATTTTGTTCATAGTTTTAACTTAGACTAGTTGGGTTGTGTATACTTATAGTGTGCAAAGGATGCGATTTGACGCCTTTTGGTATAAATATTCTTACTTATCAAAAAAAAAATGATCAAGGTTTTGGTAATTTCAAAGTAAAAGAAGTACCAATCACCGAATGCAGACTTTTCTTGGGAATAATATAATAATTTTCTTCATCTTTTAGATATTGTTCATCGAGACAAAGAATAACCAATCAAATGCTTTATCCATTCATTTGTGTTCACAATGGAGGTCATTCTGTCTCATTTGGATAATCCCTCGTGTCTTTTAAGGATCTCTCATACTCTCTCCATTCCTAAAAACGAGTCATGTTTGAGTTTAAGAAAGGTTAAATAACTTTATTATAAATATTAGAATGTTGTGTGTTTTCGAATGATACCCATGTGGGAATGGGACCCATCACTTAAAGTAGGAGGCAAATCAAGGTTAAAATAGTAAAAGTAATATCCAGAAAAGGAAAGAATAGAAAGTGGACACTTTTTTTGGAAAGCCTAAAAAGGAAAGATGGACTGTTTTTTATGAACAAAGGGAGTAGTTAGTCCATATGAGAATTTATACTTTCATGATATTCTAACTTTACCCTCACTTATTAACTAATCAAGCCAATATTTAAAAGGAATTTGGCTAGCCGCACAATAATCCTTTAAATTGGTTGGCAATATAAGCTTAGTAGCCCCGATATAATATTTAGAAAAAGAAAACTGCGAAGTAGATGAAAATTGAAAACTTGTGTAATTTTGAGCGTAAAATTACACCAACTAATATTTTTCATCACCTTATCAATATGCATCAACAATTATGAAAACCTTACGTTTCCAAGCATTTACAAAAACAAATGTAGACATAAACACCAAAACTATTTAAAATACTGGTATTTGGTTATTAACAGAGTAGGTTTTTTGCAACACCTAGTGCATCACTAGACAACAAAACATACAAACTGATGCAGAATAAAAAGAAAAAGACTACAACAAAATGTTAGCCATAAAACTATCCATTTGAAGAATCCCAATTTCAAAGAGAAAACCTGAAAAAGGCTTTCTGAACTGAAGTTCCAATATCTCCAGCAGAATATGCTTCATGTTTGAGCACCTGTTGATGAAGGTACTTGGCACAAAACTTAGCAACCACCTTGCCTGCAATCAAACATCAAGCAGCTAGGTCAATTTCAGGGGAAGAATCTTCCTTTATAATCTGCTGGTGTGAGCTACACACGATGGGGTAATGGAGCCACAAAACAAAACAAAAACAAAAAATCATAAAAAATAAAAAAAAACAAACAAACAAAAAAATGTACACATAATACAGAGTAGGACTCCTCCCCATAATGAGGAGATCCAAACCTTGGAACAGCTTTTCATTATGATAGATCCTTCACCATTGGCCAATAATTGGTCTCAAGTTGCCCCACACGAATAAAGAATGGAAAAATTAAACTTTCTCAAAAGAATGCCAGTCTAAGAAAACATTGTTATCAACACAAGTGAGAAGTAGTTATATTCAGTGAAGCTCTGATAAATATGGTGGAGATTACATCAACATTTGGTGTGACTGGTAGAGCTGGAAGTAGAGAATAAATTGTCTAGGTAAATGTCTTCGAAGTCCTGTTGCTAATGGTTGGAAACACATGAGGGCAAAAAGGTCTTGTAGAAAAGGAGAGGAGCTGAAAATTTCAAAAGAACCTGGAAATAATAGCTTCGCAGACAGCTACAAGTTGGTGGATCTCAGAAAATGGCCTTTTCATCCACCTACTTCCCTCAAGCAAAAGTGGACACTAGTCTAACCCTTCAATCATAGGTCCAGTTAGCAATGGACTCCTCCGGGGACAGAGACTCCTATGACTCTTGTTACATTTCGTAGTTCATTTCACATCAACCTTAGTTGTCTCAGAACTCAGAAATGTTGCAAGGCAATTCCCTTATCGATATAGTCTAAGTATGAGAAAAAGGCCATTTTAATCATGTCTAAAGAAATTAAAAAAAGATCAGTCGAAAGGTCGAACCCCATCCAACCCCCCCCCCCAAAGCAGAACAAAAAGATTAACACAGAAAAGAGTGACTTAAGGTAGAGACATCCGATAGGGGCAGCCATGTAATGCCATGCATATGTGGAAGCTCTGCGAGTGTATAAAGCAATGTTCAAAAAATCGCCCCAGGTGCCCGCCTAGGCGCTAGGCATCGACAAAATGCCGCAATTTGGTCCAAATCGGGCTAAAAATCGCCGCCTAGCCGACTAACCGTCTAGCCGCCCGCCTAACGCCTAGCCGTGTTTAACCTTTTAAAAAAAAAAACTCTTTTGCCCAAAACGACGTCGTTTTGGGTCTTTTATTAAAAAAAAAAAAAGGAATTTAGGGCTCAAAATGCCCAAATCTAATTCAAAATAAAAAAATCTCGATCTCTCTTCTCGTCTCCACAGTCCACCGTACCCCACCATAACTCTTAACTCTCAAGTGAAGCCTCAAGCAACGTCCGGCGCCGTCCCTTCTCTCTCCGCCACCTTCGCTTTCCCTTTTCCCTCCCACAATCCCGCTCCGTGCTCTGCTGCCTACTGTCGTGCCGGCGTGCCCTCCCGCCACCAACCACCATCCGTAAGGTATGTATTGCATGTATGAAGCCCCCAAAATATTATTTGTGATCATTGCTTTGGATTTTTAATCGAGCTATGGTAATGGAGTTCTGAGTTTTATTGATAGTAGCTCCATTGTAAATTAGTTACATTCTAGTATTTTACTTCTATTTCTTGTTTTTGTTTTTTGATTGTTTGGTTATCAGATAAAGCATACATTCTTTGATTTATAAATTGTGTTCAATCTGGTTTGGTGAGGATTTTTCTTTTTGTTTTTTTGTTCTTCATTGTCTTTTCTTATCTGCTATCATGAAGAAGATTGTTTTTTCTTTTTTTTTCCTCCATAGTCTTCTTTTATCTGCTGTAAACTATATACCTGCTTGTCAAAATGTCTGATTGAATGAAAATACTCGATAGATAAATTGAATGGTCCTTCTTTCCACTGAACATGGACAAAGAGAAAGATAGCTGTAGTCGTGGTTGAACCTCGATCCCCATGGTTAGCTTTAGGCTGGTTGTCTTTAGCTTTAATTCGAAAATGAGCGCATTTGAATACCTTTTAGTATTTCAGCTTCAAAATTCCACATTATTATTGATGACTTATCACGTATTCATCAGATTACTAGACGACTAATCATAATGTGTCTTCTTTCATTGTTTTCCCGCTGACTAGTCTTCAAAATTCATGGCATCTGTTTAATAATGTGACAGAAATAGGAAGGCAGATTTCCTCTTTTAGTTTTTATTTTATTTTATTTTATTTATTGATGTCTATCTTATTTGGTTCAGAGCAGGGGCTATGCTAATTATATATCAATTTGGGTAATATATGTGATATGCTAATCATTACAATTTTACTAGATTTTGGAACGTCATGTCTGACCATAATTTTTATTGTACACTTTAGTTGTAAAAAATTGTAAAGATATGAATGAAAAATACATTTTGAGTTTGGAAACAAAAAAAAAAAAAAATTAATGTAATCATTGCTTTGGAAACAAAAAATATATATATTATTTGCGATCATTGCTTTGGAAACAAAAAAAAAAATTAAGTTAACTAATTTTAGTATGAATTACAGTTTGGCTATTTAAATTTTAATGTAACTGATGGCCAGTTAACTAATTTTGTTCAATGTTTAATTGTGTAGGTACATAAGTGTAAACTCAATGGCATCTTCAAGCGCTTCGGCCACCGGTAGTACTCCATCTGAATCACGACCTTCATCTGAGAGTGAGATACCACTTAAACGAAAGTCAAACGATGTTGGTTGGGATTATGGTTCTCTAGTCAATGCATTAAACTTAGACTGGGTGAAATGCAAGTTATGTGATAAGGTTATGTCCGGAGGTGTTCGTAGAATAAAAGAGCATATAGGACACATCAAAGGGAATGTTCTTTCTTGTCCCAAATTCAGCCGAGGATCAAGCTAAGTGTAAAAATACTATTAATGAGGTCAAAGAAAAGAAGAGAAACTTGAAAAAGCATGAAGAAGATTTGATCAAGACTGTGAATGTTATGGGGTTAGACAAAGAAGAAGATGGACTGAGAGAGTCATTAGGGTCGAAGCCATCTCATTCTCTTGGTCCAATTGACAAATTTGCTATGGCCATCAATCCTGAAGCTTCATTGAACATGGCAAAGACATCGCAGGAGAGAAACATACAAGATGCCCTTTGGAAAGAGAGATCTATTACTGTAAAAAACTATTTAGCTGATTGGGTTTATGAAGCTAGCATATCTTTCAATGCTTTTGAGTTGAAAAATTTCAGGCTTTTTACTGAGGCAGTTGGTCAATTTGGACTAAGGTGGAAACCTCCTAGTCAATATGAATTGAGAGAGCCCTTATTGAAAAAAGCGGT
Organism: Platycodon grandiflorus; assembly: GCA_016624345.1. Classification (NCBI taxonomy): domain Eukaryota; kingdom Viridiplantae; phylum Streptophyta; class Magnoliopsida; order Asterales; family Campanulaceae; genus Platycodon; species Platycodon grandiflorus. Next base: position 7,496,759 of record CM028367.1, read on the forward strand.
TGAAAGAACTAAAATCAAAGTAAAGCCACATGAAGATGAATGGTTGTTCGCTTATGACCGATGCTTGGAGTGACAGAAAGAGAAGAAGTATCATGAACTTGTGTGTTAATTCTAAGGTAGGTACAATTTTTATTTCTTCTAAGGAATCTTCGGATGTGGCACATACTAGTGAAATGATTTTTGAGTATGTTGAACAATGCATTGAGCAAGTTGGACCTGAGAAAGTGATTCAAGTAGTCACAGATAATGCTTTGAACAATATGGGGGCGGCCAAGTTATTGCGAGTGAAAAGGCCAACTATCTTCTGGACATCATGTGCCACACACACAATTAATCTTATTCTTGAGGGCAATGCAAAACTACCTCGATTCAAGAAAACCATTGAACAATCCAAAGCTTTGACAATCTTCATCTATGCACATCATAAGACCTTAGCCATGATGAGGTCTTATACAAAAAGGAGAGACATAGTGCGACCCGGAGTTACTAGATTTGCTTCTTTATTCCTTAGTTTGCAGAGCTTGGTGGAAAAAAAAACTCAATTGAAGGCAATGATTGGTAGCTCCGAGTGGGATGAATGCAAATGGTCAAGACTGTCAAAGGGCAAACAAGTTATAATACTGTGATGTCTATTGGTTTTTGGAATGGTGTGATATCTTGCTTGACGGTTTTTGCACCTTTGGTGAAAGTGCTTCGTATGGTTGATGCAGATAGAAAGCCAGCAATGGAATTTTTATATGGGGAGATTCTACAGGCAAAGGAAGATATAAAAAGTGCTCTAAGTAATTATCCCAGAAATTATGAGCCCATTTTGGAGATAATGGATGCAACGATGACGGGTAGAGTCGACACCCCATTACACTTGATGAGTTATCTATTGAATCCCTATTATTATTATAAGGATCCCATATCAGATTAGATCAAACTGTCTTGAATGGAGTTCTTGATTGTCTTGATGTTATTTGTCATGACAATTTTGATTTGATGAATCAAATCATGAATGTTTAGTTGCCAATTTATGAAGCCAAAGGAGGAGTTTTTAAGAAGCCTATTGAAGCAAAAGGATGTGAAGTAAATAATGACAAGTTTGATCCACGTAAAAGAAACTTTTAATTCTTCCTTTAAAATTATCAAGTAAGTCATAGTATTTAGTTATTTACTACTTTATCATTTTTTTCAATTTCATTCATGTAGCAACTTGGTGGTTCAATTATGGTTATGGAACACCTAATTTGCAAAGAATTGCTACGAGGATCTTGTCATTAACCACTAGCTCGTCCGGATGTGAAAGATGTTGGAGTGCATTTGAAGGGGTTAGAAACATTTGATAGTTAACCTATAATTTTTTAATTTTTAGTTAATATTTTGATATGCTATTTTCTAAATAATAAATACTTGTACTTTATATGTCTTTTTTTCTTTTTTCGTATATAGGTTCATACTAAGAAGTGGAATAGATTAGATGTTTCACAATTAAACAATCTAGTTTATGTCCAATTCAATTCAAGTTTATTGAACAAACGTAAAAGGGGAATGGAGAAAGACGTTGATGTGCTTCTTGCTAGTGATGCAAGTAAAGCACAAGATTGGATTATTCATGGGTTATGTGATGTTGAAGATGAGATGGGTGATGGACTTGATGATGATGCTTCTAGAGTAAGAGAGCTTGAGGAGGATGATTTTGATTCCGAGAATGATGAGGAAGTGAATGAGAATGAGGTTGAATTTGAATCTGATGAGGAACGTGTAGTTGAAAATTATGGACAACAAGAAGATGTAGTTAGTATTTATGACATTAAATTGTGTTCTTGTTGTTAATTATTAATTTATTACTCAAGTATTGTATTGTGATGTTTGAGACTTGAGACTTGAGTGTAAGACCACAATATTTGTTTGTGGACCTATGGACTATGGTTGGTGTTTTGACTATTGTAGTATTATTGTTTTATTTAAAAGTTTAAACTTTAGAGTTTGGACTCGTACTATTAAATTTAATTTTAATTTTTAACTATTAATCTTGTAATGTGATCTTTACTTTTAATTTATTTGGTAATATTTAGTTATTTACTATTGTTGGAGCAGGTATTGTGTGAATCTATAGCGTAAATGTCTAATTACGACTTGAATTCTAGGCCCCGATTAGTCCCCTAGGCGCTGCTCTGCCGCCTAACATCCGCCTAGCGCTTTTTAGAACCTTGGTATAAAGCATGATCTACATTGTTGGGCACTCTCTAACATCATAAACTTTCGGTTGAGTTGGTCACTCAGTATGGTTTCAAAGCTGTGGTTTGGCAATGTCTTGGATTCGAGTCTCGTGGCCTGCATTTTTACCCCAATATTGTTAGAGGATCAGTTGGCACTCTGTTGGTTTGTAGCCTAGGATTGCATGCTGCTTTATCTTTCCATGTGCAAGCGAGTCGCACGTGAGAGGGAGTTAGATATACCTTGGTTGGCCCTCTCTCCAAGTGTTTAATTTAGATGAGTTTGTTATTCAATAACATTCAAGCATTGGAACATCACAAGTTGGCCCAAGCTTTTGTGAATAGACAACTCATTCTAGCTACAAATTTCACCACTGCTAAAGGCTACCTTATGGAAGTCAGGCAAGGCTGCTCCTTGAATAGCTGTAAATCTTCTCAAATTTGAGAAAGAGAAAAAACTAGGCAGTGTGGTCTACAATGGCTAGTTTCACATTTTATATCACAATATTAAGAACTTTACGTCCTTGTCACGATGGCAGTAGTGCTAAATAATAAAAAGAACCAGAATTAAACGATTGGAAATTAATAGGAAACAAGAATTTTCAAAGTGTGGGACTATTTCTCTTCGTATACAGCTTAAGCCCAAACAAAATGGCATCTAAACATAGACCCCAAGGGAACAACTAGCTAATCAACAAGTTTAAAAGAAAAGGTCACATAAGAATATGAGTTATCTCTTTAGTGAAAAAACCAACCTAATGTCATGTACTAGAAAGAAGATGATATTGCACTGAAGTAACAATCAATGACAAACACATGATGACGCAGCACACAGGTGGGTTGTCTGGGAATGTGAATATTAACAGGCAAGAACTGAAACACAAACTTGTTTCTAGGCTTTTAGGATTTAATAGGGGCTCGTATGCTGATTTTAGGGCTTTAATGAACTATTCAGATCTGATTGTTGGGTAAAGATGCAGGAAAAGGTATACAACTAAGCAAAGAAGAAAGAAAAGAAGAAACTAGAAGATAGACCTAGGCATCACACCAACGGTCCCATAGGCATCACACCTAGGACTCTAGGAGAAAGATGCATCATACATCAAACAATATACTCAAATATTCATTCATTCATCTGACTTCCAGAAATAAGAGTACAAATAAACATATAGGAGGATATGCCTTTGGGACTGTTAAGCATGATATACATTGTTGGGCCCCTATCTAATAACTTAACCTATTAGGTACGGCCCATCAATGTATATCAAGCTTAGAACTCCCCTTCACGTGTGACCCGTCTACACGTGGAGAGATAAACAAACATGCCTCAACTAGGGCATCACAAATCAAAGAGGTTATACTTCGGGTAACAAATGCAAGCGGGATACCATTGTTTGAGAGTAGAAGGAGAAGAAAAGAATTCGGAATCCTAAACCTAAATGGGTTCGGCACATGAAATATTATATATATATATATATATATATATATATATACACACACACACACATATACTCTAACAGGATCAGATAGGGGTACTTCAGCAAAAGTGAAGGATCAAGGTAACATATGATAAAACTCACATCAAGCCTAGGTTCATTGGGCATCACGTGTGGGGTTCATGAGAATTCCCCCCTAGGACTTACTGCATACAATTCAAAGAAAACACCGCATAACTGCTGGAAGAAATTTTGTGTAATAATCTATCTCTAAATAGAATGAATCATGTTACTCGAAGTTTGTAATACTTGTAAACAAAAATGGATTTGGATACCTAAACCTATATTCATTAAAGAACTTAAACACCTATTGAAACCTACTAAATCAATTAAAAAGACAAAATAACATGTACATTAACATAATAAGACTCGCATAGCACAATAAGACCCACTCTCCAGCAACAGTGAAAATAACTTGACTCCTAAAAATATAAGAAAAACAAATAAAAAACTGGCCAACCATGCACTGCCCTAAATTAAACAAAAACTAGGTCACCAAAACAAGACTAGAAAACAAAGACAAATGCAAGCCAGGTTTGAAGTTAACTAGATCAGAAGAACCATTTCCTCTTTCAACTTGTATTCACTGAACTTTGACAGGTTACCTCAGAAACAGGATGAATGCAGAATATAGGTTTCCTGAGATGTATGGACTAACAATGACAAGAAAATAACCCTTACAATCATTAAAGATCTCTCAACCATCCTATCTAAAATTGTTTGATTTCAAACATTCAGCCAGCATTATATACATTATTGAGTCAATGGTTTGAATAGTGCTAAACTAGTGCCCTGAGTCACAAAGTTTGTCTAACAGCATCACGAACTGATGCTCCAATTGAGAATTATGCGATTTGGAGCGAAATCGCGATGAATTCGCGAACGCGGTTTTCAAAATTTGCATTTTTAGTTTTTGAATTTGCGGATCATCCTACCTCCCTCACATTAACGATTTCACAGCAGATCTCGATCTGCATATTCATGGATCTTGGATTGAAGCAATTTGGTGAATGGAAGAAATTCAATGCGATTCCATGGTTACAGAGAGTTGAAGACAGAAGAGACAGAAATTTTAGAGAAAAGAGGTGGAGGTGGTGACTATTAAAGGAGGGCAATGAAAGATGAGGCTAAATTCTAGAGATGATGACGTTTGGATTCTCTCTCTACAGCTTCTAGTCAAATCAATAGACCACACATATATTTGTCACATTTACTTTTATAGTGTCTGAATTTCTTTTTTTTTTATAAGTAATAGTGTATGTAAATCAAAACGTCAAATCAGGTGACGCATCCTTTGTGCATGGGTAGTATACTACAAAACAATCACTAATCCACCGAATAGATATTCACAAACTCAACAAAATAAAGAGTACCAGGGGAAGATGACTCTGTGCACCAAAAAGACTCTGAAGGAGTTCTGTATTTCTTAATATTTATAAAAATACCCCAAATCCAATTATTAGTTAATACTATTTTGAATGTTATTATTTATGCTCAAGAAATATTATTATTTATTATTATATGATATATATATATATATATATATATAACGAACACTCTGTAGACACTCCAGCTCTTAAGTATTTTTATATTTTGACGCTCTCACGTTTTCGCTACCACTCCCGCTCTCGCTCATTGCGACTTAACTAGTGCTGTTTGCAATGTAATCTGTTAGAGCATATTATACAACCCAGGTTTGGCGCAAACTTTGCACCTGCTGGAGTGTCGCACATGATTTACACTATTGGGCCTCCTCTTCAAGGACCTAAGCTTTTAGATGAGTCAGTAACTTAACTTCTAAAGCAAGATAAATTTTCTCGGCCATCAATCTAATCATAGAAATGCTTAGATGAGTCACTGACTTAACAAGATAACAAAACTCCAATTTAGCATGAAGTTGTTGTCTTCCTACCAAGATATCCTCCTCTCCGCCCACCCCCCAATATGTCAGTGCAATTCTCAATATTCACAAAGATTGATACACCTATGTTTGTCTCTCCAAGGGTGAGCACAGTTTGCACACGAAAAAAGAGTTTAGCATGATATACATAGTTGAGCTCAACATTATATATAATTCTGAGAGACAACATGACACACGTATACATATATATAGCTCTAACACCTGAAACTTTCAGAAAAGACTTAGCATGGTTTCATTAGGCAAGATCCTCTATTCAAGTCTTCCCACCTGCATCAGTCCCCCTGCCCCACCCCACCCCCAACAATATGTTAGTTGGGCTGATAATGGGTCAGACACTGGAGCTAATAAAACACCTTGATTATCCGATTGTGTGCTCATCTGATAATTCAAGCGATTGATATCAACAGAGGAATATATGAATCCAGTTCGTTTATGTAAAACCAATAATATATCATGTATTATGACTAACCATCTTCTCCAGGCAGTTGACTCTTCTTGTTAACTACTCATCAAAAAGGTTAGGCTGTTAGAGAGATGCCCAAAGATGTATTTCATGCTTCGACAATCCCCCCATGTCTGATCGCTCACACATGGAGAGATAACTGAGGTGCATCTTGTGGTGCACCACGAAACAGAAACTAACAGTATGGGGAATCAAATGTAAGATAGGAGACTTGAACCACAGACTTGCATAATCAGAGCTCTCATACCATGCAATGTTTCCAACTCATTTCAAAGCTTAAGTTTCTAGACAGAGAGCATGATAATGCATATCATGCATACACACTTCGCATCCCTCACAATCTCGCTCTGTCACTGGCATCTTTTTTTCCCCCACAATATCCAAGTAGATCTAACAATGGGTCAAATAATTGAGATATAAAATACTTCAATTTCCTATAACATGTGGTCCAGGGTAGATAGAGGAAACTTGTCTTTTGGTCATGCCTCGTTCAAGTCGCTGAATGTGCAATAATTAAAATGTATTGGATGCAAATATGGTACATTCAACAAATTCAGAATACAATACATTATTAAATATCCAATAACAAAATATGGATTATACATATAATAAAATTATAAGTGTAATATTTTAGACACTTGATAAATACTCAATCTAGTTTCCTTCTATTTTGTAGAAAACACAAGTGCTAACTCTAAATCCCCATTTGATCCTGATATATCCAATCCATTATCCATTTAACTAAAATAAAAATTGAGTTCCCAAATCCGGTCAATTCAGGATTCATTCTCATGAATATAAGTAGTGCAGCTTTCACCTTCTTTAGTACTATTGTGCATTAGACTTGCAACTTCTCTTTCTGTTTTTTATCTTCTTTTATTTTACATGTTTTGGCAAGTGGCGCCACAAAACAGGGCATGTTAGGGCAGGAAATATTGTTGAGCCCTCTCTCCTACAGCTAAAGTTGTTCACTGAGTTGGTGAGTTACATGTTTCAACAATCAAATAACATTTGGTGATGCTTGGGAAATATATTTAAAGGTACATCCGAATGTTGAAAAACTTGCAGTTATGTTATAAGGAAATCTGTATACACAGTAACATCATACAACAAAGGCTCAAACTGCAGAAATACCAATAAAAGTAGGAGCTTTGGCAGAAACCCATTGATTCTATATCTCTGCTGGCATTTATGTCATTCCTTTGATTGAATCTGTTTGATGTAACTAGCTTTTGTATTTCTATGTTCATACATCCAGTATTCTCAGTGGAAAAAGAGATGAAATACTAAATATAGTATTAAGTGAACCTTTTAGCACTCACCGCCATGGCCATCATAAACTCCAAAGAAGGAAGTAGAGCTGTCCAGATCGGGAAGTGCTGCATGCTAAAAACATAAAAGTAACTTTTAATCATAACTTGTAAGATATAACCCACACCTAGTTTCAAGTCTACTTAAACATCTCTTAAAAAATATACTCCCTCCGTTCCGCCTAAAAAGTCCACGTTTGAAAAGTCTAATAATTAAAGGATATATAAGTATCATAGACATAATTACAAAAATGATTTATTATAGTCAACATGTTTATATCAATATAGAGGGTAAAGTTGAAAAAGTTATAAAGATTGTAGACATAATTTTTTGAAAGTGGACTCTTGATGTGAAACATCCCAAAATAAGTATAATGGACTCTTTTCCTGGAACGGAAGGAGTATCAAACAATTTCATAAACCAATGAGATAGTTTCACAAACGCATCCAACCAGTATAGTCCCCTCGCATGCTCAAGCACATGACAAGGTCATTTAATATAAGTTCTATTTCACTTCATTTATGACAAGAGAGAGAATTGTAGGATCGGTGCTTTGTTCTTTCACAATTTTCTCACACCGTTACCAAGAATGGACTTCCACCCTCTAGAGAAATGGAACTACACCCTTCTCTAGAAATTGGTCCATCGCCTCCCTTGTGAAAACTCAACCTTTCCCAGGAACAAATCTCTATCTTCCAAGGAATAGGCAGGACAACCTCAGAAAGCCTCCACTTAAGTGCACCACGTAGGACGATGTGGGTATTGGATTTGTAATTCAAGCTCACATTTAACCGATAAGTCAGCGCACATGCTCAAGCACATGAAGAGGTCATTCATTATATGTACCGTTTTACCTCATTTATTAGAAGAGGTTATCTGAAGAATTGTATGCTTGGATCAGGGGTTTGTGCTTTCACAATCTTTTCAGATCCTAGAATCTCTCTCCCCAGCTTATACAGGCTTTCCCCGCTTTCTTTTCCCTCAAATGGTCAATCGTGTGCAACGCCTTTCACTCTAATGGTCAAATAGTGTGCAAAGGCAAGCCCATAACCAAGGATTTACCTATATTGCTAATCCAATACCTCTCTACAATCTTACTCTTGGTCCTAGGAGGCCCTACCCTTTAACAACTAGAAACTCGAGTGGTTAGATGTACTAGATCAGGCGGATGTGACAATGACAAGAAGAGTAAAGGACAACATAAAGTGCAATTTGGTCTTACTAAAACCTTTGCATCAACTAGGGGGTGAGAAGGTATATTTGAGGTGTAAAGTGTTATTTCCTAACGATTTTTATTGCTTTTAGTCCTTGGGTAACTAAAGGAAAGGGCCACTTCTTGCTCAATTTTTTGACTTTGTATTTAAACCTCGCCCCTTCCGCACCTCCACAAGCAAATAGTCCTAGGTACACCGTTCGATGCCATTCCCATTAGGCATACGTGCTGTTTGTAAGGGTATGGATGTAGCAAGCCGTCATGCTAGTGGAGCATTTGTGCTTAAAGTGCTTTTTTTGAAGTATTGATGAATTTTGAATGTCAAACCAGCACGGGAGATGCACTTGCACCGTTGCACGTAATTGAATTTTTGTGGATTATTAAGCCTTTGTTCAGGAAGACACAGCACACTAATGTTATGGTTAAAGAATTGACGAAGACTTTCACCACCCATGCTCTAGGATCGAGGGCCAATCTCAAAGTCGCTAGCGCAAGGCCATCATAGGGGCATTTGATCAGCAAAGGCAATCTATTGTAAACTATCTGCATATCAACATCAACAGGGGCACATATGGAACCAAGTATGGGAGAATGTCACAAGCTGCAAATGGATGACTAGTGAAGTTGTTCATCAACTGCAACCTTCAATTATTCATTTAATGTAGAAACGGCATCCGCTAAACTAGATAAACAACTCGGCAAGGATGACATGCATTAGTTTCTTAAAGGATGTCTAAAACCTCAGCACTCAGACATGGGCGCTTGTCTTGAGGTCAAACATACTCATGAGATGCGCAGTACTGATGGAATAAAAGATGCAACCATTTTGAGTTGGAATTGTTATGCTTGGCAGTAGGCAAATGGGTGCTTATGTTAGATGTCGTGCACATCTATGGGAACTTGCATTTCGGATGCAAGGCTAACAAGTGGAACTAAAGAACAGGGTATTTCTCTTCAGGGGGCAGACTTACTTTCATTGAGTCATTCCTTTCTACCATATTAATTATCTTCCTTTTATAATAGTTCTAATTAGTATCAGTCCAGTTAACACTGCTGAAAACTTGAAGGCATTATTAGACATTTACTGAGATGAGACCGATGAGGCGGGGAGAGACCATCTCGTCTCTTGGGAGGTGGTACGTCACTCTAAGGATTAGGGTGGGTTAGGAATTGAGAAGCAAGTTCTTAAAAACTCCCTAGTGGTTAAGTTTTTCCTTTAGAACCACATTCCCATTGGCATAGAGTTGCCATAAGCAAATTCAAAATTTAAAGGAATAGCTGGGATACGAATATTTGATCTTCCCAACCTTTGCGAGTCCATGGAAATTCATTCATGCTCTCATCTGCTCACATTTGTTCCTCCCTCTTGTTCTTTGTCTTGTTGGGAATGGCCTGTCCTCCTCTTGTTCTTCATTTTGTTAGGATGGCCTTCAACTGCTGATTTGGCAGGATCATTGGGTTGGGGAGTCCTCCCTTGCAATACCTCCTTTCCTTGCCTCTAAAGACTTTCCCCTCTCACAATGCTCCTATTGCCTCACTCGTTCATATGAAGGTGATACTCATTCTGGGAAGCGAGACTTTATAGGGAGGCGGAGGAAATGGGACCTTCATAGAGAGGCTTTTCTCTTCCGTGTTTCTGAGTCCTTTGATCTTCGATCTTGGGTGTTTGACACAACTGCTATGCTCAGGACTAAATCCTTCTGAGGGCCTTGATTCGTTCCCGCACCCCTTCTTTCTTTCCGCTGGTTGCTTTTAATTGGAAGGCCAAGGTCCTGTTCGATTAAAGGCTTTCGCTTAGTCCTCATGCTCAATCAACTTATGACGTACAAGTGGAAGCAATAGAACACACCTCATCATGCACTTACACAGGAAATGTCGTTATGTGTAGACATCATAGAGTTTGCGTCGAGAATTTGGTGCATGATGTGTGCTATTTCGGGTGATCGGTGGGTGTCTCCTTAATCTATATAAGGCCTCTTTACCAGGTTCAGATGTTTTGGAAGAGGGAAGGAAGGAATGTGTGGGGGTATGGAATCTTTGGGAATTTCTGGTGTTTGTGAATGTGGATATGTAACACAAGGGTTTTCCGTGATTGTCCCTCATTGTTTCACTTCTATGGGAAAGGATGGTCTTCCACTTCTCTCTATAGCTTTGGGGTTGCTAGGGGTGTTTTGATGAGTTTTGGCGAGATTAAAACGTGGTGCTTCACTAGAATTGGTTGTTCTTTTGTTTAATTTTCTTCCACTTATTTTCCTTCTTTTTTTATCCCTTTAGTAGACATCTTGTCCTCCTTGAACTTCCTCCCTCATTACTATATGCTTTCTTTTTTTTATCAAAAACCCACTGTAACGGGCCAAAGCAGCACCTTGGCTCTATGTCAATGAGTGTTTGTGAATGCCGCTTACGCCAACTAGCATTCTCCTTCATTGCTGTTTAGGGAATAGGATATTTAGGTCCACAACTTCTATTAGAGGGCTAGGTGCACTAATGGGCGTCATTAGTTGTACAGGGGGCCACCGGCAGAAGTATACAATTGGCACAATAATTAATATTCTAATAATTAATAAAATTTTGAGTAACCAACTTTGTTTCCATGTTGGATAATTAATAATTCTATTGCTACGTAACAAATTTATTTTGGAGAAACTCATGTAGGGTAAAAATCTTAAGTGTTTTAAATATACAAATTTAAATAGATAGTTAGAATTTGTTTGTCAAAATTTTAAAAGTCAATCTATGTCTAGAAGTAAGTAAAAAATTTTGGGTCTAATGGCACATCACTAATAAATTGTGTGTCTATTATGCGGAATCTGATTCTTTATTTAAGAAAGAACCAAACAATCTAAGATCCATAAGATTTGATACGTAAAAATTAAATAGAATTGTCAGATGCAACAGCCAAAATGTGTTTACATTTTCGTAAGAATTTATGCATTACAATGATATGTTTTGGCAGAAATTAATTTTAGTTTGTTAAAAGTGTAGGTAATTCTAATAATTGATACACTAATAGTTAATAATTTTGTCATGTCCCCTAATTATTAATTATTAGAGTACCGACTATATAGAGTTGCCACAGGTCAAATGCCCCTTCTCACTTTTAAGAAAATTTCACTACACAATTAAAAAAATTCATAAAGAAAAAGAAACAATTGCACCTGAAAATGAGATTTGCCCCAAGTTAAATAAATTTTCTCATTGATTTAAAAATAATTCTATTTTTCCCACTAATTTGCATTAAAAGTTTTGAGTATATTTCAACTTTTTAATGCAATTAAATAATTCTTCTTTTTTTTTTATGTCAAATGAAAATATAGTAAGTCTGTAGGTTATGTTGCTGCCCCAATAACAATAAAAATTAGGAAAAATAGCTTAAGATGAACGTAGACCACTTAGTGCATATGGTGGGAGTGTGGTGGTGTCAATATCAACTAGCTAGAAGTAGGGGAAGACAAAACTAAGAGGACACAGCGATAAAGAAAGATATGAATGAGTGTGGCTTGTAAGTTGGGTAATGACCTTGCTTTGGACCAAATTAGATCGCAGAATAGGATTCAGGTAACTGACCCCCAAGTGATTGAGAAAGGCTGTGTTGAGTTGAGGTTGAGCAGAGCTCTCGGGTTATGTTATTTTCAAAAATTATAAACCAAAATTCAATTTCTCTCTCCTCACTTTCTTACTCCCATAATCTCTCTCACCATCACAAACAAAAACAAACCAACACTGCAGCACCTAACAGACCAACCATTCCCAGGGCAGCTTATCACCAGCAACTGCAGTGAATCTCGTCAAAACACCAACGTTGGTTGAATGAGTACTAGGTAAGTTATGTTGATGATGATGTCTTTGAGACCATTGACATTGAAGACATCATGGACTATTTTCAAGAAATAAGAAAGAATACTTTTGTAGTCAATTTCACTGATTTATTTAGCACTTTGCTATGAAACTAGATGTTTAATTTCTTTCCAACAGATCCCACCTAGATATTTTTACTAAAAACTTATTTCTTAACAATTTCTGTTTACCCCCCGCTAAATCAAAATCCTTGATCCACAACCAATGCAATCATAATCAAGTGATGCACGTGCAGGTTGTATTATAAATGATATTGTACATTTCCCAGTCAGCTAGATGGTATCTTTCTTTTTCCTTTTTCTCCTTTTGTGTGCGTGTGTGCGCGCATGTCGGTGGAGAGGGGAGGAGGGGGTACAATAAAACTACTCATAATGAAACAAAATTATGACTATCAACACTAATGTAATGAAGAGGTGCCACCATTAGTTAAAGCTGGTACGTTAATAGAAAGCATTGTTGTCCAAGATGAGGGGGCAAAAGATACTCACAGCATCTTCCATTGTAGCCCGCCACCCTTGCATAGATGATAAACCATATCTAACCCTACCATTCTCACCATCTTCAGAAAACTTTTCCGTTTTGGGAGTGCTGAGGTATATACCCATCTTGTAACTGAAATTAGTAAACACTTCCATTCACAAATCAACTTAAACCAAAATTGCAACAGTAAGACTTCATAAAATGTATATCTATGAATATACGAGCTTTAGACTGCAAATTTTCATCTAGCCAAAGATGAAAAACATTCTAAATTCAGAACACTACTCTTGTGGGCTGCTCTGAAAATGCTAGTAAAAGCAATGTGATCAAACTTCAATCAAACCCCTTGCCCATTCATTCACTTAAACCTGACCAAAACCAACAATCCAAGCATGTAACCCTAAATCAAAATTTAACTGCCGACAAAATGCACCTTTCCTGTACTTGGGGAAATGGAAATTGATGCCTTAGAATTGGAATTTGAGTAAAAATTAGCACGAATTTTAAACTACAACAACCTCCAATAGCATTTCCAAACCTTGGATTTGATCCTCCAAAGTCCAAACACATCTCAGTTCAGCTCCCCCAGTTAATTTAGCTCAAATTTTCACTACCTTTCATTTTACAAGCAACTAATTCTTTACCCAGATCAAATCAAACTCTAAGGAAGTCGTACTTTAATATTCGGCATTTTTATACCAGATAAATACTGAAAATTAGTATATAAACCCAAATTAGCAACAATTGTAAAAAAAAAAAGTCAGAATCTAAAGGAATTGGATTAAACAATCAACACTTGAACATAAAGAATGTAAAGCACAAAGCAATCCCAATCCGAATATATACGAATATGAATTTTATGATGAAATGATGAGAATTACTTACATGCCCACCTGGGCGAGAGTACAATTTTCTGTAAACAGACCCAATTTGAAAGAAAATTCCAGAGTTAACCCAGGAATGTTTACCACGAATTAACGAAGACCCAGAACAATTTTCAAGCTATAACCAAAGAGATTGAAGAGAGATTGAGACTGAGAAAGGAATAGAAAGGTTGGGAGAAGAAGGGTTGCTAGATAATTGATGTATGACTCTATTGACTGAATTTCTCGCTCGTCTCTCTCTGGATCTGTCAATATTTTATGACCCTAATATTCCATTTGCCAACTTTTGTCCAAACTTGTCCATATTCAGCTTTGTAAAAAAAAAAAAAAAAATTACCAGAGCTGTTATTTACGGGCCCAATTTTACTAATTACACAAAGTTATAAGAGTTGTTATTTATCCACCTAATTTTATTAAGTACACCTCCTACATATATTATTAAAATATAATTATAAATTTAGACTTAAATATTTTTAGTATTATTAAGTACACCACCTTTTTTTCATATCATTTCAATAGTTTTAAGTACACCCCCCAAATTTTTTGAGTACACCCCCACCCTCTTAAGAAATTTATTCTTCCATTTATCTTCTTCCAAACCCTTCTTCTTCTAAATTTCATCAAACTTTAAACCCTAAATCTCGAAAAATACATCTACATTGCTGCTAATGGAGCAAAAACAAGTGAAAGGGACCAATTTTGCAAGTATTTCATCTCATTTTATGGCTTAAATTTTAATTTTCTTCAATTTTTTCGAAGCACAGACAGAGTAAACTGGGTCATCGTGTTCAACAATGGCTACCGAACACATACAGGACTGCTCGGTTGGGGGTCATGGAACAACAAAAGGATTGTTCGGCAACCCCCTACCGAACACTTTGAATATTGTTTGGTGGTGGCAACCGAACAAATCTGCCGATCAAATCTTTGAATTTTAGAAAAATATTGGTAAGGGTAGAATAGGAAATTAGGGGGTGTACTTAGCTTTTTGAGAGGTTGAAAATATTGAGGGGTGTACTTAATAAAGGGTGTACTAAGTAAATTTGGAGGTGTAAATAGCAACTCTCAAAAGTTATTTGACCTTTTATATAAGGGCAAACTACACAAATGGTCCCTGTAGTTTTAGTGTTTTTTGCATTTCATCCTTACACCTCGCAAATAGTCCTTGTACCGAGACTTTTTACACAAATGGTCCTTCCGTCTAACTCTGTTAGTTTTTTACCGTTAAGTGCGCACACGTGCCACTCATGTGCATTTGTGAAAGGGCAAAATAGTCATTTTATCTTAAAAAGTACAGGGACCAATCTTGAAATATAAATATTAAATACACTTAAAAGTAAATTTTTCTTCACCATTTTTTCTCTCTTCTATCACAAATTAATTTTAGTTTTTTAATGTAGAATCAAATCAAGAAAATAAAATCAATGAATACAATTAAATACACTTAAAAGTGATTGTAGCTTCACCATGTTCCGTCTACGAATTTTGTTACCTCACTGGAGGTAATAACAATAACAGGAGCTTTCAATCTCTTCATCAATGGAGGTTTTACAAGTGAAATTAGGGATTTATTTGCGAAATTAATACTTGAATCTTCGTGTAAGTATTCATTTTTATCAAAACAACGAAATTGAAGTCAATTTGAAGGAAACAAATTGGGGGAGTATGTGGTGATGTGTTCTCTACTCATTCTCGTTCTAGAGAGAGAAAGTGATATGGAGGAATGAGAATTTGAACGCCAATGCCGTTCGAAGTTACCGATGTCTTGGTAATTCATCGTTATATCTTTCATCCGCCTTACCCATGAATTCCTTTCTGCCTCGATCCTATTTCAATGGAGGAATGAGAATTTGAACACGATGGAGCCATTGTTGTAAACACTTTAGTATCAGTGCTCGGCTCTTAGGAAAGCCATCTCTACTATATACTGCTTGCAAATGGCAGGAAGGCATTATTCTCCCATGGCGATGGCCAATCCCGAACAAGATCTCCATTCCCGCTCTTCCTCCTCGCCGTTCTCTTCCTCCCCGTAATCTTTTACATTTTCTCTCTCTTCTCCTCTCCTCTTTCTCCTCCTCCCTCCTCCCGTATCCACTCTTCGCAATCACCTTTCCTTAACCCTAGCGTCGATTACTCCTTCGTCTCCTCCCTCGCCAAATTCCTCACCAATACCCCGATCTCCGGCTTCCGACGATATTTCCCGCGACCGAAGAGGATGTGAAGAAACTCGACGATCTGATTTAGAGGAGAGAGACTGAGAGGCTCCATGAAGATTCGCTTCCCCCCGCATTCTCGCCGTCCCAGGAGAAGAAGATGGGTATGGGAAAGAGGGTTTAGGGCTTTAGAAATTCGCAGGTTTGACCATTTTGACCACTTGTAAGTAGAGAGAGAAGGAGAGAGAGAGAGTAAAAATGGAGGTGGCAACATATACACTGCAAGTAGAGAGAGGAGGAGAGAGAGAGTAGAGGAGAGAGAGAGTAAAAATGGTCCGAAGAAAGAGAGCCTATTTTACAATTTCACAATTGGTCCCTGTACTTTTAAAAGCAAAATGACTATTTTACCCTGTCCAAAATGCACGTGCAATGCACATGTCAAGACTTAACGGAAAAAATTTAACGGAACTAGACGGAGGGACCAATTGCGTTCAATAGGTTGGTACAAGGATGACTAGCAAAAAAAATTTTGTACAGGGACGAATTGCAAAAAATACTAAAACTACAGGGACCATTTGTGTAGTTTGCCCTTTATATAAAGGTTAAAAGATATCTTATACTCTATCTGTACCTGAGTTATTGTATTTTTTTTATTTTTTAAAATTATAAAATACATAATTTTTAGTGGCAAAAAAGTATTACGAATTACGTGTTTTATGATTTTGAAAAAAATAAAATTATAGACTTCAAATTTTTATTTAAAAAACAGTTAGTTAGACTCAAAAAAATTAAACTGAACAATAATTTAGGAACGGAGGGAGTACCATCAATCCATTATCTTCAAGTGTTGATATTATTCATCTGTCATACTATATTACCCTAATGATAATTGTCTCGGTGTCCAAGTTTTTCTCCATTTAGAAAGACGATTTGTTATGTATTGCTTTAATTAAAATTGTTCCCGTTGTTTGAAAAAAATAATCTCATTTAACTAGTTAAATTTTTTTAAACTATATTTTATTTGTTTGTAACCTTATTAAATCATTAAAATTATTATTGTTAAAAATAATATTATTTGTCGTAATAGAAGGTGTATGGGACGAGAAGAGAGAGAAAAAAAAAAACAAAGGCGCTACACGACGCACTCACATATGCTAAGCGACGCACCTTTTAAATGAACTTTTTTAAAATATGATGAAAGTGTCATTGATTATTATTAGAGATAATTAAGATTAGAGTTAATATTAATATTAATGACAAATTAGTATTAAGGTCAAGGATAAAAATATTTGTACAGTTTAAATAAATTTAACATAGTATGTACTGTTTACCTACACAAACAAGAGTGATATTAACACCACACTTCTATTCCTAAATTTCTAACTCTCCCTTTTTAACTCTCTCACTTTCTCTCTCTAAAAGTCTCCTCTCTAGATATCTGTCTACGGTGATAAAGATTCTAACAACAATGGTTGTTTTACTGTTGAGACTATTTTACGGTATATTTTTTTTTCATTTTTCTTCATTTATTTCATTTTAAATGTATGTTAAAGTGGAAAAATTAGGATTTTTTATGCTGGGAAGAGAGCCGACCCGACCATATTGTAAAGAGCCAACCCAGCTATATAGTAAACAGCCGGTTCGGCCTTTTGCTATGTAGCCGGTCCGGCCCTACTAAAAAAGTAGGGTCATGTTTTTTTAAATAAAATTGTCTCGGTCCTACACTATTCTTTTCTTTTTTTTTTTTTTGTATTTTATATTACTTGTATTCAAATACAAATGATACTACACACTTTAATCCAATACATGTCTGATTTTTTTTTATGTTACATTATTGTTTACAGGATGTTCACATCATTTATGACAACACCGAACAGTTTCAACATCTCTCATTTTTTTGCAACTAATTAAGTGTTTGCTAGTCGAGAAGAAGTGGAAGCTTGGATTAGAGCAAAAAGAAAAGAAAATCATATGTATTTCAAGAATTCAAGGCAGAAAACAAAAGCAGACGGATGTAAAAGGTTATGGTTTAGATGTGAGGGATGGAATTTACAAATATAACAGAGAGCTGGCCGAAGAGGACCGAAAATTGAGAGGCTAAAAAAAATTGGATGTCCGTTTGAATTAATAGTTATGGAAAATATCCTTAGTGGGTGAAATGTGATCATTAACAATGAGAAGCGTAAACACAATCATCCTTTGTCAAAGTATCACCAGTGGCATAGATCCAAGACGGCGTTTACTAAGAAGGAATTTGGTATGATCGATGAATTAAGTAGTGCAAACATCAAGGGGAAACAGATCCTAAACGCAATAAAGAAAGAAAATCCTGAAAACTGCAACAATTTGAGACAGGTACAGAAAATCAGTGGCTTAGTGAAAAATAGTTTTTGGTTTAATTAATTGATAACATTTTCT
Source organism: Platycodon grandiflorus (assembly GCA_016624345.1). NCBI lineage: Eukaryota > Viridiplantae > Streptophyta > Magnoliopsida > Asterales > Campanulaceae > Platycodon > Platycodon grandiflorus. Next base: position 7,515,157 of record CM028367.1, read on the forward strand.
TAGATTAATTTTAACGTAAATTTTATTTAATTTCACGCAGGTACAAAATGCCCAACAGAAGATATGGAGGAATAAAATGGGCAACAAGACGAAAATGCAGTATTTTTTTAATTTGCTAAAGGATTTGGGATACCAGACATGGTTTAGACACGTGGAGGGGACAAACATTTTGGGCGATGTTATATTTGCTCATCCAAAGGCGTAGAAGTTGCTCACGTTATTTCCGTATGTTCTGTGTATAGATTGTACGTATCAGACAAACAAGTATGATATGTCTATGTTGAAGATAATTGGGATTACACGGATAGGAAAAAAAGTTCACGTTGCATTCGCCTTCTTAAGGAATGAGAGAAAAAAAAGCTTCTATTGGGCACTTGCGCAACTAAGGATGATGTTTCATTTAGCTACCGCACTTAATGTGATAGTTACTGATCGAGAGATGTTTCTAATGAGTGCTATTGAATTTCATTTTTCAGAGTCAAAATATCTTTTATATAGGCGACATATAGCGAAGAATGTGGAAAAATATATAGTACAACTGTTGAAAAATAAAAGATATACCAAAGCATTTAATTCAGGTGGCGCAGGATAGTGCATGTCAATTCTGAGGAGGAATATCTGCTTGGCTTGGCAATGGATCCCACCTCAGCTCACCTACGTCAAGGAGGAATGGTTGGAGCCGTATAGGGATCAATTTGTCAATGTTTGGACCAAAGATTATGTGCATTTTGGGATACAAACGACGAACAGGTACTAGTTTTACGTTGAACTTTAATTTCATGGTTTAGAAAAAGTAGGTGGAGTCTGCTCACGAGTAACACTAATTGGAGGAACTATCAGTAGAGTCTGCTCACGAGTAACACTGAGTGAAGGAACAATGACAACTGGAGGAACCACCACAACTGGAGGTTGCTCAGGTATACTAGACTGCTTATGCTTCTTACTGGCTCTTGCTCATATGGATGTAGCTACGACTCGATCCTTCAGTCTGCCACTATACACTTTTTTCCCTGAATCACCACCTCTACTATCACCAACTCCTGACATCTAAAATTCACAATAAAAAGGTTTTTGATTAATTAATTATAAACTTAATAATTAACTATAAACATACAAATAAAATTAACGCAACATATATATAAAATTTACGTAAAACAAAAGTTTAATCTAACTAATCCTAACAAATAGAAAGTTAACAATCAATAACGTAGTCTAGTATAAAAGGTGGACCAAAGGAACATCATTTTAATTAACCAATTACAAATTAACAATATTTAAAAAAATAAAAAATAGAAAAACTCGCCGGCCCGGCTATATTTAAAACCGCTGAGATGGCTATATTAAATATTGCTGGCACGACTATATTTAATATAGCCGGTGCGGCATTATTAATTATAGTCGGCCCGACTTTTTTAGATATAGCCGGCTAGGGTTTCCCCGACTCTGCCCAACAGCCCTTTTTTCCTTCTTTTTTTTTTTTTTGCAATTTAAACAATAATCTTGTTAAACTAGTATTAAAAACTGAAATTTACAAAAGTATAGCTTAAAAAACATACCTTTTTGGATCGAATTGGTTGATGAAATCTTCAAATTGTTTGAGAGAGAATGAAGGAGTAGAGAGAGAAAGAGAAGTTTAGAGAGGGAGGAAGATTAACATAAAGGAGGATAGTTTTTTAAAAATAGAAGGGAGGGGTAGTATAGTAATTTAGCATTAATGGGTGCAACATTTAGCATGTGAGGGTGTGTTATTTAGCATAAAAAAAGACCAACTGTGTTGGAGGGGACATGAGCTCGTCCCGTTCGAGAAGGTTGAACTAGCCACCTTGCATGCCAGGGATGCTGCCTTGGGTAAGGAAGCATGGGTTCCTTTTGCTATTTTAAGTCATAATTTGCATAACATCCTCGTAATCCTCGCCGCCAATCCTAGTGCCCACTTTGATGGAGACCTGAGGCTCCGAAAGTCCAAGGGAGAGAAGACCAATCAAGAAGATCATGCTCAGGTTGTTTAGAACTCCAATCGAGCCTCTTGATTAATTCCTCGCTGCGACGAGTGATATTTCGGCCTATAGGCCTTTTACTTTTAAACAATAGTTTTTTTGTATCATCTGGTCCTAGTTTGGGTATTTGGACATGCGAGCCCTAAAACGATATTATCTCTTTATAACATTTTTATTTATCCTTGCTTTGTATTGCTCAAATTGTTATCAGATTTAGGTATCCTCACTTTCTGCATTTGATACTTGTCTGCATTCATGCTTGGATGAATTTCTAACTTAAGGTTACGTTAGTATTATAGGCCATCGACCTTAATTTGTTAGATCGTTCTTAAGATCGACCTTTACTTGGCCAGGTTACGCTATTTAGGAGGACACGTAGGGTCCTTTAGTCATTGGATATTTGACTTTTACCCTCTAAGACCTGGGTTTAATTCCTAGCAACGAAACCTTGATTCCGGGCAACGGAACCACACTGATCATGCCAAAAAAGTAGCTGATGACCACGTTAAAGTCCACGTAATGCCAAATGTATAATCTGGGAATGATTAGGAGGATATATGGCTTATTGAATGGTGATGTTGCTAGGTAGTAATCTGGGAAAATGGTTCGTGGGTTGCCTGTGATCAACTATGAAAATAACGCCGTTAGGGTAGTCAGGTATAACCCGATTATAACCCTCCGGTATAAGAGTAAGTATAGAGGTAGCGAGATCCTTGTCCATAGAAAGTGGTCTGTAAAGAAGTCAATGGAGTTCTAAAACGTATGAACAACAAAAAGAGCACAGTGCAATGATATGTGTGAAGAGTCTAGGGAAAAAATGAACTACTCACATTGGTATTTATAGGCTGGAGCCTTGGTAAGAAAGCAAACCAGAAGGGACAAGTAGGGGACACAACCTTACACTGGGCTTGTCTTATTGTGCATTAGACGGCGAAGCTAGGCGAGTGGTGGTCGTAAATGTACATTCATACAATGGTCCCTTATACAGTTGTACTCTGTGTTAGAAGGTAGATGACTATAGCAGAAATTTTGGTGTGTCAGGTGCACGCCCCTAACAAGCCTCTAAGATAGAACCACATATTACTGCTCGCTGGATGAATACTTGGCAGGCTAAGTGCCAAGCTAGTTGGTGCTCTCTGGTGATAGACCAAGGCTTGCTATTACTCCCAAGCTGGTTGATCACTAATCTGGTGCTCGTCCGTCAAGGATGCGAGGACGATGGTTGGTATTAACTTCTACTTGCTCGGTAAATGCTTGATTATTATACTATTTGGCCAGGCGAGGACAGGTGCTCGCTTGGTTGATCCTCGGCATGATCGATGATCTAGGCTACCTCCTTAATAAGCATGAGTCTATGTCAACCTATTACATGGCGGGGACCCTTGGCCACGTAGGACGGATTCCGTAAGGTCCCATTAAAAAATGTTCTAAAACAAGTTATGATATTGTTTCATGGTAGGCTTAGTAGAAGTACACTATGAGAAAGGAGCTAGCTATTATTAAGTAATTTTGTTTGTAAACAGTTAAGATATGTAAAACAATAATAAAAGAGTTTAAGTGATAGAGAAATCGATACAAATATTTTTAGGTGGTTCAGATCTCTTATAATACATCCACCCTCACAGCCCTCTTGTTTTATAAGGCAATAATCCACTATATTTTAACAAATACACAGATTATTGAAGGAAAATCTCTATTTTTTTTCTTCTAGTTGGCTCTCCAACTAGGTTGGGTTACAGAGGGTACAAGATTGGTTGGTTTTGCTTCTTTGAATTGACTCTGGGTAGTCTGATGAAAGCTGTGATTAAGTCTTCTTGACGCTTGATTCTTTAGTGTAGAAATAGCTCCTTTTTTTGTGTGAACTGTTAAGTTCTTAATGCTCGATCAATTTCTTGTATGTGTACTGAATATATTCTCTTGTTGTTCTATATTCTAATGTACAGCCTCTGTGTGTATGTGTGTGTGTGTATATATATGTGTGTGTGTGTACGTATTTCAGTCTCTCAGTTGATTGACATTCAGTGTTCTATTTTTTGTGAGAGATTTAGATTCTTTTTATAGCCTCTGTTGAGGAAATTAGCTCTTGGATAACGGCTAGTTAATGCAACTTGAGTTTGCAACTTGTAAGGATAATTTGTAGTTTTATATGCCACTTGTTGTCCACTTGACCAGTTGTCGTTAGTTTCATTCTTGTTATCTCCAGTCTTCAAACGGTCCCAATGATTGCTCATAAATGACTTGATTCCACATGTGCCGATTATCCTTCATAAGTGTTTTGAGGAATAACTTTATATATTCTATCAAACATGTAACAATTTGATGAGGATTCAGCTACGATTAAATCTTGTTGTGACAAAAACTCTTTTTACAATGATCTAACAATTTGAGGATAATTATAACCTAATCAACATCAAAACCTTAATCTATACAAAGGTCCAAACAATAAATAACACCTATTTTATTTTAAAACGTCTCAAAATAAGTGTGTCAATTTTATAATTTTATTTGGAAAGGTTTTCTAAACAAATTTCCTATAAGACCTTTTTAAATTTTATGATGAAAACAAAAATATGAATCCTACTATTTGATACCACAAAAGAATGATTTAAAGGTGTGAAGGAAAAACATTTGAATTTAAATATTTTTAAATTTTGTTTAAAGTTAATATAGAACATTTATTTTGGAACGGGTGCAATATTACTCTTAATTACAGACATTTAAAAATTAGGCAATCATTATTCCTACTCTATTTTTCAGCCAAAATGATCCATACTATTGTAAAAAAATAAATCATAAGAAATAAAATACTAAATACATTTTTTTTATGATGAAATGGTAATAGTGTTGCACTTAAAAATATTTTGTCTAGTATTTTAATTTTCAATGGTAATTAACAAAAAATTATTTTATCTTGTATTTCTCTACAAAGTGTCCTTTAAAACTAAAATGACATGTTTTGTGATGTGAAAGGTACTAAATATGTTAACAATTAGTATTAACATGAAAAATGCTAGATTCACCTCACAACTACATATTTAGACTAAGAAACGAATGCATTTTTGTTGAAATTGAACAGTTACATCCATGGTAACATTAAAGACAAATACTTGTCTCAAAATAAATTAAATAGTTACGTTCACAGTACTACTAAATAAACAAAAATACTTATCTCAAAACAAAGCTAAACATCAAGAAATACTAATATTTTGTAAAAAGGATGTATCATCGAATGATACTTTTACTGCTTTGAATTAAAGATAGTGAACTACGTAAGTCAAGTCCTCTACAAGAGACTACAAGGCTCTAAAATTTCCTGTCAATAGCCTGCGAACCCATTTCACCGCTAAGATTCAAAAAAAATCCTTGAATAAGTCAATTTGCTTATCATTGGTGCCCACTATCGAAAGAACATCCAATTTATTGCTCTAACTCAAATTAAGCTCTTTTAGCAATGTGGGAAAGTTACGTCTCTTCTCACTCTTATCAACCTGTTGGGTCCTACATTTTTAGTCAACCTGTTTTCAACTTACACCTAACATCTTGGTACTAACAACTTGAGGTCTCCTACTGCACTTTGATCATCTTGCAGGTTGAATTATTGTTACATTAAACCCTACTTTTCAGGGAATGTGTCAATGGATAAGAAGACTGGTTCAACAATGTTTCTTCATCGAAGAGGCCAGCAACGGATCCTTATCTCCTTCACCAACAATGTGGCGAAAATCTCTCAACAAGAACAACTTATTTCCGAGATTCTGGGCTAATTATTTTCATTGTATTTTAGTTATTACTTTGAGGTATAAAAAGGGGTAACACTTGTATTTTACACACACAATTTTTCACTAGCTTAAGCTCCCTTATATACGCTCTTAGTTTTGTATTACAACTTGATTAGTATACCTTTTGGTCAAGGCAGGTTCCTAAACCTCCCGGGGTTTTATGCCGGCGAACAAGTTGTTCAAGGGCTTTCCCTAGTTAACAAATTCTTTGAGTTCATTTCTATAGTATCTGATAATCATTGTACCCAGATTCTTATCACTTTTGTCATCTTTCTTGTCATTGAAAACACTTGTTGAAATTTGACCAAAACAATTTGGCGCCATCCGTGGGACACTTTGATTATTTGTGTAGAAATGACCAATCCGGCGTCCGGTAGTCAAGGTGAGAGGAGCCAGCCGCTTCCTATTTTCGGCACCCAAGGCAATCCATCTTCAAATTCGGAAGCTGTCAATTTGGAGCTAATGTCTAACATGGTCACAATGTTGAAGAAAGTGAATGACCAGTTGGATGCTCAGGAGCATACAAACACCATGATACTCAATGCCATTGATACCATGCGTAAAGGGAAGCAAACTGAAACTCAAGTATCTACCTCATTTTCACCTTTGCATCCTAGATCTTTGTTTGGTGCAGGTACAAGACCAAGCCATGTTGGAGATATCCCTATGTCCAGTACCTTACCAGCAGAAAGCACAATCATGACATTCATTCCAACCTCGCGACCGAGATTCAGCCTTACAACTAGCCAACCTGTGTTGTCATCTTGCTATACCTATGCCACACCTTCGATGGGGCAAACAGGGAGTTTCTTTAATGCTTTTGATACTTCTGCATCTCAATTTAATAATAACCCTCTTTTCGCAGAGAGTCAACTTATTAAGGAAATGCAAACTATAAAAGAGTTGCTTCGAGGCGTGCCTGGAGTCAACTTGCCTCATCATCAAGTTTCCCCAACCTGCTACAACGAATCTCGTTTTGTTCCAGCCATAGCTAATGTAGAGATCCCAAAGAAGTTCTCGGTCCCTCATATTATTTAAGGCCCCAGTTTGCCGTCCTTATGGCCGTCCTAAATACTATTAGGGACGGCAAAATGGCCTTTAGGGACGGCTATTGAGCGCCTCAAATACTCTTTTTTTTTGTAGTGTGTATCAGGAATCAATGGATATTATAAGTATCCCCCCTGTTTTTAAAGAAGCATGTTTTTGCAGGGGTTTTGGCTCAACTCTGTCAGGACCAGCCTTAAAATGGCTAACAGGACTTCCTCTAAACTCTATTTCTTCCTATGCTCAACTTGTCAGCATGTTTACTAATCAATTTTCATGCAACAGGGCATTTGACAAGTTGACTAGCGACCTTTACAGAATTGTGCAACAGCCTAACGAGAGTCTTAAAGAATATTTGCACAGGTTTAATAAGGAGGCAGTAACCATACCCAGTCTGGATATGTCCACAGCTACGGAAGCATTCCGTATTGGCTTGAAAAAGAACTCTCTATTTTATAATGAGTTGGTGATGACACCTGCAAAACAACTTGAAGAAATAAGAACCAGAGCCTTGCGTTTCATCAGATTGGAAGATGACAGCCTGGCAATAGAAAAGTCAATTGGGAGGACCCCTACTCTATTTGAGCCGTCGACGTAAAATCGATTCCCATCATTATAAGTCTAGCAGGGTAAACCCCTGTTAAATCGAATCTTCTAAAGTTCATTTTGTAGATGATGATCGGGATGGAGATGATAATGACTATCCTAAAATTTCTGATTATTGCTTTTCTGTGGACATTGCAGGAGTCCTTTGCGCCATGGAAAATCTTGGAGATAAAGCAAGATGGCCTAGGAAGAGTGATAAGCCCACAACTTGGAAGGATAAGTCCAAGTGGTGTGCGTTTCATGAGGAATTCGGGCATACTACTGAAAATTGTTTCGCCTTGAGGAAGGAAATTGCTCATCTACTGTCAAAGGGTCTCCTTAAGGATTTGTTGGGTAAGAAGAGGGTCGAAATGAGTCCAAAGAGCCCGATTCGGGAGCACCGGACAGAAAGTTGCACCTCCTCCACCACCAAGGTAGTAAATGTTATTTCGGTGGATCCCATATTTGTGGTACAACTTATTCGCAGCCAAGCGTCATGCCAAGAGTTCTAAGGAGGATCGCCGAAGCGCCCTCAAGGTGCCGCGACTTCACGATGGTCAAGTTATCTCCTTCGAAGATGAGGATAAGGATAACACGTTGGACCCCATCATGATGGTCTAGTTGTCCAGGTGCAGATCGCTAACTGTATGGTCAAGAGAATCCTGATTGATGGCGGCAGCTCAGTTAATATAATCTTTACTCACGCTCTGCAAGAGATGGGCATTCCTTTATTCGAAGTGGTGAGGAATTCGTCCGTACTGGTAGGGTTCAGTGGTGAAGTAAAGCAAACAGTCGGAGAAATCAAGTTACCTCTCTATTTGGAAGGTATGAATTCTATGGAAAGGTTCTGTGTGATCGAATGCTCTTCCTCGTACAATGTCATTTTAGGAAGACCCTGGATCCACAACATGAAAGCCGTGCCGTCAACTTATCACCAGTGCGTCAAATTCCCAACACCTTGGGGTGTAGCCAAGTTGAAGGGCAATCAGCAGCTTTCTAAAGAGTGCTACAAGGTCAATATGAAAGCAAGTTCAGTCCCTCGTCCAGCATAGCAATTAAAGAAAAAGGCCCATGATGTTTTTGAAGCAGTGGAGCACGAGACGAAAAGTATTTCTATTGATGAGTCAAATCCTGAGGCCCAAGTGCAAGTTGGTACAGATCTTCCACCCGAAATTGAGGAGGAGCTGGTTGAGTTTTTGAAAAGTCAGAAGTGTTGTTTTGCGTGGAAGCATGAAGATATGACAGGAATAAGCAAGGACGTCATTACTCACAAGTTAAACATTGATCCAACCATCCGTCCTGTCCACCAGAAAAGGAGAAAGTTTGCCCATGAACGGAACCAGATTATAAAGGATGAAGTTGAGAGACTTTTGAAGGCCAAGATGATCAAGGAAGTTCAATATCCAAGGTGGTTGGCTAATGTTGTGGTGGTAGAGAAGAAGAATGGCAAGTGGCGAGTATGCGTGGACTTCACGGACTTGAACAAGGCCTGCCCGAAAGATCCATTCCCTCTTCCTCATATTGATTCTCTAGTTGACGAGACAGCTGGCCACGATATCTTGACATTCATGGATGCGTCCTCAGGATTTCAACAAATTCAAATGGAGCCCTCAGACCAAGAGGATACGGCATTCATGACTCCAGAAGGTATATATTGTTATATTGCTATGCCATTTGGTCTTAAAAATGCAGGGGCAACTTATCAAAGGCTGGTAAACAAGATGTTCAAAGATCAACTTGGCAAGACGATGGAAGTCTACATAGATGATATGGTAGTAAAATCCAAGCATATTGAAGACCACGTGGAGCATCTTGCTGAGGCATTCAACATCTTGAAAGCTTTCAACATGAAACTCAATCCAGCAAAGTGCAACTTTGGTGTTAAAGCAGGGAAGTTCTTAGGCTATATGGTGACTAAGAGAGGAATTGAAGCTAGTCCCGAACAAATCAAAGCTATTCTCAACTTGGAATCTCCCAAGAATATCAAAGACGTCCAAAGGTTAACCGGTAGAGTAGCTGCCCTAAATAGATTTATATCTAAATCATCTGATAAGTGCAGGTTATTCTACGAAGTGTTAAGAAAGAATAAACTCTTCCAATGGACTGATCAACATGAGGCAGCCTTTAAACAACTCAAGGAATACTTGGTGATGTCACCCCTACTTGCTAAACCAGAACGTGGTGAGCGCCTTTATTTATATTTAGCCGTATCTGAGAATGCAGTTAGTGCAGTATTGGTGAAAGAAATCCAAGGTGAACAGCATCCTGTGTATTATGTAAGTAAGTCTCTACTAGATGCTGAAACGAGGTACTCTCATCTTGAAAAGTTAATTTTAGCTTTAACTACTGCCGCTATAAAATTGCGTCATTATTTTGAAACACATCCCATAACTGTCAGAACTAACTATCCTATGAGAAATGTGTTGAGAACTCCAGAGATGTCAGGACGATTGGCCAAGTGGTCGGTCAAGTTGAGCACGTATGACATTTCATATGAGCCCAGAACAGCTATCAAATCTCAAGCTCTAGTTGATTTCGTAGCAGATTTCAGTCCAAGTTTGCAGCCTGAGGTGGAACGAGAGGTACAACAGCTTGAAGGTAAAACAATTCCTAGATTTTGGACACTTTATACAGATGGAGCTTCAAATTCCAAAGGAATTGGCTTGGGAATAGTTCTGAAATCCCCCCAAGGTGATATCATACCTCAAGCTGTATCTTGTGAATTCAATGCGACGAATAATGAAGCTGAATATGAAGCTTTAATCATAGGTTTAACTACAGCTTTAAGTTTAAATATTACTCATATAAATGTATATGTTGATTCTCAGTTGCTCGCTAACCATTTCAATGGCAGTTACGTGGCGAAGCATTCCAAAATGACTCTGTACCTCCAACATGTTAAAGCTTTGGCTTCAAAATTTCTGTCATTCTCTTTGGAACAGGTCCCTAGAGAAGAGAATACAGAAGCAGATGCATTGGCCAACTTGGGTTCAACTTGCAAATCTATGTTACATACTAACATTCCCATTATTTATGCTAAGTACCCGACAATAGACCAAGTGGAGGAAACTCAAGAAGTGACTCAATCTAATGGGGCACAAGATACAAGTTCATCTTGGACCCAACCTATAATTGAGTTCCTTCAACTTGGAACTATTCCACCTAATATTAAGAATGCTAGATCTTTTAAAATGCGTACTTCAACTTTTGTTTTAATAGATAATGTCCTGTTCAAGAAATCTTTCGCAGGACACTATTTGAGATGTATTGACAATAAGCAAGTTGAGCTTGTGCTAAGTGAAATCCATGAAGGAACATGTGGAAATCATTCTGGTGGGAAAGCATTGGCATCGAAGGCTCTCAAGACTGGTTATTACTGGCCAACAATGCGTCAAGATGCCATGAGCTACGTGCAGAAATGTGATGCCTGCCAAAGGCACAGTAACATCTTGCATCAACCTGCTGAACCTCTACACTCTATTGTTTCATCTTGGCCTTTCATGAAATGGGGCATGGATATTGTGGGCAAGTTGCCTAAGGCTCCTGGAGGCAAAGTGTTCATGTTAGCAATGACGGACTATTTCTCAAAATGGATCGAGGCAGAAGCCTATGTGCAAGTAAGAGACAAGGAGGTAGTTTCATTTTTAAAGAAGAATATTATTAGCAGGTTTGGCGTACCATCAGAGATCATATGTGATAATGGATCCCAATTCATAAGTAAAAAGACTGGAGATTTTTGTGCTCGTTGGGGCATCAAGCTGATCACATCCACACCTGTCCATCCTCAAGCCAATGGTCAAGCTGAGTCAAGCAACAAGTTGATTGTCAACAACTTGAAGAAACGCCTAGATCAAAAGAAAGGAAAGTGGGCTGAAGAATTACCACTTGTACTTTGGGCGCATGAACAACTACAAAGGGGCCACGATAGAACTCCATATTCCTTGGTATTTGGAGCGGAAGGCGTAATTCCGGTCGAGGTGACAATCCCAACGAGGTATGGTTTATTAACTCAAGATGAAAATAACCTCTTGTTAACCCAAGATCTAGATACAATTGATGAGATCAGGGATTTAGCCAAGATAAGGATGGCAGCCTATCAACAACGGATTGCTAGGTCTTACAACAAGAATGTCAGAATAAGAAGATTCCAGGTTGGTGATTTAGTTTTAAGAAAAGTATTTCAAAATACCGAGAACCGAATGCGTAAATTAGCTCCCAAGTGGGAGGGACCATATCTCATTGATGCTTGGCGGCAAAGGGGCATACGGTTGTCAACCCCAAGTGGAGACAGGGTCCCTAGGAGTTGGAATGCCATTCATCTAAAGCTCTATTTTATGTAAGTCAAGTAGTTAACAACTAGACTTCTCAGGTATGATTTAATTTGTGTCAAGTCCATTCGTGTGTTTCAATTCTCAATTTTATTGGAAACCCTTACTAACTTAAGCATCGGAGGGGTGTTGGCTATGCTAACACCCAATCCTAACATGAATTTGTTTTGCAAGGTATACAAGCGGAGTAGGCTCAACATGTTAACACGCCAGTATGGCTCCGACATGTTGAGACCTAAATTGAAGCAGGTCGAATATGTTAACACGCCAGTACGGCTCCAACATGTTCAGACCTGAGATAAAGAAGTTCAACATGTTAACACGCCAGTACGGCTCCAACATGTTGAAACTTTAGCTGGAGAGGGATGGAACATGTTGACACGCCAGGACGGCTGAGACTTGTTCTATCTCTTCAAACGACTTACCTCTGATCAAAGGTACATTTTGCTTATGGTTAAAAGATTTACATCTTTTCTAAAGAATTAAGGTTTTGACACCTTCGCCCGTGCGCACGATTTCACACTTGCTCAAGTTGTGACTATTGGTTGTAACATTGACATGTTACATACTGTTTATAACGTTAACGTTTCATCTACTAAACAAGCAAGTGCTTTTGAAGGAACCTAAAATACTTCTACCAAATCTCCAAATGTTCACAAAAAGATCTCACAATTAGTGGATAAGTTGGATAAGCCAACAAATCCCATCAACCTACGAAAAGCTTGGAGTACTAGACCAACCTAGTACCCCCAAATAAATTGTTTACGCTCTTATGAGCTGTTACATAACCGAATGAATAAAAAAGATTATTTTTGTTACTTTCCCTTCCAAATCGTCTAAAAACATTCAAATTGTTCCAACGTCTTGGCCTGCTGCCGCCGGTGTTACCTCTGTTTCTTTCTCTTGATTACCCCCTTCAACTTGGGTCCCTACTATGCTACTCAACACTTTATTGGCATCATCAACCAATTCTTCCAGGGCTGGTGAATTCACTTCCTCTGCATCTGCTAATTCGCCAATAAAGTCTTCTAAGGTCCTTCTCTCTTCTTCCAAGTCCCAATTGGGAGCTTGTCCATTCTTGAATTCTTCCATTAGTTGAATCCTGGCCTCCAGCAATGTTTTGGTGGCATTAAACTTGAAGTCTTCCCTCGCAGCTTCAAGTTCCTTCACGTGAACTTCATTCTCCTTCATTTTTTTAGCACAAACGTCTGCTAGTTCCATTCTCAACTTTACATTGTCCTTGTTCAATTTTTCCACTTCAGCAGCACGTACTTTGGCTTCCTTCTTTAGTCTATCCACTTCCCCAGCACTTGCTTTTGCTTCATTCCTTGACTCCTCAGCCTCAACGCTACATCTAGTTGCCTTGATTTTCAAGACGCTGACTTGGTCCAAGATAGGACTCACTATATCAGAGATCTGTGTAAAGGAAGTATTAGTACTCTGTAAATTTCTTGGTACAAAGATCAAAGTTTTCCCATTTTACCTTGTCAGCAAAGTCTTTCATCACAACAACAAATTTCTCTCTTGTCGTATCAACATCCAAAACATCACTTGCGTCTGTGGCTGCAGCTTCCACCAGTTTCCTCTTCTTTGACTCATCTTGTTTCTTTGATACATTTGCCTCAGAGCTAGAGGCCATAGATTGCGGAGTTGGGGGCAGCTTGCTGTCTTTCTTTAGAGACCTTCTAGCCTTAGCCCCAGCGAGCAAATCAGCAGCACTCACAAGGGCTTTAGAACGAGTGGTGGCTGCAATAAAGGACATGGAGTTAGGACAACTTGGAGGATTAGAATAATCTGGAGTTAGGCAAAAATTTTAAGATAATAAACCAAACCCGTGGACATCTTGCTGGGATTTGATAAAGACTCTTTTCGCTGAACTCCTTCTTCTTCCTCGACCCTTTCTGAAGAGAACAAGACTGGAAACGCTTTGAAAGACCTAATGAGAGGATCCAATTCAAAAATCCTCTTTACATTCGCCTCCGTATCCTCCTGCTCTGGGAACAAAACGCATAGCTTGGCAACTTCTACAAAGGAAAATTCAAGTTTGTTAAGGGTTAAGATGTACAAAGATTTTGGTAATGAGTGAAATCAGAGGAAAATTTCCTCTACCTTGATACCTCCACTTTGAAACTACACCAGCCTCTTGGCTTAGGCTGTCTTTCCTAACAAAGAAAAATCTGTTTCTCCAGCCCCTATCAGCAGGGTCGTTGTTGGAAATCAAAATGGGGTCACCACCACTCTTGACTCTAAAGCAATATCTCCCCAGACCAAATCCCCTTATCTCGGTGGTATAAGCAAACTCCTCTAGGTCTACATTCAAACCTGTTTCATCCCTCAACCTAACTAGGGTTTGAAGACACCTCTAACCCTGAGGCATAAGTTGGGCATAGTTCAATTTTGCAGAAGCAAAAAACCTAGTAATCAAGACAGGGAAAGGGAATTTAAGACCAATAGTGAAGGGGTATTCAGGAAAACACACCCACTCAGGGGAATAACACTCGGAAGTTAAGGAGGGATGGGTAAAGAAGACGGTTTCAGGAGGCAATGCGTGATTCTTCTTGACAACTTCCAGATCTACTTCGGAAATCAAGCATTTTTCTTTTTCAGGCTCCTTTAACAAATTTTGGGTTGAGAAACCCTCTGGTAGACCATCATCACTTTCGATTATACATGACTTCTTTTTTCCCATTTTTTGCAACTTGAGAAATTATCAACAAAAAATTTGAGAGAAGGACGAGGAACTCAACGGAATTGCTACTTGTTTTTCTTCTCCGCGCGATCTTCCTTGATATCTCTCCGAAAGAAAACCTTTTTTGTTAACAACTCTGTGAGAGGGAGAGTTGGGGAAGGTTCTGGTTTGTTCAAGAAAGAAGTTGTGAGCAGTTGCAAGTTTGAAAAAACAACATGACCTTTTGCCTTGGAAAGACTCAAAAACCGTCCCATCAAAACCTTTTGCATTAATAACCGCCGTACGCTATCAATTTGGCAAACTTTTTAAATTTTTGACTCTTTGTGTTCTTTGCTGCAAAAATTCAAAAAGTTTGGGGGCAATTGTTGGGTCCTACATTTTTAGTCAACCTGTTTTCAACTTACACCTAACATCTTGGTACTAACAACTTGAGTTCTCCTACTGCGCTTTGATCATCTTGCAGGTTGAATTATTGTTACATTAAACCCTACTTTTCAGGGAATGTGTCAATGGATAAGAAGACTGGTTCAACAATGTTTCTTCATCGAAGAGGCCAGCAACGGATCCTTATCTCCTTCACCAACAATGTGGCGAAAATCTCTCAACAAGAACAACTTATTTCCGAGATTCTGGGCTAATTATTTTCATTGTATTTTAGTTATTACTTTGAGGTATAAAAAGGGGTAACACTTGTATTTTACACACACAATTTTTCACTAGCTTAAGCTCCCTTATATACGCTCTTAGTTTTGTATTACAACTTGATTAGTATACCTTTTGGTCAAGGCAGGTTCCTAAACCTCCCGGGGTTTTATGCCGGCGAACAAGTTGTTCAAGGGCTTTCCCTAGTTAACAAATTCTTTGAGTTCATTTCTATAGTATCTGATAATCATTGTACCCAGATTCTTATCACTTTTGTCATCTTTCTTGTCATTGAAAACACTTGTTGAAATTTGACCAAAACACAACCCGTGCCCAAGTCGGGTACAAATAGTTGTCATGTTCTTGGTTTGTAAATTGGCTAGGATGTTTGACTCTTATGATTATGTCTCACTAAGGCCCTGTTTGATTTGTCTTATTGGAATGAGATTATGGCTTATGACTTATCATAAGTCATTTTTAAAGTGTTTGATTTAATTTTTGGGAGAATAAGTCATAAGTTGGGTACAAGCCTTTAGAAGCACAATTGTCTCATATGCCATAAGCACCTGGGTTGGTGCTGATGACTTCTCGGGCAAAAACACAGAAGGGATATGAGTTTAATGATATTTTCATAATTCCAAGATTATCCTTCTTCAAACTAGGGTTCAATTCGCTGCTCCTTTCTTCTCCAAACAACAGCGCACATAGCAACAACCGCACAGGAGCAACAGAGCGCTACCAACCGTCCCCACCTCCGTCCGTCGCTTCCAGGTCAGAAACTTCATCACGACGGTCGCAACAGCTCCCCACCTCTCTCAATTTCTTCGGTTTGCAATCTTCGTCGTCCATATTTGAAGCCCTAAATCACCAAGAACTCTTCTATGAGCAACTGTGCTTTTGCTGTAAATCAACCCCCTTTGTGGTAAGTTTTTTCCTGCATATTGATGATGCACAAAATGTCTGGCTTACTGGGGGTGCCGAATGGATTGTTGTTGCGTCGTAAATTTTGGATAGCTAGCGTTGATTAATCTGCAAAAAAGCCACCGTGAGAGGGGCAGGGAGGGTTCCCCGCCAAAACCCTCCAGTGTGGTCATCAGTACCTCGGCCGTAAGAGAAAGAGAAAATGTATATTCTCTGTAAAAGTGGCTTACCTAAGGTTAACCTAAAGGGTAGTATATATAGTAGAATGGACCCTTACTCATTGGGAGCCCACTTGCTTGAGTGAGGCCCGTACAATTTGAGGGGTCCAAAATATGCACCCCAGTAGCCCCCCACTCCTTATTCCTCGAGGTTCATCTCGAGGGTGAGGAGTACTACTTGCTCGTGTTCATCTCGGACTTGCCGAGGTTTCGAGGTATTACTTTCGATGGCAAGGTTCATTTAGTTCTCGGGCTAACCGAGTCCTGAATTTTAACCTCAGACTGCGAGGTTCGTTTGTTTTGACCTCGATTGAGAGGTTGTTTAAATTGACCTCGACTGAGAGGTTCATTTAGTTTTGACGTTGACTGAGAGGTGCCTTTGGTTTTGACCTTGACTGAGAGGTGCATTTGGTTTTGACCTCGACTGAGAGGTTCATTTGATTTGACCTCGACTGAGAGGTTTGTTTGATTTGATCTCGACTGAGAGGTTTGTTTGATTTGACCTCAACTGCAAGGTTCATTTGGTTTTGACCTCGACTCCGAGAGGTTCGTTTGGTTTTGACCTCGACTGAGAGGTGCATTTGGTTTTGACCTCGACTGAGAGGTGCATTTAATTCGACCTTGACTTGGAGGTTCATTTGATTTGACCTCGATTGAGAGGTTCATTTAATTTTGACCTTGACTTGGAGGTTCATTTGATTCGACCTCGACTTGGAGGTGCATTTGATTCGACCTCAACTTGGAGGTTCCTTTGATTCGACCTCGACTTAGGGGTGCATTTGATTCGACCTCGACTTGGAGGTGCATTTTACTCGACCTCGACTTGGAGGTGCATTTTACTCAACCTCGACTTGGAAGTTCATTTGATTCGACCTCGACTTGGAGGTTCATTTGATTTGACCTCGATTTGGAGGTGCATTTTGATTCGACCTCCACTTGGAGGTGTATTTTACTCGAACTCGACTTGGAGGTTCATTTGATTCGACCTCGACTTGGAGGTTCCTTTGATTCAACCTTGACTTGGAGGTTCATTTGATTCGACCTCGACTTGGAGGTGCATTTTACTCTACCTCGACTTGGAGGTTCATTTGATTCGACCTCGACTTGGAGGTTCCTTTGATTCAACCTCGACTTGGAGGTTCATTTGGTTCGACCTCGACTTGGAGGTTCCTTTGATTGCTCGATCTGTTAGTTTTGGTGAGGATTATTACTCGGCTTGCTCGTTATTCTGTGAGGGCTCTTCTTGGCTTGCTAGTCGCGAACTGACCCTTGCAATAATCGATAACATGTCTACAAAATATAGAGGGTATTCATTTGCAAATCGAGCTTATATTCTTTTAAATGTAACTCAAATGAATGTTATACATTTATTTTATGCAAGTAAGAAGTAATCACGCTTTTGCCTCACGTGAATAACTATAGATTTTAAATAATTATTGCAAGAGCAACAGGATTGCATGACTTTGTATTTATTCGGTCAAACAATAATTATTTTGGTCCGAGTAGAACAATCATATAAAATGTAATTGTATTAATACACATGAATTTTCGGTATTGAACTATAAACATGGAAAACTCATTACGTGGCATACTATGGTGCACGGAGTATGTTAAGTTCACTATTTATCGTATGCTCGAATTTATTGAATCGAGGCATGAAGTCACGTGTTCATAATATGCTAAATGTATTTAAGCAGAGTTGTCAGTGACAATAATTTTTATGCTCAATTAGAATGTCAATTATGCATTTTATCCATTTTAATATGTTTGTTTGCATATTTTTGCAATAGCTCGATTTAATTTGAGCAAATAAATTAAGGGCATAAAGCACATTTAACTTAATTTATATAATATGTTTCATGTAAGCGAGCATAAATCACGTGGTATTGAATGTGTCAAATAGCATGTTATATTATGCTTCATATAAAATGTAAGCGAGCATAAATACATAGGTTGTGGGGAATGAGTACCAAGTGGTACTCATTCTCGACAACCTATGTACTTAACCTGGAGGTCATAGGTTTGAAACTTGGCAAGTCCAGTTTCAGGGTGTGAGGGAGTGCAAAAACTCGCTTCTAATGTGTCACCACTTGAACCACACTACTAGGAGTGGGGAGACCCTTGTGAGCGTGATTGATCGCCGGTGCAGAACCTCTAGCGGGTTCCCGGAACAATTATGTCTCATTAAAAAAGGGCGCCTTTTCTGATGAGACATAATTTTTCCGGGGGGCTTGCCCGGAGACATGCTCTTAACGGGAGCCAAAAATCTTACACTCACAGGGGTCTCCCCGCTCCTGGTAGTGTGGTTCATGTGGTGTCACACTGGTAGAGGGTTTTTGTACTCCCTCACACCCTTGTGAGCGTAAGATTTCTGGCTCCCGTTAAGAGCATGTCTCCTAGCTAGCTCAAGTGGTACTCATACTCTATAATCTGTTTACTTATCCTGGAGGTCACAGGTTCGAAACTTGGCAACGCCAGTTTCAGGGCGTGAGGAAGGAAAAAACCCACTGCTAGGGGTGGGGAGATCATGAGTTTAAACGGATGTACCCGACTTCCGACTCCCGCGAGCATCAAGTCCTGTCTCCGGGCAAGTCCCCCGGAAGGAAGGTCATCCCCTCAACAAAAAGGGCGCCTTTTTTGATGAGACATAATTGTTCTGGGAACCCGCTAGAGGTTCTGGACCGGCGATCAATCACGCTCACAGGTCTCGCTTGTGGTTCATGTGGTGTCACACGGTAGCGGGTTTTGCACTCCTCACACGAATGGACTTTCAAGTTTCAAACCTATGACCTCCAGGTTAAATACATAGGTTGTGGGGAATGAGTACCACTGGAGGTCATAGGTTCGAAACTTGGCAAGTCCAGTTTCAGGGTGTGAGGGAGTGCAAAAAGATGCTACCAGTGTGACACCACATGAACCACACTGCCAGGAGCGGGGAGACCCCTGTGAGCGTAAGATTTTTGGTTCCCGTTAAGAGTATGTCTCTGAGCAAGCCCCCCGGAAAAATTATGTCTCATCAGAAAAGACGCCCTTTTTGTTGAGGGGATGACGCTCCTCCCGGGGGACTTTCCCGGAGACTTGCTCGCAGGGCCGGAAGTCGAGTGCATCCGTTTAAACTCATGATCTCCCCACCCCTGGCAATGGGATTTTGCCTTCCTCATACCCTGAAACTGGAGAACCCAAGTTTCGAACTAGTGACCTCCAGGATAAGTGCACAGATTATGGGGCATGAGTACCACTTGAGCTAGCTAGCCCAAATGGTACTCATGCTCTACAATCTATGCACTTATCCTGGAGGTCACAGGTTCAAAACTGGGTACGCCAGTTTTAGGGTGTGAGGAAGGCAAAAACCCACTGCCAGGAGTGGGGAGATCATGAGTTTAAACGGATGTACTCGACTTCCGGCCCAGTGAGCAAGTTCTCTGGGCAAGTCCCTCGGGAGGATGGTCATCCCCTCAACAAAAAGAGCGCCTTTTCTGATAAGACATAATTGTTCCGGGGGGCTTGCCCGGAGACATGCTCTTAATGGGAGCCGGAAGTCTTACGCCCACAGGGGTCTCCCCTCTCCTGGCAGTGTGGTTCATGTGGTGTCACACTGGTAGCGGATTTTTGCACTTCCTCAGCCTCGAACCTGTGACCTCCAGGTTAAATACACAGATTACGTGAGGAGCTAGCTCAAGTGGTACTCTCCTCACGTAATCTGTGTATTTAACCTGGAGGTCACAGGTTCGAGGCTGAGGAAGTGCAAAAATCCGCTACCAGTGTGACACCACATGAACCACACTGCCAGGAGCGGGGAGACCCCTGTGGGCATAAGACTTCTGGCTCCCGTTAAGAGTATGTCTCCAGGCAAGCCCCCCAGAACAATTATGTCTCATCACACATCAACCCTCTTTTAACTGCTATTCTTCAATCTCTCTCACAGACACACAGATATTAATGATTTTGCTTTCATGATTTTTTTTACTCTGATCTATGTGCTTATTATATTACTTTATGAATATATATTCTTGATTAATTTCTCATTGTTTATAGATGCCTACTAGTGGAAGGATTCAGCGATTGGGGAGTGTTAGTTTTCTACTTTTGGATTATTGTCACTTTTAAAGTGTATGCCAAATATAGATGTTTGCTGTGCCTTTAAAGGGTATGCCAAATTTACTGAAAGAAGGTGACATTTTCATGTAGTATTTTCTAAATCTCAGGACTCAAAACTTGATACCAGGACATAAGGTCTAATGTAGACTATTCATAATCAAGATTATAATCTGCACTTTTTGTTTATGAAAGATTGGATTTACAATTGACTTTTTGCTTAGTTAACTTCAAATTCATACTTATCTTAATGCTTAAGTATTGAAGTTCCAGACTTTTGATAAGGAGGGAATTTTAAATTACTTTTTTTTGCAGATTGGTCTTAGTTCACAAAGAAATAATGGGAAAAGTTGGAGATTTTAAACTATAAAAATACTAGTAGAAAATTTCACCATTGATCTTTGCCTTAGTTAGTTGCTTATATTTGAACTAATATGACAACTTTTTTTGTGTGATGCGTATTAGAAAAGTTGAAAAAATATAAAGATTTGTAGCTTAAATATTAGAAGTGAGACTCTTTTCATGGGACAAACAAAAAAGGGAAGTATGACTCTCTTTGGGACAAAGGGAGTATAAAGAAGAAATTAGAATACATATCTACGTGCATATCTGTAGAGCAGTCAAAATGGTTTTGGCCTGTGCATATCTGTACATCTATAGATTTTTGCCACAAAATAAAACTTGATAATTATATACACTATCCTTGAGTTCTCTGATTTAGATTTTAACTTTTGAATGTTCAATACTTTGATATGGTAGCTATTATCTGGTTTCTTCTTTTACTTTTTATCTCCTATTTTATTTCTTTGAAGAAATTTCTTTTGTGCAATCATGATTGGAGAAGTGGGTTTGTGTTTTTCATGTTGTTTAAAAGAAGAATGGCATCTCGAAAAGATCAATCGCAAACAAAAGCAAAAGGGAAAATGCCAAACACATCACAAGGAACAAATGAGAAGCCAATTGGGAACCAGCACACCATGAACTTTTTGTTAATCTTTGTGCTGAACAAGTTTTAGCAGGAAACATGCCTACTACATGTTTGAGCAAAGAAGGATGGAAGAATGTAAGGAACACGTTTAATGGACAAACAGGAAAACAATATGTCCAAAAACAATTTAAGAATCATTGGAATCACCTTAAGAAAGATTGGAGTTTGTGGCGTTCTTTGCTTTATGGAGAAACTGGGCTTGGTATTGATCACACTTCGGGTACCGTCGATGCTTCAGATGAATGGTGGGAAATAAACTTCAGGTGTATATATATATATATATATATATATATATATATATATATATATAAGCATTTTATTGAAATGGTACTTTTTTTTTAAACATGTATTCTTATATATTTTTGCTAAAATTGCAGACGGTTCCTGAAGCAGTCAAGTTTAGGAATAATCCATTAACTCATCATTCAAAATTGGAAATCATGTTTTTGGATACCGTTGCTAGAAGGGAATATGCATGGACCCCTAGTCCAGGTGTTCTTCCACCACACATGCGTGATGTAAATAGTGTGCTGAAGAGAGTGACGAGGATGACAATATTCAACCATTTGACGATATTATGGGTGACATAGAGAGTGGAGCTGAGAAGACAAGAAAAAGAGGATCTGTAAGTGTATCACTTCCGTGTAAGACAAAGGCAAAAAGAGTTACTACCGTTGCTAACTTGTCCAATACACTTGAAAAAATTATGGAGGCAGCGACTGTTGATAGTGTGTCAAGTGTTGGAAATTCGGGGTCTCGATGTACCATGGGCACTTGTCTTGACATCATGAGCAAGATTCCAGGAGTCAAGATCGTTGATCCATTGTACTTGTTTAGGGCACATTTGTTTAAAGAGCTGAAAATCGGGATATGTTTGTTGAACTACCTAGTGAGGCACGTCTTGCATGGTTGAAGGCTGAACAATCTATTTTCAACCGTTGAGTGACAACAAGTGATTAACCATCGTTTTCTACATGTCTTCTTGTTATGGTCGGACAAGAATTATGACTTTCTTTATTGGCGAACAAGTTTTGTCGATTATGTGTGTTTAGAACTTTAAACATGTTGTTATGTTTCATATTATAATGAGTACTTTTTATTTAGATTGATGATGGTTTAATTAGTATATAATGAGTACTTTTTAATATTATTTTTTTGCAGTTGTAATGAAAAATAATCACGTGTTCGAGAATAATGAAATTGCTTCCAATAGGAAGAAAAAATTTGCTTTGATGGGCGGGCTTCTTGGTACTTATTTATTTCAAAAATATGCAACTAAATCTCCATATAAAACATCACAAGTAGCAGGGTGGAAGTTTGTTTCAGGTGTGCTTGAAAGTGATACAAGTTGTCATAAGATGTTTCGCATGTCTACAGCTGGATTTTTTTAGCTTATGTGAGTTATTGCAAGAAGAATATGGGTTAGTTCACAGTAGAGATGTTAGAGTGGAAGAGCAGATGACAATGTTTCTCTTGATAGTTGGCCATGGTATGAAGAATAGGGTGATTTCAGAGTTGTTTAACAGATCTGGTCAAACTATTAGCAAGTTTTTTCACAGGGTTCTTCGTGCTACTACCAAGATGTCAGTTGATTGGATAAAGCCTTCGAATTGTACCGAAACACATGCTCACATCAACAACAAAAAGTATTGGCCGCATTTTAAGGTACCCAAAGTCACATTTTGAAAGATCACTGTTTGTTATTACTATTATTAACTTTATTGTTTCCTAACTTATTTATATACATGATTTATTGTTTCTTAACTTATTTATTTACAGGATTGTATCGGTGCCATAGATGGCACTCATGTACCCGTTACTATCCCTGTTGTGGAACAACCTCGATTTATTGGCAGAAAAGGGTATCAGTCTCAAAATATATTGGTTGTATGTGACTTTGACATGTGCTTCATATATGTAGAGCCGGGATGGGAGGGAAGTGCTCATGATACACGTATTTTCTTTCATACTATTCGTGATCCCTTATCAAATTTTCCTAAGCCTATTCCACGTATGTCTCATATTATGAATATTTTAATAAATTTCATATCTTAATTTTTTTCTAAATTATATACGTTATTTGTTTTGCAGCTCAATTTTACTTGGTTGATGCGGGGTATCCAAATAAAATTGGGTTTCTTGCACCGTATAAAGGGGAGAGATATCATTTACCTGAGTTTCAACGTGGCGAGCAACCACGAAATGCACATGAGAAGTTCAATGTTGCTCATTCTTCATTGAGAAGTGAGATTGAAAGGACTTTTGGAGTTTGGAAAGCTAAATGGAGGATTTTTGCGGACATGCCTGCTTATAGTAACGAGGATCAAATTTGTATGGTTTGTGCACAATGGCGATTCTTAATTTCCTTAGGAGAAGAAACATTGAGGATGATGAGTTTCGAGCTTATGATGTTGACCCTAACTTATTGCCCGAGGTTGAGGATGATGACCCTAATGTAGTCGATCAAACACCCATCTCCTTTTTGGGTACTGCCGATCCAGAGATGGAAGCTATGAGAAATGCAATTTGTTATCAAATATGTAATAATATTTTCCATTAAATGTATTTATAGGTATTGTAGTTCAATGAATATTTCCATAAAATATGGAGCTTGTTATCAACTTGAACTTATATATGTATGTAATTTGTGTTTCTAATTTTCTTTATTTACATCATCCGCATGTTTGCTCGAAGAATTCTCTTATTAGCATTATTCTAATTTAAATTATTGTTTGAAAAATAATTTGTTCATTATACTCTTATAGTTTAACAAATAGGTAAATGACATTTTTATTTGAGGGTATTTTAGTCTTTTTATTTTAATTCAGTACTTTTTCAGCTTATCAATCAAACAATCAGACTAACTTATAACAGCTCATCAGCACTTCAAAAAGCTAAATCAAACAGCACCAGTCATCAGTCATAAGTCATCAACTATAAGTCATTAGTCATAAGTCATTATCGATCAGCTAAATCAAACAGGCATTAAGTGACTTGTACATGACTTATGACTTATCCTCATATAAGTCAAATCAAACGCTTCAAATAGAATTTATGGTAAGTTATAAGCAATAAGCATCTTCCAATAAGCGAAATCAAACAGACCTTAAGTTGGTTAATCATAACATCAATGGCCCACATCTCTCTTGCTCTTCCCTTCAATGCCACTATCCCTTTTTCTCCTCCCTACGGACCCACTAGAACCACTTGTCAAATCTTTGTTCCTACCATCTCGAGATTGTGTGACTGAACTGAATGGAGAAATGTCCTCAAGATCGTCAACCTCAACTTCCACATCGTCCTCATCAACTAGACCAACATCTGCCCATTATTCTTTCAGCTACACTACTTGGAGTCTCAGAATCAACAGCAGTTGCTCGTTCAACCCCCTTCCCCAATATTTCCTTCCATTCCTTGTACAGTTCAAATGATTTTCCCCTCATTCTCTTTGCATCTGGTTCTTTCAACAATTAATTTCCATAAAAGATTCTTAAAAATCACAATCACAATTACATTATGCATTATAAATTATGAGCTTTTTTAAGTAACTCACATCAGATGATGTATAAAAAATAATTTACCTTCAAATATACTTATGAGTCCTCTTCCTTATCAAAAACGATCAAATTAGCCTTGTCATTCCACCCTACAATAGTCTCACTAGCTATCCCATTTATAACTTTCAATGCAATTCTCCAAGTCTTTATTTTAGACTCAATGTAGGGAACCACCTTTAAACCGGTTCCCCGCAACAACTCAGTCAAATCTTTCTCTAATTAATAAATGTAACCTTTTTTAAAGTTGCATCGTCCATCAGTTGATTTCCATGTTGGGTTACCTTTTGAAGTATATTAGCTTTCGCTCTTCAGTTCTACTCCAAACCATTCTCTTTGCTCTAGTAGTGATTGATTCCATCTCTAACAAACAACAACAATATCAAATTGTAAAAACATTAATATATATAACCGTACATAACAAAAATAGTCACACCCTAATTCAAGCATTCGAACCGAGCCTAAATCCGGGCATGAATCTACAATACACAACCATAATAATCACCTGTTTAACACACCCTCATAATTAACACCGAGACATAGCAACATGCCATTCAATTTCATAACTAGAGAGGATACAACTGTATCTACAAAACTTCTTTAACTTACATACAATCCCAAATTGAAAGGCATCCAGCCCTTATATACAACGTTAATAATACATAAACAGTACAATAAAACCATTATCCTCTCATATATACACATCAAACTAGTTCAAAATTAAAGTCAACTATCTGTTATTGAACCACTAGGCCTACAGCCTTAATAGTGTACTCCATCTTGCACCGCTTCGATCTAAGGAAAACATTAGTGAAAGGGTGAGTCACCTATGACTCAGTAAAATTTCACTAAACTAATACATGCTATGCATGTATGCAACAGTAATTGGATGCTAACACAAGCAGCATGTAATCAGCATAAGTAATAGCAGATAAGTCACATGTCATCAGTATAATCAATAACTAACTAAATTCCATTACCAGCGTAAGAAGGATCACGACTGCCAACTGTCCCATACCAGTTAGAAATAATGACCAACCTACAAAGTAATGAGCTAACGACATTTCATATCACACATTAAACAAGTATAGATCACATATATCAGGACATACAAGTCGAGGTACACCTCCGACTACCAGCTCCCCTTATAACACCATTCAGCTTAGAAGTTTATATCAAGCCATTGTAACCATGTGATTCATATATCAAATATTTCACGGAACAAGTCAATATGCCCCAAGTCCCTACAACCTTGGCATCCATGTGACAACACCACTCGTGTCCAACATCTATGTGGTGTACCTTATTCTGGCCGAAAATAGGGAGCCAGGCCGGATTAAGGTCGCCACAACCCGACTGTCACTGCACTCCGCCCCATGACAATTGGTAGTCAACCGAAACCACTTGAAAGTTAGTGTTCGAATGTGCACATCCGGTTAGTCAAGTTCACGTTCACACTTTATTCCATATTCGGTTACAAATTTAACATTTCGATTATCCTCCAAGGATCAATTCGAGTTCTAATTTCACCAACCAACATAATGAACAACTTAACCATCTTAAACAATTCGATAATGTCACAATCACATAATCGTAGCCATTTTACACACTTTGTTTAGGTCAAATTCTTGCCGGTTTCGTCAATTCGAAGATATAAGCAAATTTCAACCACAACTAAAGCATCTTATGAACACATATCCATGGTCAAATCCACATATTAAAGCAAATCTCATGGCTGAAATCTTAGAATTTTAGCATGATAACACTTCTACATTGATTATGATCAAGATTAATCAAATAAACACCAAACATGGATAAGTAAATGGTCCCTTACCAAATCAAAGAGTAAACCCTAACTTAAACCTTGTATTTCAGTGCTGGAAGTCAGCCTTAAAGTCTCCTAAGTCAACCTCTTGCTGTTGCCTTGGTGGAGAACAAAACCCTTGCAAGAAAACCCTAGAAACCCTAGCTTATTATGATGTTTAAGGAGAGGAATTTGGGAGATTTTTGAGTGTTTTTTGAGTGTTTTCAAGCCTGGAAATCATTCTCCCCTGTTTACCCACGAACTAGGTTGATCAAGGATGAGTTTAGGAGGAGGTGGCAGCAGCAAATCAACCAAAAAACCAGATGGCGCAATTTTGTCTTGAACAGGCACGCTAGGGCGCGCACTATTCACAGCAATGTGCAATTTTTCCGTTTTGCTCAGTTTTCTCAATTCGATCGCTCGTACACCCCTAGGTATGATTGTACAACACTTATAACACATTAAAGGATCTCCCCAAGGGTTCGATATCGATCTTGAATCGATTTAAAGTCACGAGAAAGTTCACGAAACCGAACACAATTTCAACAACTTTTTCGTTTTGTAACTTCAAGTTAACACAACGTATACTACTTTTTCAAAGTCCAATTTAACAACAAAAAACCTCTATAACATCATGTATATCTAGGTATAAAGTATCATGGTTCATCTCTTTCATTTCGGATCAGTTTACGCTACGAAACAATGCAAGAAAGTAAAGCACCGAAACACAAAATCATGAGTTTACGACTCATCAAATCAACATTATGAACCACGATAATCACATTAACAATGCATGCACATAATGATATGATCAACATGCTAATGATATGCTCGGTTATTACACATAATCATATGATTAACATGCTAATAAGATGCTCGGTTATTACACCCTTTCCTCCTTAAAAGAATTCGACCCCGAATTCCTTACCTTAGTTATCAAATAAGTGAAAATACTAGTCTCATTTCATCCTCTCTTTCTACGTTGTCTCTTCTACCATATGACTTTGCCATAAGATCTTTATTATCAGTATGATCTTTGTTCTTAACACTTGTTCCTTACGATCCAAGATTTACACCAATGATACCACGTACATTAAATCAAGTTAAAATCTTACAGGTTCAACCTCTAATACATATGAAGGGTCCGACATATACTTCCTCAACATTGATGCCTGAAAACTCTATAAATGTCTTTCAGTTACAATAACAATGCCCCCCCCCCCACTTTTCTAATGTCTCAAAGGCCCAACATCTCCTAATGTCAATTTCCTTTCCTTATATCCCTTTTCAAATGACGGAATCACAACTTATTTATGAGTACTATATTAACCATGTCATTCCTCTCTTGAAGTTCCTAAGGCTTGTATAAACAAAGCTCCCAAATTAATTCATTACATCATTCCATCATCACAATCTTTAGATATAAAGGTATACTCACGAAGTCAATAGTCATCAAGGTACTGTAAAATATAGAGATACCATTAACTCATAATCAACCTTCGCTATAAGCATTCCTCCCTAGTTAACTGATGATAATAAGCCTATCAATCAATAAGAAATGATGCATCACTATGGTCTCCTTTATACTTCGAATAGTTTCACTACCAATTCACTAGTGATGACCTCAAGTCATCACCTGTTTCTCATACAACCAAATCCACTCTTAACTAACAATTATGATGGCCCGAACTTAATATCTATTTTCTAACATAATCAAATCAACGTCTTAATAGTAGCGGAAAGAATAAATCTTCAAGTTTTCCAAATGTCCATCTCTTATAAAAATACCAAATTCCCCTGTATATAATCGATATTGGTATAATTCAATCAAAGTCGGATATTGCACATTAAAAAAGACAAGAATATTTTTCGAAACCACCAACTTCTGTATATAACCAAATTCGATAGAACAATTAGGTACAACCCACCTTACATAAATTTTTAACAACCCAATTCACAACTTATTCCCCATTCCCATATAGAAAATTCAAATAACTAGCAAGGGCGAATAAGGTAAAATACAAAATACCATAGAGTAGGATGGATAAACGATTCAAGTAACCTTGCTCATGAAATGAAGCTATGGGCATTAGCTCATGAATCAATAAAATTGTGCTCTTGGCAATTCAACGTTCAAAGAACGAAACATAGTATATATGCTCGAAGCATCACAATATACTACTCAATCATATATCACAGTCTAGTATATTATCGGGTTCGGGTTCAGTGGCAAAACAATAACCAAATCAATCATTGGCGCTCAATCAATTGAGCCCACCAACTCATAAACAATAACAATAACGGGCTCACTGAGATCGATACACCGACTAGTATCACTAAACTATTCCACATAATCATGCTTTTAACCAAATCACGAAATCACGATAAATCACGGTAAATCAATATAAACGAATTATTTCAAAATCCATTTGATAAACAAGATGGAACGATAGCAATAAATCATATTTCAAGATATGGAATATTTTAAAAACAATCACGTGATTAAAATGACACGGAATCAGTACTGCATAGTCTCCCTTACATGAAGAGGATATAATACCCAATACGAAATGTCACCGATATAACTTCGAATTCTTTACCAAATCGATTTATAACCAAATCACATCGATCCGACGGAGTCGATTTATTTAACAATTGAAGAAACAAATTCCAGCCAAGTTGCAACGAGGGGTATGATTTATGGAACAAAGAAATAGTAGATAGAGGGAGAAATCGTGAAATCATTCATAAAATTTGAAAATCTGTTCTCCCTTAAGATATATATACTCCCCTACTGAAATACACCAGGTTGTCATTCACGATAATCATACAAGTTAATCCCAGGGCCTAAGAGGTTTTTCTATTTCCCAGCTATTCTCAAAATCAAATCAACATATTAACAAGTGCATCATTACTCAAAACAATTCCACAAGGAATACCATCATGATTCCACTTAACTTTAATAGTTTCTGATTAGCTGATAATCAAAATCAACAATCTAAAGCTTCATTAATCGTTTAAGCATCAACTGCTTAACTATAGGGACATTTCATTATTCTCTATCATAGTCAACTTCGAAATACCACCTTTACGAATCAACTCCAAACCCAAAGCAAGGGTTATATCAATTTAATAACTTATATTGGACTTAGCCCATCGTTATCCACTGATTTCTAATTCCCTGCTTCATACGTGCATTCTATATTCGACCTTCAAGGTTTTCACAATTATCTTTCAACCAGCAAAAGATAGTTTAGTCCAAACTCACAAAACTTACTCCAACCATTAATCAATTTACCTGCCAAATGGAGAAACCTATATCTCCTCAACTATCTCACGGTCCAGCACACATCCATAATGAGTTATACAACCCGAGTATTCATACCCAAACTACTCATGCTATCTTGATATCTGTCAACCACTGATTAATAATTAATACACTGGTAACCCATTCATACTACAATAGAACTCCAACACATCCATATTATACATACATTCCCAAAAGAAAGGTTGTCACCTTTACAGTACACAACACTACGTGTTGCCAAAAGATGTAATATAACCACCGTACAATCATCCAGAGTTTCTCTTACTTTAGCATCCAAGTTTCTCCTGATATACAATCCAAATAAGCAAAATCACAACTTATATCACTACCTCACTAATCGTTGTCACTAGACGGAATTACCACTACATTACCTTCATCATCAGATTCCACAATCACGGGGTTAATATAAGTGCCTTCACCATCATTTGGGGCATCTTCCAGGTCTAGCACTATGTCATCCCTAATATGTTCCACCAGTGTCTGAGTATTTTCCAAAGCCCTCACCAACTTTTTCACGTGAGCTACAAGCTCCTCCTTAACTACCTGCATTCTTTGATTTGTTTTACGACTACGTTGTAATTGCTTCCTAGCCTCGCCCAACTTTACACGTAGGAATTGCACTCGTCGATAAGCTACAGACTTCCTAGCAGTCTGTATAGTACGTGTCATGCCTACAATTTACCAATATCAGCAGCAATTCATAATATAATCGACATTTATGTATAACACGAAAAATAATTTCTCATGAGACAATCTATCACTTCCATATAACGCATGCATGTATCGGGAATGCAATATACCAATAATACAACCACCATCAGCACATGTAGATATTTATCATCACATAATAAGACCCATACATGTGATGTCATAGTAATCAAATCCATGTAACATATGATTTTGGAAAACACAGTTTCAGTTCCAAAAATTGTGATTCCGTTTTAATATTACATCCCGATTAGTAATAGGTTCAATCAATTCTCAATTACATACTAGCCAACTTAGTTCTTCGACGAATACCTCTTGAAAACCAATCCAGGGGCCCTTCTGAAGTGGCTTCAAAAGCTTCCATCATAAGGGCACTAAGGACATGTGGCAAAACTGTGCCCTTGTACCAGTCTCATTTTAAACATACATATAAGTGAGAAAATGCCATCATGAATGTTATAAACGCAATTCAATCATGTCATAAATAGTATACTCATACTCGTATCAAAAACGAGAGGTGAAGTATTAACAATTTACACATATCCATATCAACTCGCATTGTCACTTACGGATAAGATCTCAGCACCCCCTTAATGATATTCCTTGATATTCACTCAACTCAAATCATTTGCCATGAAGTATAAACCAATTATTAACTTGTTCATGAACATAAATTACACACTAGGGTCTCCAACCCAGAATTAAACTTTAATCCCATACTCTAGTCATTGCCATCCCAACAGAAGTTCAATTCATGTTTCCTACCATTTACTATCCTTCCGTCAATCAATGATTCTCAGGATACCATCATGATCATTTGAAGTAATCCATTACCTGATATCCCATGTCATTACATAAAGTATACTCACATTCAAATCAAAGGACCACATCTTTCAAATTTACTCAATCACTGACATCACCTTGGTACTTTACTGCGATAATCCATCCTGTGAACACCCTAAACCTCATAATCAATGATAATCAATTGCTACACCCATCAACAGCTCACCACAACGACTACTCTCCATCCTATCATACACATCACGATTCGACTTATGTCCTTTTCATATTTATGATCAACAGTGTGGTAATCTACCCACTGTTACTTAACCATAATACCACAACAATCTAACAAGATACAACTATACCATTACATTCTCAATCCTTAACTCTAATTCCTTTTCGAGGAACTACTGTTCTGATACCAAACGGTCACACCCCAATTCAAGCATTCAAACCGAGCCTAAATCTAGGCATGAATCCACAATACACAACCATAATAATCACCTGTTTAACACACCCTCATAATTAACACCGAGACATAGCAACATGCCATTCAATTTCATAACTAGAGAGGATACAACTGTATCTACAAAACTTCTTTAACTTACATACAATCCCAAATTGAAAGGTATCCAGCCCTTATATACAACGTTAATAATACATAAATAGTACAATAAAACCATTGTCCTCTCATATATACAAATCAAACTAGTTCAAAATTAAAGTCAACTATCTGTTATTGAACCACCAGGCCTACAGCCTCAATAGTGTGACTCCATCTTGCACCTCTTCAATTTAAGGAAAACATTAGTGAAAGGGTGAGTCACCTATGACTCAGTAAGATTCCACTAAACTTATACATGCTATGCATGTATGCAACAGTAATTGGATGCTAAAACAAGCAACATGTAATTAGCATAAGTAATAGTAGATAAGTCACATGTCATCAGTATAATTAATAACCAACTAAATCCCATTACCAGCGTAAGAAGGATCACGACTGCCAACTGTCCCATACCAGTTGGAAATAATGACCAACCTACAAAGTAATGAGCTAACGACATTTCATATCACACATTAAACAAGTATAGATCACATATATTAGGACATACAAGTCAAGGTACACCTCTGACTACCAGCTCCCCTTATAACACCATTCAGCTTTGAAGTTCATATCAAGCCATTGTAACCATGTGATTCATATATCAAATATTCTGCGGAACAAGTCAACATGCCCCAAGTCCCTACAACCTTGGCATCTATGTGACAACACCACTCGTGTTCAACATCTATGTGGTGTACCCTATTCTAGCCGAAAATAGGGAGGCATGCCGGATTAAGGTCGCCACAACCCGTCTATCACTACACTCCGCCCCATGACAATCGGTAGTCAACTGAAACCCCCTGAAATTTAGTGTTCGAATGTGCACATCCGGTTAGTCAAGTTCACGTTCGCACTTTATTCCATATTCGGTTACAAATTCGGCATTTCAGTTATCCTCCAAGGATCAATTCGAGTTCTAATTTCACCAACCAACATAATGAACAACTTAACCATCTTAAACAATTCGATATCATGTCACAACACATAATCGCAGCCATTTTAAACACTTTGTTTAGGTCAAATTCTTGCCGATTTCGTCAATTCGAAGATTTAAGCAAATTTCAACCATTCCAAGGCTCATATATCAACTAAAACATCTTATGAACACATATCCATGGTCAAATCCACATATTAAAGCAAATCTCATGGCTAAAATCTCAGAATTTTAGCATGATAACACTTCTACATTGATTATGATCAAGATTAATCAAATAAACACTAAACATGGATAAGTAAATGGTCCCTTACCAAATCAAAAAGTAAACCCTGACTTAAACCTTGTATTTCAGTGCTGGAAGTCAGCCTTGAAGTCTCCTAAGTCAACCCCTTGCTGTTGCCTTGGTGGAGAACAAAACCCTTGCAAGAAAACCCTAGAAACCTTAGCTTATTATGATGTTTAAGGAGAGGAATTGGGAGATTTTTGAGTGTTTTCAAGCCTGGAAATCATTCTCCCCTATTTACCCATGAGCTAGGTTGGTCAAGGATGAGTTTAGGAGGAGGTGGCAATAGCAAATCAACCAAAAAACTAGATGGTGCAATTCTGTCTCGAACAGGCGCGCTAGGGCGCGCACTATTCAAAGCAATGTGCAGTTTTTCCGTTTTGCTCCATTTTCTCGATTCAATCGTTCGTACACCCCTAAGTATAATTGTACAACACTTATAACACATTAAAGGATCTCCCCAAGGGTTTGATATCGATCTTGAATCGATTTAAAGTCACGAAACCGAATACAATTTTAACAACTTTTTCGTTTTGTAACTTCAAGTTAACACAATGTATACTACTTTTTCAAAGTCCAATTTAACAACACGAAACCTCTATAACATCATGTATATCTAGGTATAAAGTATCATGGTTCATCTCTTTTATTTCGGATCAGTTTACGCTACGAAACAATGCAAGAAAGTAAAGCACCGAAACATGAAATCATGAGTTTACGACTCATCAAATCAACATTATGAACCACGATAATCTCATTAACAATGCATACACATAATGATATGAGCAACATGCTAATGAAATGCTCGGTTATTACACATAATCATATGATTAACATGCTAATAAAATACTCTGTTATTACAAAAACCATAGTCAAACTACTATAAATCAAACGATTACGAGTATATTATGCATGATCAAACTAGTACAAATTAAAAGTTATACAACAAAGATTAATCGATAAAGTGTCGTACATAATACAAATCTTAACATGCTACTCAACAAATAATGTATTAAAAACAAATTTTTCTTGCAAATAAAACCTAACAAAGATTTGGCAATGAAACAGAAGTTACAATACTCCTTCCGTCCCAAAATAATAGTTATTTTTTTATTAGAAAGTTAACCAAGGACTATATCAAATTATTATGTAATATACATTTACAAGTCTTAGGTAGTGAAATTTCAATTATTAATACAATACTAAAATAATTATTAATAACAATCTTTAACATTTCCTAAGGATAACTAATTTCTTATAAACCATTGGTCAAAATTTAATCAAATTAATTACAAAAGTTAAAGTAAAACTTTTTTTTAGGAGGAGGAAATAAACAGTAAGATTTTATTTTAAAACAAACTTATAGTCCTTCCGTCTTAAAAAAATAATCCCTCTTTCTTTTTTTTGTTTGTCCCAAAACAATAGTCTCATTTCTAGAAATAGTAATACATTTAATGTAATTTAAAGAACGTACAAACAAGTAAAACTACAATTTTAAAAAGTTTGACTTGTCAAATAAAACTTTTTTTTTTAGATCGAAAGAATTACTCCTTCTGTTCCTAAATTATTATCTTGCTTTTCTTTTTCGTCTATTTCAAAAACATTTTCTTGTTTGTAAACTTTATTTTTTAAGAAAATATTTTTACCATTTTGCCTTAATATTTTTTACACTTAAACTTATGGGACCCACTATTTGGCTAATGAAAGTAATGGAGGGAATATGAATCGTTCAAGTTTGATCGGAGGAAAAAATATTTTTATTTCAAATTTCAAAAGATATCATTGTCATCTTACACACGTTCATAAGGGTAAAAGTGAAAAAGTATAATAATACAAATATTAATAATTGAATCAATTATTTATTTTAATTTTTGTATCAAATTAAATTGGACAATAATTTAAAAATGGATGGAATATTTATTTTAATTTTTTTACTATACTACACCTATATGCTCCCTCTGTTTTCAAATTATTGTCCTGTTTGATCTGATAAATGAATTAAGAAAAAAATTAATTTAATTATTAATATTGGTATAGTGAGTAGTTTTTTTTAATGTCTATATACATATGATTCTTAATTAAAGTAAGAAGAAAAAATAAAAATAAAATAGTAAAAATATTATTATAAAATTTTTTTTTAAATAAGATAATTATTTTAAAACAGTTAAAAAAAAAGAGAGTAATTTAGAAACGAGAGAATATTTCTTTTTTCCATTACACATGTAGAAGATCCAAAAACAGACCATAAATGACATGTGATAGAGAAAGATAATGATCATTTGGTGCGGAAAAGAAAATATTGGAAAGTTATCTACAGCTATCTTTGTCAAATCATGTCATAGAAGCCACTCAAAAAACAATAGTCAAGAGTTGTAAATACAGCCCATTCAAATTGAAAGCTTTTAAATAGACCCTTATTTAACTTTGATCTTCATTCCACCCTCGTCAAGATGCATCTATTGCACTTATTTCTCTCAACTTCACACACTAAACCTGATAACAATTTACTTAACAGAACCAAGACATGACAACTGGAATTTGCGTTCACATTTTTAGTACACTTAGTATTACTCTGTTTGATCCTTTTGCAGGGTTTATGATCCTTTCATTTTTTTTTTCCAATACTCCTATATTATTAGACATTTTCTCGAGAACAAGTCAGTCCCAATATAGCAATCCTTACAATCAACAATTTTTCCGTGAAAGATACCAATTATGAAATTTGGTAAATGGCTAAGATCTTTTAGCATCATCTTGGTGCACGAACATGACTAGTTACTACGTATGATTCATTCATTGTCATTTAGTCTAACAACATAGCTCTCTGATTACGAAAGATATCCCATCACATGCACATGTTTTAGGATCAACAAACTTTTGGTGCAAGTAATTAAACACACACACATAGAAACTAACTAGTAACTACTACGACAATATCTTCTCATAAGGAAAACAATGAAACCTACTTTGTCCAATGTTTTCTAATTTATGATCTTTTTTGTGTATATTTCGATCTTTTGTACGCACCAATAATGGGGCGGATCAGGGCGAATCTTGATTTGATGCAATTTGGTCCACTACCAAATTAATTGGATTGGATCAGATCTATGAACTAGTGGATCATAATTCAGATCCAAATCTAACAAATAAACTGGATTAGTTCACGATCCCAATCTGATCCAATTACATAAAAAAAAATAATAGCTATGTAAATTTAAAATAAATATATGAAATAAAATATCATATAACTCTACATGATATTTTCATGTCAAATCATTTCCATGTCCACCATTTATTCTTTGAATATATTGAAGAGGATCAATATATATATATATATATATATATATATATGTGTGTGTGTGTGTGTGTGTGTGTGTGTGTGTGTGTGTGTGTGTGCGGTAGCAGTTGTAGCTATGAGTGCCAACGGTCGTTGGCGAGTACTCTTTTACTAGCTACCCTGATAATTTTTTGTACATACATAACTTCTCGCTTGTTCACCTAATCAAAACGATTTAAAGGGTTATGAATATTTTTAGATAATCTAGAAATAGCGTATGACCCGAAACACACACACACACATATGTGTATATATATATATATATATATATATATATTTGTCGAAATCGATGATCTTGACTTTATTCTAAATGTTTACGTTAAATAGGTCATAATTGGATTAGATCCACTCGATCTCACTGATCCATTCATAAGAACTTAAGTAAATCACTATTTCTTGGATGGATTAATATATAATTTGGTCCCTGAACTTGCTAACTTTTCCTACTTAGGTTCTTGTAGTTGAAAATTTTCTAAATTGGTACTTGAACTGAGGTTTTGGGCTCTCAGTTAGTCCCTCAACTGACTTCCGTCAGTTGAGTTGTTAGTTTTTTATTTTTTTGACAAAAATGCCCTTGATAGTAAGTGCAATGATCTGACGTGGACAATACTTACCAAGCTGAGTTGGATTATTTTGGTACTTATAATTTTTCTTCTCGCTCCTTTCTCCTCTCTTCTCTCCTTTTTTGCAATTTTTATTTTTACTTGTGTTAGTATTTTAATTTCTAATAAAATAAGAGTGCAATAAAGAGAAAAATAACTAGAAAAAGAGTGTAAAAAAAATTAAGAAAATAAAAAAAAACATATTGGAAATAATTTCTCCACTTTAAAATAAAATTTAAGTCAAAAGAAATTGACCATATTATTATCAAATCAAAAGAAAAAAAATTGCCCAACCCTTTTTCCATCATTTAAGCCCCCCACCCCACCTCCCACTGGCCCCCATCACACATACACACACACACACACACACTAACACTCAACATCACCACCACCCACCACCACTAGCAAACAGCAAATCAACACCAACATTTGAGCATGAGCAGCTCTTGCAAATGCAAAATCAACTTCCAGTACTCTATCTAATAAGTACTTAATCTCTGTTATTGATTCTGCAATTTTAGAAGTAAGGAAGCTCAAAACGGCCTGCTCCTCAACACTCTCAACGTCCGAAAGCTTGACTTCCATGTTTTTCAATTTCGGCGCCTCCTTGGGTTCCATAAAGTATGTTCCTCAACACTCTTTCCACTAACTTATTTTCCAACAAAGCATACAAGGGAAAAAAGAAGACCTAGATCATGAAACAAAACCAAAATCAAAATCAAAACCTAAGCCTAAGCTAATCCCACAACCTACCAATTTGAAACAAAACCAAAATCGAAACCTAAGCCTCAACTGGAACAAAACCAAAATCAAATCATGAAACAAAACCAATATAAAAAGCAAAACCTAAGCCTAACCTTACCCCCAATTTGAGCCCTAGCCCGACCACTAGGATGGATTAATATATAATTTGGTGGCGATTAAAATTAACGTGGTTTTCTAGGATCAAAGTCGGGCTTCAGCGACTGGGGGGTTTGAACAGTGGTGGTGGTGAGGATGGGGAGGAGAAGTAGATGAGATAAAGGAAAATGATGATAGTGGTGGTGAGGGGTCATTGTTGTTGGGATTGAGATGGGTTTGGTTGGATTTGGGGTTCGCAGAGGAGGGTTATGTTGAGAAAATAATATGTCAGATGAGAAAATTATATTTTTGTTGCATTATCAGTATTTCGATCCATCTCATCATTATTATCCACGTGGATTCTAATTCGTAAAGGAATAAGGTCATTTTAGTCTTTTAAATTAAAGATAACATTTCTGTTAACTCCCGTTAAATGGGGGACTAAACGTAAGCCCAAATGTTCAGTTCAAGTACTATAATAAAAAATATCATAGTACTGGAACCTAATTAGAAAAATATTGCAAATTCAGGGATCAAATTGTATATTAATCCTTCTTGGATCAATGAATCACAATCTTGATGATTTTGATCATGTTAAATGAGTTGGATTAAATGAATATATAAGGGCTGTTTTAGCAAAATAAAATTTGGGAGGTTTACTAAAAAATTTAGGCAATCAATATAGGAGTAATGAATTAGTTGATTGACTATGACGCGCAAACAACTCAAGTTATAATTATTGAGCCACACCTGGCAGCATGCGATGTGTTAGCCATGTTTTTGAGCCTCAGTGGCCAACGGGCTTGAACCACATTCCATTATTGCATTCATGACGTAGATATATATATATATATATATATATATATATATATATATATATTTGTTCATCTCAATTTTGAACAAAAATTTAAAAAAATTAAAAATAGTACTCCCTCCGTTTCAGGCAAAGATTTCATATAATTAAAAAAAATTAATATGCGATTAAATCAAATTAAAGTTTTATGTCAAAAATTTTAAGAAATATCATTTTACGGATATTTTCTGTAAGACGGATCTCCATGTGTGTTGGCGGACTGAGCTGTGAGAGAGTAAGATTCCGTCTTACAAATCAGGATCCACAATACGGTCTCACAGAAGACCTACTCAAATTTTATATATTTTACTTATATTTTAGGAAATAAAATTTTATTAATTAAAAAACTATATTAAAAATATTATAGATTACAAATCTATGTAAATTATTGATAAAATTTTAATTAAAAATAGTACTCCCTTCGTTTCAGGCAAAGATTTTATATAATTAAAAAAAAATTGATAGTGATTAAATCAAATTAAAGTTTTATGTCAAAAACTTAAAAAAAAATCATTTTACGGATATTTTCGTAAGACGGATCTCTATGACCCGACTCATTGTGTTGGTGGACTGAGCTGTGAGAGAGTATGACTCCGTCTTATAAATTAGGATCCGCAATACGGTCTCACAGGAGACCTACTCAAATTTTATATACTTTACTTATATTTTAGGAAATAAAAATTTATTAATTAAAAAACTATATTAAAAATATTATAGATTACAAATCTATGTAAATTATTGATAAAATTTTAATTAAATTGACCAAAAAAAGTAAAAAATGAACTGTTTTTCTGAAATGAAAGGAGTAATATTTAATGAA
This sequence comes from Platycodon grandiflorus, assembly GCA_016624345.1. Lineage (NCBI taxonomy): Eukaryota > Viridiplantae > Streptophyta > Magnoliopsida > Asterales > Campanulaceae > Platycodon > Platycodon grandiflorus. The sequence continues at coordinate 7,554,896 of CM028367.1, forward strand.
TCTTGTTAATGAACTTTAGAGTTTAGGGTCTATTCCGGGTGTAAGGTTTTAGGACTTTGATTTTTAATTTTTTACACTCTTTGACCGCACCGCCTTCTTTCTATCTGTCTCTTACTTTTACTTCAATTATTACAAATTAAAAATTTTAAACTCAAAAACCAATAACTTAATTCTCACGTCAAACACACCCTTAATGGCTCGTGTTTATTATAGAGTCGTGTTTACATAATAGGAAATATCTACCGAATTTATGTACATCATGATTAAAGGTGTTGTACACTCGTCACAAGTACAACATGATATAAATAGATTCAATGAATTTTTTCTTTATTTATATTTAAAAGAATTGGCATTGGATTGGACCATCGGAAGCACATTAGAGAATGTCTCAAATGCACTGAAAAATATTCTTAATTGAAATTCTTTATAAAATTAAATTCTTAGCAAGTGAAGGTCACATTTTATTTTTCATACAAAAGGGAATGACAGTGAATACTCCCTCCATTCTATCCAAAGAGTCCTCATTTGAAAAATTTAATAATTAAGTGATATACAAGTAGTATTGAAGTTGGTCATAATTATAAAAATATTTTAGCATAGTTAAGATGTTTGTACCACATGTGAAGAGTAAAGTTGAAAGTTTTATGGAGAGTGTAGGCATAGTTTTTTTAAGTGGACTCTTTGTAGGGGTGAGCAGACCGGCCCATCGGTCCGTCAAGCCGGCTGAGCCCGCCAATGCCCAACCCGCAAAGCCCGTGCCCGTGGGCTAGTACATAGTGCTGGGCCTTAGATAAGTGAAAGCCCGCGGTCTTGGGCATGGACTGGGCTCTCCAATCCTTCCTGCCCATTAAGCCCAGCCCAGCCCATCTCTTACTAAAATTACGTCGTTTTATAGTAAGTATATATAAAGTGTAATTCTTTTTGGTTGTTATAATAATAAAGTTTCAATAGTTGGGTTTTTTTGGTACTGTTTATTAATTTATTGTAATTATTTTGATCCACTTCAATGTTAAATCGGTATAATTTTGAAAAAGTATAAGTTAGGTGCAATAGTTGATTTTGATTTTTGGAGTAAATATTTATAAATTGTGTATGTTTGACTTTTACTTGTGTCCATCAATTAGATTGGGATGAAGAAACACTTGAAATTTGACCTGTTATTTTATTTTTCTTTTATTCTTCATAGTTCATATTACATAATAAAATGTTTGAGTTGAAAAAGAGAGTAATAAATTGTTGAGTAAACTATCTTGTTTTTTGTTTTTGTCTTAAATGATTTATTTGTATTTTTTTTTTCAGAGATGGATTGATGGGCTAAAAATAATTTAAAGCCCAAACTTTAATAGATATAAAATTTTCAAAATAAAACATTTAATTTGTAAGCCCGCTAAGCCCGAGCCCTCCCAATGCCCGTTTAAAGCCCGCAAAAGCCCGTTGATTTAAGCCCGCACAAAGCCCGCTATGTTGGGCTTTTGAAATTGAAGCCCGCAACTAAATGGGCTTATATCGGCCTTTGCCAAAGCCCGCGGGCTTTGGGCCCGTGCACACCCAACTCTTTGAGTGAAGCATTTCAAAATAATATAGTGAACTCTTTGCATGGAACGGAGGGAGTATACTATATTTATATTCTTAAAAGATACTCCCTCCGTTCCACCAAAAGAGTCCACGTTTAAAAAGTCTAATTATTAAGAGGTATGTTAGTGTCATTGGATTTGGTCATAACTACAAAAATATTTAAGCACAACCAGATGATTACCACACAAGTGAAGGGTAAAGGTGAATGATTATAAAAATTATAAGCATAATTTTTGAAAAGCGGACGCTTTTAGTAAAACATCTCAAAATAGAATAATGAATTTTTGCCTGAAACGGATGAAGTATACGACAGATTGAGTAATTAATGGAATCTAAATTAGGTCAAACCTCCAGACCATAAATTAAGGGATCATAAATTAAAACCACAATTATAGTTTTTTATTTTATTTTTTTCTTTAGTTTTTAATCGGTATAATCCTTGTGACTTAAAGTGTTTTTTTGAACTCCCTCCTAACTTAGAGTTAAATTGTTCTTGATGGAGCTTTTGGCATTCGATGGTGGGTTAGAAAAATTACCTTTTTTATGGCATGTCTCTGTCTAAAATTCAACTAAATGTTTTTGGATGGACGTTAGGGTTGAGTAGCTCTTTAAGTAAAAAATAAATAGAGTAAAACTATTCACACCCCACTTCCTCTAAGTATAACACCCTTTAAATTTTAAACCTCTCTAAATACTAAATACACATCCACATTTCTCTATTTTACCCCTTCTAAAATGTTTAGAAAAATTACCTCTTTCTAAACACACCAACCTCCCTACTTGTGCGACACTCCCCCCACCCCCCAAATCCATCAAAACGCGCACTCTTCTTCCGTCCCAAACCCAAATCAACGAGGAAGAAAAGGAAGACACTAAACAAGCATTTTCCCATCTCTCTCTCTCTCTCTCTCTCTCTCTCTCTATATATATATATATATATATATATATATATATCCCTCCCTCTCCCTCTCCCTCTCCCTTTCCCTCTCCCTCTCTCTACTTCAACTTCAATTTGTATATTAAATAGGACAATAACCAATCTTTTACATTTTAGGTCTAACTATAGTTTGTTTTGCGATTTGTAAGTTAACTAGTTTTTAGGGTTGAGTTACATATGAATTCCTTTGCAATTTGAATATGAATTTAGTAGTTCGAGTGATTTTAATTTGAAACTTAAAAGAACCTGATTATGTTTGGTTCGGCCTAGTTATATAGGAGCAGAAGGACTGCTCAGCTGACACCTTTGGAAAGAGATGAATGGCTTGTATTGTGGAAATATTGCAACAATGTGTATTGTGGAAGAAGGTTGGGGTGTATCAAAAATATTAGGGAGTATATTTAGAAGTTTTGGGCTGAAATAAACCAATGAGATCGTTTTTAGTAACACCAAGGACAATAAGGTCAATTTGTTTAGTGTCATTTTTATAATAAATAAATTAGTGGTGTACTTAGATGGAGTAGGGGTGTGAATAGCCCCACTCAAATAAATATGTGAACTTTAGTTGGGGTGAACTAAAATTAGATACGAATGTAAAATTTGATGTATACTTATAAGTACCAATTTATATTTTGGCCTCATTTAAAATTAATTGTGATTTTTTTCATTTACACATTGAATACCATGTTATATTCGTCGCCAAGAAAATAATTGGTTTGAATAATGTTACTGTGTTAAAACAAAATATTGCATAAAGTAAACTAGTTTTGTAATTCTCAATTTCTTTTTTTTTTCTTTTGTTTCTCAAAGTATCCTCAGGTCAAGGTTGAACACTAATCCCGAAGTACTATTGGGCTCCCGCTGAAGTTTTCAGCATACAAAAGGTCTCGAAATTAAGATCTCTTACTGAAGTTTTCTGCATACAAAAGGTCTCGAAACCAAGATCTTTTACATAACGACCAAAGTCACTTCCATTCATGCCAACCCCACTCGATTTTATAATTCCGAGGGTACTTTTTCTCATGTCACCTTTGCTCCATTGTATGTATCAAGGGATTGTGCGAGTTCATCAGATGTGACCAGTGTGTCTCTAGCATTAGTGGAAAACATCATTATATGGTTGAAAGAATCTGTATGCTGCACACAATGAACATACTGGTGTTGCAATGATTCTGTGAGCGTCTTCTTCTTCCACCAGACTCGCAACAACTAAAAAGACTTCAAAGTAACACAGGGCCGGCCCAACATTTATGGAGACCTAAAGTGAATTCTATAATGAGGCTTTTTTGAAGTAAATAATAAAATTTTTAAAATTATTTTATTTTTATTTAAAATTTATCTTTTCTGCTTTTTGGTATGCAAAATTATTTATTAAATAAGATTAGTCCACTTAATCTTTGTTGAGACATTGTCGATATTAGATAAGATTTTATTACTGTATTAATTTTGAAATTTTCTTTTTGCCGAAGCAACAGTTACGCGAATCGTTAACATTATTCCATATACGCATTTAGAAAATAATCAATTCTTATTATATAATTAAGTATGTCAGTTAGTGTATTATTTTTCACTTGTATAATTTCTCTTAAAAAATTTAGTTCTGTGAATAAATCTAATATATCAAATATGAGAATTGTCATTATGTTTTAATGACTGTTTAAGATGAATACAATTTTCTTTTAAATTTTCATTATCCAATGACCTTAATTTCTCAATACTAAAAAAATATATATATATATATATCTTGATCTATTTTAAATTGTTTAAATCTACTTTTGAAATTAAGTGAAAAACTAAGAGTCTCTTACTCTCTTAATATGTAAAAAAAATAATTATAGTAGTAATTTTTTTTTTTTTTTTGAGGCCTATTACTTTTGGAGGCCTCAAGCTCTTGTTTCCCCATCTTCACCCTTGGGTCGGCCATGAGGTAACATAATGCATACCTAAGGTTTCTCATTTCTCAAATCTGGGATCGTAACACCAAGCGCGTAGATTAGTTGACTTGGATGTTCTAAGTTCGAACTTAACTATTAGTCTCGGATTCGAGCCATGAGAATGCAACTGCGTTAAAACTTGATAGGGAATATTTTACTGCTTTTGTGGTCTTACCCAATTTGGGTGATTAAGCTTCTCCGCCTAACCTTAGTATGCCAAAAAAAAAGATTTCTTTGTGGGATCGTATCTCTGCACGAGGGTTATAGTTTAGAAGCACAAAGGAATAAGTATAACAAAAAAGGCAATCAAAAGAAATGGGATTTAGACTCACTTTAAAATTGCAATGTCCACAAAGTTGACTAGGGAACACCATGACTCTTCTCAAGTTTTTTCATCCCAATCTATGCGATAGAACATGTGATTGGTTAGTTTCTGACTTCATAGGTTAACTGATGTGACGTATCAATTATATGTTTATTACATAGATTGAAAGAAAAATTATGATCCTTAGCACTACTGTTGAAACCTTGTATCTTCATTTATGGTCGTGTTCCCGGCCAAGAAGTTATATACCCTCCCATCAACCTCAATAAAGCTACGACCCGCAACTTTGGAAATCCCTCGATCATTCATCATCTCTCTCCATCTACTTGCCTCATCCCATCGCTTGCACGAGGCATACAAGTTAGACACCATCATATAGTCCCCATCGTTTAAGTCGTCAGATCTGTCGGATAATATCTTCACTACCTTCTCTCCGATCTCAAGATCCATGTTATTCACACAAGCACTGAGCAATGCTCCCAACACCGATTTTCCTGGTGTAAATGGCATCGACTCTATGATCTGAAACGCTTGGTCAAGAAATCCTGCCCTACCCAGAAGATCCACGATGCACGCGTAGTGCTCTGACTTGGGAGTTATTCCGTAATCTCTTTGCATGCAATTGAACAGCTGTTGACCCTCTTCTACTAGCCCTGTATGGCTGCATGCACTAAGCAAACCAATGAAGGTTACATCATCAGGGCTTGTTTTATTATGATCCATCTTCTCAAAAAGTTTGAGGGCAGCAATGCCATGGCCATGAAGAGCAAGTCCAGAGATTATAGCATTCCAACAGTAAATATCTTTCACTTTGGACTTGTAGAACACCTTCAAAGAGCTATGGATGCATCCACACTTGGCGTACATATCTATAAGTGAAGTCGTGACATGTGCACTCAATGTGAGCCCTAAATCTTGGGCATAAATATGCAGTTCACGGCCGTTGTCAAGTAACCCCAAATGGGCACACGCAGACAACACGGTAGTTATTGTTAAATGGTCAGACGCAAAATCCTCGCCTTTCATCCTCTCAAATAGAGTTATAACTTCATCAGCCTGTCCATTGCGCAGATATGCAGCAAGCAATGTGTTCCATGAGATAACGTTTCTTTGAGGCATTTTCTCAAACAATGCACGTGCTTCTTGCACATCCCCAAAATTGCAGCATGCGAATATCATCGAGTTCCATGAAACAGTATCTCTTTCAGTTTCTGGAATTTTATCAAAGATACTCCTTGCACATGACATACGCCCAACGCAGGCACACCCATACACCATGATATTGAATGACTGAAGGTCCCTCGTAGGCATAGAATCAAACAGTTCCATTGCATGATCGATCTGGCTGCACGAAACGTAGCCATCCAACATGGAGTTCCAAGCAACTACATCCTTTTCAAACATCTGATCAAATACTTTGCGAGCTTCATGAATGCGTTGGAAGGCGGAATACATATTCAGAACAGAAGTTTGGACAAAGGGATGGTCATCAAAACCAGCTTTTACAATCTGGCCATGGAGGGATAACCCAAGTCTGTTAAGGGAAAGAGTACAAACTGCTTTGAGTAAAACAGGATACGTGAAGTTATCCGCAGAGATACTACAGGTCTCATGCATATGTTTGTAGGTTAGGATAGCTCCTTCGGCATTCCCCTCGAGCACTTGTTTCTTTATAAGTTTGTTCCAACTTCGCAGGTCAGGTGAAGTTGTAACACAACAAAGGGAATTGAGAGCCATTCAGTAGAAGCAAAGGTTCCAGAATTCAAGCCTCCAGACCCATTGAAAACTGATAGAGCTTTATCATGGTTAAAGGTCAACAGTCACTGAAAATACAGACAAAAACATTATCCATATAGGAGAACTGGGACCGCTTCCCAGCCAGATAGAAAATCCCAAACACACACACATGCATATAACCATCAAATCTATATATTAGATCCCAACTTAACAATCATAACTCACGAAAGCATCGAAAATGAACGGCTCGGTATAATTATTTGTTAATACAAGTCAAGAAAGAAGGTTAAACCGATTGGAAAGTACGAGAAAAAAGACATATTTCAGTTTTTTTCGGCTACCAGTCAATGCAGTTATGGCAGAGGAGAACAGCTTCAAATGACTGTACTTCAATCAACAGAATCCTGGATAACAAGTGCATGCTGCATGCATTGCCAGCCCTCCTTGGCCAAAAGTGTTAAATTTTAATGCCCTCGTGATGGCATTACAAATGGAGACCAGCAATCTGTCGTCTTCAGCTTTCTCCACATCTCGTAGCCCCATCTCAAAGTCCAAAGGGACAGCCGAAACAGACTTTCGAACCTCCCCAAAGCAATTTGGTGCTTGGGCAAATTACTTTCAGTATCAGCCAAACTTGAGGCTGTGAAGTACATCCAACCTCTTTGCCTGTCATCTAGTCAAACTTTTTGTTCAGCAAATTACTTTCAGTATCAGCCAAACTTGAGGCTCTGAAAGACATCCAACTTCTTTGCCTCTCATCTAGTCAAACTTTTTCTTCAGCAAGAATTTCACAAAGCTTCATAACAGATCCATACACGGGGGCTCCTGTTCCGTTCTTTGACACACTGCAGTGCCTCAAGATTTTCAGCACTTAAATATTCTTCCAGCAAAGGGGCTAATACTTTACAACAATTCAGAAAAGGAATTACTGATGGCACCAAGCAAAAACCTCTTGAAGTCAACTTTCAACGGAAGGCCTGGACAGATTGGTGGACCACTTACCACTTAACAACTTTGTACCTCCCGATCATTAACCTCTAGCAGAATCATCCCAGCTCAACGGACTTGAAAATACTAGGCATCACATTTCCAGGCTGAAGGCGCAAATCCACTAATGGGTAAACCACCAGTGTGTATATACGGAACCAGGCACCTAATTTAATATCTTAGTAATAATCTGTTTATCACCCTTGATTCCAAGGCTAATTTCTTATCTTATACGTAATAATCAGAGAGAGAGAGAGAGAGAGAGAGATTCCTAAAGAATAAATTATGCAGATTAACAAGCCACATCAAAATCTTTTAGTAACGGGAACCTTTGATCATCATTCATCAGTATCCATCCAGATAAGAGTAGTTTATCCATTTATGGCTCTTAAAGTACATGAACAAAACCATGAAATGGGTGCAAGGTAGAGTTATAAAACAACATAAACAATTGATACACTTTGCTTGGCCAGAACATAGTGGCAAAAAAGGATTCATGGCACCAACAGCAAGTGATTGGGCAACGCCCAAGTTGGGTAGAGAAACTGTTTTGGGGAGAAAGTGTCAGGTAAAGGAACCCCCCACCATGGAAGGTGCGAGGTTGGGTGTTGCTCCAGCTCATTTAACCAGCAAAAGTTAACACCATTTGCTAGTCAAGATTTTGGGCTCTCCTTTAAGTGCTTGCTTATGGTAGAAAAGACTAAGAAATTGACTCCACAAGCTCTTCAACTGGGTACAGTTTAGGATCCAGCCTCAGCGTTCCTGAACCATATAAAAAGTGTTTTGTGTTCAATTTATAGAAGAATCAAAAGGTAAGATACTCTTATACAGCTAGATGATGGAGCTCAGATTCTAACCTGAACGTCTGTTCAGGTAGTTCTTGCAAGTGGGTGGCCTTCAAGGAAGATCACAGTTTGATCATTTTCAATTTATTCCTACGAGCTCCATTTCTTGATTGGGGGCACCCATCTGCATAATATCTGACTGCAGATTTTCAGAACCATCAAATGTGGATGCTGGCATTTATTTGAAAAATACCATTCATGATAAGGCAGAAGCTTCTATTGAGCATGTACTCAAGATCAAAGCAAAGAATAGCATACATGGTACAAAAATCAGCACTGTGGCTTCTCAAATATCAGAAAGAAAACATCATGCAAATGCAAATGAACTCCACCTTAGCACCAACTGGAAGGGAATAAAAGTGAAAATAACTACAAAAGTTAGTCTATGAGGATCAGTAATGATGATAATGAAAACTTCCAACAGTCAATCAGCAGGCATTTGAGAACATCAAACTTTGCTTTGGGGGGGGGGGTCAATTTGTTAAAAATGCAAAAGGATAAAAGGAAAAAGATAACATAGCCAATTCCCAACAAACATATACATAAAAGTACTTGGCAAGCAGGCTTGTAAAATCTTCATTTTTTTCTTAACATAACTTGCATCAACTGACTACAATTTAATGCATGATCTGTCAACTGCCAACGGCACCCCTGTCGCTAATAAGAACAGAGGGACATCTTACCTAGTGCACAACAAAGGTCATAACTCCAATGAAACCCAGTAACAAAAAATGCATTAGAGCAATATCAGTATCATAAAAAGAACAAAAATATCATCCTTCCATCTCTAAATAAAATTGTGATTTAAATTAGAAACACAGATATTAACATAGTCAATTCAATCTAGCAAGAATCAGTTTTAGTCTAGGAGTAACACTACCTTAACAAAATTTGAAAATAAAAAGAGAAAAAGAAAAACCCTCACGAGTGACACCAAATCTTGAATCTGGATCCAATTTATTATGACAACAGACTTAACCTAAATGTATGTAGGTCCTTTGTGGGCATCCCATCTTATCAAATACCCACCTAAAGCCCACAAATCATTTTTTCTTTGTCCATATTTACAGCAAGTACACAATACTTAAGTGCCATGCCAAGAATTAGGACAATTATTTACTCCCTCGTTCCAAAATGAGTGTCCCTTTATAGTCTTTTGCAAAAATAGAAAAAGTAAACTTTTAGGCCATTATAGTAGTACATATACATGAATGCCCTTAGTGTCCTCTATAGTATCACAAGTGCACATTGGGACAAGATAGATAGCAAAGGTGAATTTCGTAACTTCATAGAAAAAGGGACACTCTCTTTAGGACAAAAAAATTTCAAAAAAGAACACTCAAGACATAAGGCATTTTGTGTATTTCAAATAATCAACTATCTGCGACTGAATAACCTTCACTCCCACTCTCAAAAATAATACTAATAACAATAAAGGAAAGGCTTTATAAATGAAAAATATAAAATACAGAAAGCATATGTTATCCCAATGGTTGTACTGTACAACAACTTTAATACAATCTGTTTTCTATGTTTTTTATAAGTGTAGCAATTAAGAATGCCTCAAATTAAAACACTGGTCAATTAAAATACTCCAATAAAGCTCACTTAAGATCTGCTTGTTAGCATCTCATGCTAATTGGTCGGGAGAATTAAGACATTTCTTGTGCACAAGTACATCATTTTGTTTCATAACAAAATCATAGAAAATACTATATATAAAGCAATTAGATAAAGGATTAATATACAGTAATGATAAATTTGCATTTAGAGATCTAATGGGTAACTTTAGTATGTTAAACAAGCTGAGAAGGCAATGATAGAATAAGCATGAAGAAGATTAAACTGTCAAAATATAAAGCAATGATTATATTAGCTCAAGAGAGTTTTTAAACAACCATCATAAATCAAATCAAATATTCGTAAAAATAACAGTTTATATCAAAATTTAATACTTAAATAACCATCATAAATCAAATCAACGTACAAATAACGGTTGATATCAAAATTCGCTATGGCCACCATTACCAATGCTGTAAGGCTACGACGGCAATCTATGTTGAACAGACCTGCTATAGTTTAGCACTGGACGATTAGTAGTCAATTGATTAACATCCATCAAACCACATAGAAACGATATTCAAATCCATCAATTTAAACAGAGAAACGTGGTTGAGAGAATAGAAAAATTGCAAACTTTTCTGGGTAGTTCAACCGCCGTTTCTCTGTTTAAACAAATGAAATTTCAATCATGTAGCTGCCGATGCCGCTGCAGCCTGCGGAGAGAATGTTAGCAGCTAGGTCATGTTTTTATTTCCATATGAGTATTTATAACAGAAACTCTTCTCCAAAACCCTAATTAACATTCTGTGCGAGATTTGGCTTTTATCTTTCTCGCCCCCTGATTAAGTGGTTAACTGTTGCGCCAACCCCCCCTCCCCCACACTCCCCACCCACGCCCCCATTGTTTGACCAAATTCCCATCACTCCAAAAACGTTTGTCCCCGTGTCACTTGAACCCCTTCCGTTAGAATTCTTTAACGAGAATTGCTATTTACATCCAGAAAATTACTGAGTACACTAAATGTTATATATTACTAAAATGTCATTATAAATTAAGACCTAAATGCCCTTAGTGTTTACTAAGTACACCCCCCTTTTTTTCATATTATCTCAATAGTCCTAAGTACACCCCCAAGGTTTTTGAGTACACCACACACACCCACCCCCAAGGTTTTTTAGTACACCCCACCCTCTCTTACAACAAATCCATATCATCTCATAGTTCCTCAGCGTGTTCCATACTTCAAACCCATCATCTTCCAAGTTCCATCATACTTCAAACCTTAAATCCCAAAAAATACATTCACATTGTTGCTAATGGAGCAAGAACAAGTCAAAGGGACCAATTATGTAAGTATTTGAACTCATTTCATGTCTTTAATTTTAATTTTCTTCAATATTTTTGGAGTAAAACTGGGTCATCGTGTTCGGGAATGGACCATGGAACAACAGTAGGAATGTTCGGCATACTTGCCGAACATTGTTCATTTGTTGTTCACAGTTGCCTCCAAGAATTGCATGCATTCCTATTATGACCTAGAGTTGAAAACAATGTTGAAGATATTATTATGGATTTCACAGACTTGTTCACGACGCATGAATTGTTTTCATCTCGTGAGGTTATGTTTGATTGGGTGCGCGCTAGAGGACAGGAGCATGTCATTGTGATAGTAATCACCAGGTCGGACAGTGGTACCACTAGTTCCAAAAGTGCTCGAATGTTGATGTCTTGTGAACGTAGTGGGCATTACCGTGAAAAGAAAAAGATTGGGCCATTACCATCAGCATCGGAAAATGTTGAAGAGGCTAATGCTAATGTGAGTAAACTAAAAAGGAAGAGAGAAATTGGTACAAAGAAGTGTGGATATCCTTTTCGTTTGAGGGGGAAGCAATTACCTGATAGTCAATGACAATTGGAGATTCAATGTGGTGTGCACATCATCCAACTGCGGAATACTTAGAAGGTCACTCATATGCTGGTCGATTATCAGTAGAAGAGGAGGACTATGTAGTTGATTTGTCGCACAACAATGGTAAACCGAAAGACATTTTGTTTGGTTTAAAACAAAAATTTAAACAGCATAAGTCCACAATAAAGACGATCTACAATGCTTGTACGAAGAGTAAAGTTACTGAGCGTGATGGCTGATCGGAAATGCAGCAGCTTATGTTTAAAATGAAGAAGCATGGGTATTTATATCATGATCGGCGCTGCGAGAAGACTAATACTGTAAAGGATCTTTTCTTCGCTCACCCGACGAGCGTTGATTTATTGAAGAGTTTTCCGAAGGTCATCTTTATGGATTGTACTTACAAGACAAATAGGTACAAGTTACCTTTGTTGGAGATTGTTGATGTGACGTCGACACATATGACTTTCTCTATTGCAGCCGTGTATTTGAAGTCTGAGAAGGAAGACAACTATATGTGGGCGTGCACAATATTGAAATCCTTGATGCATCAATCCGAGATACCCAGTGTAATTATTACTGATAGAGAAAAGGCTTTGATTTATGCACTTGAGCAAACTTTTCCCTCTTCAAGACATTTCCTTTGTCGGTGGCATATTAATAAGAATGTTTTGGTGAATTGCAAGAAAATTTTCCTTAAAAAGGAGATGCGAGATTCATTTATTACAGCTTGGAACGTTTTGGTGGTCGCAGATACTGAGTTAGAGTATAATCAATTCCTTAGTAGTATGCAATCACACATTCACACCCTCATTGAGATATCACACACCACAATCAAACAGTCATTTAAGATGAGCAGAATATTGTCCAACATAAATACAAATCAATTGTATTTAGAGAGCTGCGAGGGATGGTGTCGATACATGCATTGAACATGATATATGATGAAATGAGCGCTATTGGTGAAGATGGTGTAGACCCTCTGTTGTGTGGGTGCATACTGAGAAAAAGATGCGGGCTACCTTATGGTCATGAGATTTCAGAATATAAGAGACAAAACATGCCAATTCCACTTGATCAGGTTGACGCCTTTTGGAGAAAGTTAGATATCTTACCTCTAAAGGTAGAAGATGCTGATCTTATCTAAGAAATGAGTAGTCGATTTAAACAGTCAATTGTTGAGCTTTCATCTAAGTTTGAATGAGCACCTAGGCCAGAGAGGTTATTAATTTTGAAGAGACTGACTGATATTTTGCAACCACCAACACATCACTTAATCATCCTGAACATCAAAAAATTCTTACTCGTGGTCGTCCTAAGTCCATAAAGGCTAAACATGACAAATCAACCAAACGTGATCCGAGTAAGTTTGAGTATGTGCAATCCATTAAAGATAGCTGCTCGCCATGTGAAGAGATTGCCTACGAGGTTTACTCTCACTACGACACCTAGGCCAAAGAAGAAAGATGTATTTTTTTCTCGATACAACTTGGAGGCTTTGACAAGATCCAACGGTTCCACAAATGCATTGACCAAGACTTTGTCAACTTCAAAGTACGATGTTCAACTTAATCGATACGACTTGGAGGCTTTGACAAGATCCAACCATCGCTCATCATATACATTTCTATGACAACTCCACTGAACTAGTTTCATTGCATGATTGTTACACTTGAGAACCCCTCTCTCTTCCCCGTCCCATATCCATCGTGCTATGTGTGTCTCATAAGTAATCAATAGGGATCGATTAACAGGACCACCGGGAAATGGGGTATATGTCTCGTCTTTTCTCTCCTCTCTAACAACTTCTTCTCCTTCATCTCTGAAAGGATTGTAGCTAGGGTAACACAGAATAAACAAAATAGAAAAGAAAAAATAAATACTTGTAAAACAATAAATACCAGTTTACTAACCAATGAGCTCAATGAACTGAACACATTGAAGAATACAGTGAGAAACACAGCAATGGAATATAAAAACAAGTATTAAAGGAAGTACGAGATTTAACACAGAGGAGTAAATATTTAATCAACAAGTAACAACTTGTTGATTTGCCAATATGGCGAAACTTTCACTAGATAAAAACTTGTAGTTTATTATAAATACGAAAACCAAACAACTAGTGAATATCATATGAAAAGCTCTATATGTAGCTGATGTATACATTGTATAATAGCTCACCCAAAAATAAGAAAGATATATCTTATCAGATCTAATAAACAAAGATGGGTGAAAACAAAAAGAGCTGTGCTGGAAACACTATGAATGAGTCCTTGGATGAAGGCACATCGAAGAGCTCATTCGTAAAAGCAGCAGCAGTCTTTTAAAAACTCTCTCTATAAAAACTTGTGTAATCTCTTAATGGTTTGTACTTCATTGGTCTTCAAGTCTGAGTCCTCCACTATGTATATGCTTTGAAGTCGACCTAGAAATCTTGTATAATAGGAAAATAACTTGCCATAAAAAGGTTAATAGGTTAGTGCAAGAAGAACTCAAACTTTAGGAAAAATAGACTTACCATACAATAAGGATTCCTAACCAAAATATACTAGGTCAGCTATGAGTTACACAGATACAATACGGCTCAATAAACTTTACAACAACAATGTAAACCCTAAAATACATAAATTTTATAAACCCTAAAATAATTTATATCTCCCTAAAATATCCTTTCTCCAAAAGGATTAAAACATATAAAAATATAATTAACAATTAGTAAAACCAAGAAAGGCAAAACCAATAATTAATTAAACTAAACAATTTAAATAATCATAATCTCAATAATTCAATTCCTAACAATCTCCAACACCTTCCTCTCTTCGTAATTCTTCTCTATCCTCTCCAAAACTAGCATCTCTTTCAAAATCATAATCATGCATCTGTATAGGATGTTGTTGTAATACCCCGATCCTACTTCTTTCCTAGTTCACTCGTATGTCGGGTCAATTCGAGTGTTGTTTCGTGTGTTTAACTTCGGGTATGTTTGAGTCTTGAGTTCTTTGTCATTCGTGCATCAATACGGGATGATTAGGTTGAGTTTTGAGTGTGTTTTAACCTTAAGATAGAAAAAGATACACACAAAAGCATGGACACATGCTTAAACTCGAAATTCTGTCCATCCGAATAGTCTATAGTAATTTGACCATAACTTTGTCTAGAAAACTCAAATTTGCAAACCGTTTGATTCTGTGTAAACTAGACTCAAAGACCTTTAAAATCATATATTATTTGTAATTTTTGGACTTGTACATCATCCTAGGCATGTATTTAAAGTTGACTGAGAACAGATTTGGGACAGCTTTGACTAGGTTTTAAGTGACTTCACCATTTGACCAATTTGCTTTGACCAAGGTTAGGCAACAACTTATGACTCTTTGACCAGGCTTTCTCAGACTCTTAAACACCATGAGAGGCCTAAAATATCTTTCATTTTCGTCCTCTTCAACCATGAACAAGTGAGAGAGTAGAGAGAGAGTTTAGAGAGAGAAATGATGATATCTTGAGCTTCACTTGTCCGATCGACGATCCGTCTTCACCGTTGCGAAGCTCTTGACAAGAGGAACACTTTCCATGGATTGCATGATGACTTTCATGGTTTAATTTTGGTAGAGGTAAGTAATTATAATGTTTTGATTGATTATGAGATGAAATGGAAGAGTAGAGCATATAGGTGGTTTTAGTTGATCATTTTTGTGTTAAATCCTTGGAAGAAACATGTGATTTGTTGCTCTAACTAATGTTATGATATATTGTGTTGTTGTTTGAGGTTGCATGTATAATTGGGAGAAGACATGATAATATTTGGAAGTAAATGCTTAGTTATAAAAATCAGATTTGTCACAATTTTAAGGCATATTGTTGAATTTTCTGGGAAAAATCCGTCCATGAGAATTGTATGATTTTTGGATATGTTTTACATTAATATGTTTAGTAATGTCCTGTAAATTTTCATTGAGTTTTGATATTGGGAAGTACCTCAAATGGGTCTTGTTATATCGCTGCGCAGAATGAATCGTTGCTGGAAAATCTGAGTAGTAGTTCAATCTTTATGTGGTTGCATGTTGATGAATATAAGTCCAAATGGACTGATTTAAAATGGTAAATTGTAATTTAGAATGTCTAGTTTCTGGGTATATAAGATTCATAATATTTGGACATGCGTAGAATATTTGGTGAAATGTTAATTACAAGTTAGAACGAAAAACTCATGAATTTCAAGTTAGTTGCAGTCCCTGTTTTGGGCTAATTTCGTGAAAATTCTGGTACTAATCTACTATTGGGAATTTGCTGAATTTTGGATATGTTGTTGTTATGTATGTTAGTTAGTTCTCTGTAAATTTTCATGAATTTTAGAGGTCGGGAAGTACCTCGTTTAGGTTGTATTTTATCGCTGCGCCGAGTAAACTATTGCTGGAAATTCTGGGTGTTAGTTCCAACTTTAAGTGACTGATTCTTGATGATTATAAGTCCAAATGAGGTAATTCAAAGTGGTAAAATATAGCTCCAGATGTCTAGTTTCTTAATATGGAATAATTGTAATATTTGGGTTTTTGTGGAATATTTGGTGAATTTAATAGTACAGCTGCGCAGTGCCGAATAAGTTATCATTTTTGCTAGTCTCCGTGATTTAGAGACTTGTTGAGTTGTAAACATTGTTTTTGTTAAATCTCAAGTACTAGTGACTTTCTGAGATTTTTTGTAAGTGACTATTCGCAATGAACTTGCAGGACTTATATGAGTGGTTATACACTAAATTTGGAGTATTTCGTTTAATGTAGTTATCTAGGGACGATACTACGGTTCGTCCCGATGTTTCAAAAATGGGTAACGACTCTAGCTGAGTCGATATGAGATGGTGTATTTCCATTGAACACTTTACGAGTTATATTCTAGTTGTGACTGATTCTTACAGACATTGTGTGATTGTTCTAGAATGTGATAGGACAATCATCCTACTTTGATGATTGATCGTGTGTTTAATGTTTACTAGCACACTTTGTTGATTTGTTATTGTAGGCTTATTGTGACCTACTTGAATCATTCGTACCGTTATTGAATGTTGTTGTTGTGGTATACTCCCTACTTTGGAGTATGACCGTTTATTTTAAATGTCGAGTAAACATCTACTTGTGCATTGCATCGAGTCCAGTGGCATATGTGCATTTGGGGGTGTATTGACGCTCGGTTATTGCGGGAGCCGGGCTACGTAATAGCCGAAGGCCAATACATCTGGCCATGCCCTACCGTTGGCCACGGTAGGGGTTTCTCTAGCCCCACGTTGTACGGAATAAACGCAACTGTATGTGTCGACATTTTTATATATCCGTGGGATACGAATACCGGTCCCCGTGATATTTGTAAGTGGCTAGATCCGTATTTGTCTCGGGTCGTAGGGGATCGAGCGATACGTCGACGTGAATACGGAAAACGGTTCACAACGAGTACTTGTAGATCGTGCTTGACGCGATCGGGTACATTCATGTAGTTACGGGATACGAGCATCGGTCTCTTGTGATTTATGTACAGCGGCGGCATAATCATTTATTACGTTTCTTTGGTCGATCCTTGATATTGGTGTATAGCGGCGGCACCATCATATACTATGGCTTCATGGAGCCATAAGGTCGGAAGTGTTACAAGGGATTCGGAGGTGTACCTCGAATCTACCATATCCACCTTTATGTGGTTACTTTACGCTCTTTATGTGCTTCCTATATGAGCGAATGTTGGTCGTGGTCTCCAACGGTATGGGACGGTTGGCGGCTACGAGCCTCTCGTTAGTATAGGGTTGGTTGCCTTTATGTGCTCCTACATGTTTACTTTCCTGCTATATTGTTGTGCATAATGCCATGCCATATAGTCACATGCAGTAACTTGTCGATTAATGGTTAAGTTAAAATTATTACCAAGATTAGTGCATTTAGAGTCTTGGTTTACTATTACATTCATACTCATAGCACCCAATACATTATAGTATCTTACGGAGTCTTTTAGACTCACCCAACAACCTCCTCAGTTTGCAGGTTAAGTTCCAGCACAGCGAGTCTTGGAGCTTGGAGTTAGCAAGATGTATTTATATTGTCATTTCCTTCTAATTTCTTGTATTGTGAGATTGTGAGGTTCACTAAGTTATGTAAACTTAGTCTATGGGTAGAAATAGTTGTATTCGTTAGATTTGTATTTTGGTGCCGACTAGTGTAGTCGCGCCGGTTGTCGTACTATATTATTTTGGATTTCTGACTCGTGGTATTTTAGTATTATTGTTTCTCCGGCTCGTGTATTTAGCCGTCGAGGTTTTAATTGTTGGGTTTATCTTTAGTGTTGTTCTCCGGCGTATGTTTTGGCCGTTGAGGTTTATTTAGTTGTAGTTGTTGTTCGAGTTTTTGAAACTCACATTTTAACTTGTATTCCGCTGCATTTGTTTTGGTTTTGAGCTTTTGTGGCTCGCTCTCTTCGGTTGTTCTTGTTAGTTTGGTGCACCGAGTTGGGGTTCAACATCGAACCCTATGTCGGGTCGTCACAGTTGTTCTTGTTCCTGTGGGACGTGTGGGGGGATCTTCAGGCTATTGTTGTTCACGCTATCTTTCTTTTCTATTTGAAGCAGTGAGTCTTTTCCTTTCATATACATTTGTTACAAAACCTGGACATAAGAAATATTTTTTGTTAAATCGATTAAACACTATATGTAAACAATCACAATATATTGTTCTGCAGGCATTGAAGAAACACAACAACAATATTCGGTCAATGCTGGAGGAACACCACGGTGGTGTTCGGTCAAGGCTAGAGGAACGCCATTATGGTGTTCAATTGGGATTGGCCGAACTCCACAGTGATGTTCGGTTGGGGTTGGTCGAACTCCACAGTGATGTTCGATTAGCCCTGTCCGAACAACACTATAAAGTTCCTTTAGCCCTAGCCGAACAACATTGTGGTGTTCCTTTAACCAGTGCCAAATCAAAAATTTTAAAAAACCAAACAAATCCCATAGACATTGCAAATAAAATGACATTAAACATAAAAATTGAAACAAAAATGCTATTTGAACTTTATAATGGAAGGAATTTCATACCTAGGGCCTTCCTTATTGTGAAATCAAAGTTCCTCTTTTTCTTCTTCTTCTTCCTTCTCCAAACTTGAAGTTGTTGCTGGGTTGTTTCTTTTTCAAAAAATTTCCTTTTTCTTCAGGGTAATATTGGTATGAGTAGAGGGAAGGGGAATGTTGCGTTTGAAATGGGGGGGAGGAAATACGATTTTGCTGAGTTTCTTCTTTGCCGTGAAATGGATTAGGTTGGTGTATTTAGAAATGGGGGTAGGTGTGTTGATATTGGGTGGGTGTATTGAGAAAGAAATAGTGAATTAATTGAGAGCGGTAAAATAGGAAATGTAGGGGGTGGTGTATTGAGTAATTAAGTTGGTGTGGAATTAGTCTAGGGGTGCATTGAGAGAATAGGTGTATTTAGAGGAAAATGAAGTATTAATAACACTGCCCTTAACTTTTTCCATTAAGTGGGAGTATAAAGTAATAATATAGCTTAAAAATATTAAAGTGAAAAAAAGATTAGCTCTCGCTCTTTCTCTCTCAAACACACGCTAGAGATGCCTTCTTCCATTTCAGCATTCGGAAACTCAATTCTCCCAACTCACAACAATATCACTTCTTCTTCACCAGCGGCGACTCTTCTTCCATTCAAAGGTGGTGAATCTTAAATTGAAATGTGGGAATGAATCTTAAATTGGTAGATCTCCAAACTTGGTGACATTAAATGTTACGACTTTATATTTAGGTTTGGATTTGAGGAGCTTGGTTTGTTCTCTCTCAAGTTGTATAAATTCTAGAACTTAAATCGTTGTTGGATTGGATAGTTGAGCCTTTTGTTTTCACGAGAAAGGAAGAATGTTGTGTATATTCTAGATTTGTTTAAACTCGTTTACTTAAGACTTCATCATTGGTGCTTTAGGCATATATGTTTACCTATATTATTTTGGTTGCTAATAGTCTCTACCTAAGGTTTGTGAAAGTATTATAATTTATAAGCGTTCTTTATCTTAAGCAGGTTTGGTTAGGCAAGTTGAACTTGCTTAAGTCATTGTTTCTTAAGCAATCCCATCTCTTAGCGATGAGGAGTTGCCTAAGAAGTTTTGCTTAAAGCTTGTTGCTTAAGCAAATCACCCATTTATGTCACAAAGAGCTCGCAAAGGAAAAACAAAAGGAGTAGTAATGAGTCGGCTTCATCTCTTTAAATGAAAATCCTTATCCTTCCACGTGTCTCACAAGGGATACTCTTTTTCTCTCTCTCTCTCTCTGCTTTTCCTTAAATAACCAATATGTTTTAGGAAGCTGCTAAATGGCTTGAATAGGTGATGGTTGCCGAAACCAACAATAATAAAATCTTGCTCTTTCTAGATTATTGATTTGTAATAGTGGTAAGCAAGGTCATGTCCACGGAGATTGGTGAGACTTAATTCGACTTGAATTGAAAGAATAAAGAAAACAGCAACAGTGGGGGGGGGGTTTGGATATTGATGAGTAATCTAAGCAAATTAACAAGAAAATGTTTAAAGTAAGAGAGATTCAATATGATGAAATATCCAACCAAAGGAGCAATCTCAGAAACGGTTCATTGACTTGATCATTGATGCAAAGGTAATTCATCTATTCTCTCCAAATTGGTTATGGTTGTTGGTACGACCTAACAACCTATCTCTCCTTACTTCCTCGATAATCAGGAAACGTTCTCTAATTACTTCTCTTGCCAATAAACAATCCTAGATACGATCATAGAATTTAATCTATCAACAGCTTTAAGAATGAGAGAGACCACCAATTCTAGCCAACAAACGCACATGTAGGTTCATTTAAACTAGATTATATACTTCCATAGCATAGAATGACCACCTCTTTTGTAATCACCTACACTAACTGCCACAAGTATTAGAACAGTCAAACAATTACGGATTCGACGTTCCAAATGGCGATTTGTTATTTTAACAATTGAACAAAGGGCCCTTTTTGTGCAACTAACCAAAATAACAATATTAAGAAGTGCAGGAAATATATAAATAATAGAGAAATAGAAGAACAAAATAAAACTAATTAGATCTCACAAGTCGTGTGGAACCGAATCTTCAGTTATCCTTTGGTTGGAAAAGAAACCTTAGCCTTGCATGAACATGGTGAAAGAATATTCAAGATGATAAATTCTGGAAATTTACTAGTGATTTAAATGTGTCTCTCCAAAATTCGTGTTACAAGAGCTAATATCAAAGTTTAAATAAAAACCCTACAAAAGTCTCTTCATTTCCCCCATTACTACCTTGAGTAACTACTCTCAAGAGTAACTTCTCCCACTAAATTGAGTAACTCCCCTCATGATTGCCCACTAAATTGAGTAACTCCCCATTACTACCTTGAGTAACTACTCCCACCTTTCCCACAATTAGCCTAGATACATCCATACAAAGCTTGGCCTCTTGGAATTAAATTAGGAGACCTAAAAACTGACTTCTTAGGAGCTAGGGCGTCACTTGCTGAAGATTTTCGAAATTGCCTTGAGTTTGCCCACACCTTCTATCAAGACAAAGAACAAAGACTCGCAGTTTGATAAGCCGTGACCACGCCTTACTCCAGTTCAGCTGGACCTCCCACCTTCAAAATCAATGAATTGAGTCCATTTTGTTAATTCCCTCCATTCTCCTACAAGAATAAGAAACGCATCAAAACTCGAAGGCTAAGCATGATTAAATATCAAAAACAAGGGAAAATGCAACAAAATATATGAATATTATGCAACCTATCAATTCCCCCCACACTTAGGCAATGCTTGCCCTCAAGCATTCAAATAGCTTATGCCATTATTTCACCCTCAATATCCTCCACGCATTCCCTTTTGCCACATCCAAAATATTTTCCGCACATCAAAACAAGAGTTCAAAATTTGCAATTCCCAAGAACCAACACCAATGAGTAATCACCCCAACAATTGGATTGAGCGTAAAACACATAGGATCTAGCAACATCTCACAAGATTCACTCATTACTCTCAAAAGTGTATGAGGTGCACATATCAATGAACTCTCATGTCAATACATGGAAGATTTTTAACCATAAGCTTGCAAATATATCATGTCCTTTCCACCTATGAACAAATTAAGATGCACAAAAATCTGAGGGTTAAAAATGGGTTGAAATGGGCTGAGGTAAGGTATGATGAAAGGAATTTTAGGCTTAATGGAATTGAAGCAACCATACAAACTTTTCTACTCAAGAATCAACAAAGTGAAGCAACGTCGAAAAGACTACTTTAATCTCATAATTTGCATCCAAGAAAGAAAATTCTGAACTCTTTCCTCTTTCGATCTCTTCTATATTTCTCTTTATTTCTTTCCCCCCTTTTCCTTTCTTCTTTTTTTTTTCTTTTTTTTTTCATCATTTCTTTTTGCTCTTTTCTTTTTGCTACTCTTTTTTTTTCTTTTTATTTTTCAATGGGGGATTTCCAAGAGAAGAGAACAACGAAGTGTAAGACCTTGGACACTAAAATTTCACAACTTGTAGTCTATCTCGAATAACATCAAAAGTGAGAACGAACGAGTTTATACAATGCTTCAATTCAAGGTTCAAAGAGAGGGATGATCAACAAAAAAGGATATCAAGGCTTGCATTGTGGTGAATATCCAAGGAAAAGGCTAAGGCTCAACGTAGCTCACTAGGGGTTATGACTTAGGGTAGGCTTGAAAAAGAAAGGCCAAAATGACAAGAAAAAGTGGGGGGTTTTTTTTTTTTTTTCCTAAACACCCTCATCCGATTCAATGCATCCAATTCATCAAGGGGGATGACGTAGACATGCATAACAATGCAAGTTCTAGAAAAATCAACAATGCATGACAACCCACAACAACGAAATGGAGCATGATATGTAATGAATGCTCATGGCTCAAATCTCACCAAAAAGAGGGGTTCTATGTGTTAGACCCTAAACATTGTCCGTCAATCAGCCATCACAAGTAACTACTCATGGTATGAAACTGAGAATTCACAAAAAGCATTTTCGCACAAAAATCAACCATTTTTTTTCGGACAAGCATCGGGAGGAGCAAAAGATTCGGAGAGGGAAAATAGAGAACAAAAACTAAATGCTAAGGACTCAAAATGCCAAGAAACCAATGTCCCCCCACACTTAAACCAAGCATTGTCCCCAATGTCAAAAATAGATGCTCTAACTAAAACATGATAGGACAAAAAAAAAATGAGAAACTTCCCTGACAATGAAGAGCATCTAGGAATGCATATCTATTGCTGAGACGGAGGGAAGGGTAGATCAAATCCCATGCCAATTTCTTCTATTTTGCAAGTGGGAGAGAGAGAAACGCCTGCTTGACTTAGCGCACGAAAACATGAAATCGAAATTAAAATTCTCATATTAAAATTTACGTGTTTTTTTTTTTTTAGAACCGAAAATAAAACAAGAGGAGAGAACTTGTGAGGACTTCTCAAAGACAGAAGCTGAATTTCAATAGAGCGTGGGCACGGCTTATTCGAAATCACATTCTGCCATGAGAAGAGCAAAAATTGCTTTTCACCTCCTAAAAACTGCTGGAATAACAAAACAAAAGTTTGGGTTGCCTCCCAAAAAGCGCTTTTCTTTAACGTCTTTGGCTAGACGTTGCTGCACCTCAATTAGAATAATTCGAAACATCCAAATTCACTGTTTCAAGATTTCTTTCTTTACCACCTCCATCATAGGTGGTCACCTTAAACTCTTTGAGAACTAGAATTAATTTTTCTTCTTCTAATGCGGAGAGTTTATTGGAGATGATGACAGGAAGAGTCTCTCCATCACCCAAGAATGCATACTTAAGATGATCCAACAGAGTTTTCATTTTTAACTTTGGTGCTTGCACAATAGAATGAAAAAGTTTAGTATGAGAAAGAGGCAACTCAACATAAGAAACATCATGCTTCAAGGATGGAAGTGAATCTAACTCATGAATTGCATCTTCTAAGTTAGAATCAATTTCAAATTTCTTCACCAGCTTTTGTGCTTTCTCAGAAGTGAGACCCTTATTAAGTGCAACTTTCAATTTATCATCACCACTCAAATCAAACATTTTCTGTGCCAACGGATCAATGGCATCCATAGCAAAAACAGATGATATATCAGTTGGATATTTCATGGCATCATAAATATTAAACTTAATAATTTCGCCATCAAATTCCATTGTGAGAGTACCATCATGCACATCGATTTTTGTCATAGATGTTTTCAAGAAAGGCCTACCTAACAAAATCATTGGGTGAGATGAACTATCGTCCTCCATATCTAACACATAAAAATCAGCGGGAAAAACCAACTCATTAACTTGCACCAAAACATCCTCCAACACTCCTTGAGGATAAACATTAGATCTATCGGCAAGTTGTATTATCACGCCGCTTTTAATGATCCAAGATTCAAGGATTTATAAATAGACAATGGCATGACATTGATTGAAGCACCTAGATCTAACATTGCTTTTTCAATTCTAACATTACCAACTTTGCAAGGGATAGTGAACATACCTGGGTCCTTGCACTTAGGAGGTAATTTTTTCTTAAGGACAGCTGAAACATTTTCACCCATACTTACAAATTCATTACCTTTCAATTTCCTCTTGTTGGTGCACAACTCCTTGAGAAACCTAGCATATCGAGGTACTTGCTTAATTGCATCAAGTAAAGGAATGTTCACCTCGACCTTGCGAAAAGTGTCAAAAATCTCTTTTTCCTCCTCTTCCTTCTTTGATTTAGATAATCTAGAGGGAAAAGGAGGAACTGATACAAATTCCTTCAGCTGCTTTTCTTGGGATTCTTTTGATTGATTGGGCTGAGGCTGGGGAGCCGGAACTTCTTTCTCTGTTTCTTCTTCGGGGCTCTTTCTTCTAGTTGGCAAAAGAGGGTCTTTCAGTTCCGTTCCACTTCTCAAGGTAATTGCACTGGCATTCTGTTTTGGGTTGACCACCGGTTGGGATGACAATTTTCCTTGAGATTCCAGTCGATTTATTGAAGTTGCCAATTGACCCATTTGATCTTCAAGCTTCTTGATACTCGTCTTTGTCTCTTGCTGAAACTGTTGTGTGTTAACGGCAAGGGATTTCACGATATCTTCAAGGGACATGCTTGAGCTTGAGGAAGGCTGTTGTTGTTGCCAATTTGACTGTGGCTGTGGTGGAGCAAGTTGTCTAGGCTGAAAATTCATGAACTGAGGCCTAGGTGCATAACTGAAGTTGGGATGATCTCTCCACCCTGGGTTGTATGTGTTCGAGAAGGGATCATACTTATTTTGTGGTGGGCCAGGAAATCCTTCAACCACATTAGCTTGCTCTTGAGATCCCTCTTGAAGTGTAGGACACATATCAGTTGGATGTCTAACATCAGCACAAATCCCGCAAGCCTTCACCTGTTGCATATTTCCTGTAGCCATATGTTGAACAAGAGAAGTCAAACTAGCAATTTGATTTTCAAGAGATGATACATTGACCTCATTCACTTTCCTTGAAAATGCATCTTGTCTAAACCCAAATTGCTGAGAATTTTCCGCCATGGTGGTGATCAAATCTCTAGCCTCACGAGGTGTTTTATTCACTATCGCACCTCCACTAGCGGCATCTATCATCCTTCTTTCCATCGGAAGTAATCCTTCATAGAAGTATTGGATGAGAAGTTGGTCGGATACCCCATGTTGTGGGCAGCTTGCACATAGTTGCTTGAACCTCTCCCAAAATTCGTGAAGGGTTTCGGTATCTCTTTGTTTGATCCCGCAAATCTCCCTTCTTATACTCGCAGCTCTTGAGGCAGGGAAGAACTTGTCAAGAAATAGCCTTAACATTCCATTCCATGTAGTAATTGACCCTGGAGGAAGATAGAATAGCCAATCCTTAGCAACATCCATGAGCGAGAATGGAAAGGCTCGAAGCTTGACTTGTTCCTCCGTGACTCCTTGAGGTTTTAGGCTTGAGCACACCACATGAAATTCCTTCAAATGCTTGTGAGGGTCTTCATTCTCAAGACCACGAAATTTCGGGAGTAAATGGATCAACCCCGACTTTAACTCGAAATTCGCTTCCATTTCTGGGTATTGAATGCATAGTGGTTGTTGATCAACATCCGGAATGGCTAGCTCCCTCAAAGTTCTTTCTTCGGCCATATCGTGATCTAGCTCAGATTCGCTAGATGATTCGGCCAACTCAAGTGCTACGTTCAACACGTCAATTGCTATGTCCAATTCGGGAGATGACGATGAGGATGCTTGTGCCTTTCGAAGTTTAGCTTCCTTCCTTAGACGTTTCGCAGTTTTTTCAATCTCGGGGTCGTACAAGGGTGGTCCTCCTGCACGAGAAGAACGGGGCATCAAAACAAGTCAAATAACAAAAACCAACAATAATAAGATCTTGCTCTTTCTAGATTATTGATTTGTAATAGTGGTAAGCAAGGTCATGTCCACGGAGATTGGTGAGACTTAATTCGACTTGAATTGAAAGAATAAAGAAAACAGCAACAGTGGGGGTTTGGATATTGATGAGTAATCTAAGCAAATTAACAAGAAAATGTTTAAAGTAAGAGAGATTCAATATGATGAAATATCCAACCAAAGGAGCAATCTCAGAAACGGTTCATTGACTTGATCATTGATGCAAAGGTAATTCATCTATTCTCTACCAAATTGGTTATGGTTGTTGGTACGACCTAACAACCTATCTCTCCTTACTTCCTCGATAATCAGGAAACGTTCTCTAATTACTTCTCTTGCCAATAAACAATCCTAGATACGATCATAGAATTTAATCTATCAACAGCTTTAAGAATGAGAGAGACCACCAATTCTAGCCAACAAACGCACATGTAGGTTCATTTAAACTAGATTATATACTTCCATAGCATAGAATGACCACCTCTTTTGTAATCACCTACACTAACTGCCACAAGTATTAGAACAGTCAAACAATTACGGATTCGACGTTCCAAATGGCGATTTGTTATTTTGACAATTGAACAAAGGGCCCTTTTTGTGCAACTAACCAAAATAACAATATTAAGAAGTGCAGGAAATATATAAATAATAGAGAAATAGAAGAACAAAATAAAACTAATTAGATCTCACAAGTCGTGTGGAACCGAATCTTCAGTTATCCTTTGGTTGGAAAAGAAACCTTAGCCTTGCATGAACATGGTGAAAGAATATTCAAGATGATAAATTCTGGAAATTTACTAGTGATTTAAATGTGTCTCTCCAAAATTCGTGTTACAAGAGCTAATATCAAAGTTTAAATAAAAACCCTACAAAAGTCTCTTCATTTCCCCCATTACTACCTTGAGTAACTACTCTCAAGAGTAACTTCTCCCACTAAATTGAGTAACTCCCCTCATGATTGCCCACTAAATTGAGTAACTCCCCCATTACTACCTTGAGTAACTACTCCCACCTTTCCCACAATTAGCCTAGATACATCCATACAAAGCTTGGCCTCTTGGAATTAAATTAGGAGACCTAAAAACTGACTTCTTAGGAGCTAGGGCGTCACTTGCTGAAGATTTTCGAAATTGCCTTGAGTTTGCCCACACCTTCTATCAAGACAGCAAAACAGCACTCGCAGTTTGATAAGCCGTGACCACGCCTTACTCCAGTTCAGCTTCTGGACCTCCCAGCCTTCAAAATCAATGAATTGAGTCCATTTTGTTAATTCCCTCCATTCTCCTACAAGAATAAGAAACGCATCAAAACTCGAAGGCTAAGCATGATTAAATATCAAAAACAAGGGAAAATGCAACAAAATATATGAATATTATGCAACCTATCAATTCCCCCCACACTTAGGCAATGCTTGCCCTCAAGCATTCAAATAGCTTATGCCATTATTTCACCCTCAATATCCTCCACGCATTCCCTTTTGCCACATCCAAAATATTTTCCGCACATCAAAACAAGAGTTCAAAATTTGCAATTCCCAAGAACCAACACCAATGAGTAATCACCCCAACAATTGGATTGAGCGTAAAACACATAGGGATATTTAAAAAAAGGTATTAAAGTAAATTTGATCATTAATGTTAAAGACATTGAAGTAAATTCACAATTTATTTCACCAAGTTACCCTTTAATATAAATTTAAAATTTGAACTTACAACCACTTCATTAATGACTAATTTAAGGATAAGATAGTAATTTACTTAACACATTAATTACTAAAAGATAACATTAATTACATTCAACCACTTTTAGATGTCCAAATTTGGGCCATTTAAATTTATCCTATGCTTTATGCTTTACCCTTTCTAACATTACCTCTTGTAGCCTTACTACTCATTTAATGGCTGCACATGTTACTAGTAAAACCAAAAGGTGGTTTTGAAGGAAGCAAATGCTCGCTTAACACATGTCCTCTCAACCACTACTTGAATTTAATACACATCAACTCACATCGAAAATATGATTGACTGTATCCAATGACTAAATTCAGTGATGTCCTATATAAATTATAATAGACCCTTTATATCTTGTTGACTTTGATTGTTTAACATTATATTTCTTCTTTTATACCTTCTCTTTTGCTTATACTACCTTCATCTCAAAATAATTGTCATTTTAGCAATTTGCACAAAGATGCATAAAGACTAATCTACCCTTATTTAAGTTCATTTATTGTAAATAAGTTGCATTTCTTTCCTCTTAACAACCATCTTTAATGAGGATGGTATATAAAGACAG
Organism: Platycodon grandiflorus; assembly: GCA_016624345.1. Lineage (NCBI taxonomy): Eukaryota > Viridiplantae > Streptophyta > Magnoliopsida > Asterales > Campanulaceae > Platycodon > Platycodon grandiflorus. The sequence continues at coordinate 7,583,451 of CM028367.1, forward strand.
TTTTTGTAGAATATGAACAAATGTTTTTTGAAATCCTATAACGACAATTATTTTGGGACAAAATATTTTTGCTAAAACGACAATTATTTTGGGACGGAGGTAGTATTTCCTAAGCATGCATCTCTCATTCAGCAATAGATCTCTCTCTCTCTCTCTCTATATATATATATATATATATATATATATATATAATTTATTTGGATGATTTAAACTATTTAATTAATTGTACTGACTTGGTAGATGTTTTTTCTATAAAGCTTTGGTGGAGGTTTCATACTCAACAAAGTATTTGGGTGGACTTCTTACGTACTCGCTACTGTTTATCCAATCATCCTATTGTGGTCCATTGCAAAGCCTCTCATATTTGGCGTTGGCTTTTAAAAGCAAGGCCCCTTGCGGAACCTTGTATTCAGTGGATTGTTGGGAAAGGTGATTGCTTTATTAGGCATGATAAATGGCTCCCAATCTTCCCCATTTTGGCTACGGATGATGTCTCTCTTACTACTATCCATGATCTCTTCTAGACACATTCTTCTCTCTCTCCCCAGGCATCTATCGCTCTGATCCCTAGAGCTACTAATTGTATTATTGAGCAGAATGTTTTGCTTGATGATAGTGATGATTTTCCGTGCTAGACTGGCTCAGCAAGTGGCAAATTCACCCTGAAGTCGGCTGATGCAAATCTCCATGAGGCCTGACCTTCTCTTCTTACTTCTAAGTTTGTTTGGCATCATCTTATGCCCACGAATATTAGCATTTTTATGTGGAGATTACTTCTTTATCGTCTCCATATTGACGAAGCCATTCTTAAGAAAGGATTCAGCATGGCTTCTTGGTGTAGCTCCTGTCCTCACAGTCCGAATATGGAAACCTTCTCCCATGTGTTCTTGAAAAGTGATATTGCTTATTCTGTTTGGATGTTTTTCCACGGGTATCTTGGATTGGCTATGCATGATTATTCTATCCAGGAGCTCTGCATTTATTGGTAGTCTCAAGCTGGCTCGATTCATTTTTCTATAATTCCTTCCGTGGTTCTTTGGTATCTTTGGAAATCCCGTAACAAGGAAGTCTTTGAGGGGATTCATTCAACTTCTCGAGGGATTATTCTTGCTGCTCAAAGTGAGATCAATTACATTCTTAAAGCTGTCAGTTTTAGCATGGTTAACTGGTTAGTGACCTGCTCCAAGGTTGGTCGTCCTAGGAGAGTCATTATTCGAGCTGTTTCTTGGCTGAAGCCTCCTATTGGGGTTGTCAAGCTTAATACGGATGGTGGTAGTCGAGGTAATCCTGGCATTGGTGGTGGTGGTGGAGCTATCCGAGACTCTAATGGGAATTTTATTTATGGTTTCTCCTCCTCCTATAGGATTTGCTCTAATTCAGTCACAGAAATTCGAGCTCTTTTTCAAGGAGTTCGCTGGTTACATTCTAATGGCTTTCAGAACTCTATCGTTGAGATGGGTTTGGCTTTTCTCTATAGTTGTCTCACCAAAGGTCATTCTCCTCCTTGGCATTCCTATTACTATGTTCGTGGTATTCTTGCTTTGCAACGGGCTGGTTTATTTTTATTTCGTCACTGCTTCAGGGAAGCTAATACGGTGGCTGATGGTTTGGCCAATCTTGCTATGGACTCTAATTTGGATGCTTCTTTTACTTCCATGTCTTCTCTCCGTCATTCTATTCGGGGTGCTATTATTTTGGATGCTCAAGGGATTTCTAGGGTTCGTATTTCATAATCTGTTTTTCTTTAAATGTTTTATTTTGATTGTTTTTTTTTCTTTGTATCTCCTTTTCGAGGTTAGACTCCTCCGTCCTCCCATCTATAAGGGCAAGTCTGGTTGTCCTCTTCAAGTTTGTATTTTTTTTTCTTGCTTTTAATAAAATCTAGCAGGGTGCCGTCCCTGTTTTCTTAAATAAATAAATATATATATATATATATATTATGACAATGTGACTTAGTCTAAATGAGTTTCAAAACTCCAGTGCTAATTTTTATGAGTTTTGAAAAAAAAAATTTAACTAATGAAAAATAGGTGTTACCACTTTATTGGTCATTGCAATGTTATTAAGTTATAATAAATGAGAAAACTTCCGTTTTTCCTTCTCACATAATTTAAATACAGAACATCATATTTAAGTAAATTGCAAATCTTTTTGGACAAACTCCACAATTGACACATTTACTTTTAGTCCCTTTTGTGATTGGTCCTTTAGTGACCTAAATAGTCTTTGTACTGTTTATTTGACGAAATTTGTCCCTCCATCCAATTCCATCTATTTTAGTTGTTAAGTTACAACATGTGTGTAGACACCCAGAATTCGTACTCCTATATCGCATTGTCTGATAAATTTTAATTTATTTACAAAATAGACTAACACAATTTTATGACAATTACAGGTATCCAGAATGCCTATACAAAACGATAACAGATTAAAGACATGACACTTTCCCCCGAGGACTAACGTCAAGTCAAAAGTCAAAAAAAGGACAAAATTGTCAAAGCTTGAAGTCCAAGGGCCAAAGTGCAAAAAGCCAGAAATTTGGGGAAACTCCTATGGTGCACTGCGTACCAAAGCAGTAAGCCTTTAACAATACGGTTGCCAACAATTGTCCAAGCAATTTCCAACCAAAATCTTCACCCACAAGCCTCATTGATTGCTTAGGAATGAGAGTACCAAGTTTACTCCCTCCTATAAATACTCCCTCTCAGCCTTGAACAAAAGAGGTTGACCACAGAGAGAAAAAACACACACACAGTGTATACTCCCTTCTTCGTTCTTGAAGAGAGGCAGTATCAACACACACAAATACAAACATAAATCAAGTATTCTTTTTCAGGAAGCAAGAGGAGCATAACAAACACGAATCAACAGCCTCAAACGTGGCCCGAATCTTTGTAAAACGATAGAAGGTAATAACCTTCGGTTCGTTAGTTTTTTAGTCGATTTAAACATGTAATCGATTGAATTGGACTGTAAATATGTAAATATACATGCTATGAAATGTTTAGTATACAAATATGTACAATTCCAGTATCAAAACCAAGTTTGAACTCAGTTTGATCAATTCGAATTTAGTGGTGTTTATCCCATTTTTGAGTTCTTGGACTGTTTTCTTCATTTAATCCATGATTTAAGCTGTGAATTCGTGTAAATTCAATACCATGTTGTTAGTTTTGCCTAATAATATACTTGTGCACACTTTTTCTGGCAAAAACAACAATTTTAAAGCTAAAATCAAGCTTTCCAAGCTGTTGTCCGAAAATAGAGCAAAGGAGAGACATCTATGGTGCATCGTGCACCATAGAAGGAAGGACAGCTATGGTGTGCTGCGGACCATTTGAGAAGTCTCTTTGGGCCACTGCTGCTTTGGGCCTCTCCACAGTTGCAGCCCAATTTCATTTTCTTTTATTTTATTTCCCTTTTAATTTGATTTACGGATTATATAAATATGTAAGAAACACAAAAATAAATATTTTTGTTTACATTTATATTTTTGATATTGTTTCTGCAATATATAAATATATGTATATATTTATGACGGGAACGGAGAAGCAAATCTCCGTGATCTGTTTTCTTTCATTTTCGTAACATAATACCCCGTAGCATTTTTAATTAACTAGCATGCAATTTTAGAGATTGAAAAGGCGAGTTGGGTGCTTAACACCTTCCCGACTCGTAACTTAGCCCCCGAACCCACAGTCTAAGTTTTTCTCTCGTTTTCTTTATAAACGAGGGTGATAACTTTGTACTTTATATAAATGTGTTTTGCACATTTAAAACATTTTTTTTGGAGTCCATAATGAGGCCCAAGTGTATTCCACGCACTTAAGTATGAGACACATCATTTTGGATGTAACGACGGGCGGTGTCGAAACGGGGTTCTCACAGTGTCGACTATACTGGGGATGATTCTATTTTTTTTAAGAGGGCTAGACTCATATTTTATTTATTATGATTGCATGCTCGTTTAATTTGTTTTAATAACATGTGTAAATGTTACATGTCTTTGTTTTACTAACATGTTAAATGTTACGTTTTTTATTTTTATTACAGGTATTCAATGTTACGTGTTTTTATTTTTTGTTGTTATGTAATTATTTTATTACTTGTACATATACCTTGCTCGTATTAACCCTACAGGAACAAAATTCATTTTAAAATTTTGATATGTACATTTATTTGGGCCTTTTTGCCAATTCATTTATTTGTACATTTTTATTTATTCATTTATGTCTTTTTTATTTTGGGAAATAAGACAAAAATGTAATAATTAAAGATAGGATAGAATTCTCATTTTTTTCTTATTTCTTTTGGCACTCTCTTTTCTCGGGGCCTCAAACCCTCGAGTTGTGGTTGTGTTTCATTTCTTGCAATTTTCAACTACTAACAAACATCAACTCACATCACATAAATTAGAAAAAAATGGACATTAATTGTTTTCATTTTTGTACATATCTGTCTCACTTTCATTTCATATAAATTATAAAAAAGAGATTCTTAGCTACGGTGCACACACGCGCACTCATTTAGATTATTCCAAATTGTTTCAAAGCTTCAAACCCTGGTATAGACACGTTGGAATGAAACTGGGTAGGTCATAAGCCCAGCATTCTTTCAGTCGAAACTATCCCTTTCCGCGCGTTTATGAATTATCCTCCGGAAAGTAAGCCATTCTAACCTGCATAGCCACGTGTTAAAAGCATATAGTTTTCTAGGACACTTCTTGGCTGGTTGGTTTTTATTGTCACCAACATGCTTTTTCAATCTTGTGCATAAAGACAAAAAAAAATCAAAAAGAGAGTCGTCGACCGACAAAAGAGTCAAATTGATCGCAGCAAAAGAAAAGAGATGTTGAGAAATAAACACCAAAGAAAAAAAAAGTCATACTCTCCCAAAAGAAATCATCGTGATCAAAAGGTTGACAAACAAAAATCCTTATACATTGGGATTGACAAAGAAGTTGATGACATCTGCCTAGAATATTCGAATGGTGGATCTGTAGACATCCAGGATTCGTACACCTACATTATACGAATTGTCCTATAAACAATTGTTTATTTACAAATGGACTAACACTTGTTTCTATGATCATTTCAGGAAACAAACTATCAAACAGGACTAACGACGTCCACAAACACAAACAAACTTCAGTTAGCTCAACATCAAGGGTCCAGACTGAAGACACAAAGCTTAGAAGGGCCAAAGTGCAAGACATAAAGCCTGAAAAAGCCAAAAATAATTTTGGTACACTGAAGCCTTGCTTGGTGCACTGAAACAACGAAACAAGGTTTGGTGCGCGGACACCATACTTGGTGCACTGTGCACCAAACCAAGCATTTGGCCCTCAAAGTCAAGCTGCCTTGCTACGAAGACTTCGGTGCACAAACGAAGTTTCCTCCAAGCTTGGCCCAGAGTAACTCGCAAATATCTCTCTCCAGTCCCTATATAAGAGCTCTCAGCTCTCTCCTTAAGGATATAGAAAAAAGATCAAAGACACAACAAAACAACAGAACAACAATACAAACCAACTCTCCCTCATAGGTCATGCTTGGCGCTGGCCAGGAGGTATAGACTTCTATACATGCATCGAATTGTGAAATTGCTGGGACTAAAAATGTGTATAAAGATATAAAGTTGCTCCTATGCAAAGTCGTAAGCTTTTCTTCAGTAGATTTGATATCACAGTAGGTCATGGTTTGATTCCTGGAATTGTTGGGTGGGAGATACTTGGACTTCTGTTTTGAGATGTCTGCATCTTGCCTAGGCTGTAAGTCAGGGGAAAAGTCAGGACACACAAGTTTGGCCAATTTGGCAGAGGCTGTGAATGGTTGAATTTGAGCAGGTGGTGCAAGTGCGACCAAGTTGATGCAGCTAGCTAGGGAGTCTACTGTCTATCCCAACTTGAAGCCCTTGTCTGGGCTAAATATGTTAGAAGGAAATAGAGTTGCACCTCTGCTAAAATCTTAAGCTTTAAGGACATTGATTTGATCCTAAGAAGCTGAACTTTAAATAAGGCAGTCTATTTCAAGTGTGAATTTTAAGATCATATTGATAAGCATGCTCATGCTCTCTTAGCCGAAGAATGAGAAAGGGAAATCAATTGAGTAGCTGAAAGCATCCCAAAAGAAGCCTTTTTCCATTTGTTATTATCTTTCATACCTTTTACTTTTAAATGTAATCATATGATACTTACCGCACATCTTTGTGAGGGTAAAGTGGATGGGCTCATACCCTTCTACTGGAATAGCAACTTGAACTTCATATAAGTTTATTACAGGCCTTCTCATCTGAAATTTATGGTTCAGTTTTCTACTTTAATTTTTTGAATATATATATATATATATATATATATATATATATATATATATAGACACACACACACACAGAAATAGTTGTCATACATCTCCAATCCACAGTCAACATTATAGGTGACAAAGTTGTTGGTGGGCTCCCAGTTGATCCTGAGCCCGACAATGTAACTGCTAAGCCATGCTCCGGCAAAACCTGGATAAAAAAGATAACAGGTTATGAAAATAATAAGAATTCAATTAAAAGATATGAAATATATATATAGAGTGACGGAAACTACCTTAACAATTGGTTGACACACTAAACCTGAAAGGGAATTGAAGCGATTGCAGTCATGTAAAGTGCTACATGAGTTTGTTCAGTTTTAAAGCTGCAATACACCAAAAGTAAAACTACCACGATGACTTGGGGAAAATAATGGTATAAATATAAACAGTTAAATGTTTCTAAGTAACTGAATGCATTATCTCTGTACAATGACAAATATTGTATAGAAATGACTTTGAAGTCATTATAGATGAAAAGTGTAAACTTATACAGAGAGGAAATGACTTGAAAAATCATCAATACACATCCTGACCTGAATTTATCATTAGCCTTTTCAAATCCCAGCTGAGTCATGCCATTGTAAACCTTCAAAACGTAACAGCAGAGTGTATCATACAAAACTTGGCAAAATCACCCACATGGCCTAATTTCTCTAGGACTTCTTTCCTAGTAATGCCAGCTTTCAAAGATTTGAAGTAGATGTCGTAATCTTTCATGAGAGAGACACATGAGCTACAAGATAATTTTGAATGACAGTAAGAAAATTAGTTTTATGCCAATACTATAAGATAATTATGAATGATAGTAAGAAAATTAGATTTGAAGTAAAAGTCGTGAAAGAAGTTGGCATGTAATAGCTGTCTAAGGTGAGCATTAGGAAAAGAAAAGTAATCAAACACTTAAATATAAGTTACATTTATATAACAGTTGAGACAGGATAATAGAATATCAATAAAGATAACAGTTGAGACAGGATAATTCAAAGACGAAAGTTTTCATTCTAACTTTACTTCTCAGTGAGATTTACAAAAGGAATTAAGTGCAATAACAAATAAATAATCATATTATAAATCTTTGTTAGCAAACTCAAGAACCGTGCATTGCATTTCACTTGGTAACTAATTGTGCTATTTTCATTAGGAAAAGACTCTTGAAACTTAGACAGGATAGTACACCAAAACCACAATACAAACATCCAAAGCTCAACAAAGCTGCCCAGAACAACAAGGTGAGACTGGCAATAAAAAAATAATGATACATCATAGTAGTAAGCAAACTCCCTACAGCCTTCCTAGACCGACTATCCCTAAGCTAAATCCCATATCCAAGACAAACCGAAAAGCATTTGCTCGTGGAAAGCACAGTATGAAGGCCAAGCACAAAGAAGAGGAAAATGACAGCATTACAATATGGAGCTGCAGCATGACAGAACTGACCGAAACAGAAGCATTGGGTACAGGAAGACGAGGAAAAACAATTATATCTTGACTGTGAAATTGTTACCAGTGGAATGGATTGTTGTTCTACAGTAATAAAATATACAAAGCTCTCAAGATTGTGCTTAATATCTGCTGCACATAAGTACTAAATAAGATAACTTTTAACCATTTACATTTTTACTTTTATTGTAAGTGGAAGATTATTCCTATATCATTCCTACATCAAAAGACACATAGTGACTGACGAATGAACAATGCCCAGAAACATAAAAATAAACAAAATAGTCAAAAAAGTAACTCTGTATCTCTAATGTCCCTGGAGGTATACCAGATACAACTGACAGCAAAGTTTACGTGTGCAGTTAAAATGAACAAAATAAAATACTTATATCAACAGGTTTTATGAAACTGAAGTGTAGATGGAATAAGGAGTAACATGTATAAATGCTTTCCCATAAAAGCCATAACTGAGAGTGGAGAAGGAACAAGAACCATTTTGATCCAAATGTCACCAACCACTTATGTAGTTATCTAAAGGCTGATGATATATATGCTTATGCTAAGATTGATCCTTGAAGACATTCTCTCATTGCCTTTCCATGTTCAGTTTCACCAAACTAAGGGACAACAGGGCTTATACTTTTGATTTTCTTTCTGTGTTTGAAGTGTAAGAAGTTTATTATGTATATGATTCAGTTCAGCTTATCTCCTTTCAATTTTTTTTTTTTATCATTTAATTCCTTTTAACCAAATGGAGCAATCACTATGATCTTATTATGCATGTAAAATTCTGATAATGAACGAAAACATACAATTATTCAATAGTGGACCAAAATGCAGCTTTTAGTAACATACTGATAATAATAGAAGCTTAACTGACCTGCACAATTTTCATAGCTGGGATATACAACTCTAATAAATCTGGTGGGGCATGGAAAATGCATTACAACTGAGGCCGAGAGAAATGCAACTTGGACTATGAAGTGTTCTTCCTGCAATAACCAAGGTTATTAAAGACAGAATATTCAAATATTGTGGCAGAGAATTAGTCTAAGGTTCCACCAGATTGAACTCAAAACTTTAAACTTTAAACTTGACTCTACTCATAGCTCAAACACCACCCTAGATGCCAATTAAGCTTGGGACACAATGATAGCTAGGGATTAATCCTAAAGAGATGTATTGGCTAACCAAACAAAACCATTAGTTGAAATAGCAAGTCTCACAAGTAGTCAAACAAGGTAATTTGGATAACAAACTACTCCATACAACTTAACTAAAAAACCCACTTATAAGGGAAGTACCAATCTTAGAGTGTTTAATTGGTGCACTACACTGCATGCCTAGTGAAGAAAAAGGAATAAGCAAATCATCTTTAATTATCAGACCAAAGTAACTTCTAAAGAAAATCCAAAATTGGAACAGCATACAGCTTAAAAACATCAAACAAGGAGGCAATCAAAATATCCAATAATTCCATCTTAATTCTATTATCTTAAAACTATTGTCACGAAAAGAACATTACGTAAATACTTCATCTAGATCTCTCCTCTCTAATAACGTCCAATGCCCCACACCCTGACTACTCCATCTGTATAACCACTAAAAAGTGCGCTTCCATTGGCACTCCAACTCAAGCTTGTGTAGTATATAACCTGCATGAAGAATACAGCAGAAACAATACATATCAACTTAAGGATTAACCAGAATAATCACTTGCACAATAGGTTAACTTTTTTAATTTAGTGGCGGCACCATCCTTCCCCTCAAATTAATTACGTGAAAAGCCATTTTTCACTCAAATAGATTACATTTTTCACTCAAATAGATTACATTTTTCACTCAAATTAATTAAGTGATTAACCAGAATAATCACTTTCACAATAGATACTGATTACAATGCCACCACATTGAAACAAGTCGACTTGAATGGCTAGTTGTTCTTCAACATTTTTCACTCAAATTCCAGTCACTCTTCAGTATCGTTCTTAGATAGTTGTCATGTTCTAATCCCCAACTCATCAAGATAATATGACTAGAAAATCATCAAAGTCAATTCTTATAGTTTTGTTTTCAATTTCCAAGAACCATAATTATCATTGACGCAGTGTAAGATAAAACTAAATGCATCATTTGGATCACAAAACACTCGACTCAAATTTGAACAAAGGCATTTTGATTAACGTATTATACCCATTAGTAGGGTCTTTGCGATGATGAAAGCAAGAAGAAAAATCAGAAATAAACACGGAGCATTGATATCTTGTACAATTACCAAAATGTACCAAAATCCAACAAAAATTCTAAACAGACATACCTCAAAGCCTATCAAGTTCTATGGTTATAGGAGTAGCCAAGAAGATCAAGTGATTGCTGTTTGGAATTGCCAAACTCTCTCATCTCTCAGCAAGTCAGTTAAGAACTATCGTTGGTACAGTCAATGAACTGCAATCCTTGTATTGGAATATCTACCTTGGTACGTGCATAGCAACATAGGGTTATTGAGGTGAATAAAATTATTAGCCAAGAAGAACACTGCCTACTGCAGATCATGGGACTTTGACATCAAAGTACTTAAAAAGTGTTCTAAAACCATATCTGTCCATTGTCCTTAACATTTCGGTATTATTCACTTCAAGAAAGAAAAGTTAGGAAAATCCAATCAGCAATATCATAAATTGTGAGTTCCCAACATCTCATATGCAAACTGTACATTAGTCATAAACATATATCATTACAATGAGAAAGGAGAGCCACTATCATTATATCCAAGTACATATTTGTTGGGCCTACATTTTAAGTCAACTTGTCTACAACTTACATATATCATCTTGATACTAACAACTTGAGTTCTCCTACTGCATCTTGACATTTTTTGCAGGTTGAATTACTGTTACGTTACAACCTATTTTTTAGGAAATATGTCAACAGATAAAGGAGACTGAGTCAACAAACGTTTTCTCATCAACAAGGCCAGCAAAAGATCCCTATCTCTTCAACCAACATTGTGGCGAGAATACCTCAACAACTTTAACCAATTTCCTATATTCTAGGCTTATTGTTTCTTTATATTCGAGGTATAAAAAGGGAGGAACACATGTATTTTACACACACATTTTTACTAGTCTAAGCTCCCTTGCATACGCTCTTAGTTTTGTATTCAACCTGATTAATAAATCATTTGGTCAAGGCAGGTTCCTAAACCTCCCGGGGTTTTGTGCCGGCGAACAAGTTGTTCAAGGGCTTTCCCTAGTTAACAAAATTCTTTGTGTTCATTTCTATAATACCTTGTAATCATTGTACCCAGATTTAAACCCTTTTTGTCATCTTTCTTATCACTGGTTTCCTTTGTTGAAATTTGACCAAAACAATTTGGCGCCATCCGTGGGACACTTTGATTATTTATATAGAAATGGCCAATCCGTCGTCTGGTAGTCATGGTGAAAGGAACCAACCGCTTCCCAGTTCTGGTATCTCAGGCAATCCATCTTCAAATCGGAAGCCGTCAATATGGAGCTAATGTCTAACATGGTCACGATATTGAAAAAGTGATGACAGTTGGATGCTCAAGAGCATACGAACACTATGATACTCAATGCCATTGATTCCATGCGTAAAGGAAAGCAAACTGAAACTCAAGCATCTACTCCATTTTCACCTTTGCATCCTAGATCTTTGTTTGGTGCAGGTACAGGGCCAAGCCATGTTGGAGATATCCCTATGTCTAGTACCTTACCAGCAGAAAGTACAATCATGACGTCCATTCCAACCTCGCGGCCACGATTCAGCCTTACTACTAGCCAACCTGTGTTGACGTCTTGCTATACATATGCCGCACCCTCGATGGGGCAAACAGGGAGTTTCTTTAATACTTTTGACACTTCTGCATCCCAATTTAATAACAATTCTCTTTTCGCAGAAAGTCAACTTATTAGGGAAATGCAAACCATAAAAGAATTGCTTCGAGGCGTGCACGAGTCAACTTGCCTCATCACCAAGCTTCCCCAACTTGCTACAACGAATCTCGTTTTGTTCCACCATAGCTAATGTGGAAATCCCAAAGAAATTTTCAGTCCCTCATATGAAGAAGTATGATGGGAGCACCGATCCAGAGCATGTGTTCTTTGTACCAGGAATCAATGGATATTATAAATATTCCCCTGTTTTTAAAGAAGCATGTTTTTGCAGGGGCTTTGGCTCAACTCTATCAGGACCAGCCTTAAAATGGCTAACATGACTTCCTCTAAACTCTATTTCTTCTTATGCTCAACTTGTCAACATGTTCACTAATCAATTTTCATGCAACAGGGCATTTGACAAGTTGACCAACCTTTACTGAATTGTGCAAATGACCTAATGAGAGTCTTAAAGAATATTTGCACAGATTTAATAAAGAAGTGACTATACCCAATCTGGATATGTCCACACTACGGAAGCATTCCGTATTGGCTGAAGAAGAACTCTCTATTTTACAATGAGTGTGATGACACACCAAACAACTTGAAGAAATAAGAACCGAGCCTTACGATTCATCGATTGGAGGAGGACAGCCTAGCAATGGAGAAGTCAATTGGAAGGACCCCTCTATTTGAACCATCAGACAGAAAATCAGATTCCCACCATTATAAGTCTAGCAGGGCAAACCCCGTTAAATCGAATCTTCTAAAGTTCATTTTGTAGATGATGATCAAGATGGAGATGATAATGACTATCCAAAAATTTCTGACTATTGCTTTTCTGTGGATATTGCAGGAGTCCTTTGCGCCATGGAAAATCTTGGAGAGAAAGCAAGGTGGCCTAAGAAAAATGACAAGCCCACAACTTGGAAGGATAAGTCCAAGTGGTGTGCATTTCATGAGGAATTCGGGCATACTCGAAAGTGTTTCGCCTTGAGGAAGGAGATTGCTCATCTTTTGTCAAAGGGACTCCTCAAAGATCTGTTCGGTAAGAAGAGGGTCGAAATGAATCCAAGGAACCTGATTACGGAGCGATCCGGACAGAAAGTTGCACCTCCTCCAGCCACCAAGGTAGTAAATGTTATTTCAGGTGGATCCCATATTTGTGGTACAACTTATTCTGCAGCCAAGCGTCATGCCAAAAGTTCTAAGGAGGATCAATCAGAGCTGCCCTCAAGGTGCCGCGACTTCACGGAGGGTCAAGTTATCTCCTTCGAAGATGAGGATAAGGATAACACGTTGGACCCCCATCATGATGGTCTAGTTGTCCAGGTGCAGATCGCTAATTGTATGGTCAAGAGAATCTGATTGATGGTGGTAGCTCGTTAATATAATCTTTACCCACGCTCTGCAAGAGATGGGCATTCCTTTATCGGTTGTGAGAATTCGTCCGTCTTGGTAGGGTTCGGTGGTGAAGTAAAGCAGACAGTTGGAGAAATCAAGTTGCCTCTCTATTTGGAAGGTATGAATTCTATGGAAATGTTACGTATAATCGAATGCTCTTCTTCGTACAATGTCATTTTAGGAAGACCGTGGATCCACAACATGAAAGCCGTCTTTGTCAACTTATCACCAGCGTCAAGTTCCCAACACCTTGGGGTGTAGCCAAGTTGAAAGGCAATCGGCGCTTTCTAAAGAGTGTTACAAGGTCAACATGAAGGCAAGTTCGGTCCCTCGTCTGCATAGCAATTAAAGAAAAGGCCCGGATGTTATCGAAGCGGTGGAGCACGAGACGAAGAGTGTTTCGTTGATGAATCAAATCCACGAGGCCCAAGTGCAAGTTGGAACAGATCTTCCAACCGAAATTGAGGAAGAGTTGATCGAGTTTTGAAAAGTCGAAATGCTATTTTGCATGGAAGCATGAAGATATGACAGAATAAGCAAGGACGTCATTACTCACAGGTTAAACATTGATCCAACTATTCGTCCGTCCACCGAAAAGGAGAAAGTTTGCCCATGAACGGAACAGATTATAAAGGATGAAGTTGAAAGACTTTTGAAAGCCAAGATGATCAAGGAAGTTCAATATCCAAGATGGTTGGCCAATGTTGTGGTGGTAGAGAAGAAGAATGGCAAGTGGCGAGTATGCGTGGACTTCACGGACTGAACAAGGCCTGCCCGAAAGATCCATTTCCTCTTCCTCATATTGATTCTCTAGTCGATGAGACAGTGGCCATGATATCTTGACGTTCATGGATGCATCCTCGGGATTTCACAAATTCAAATGGAGCCCTCGGACCAAGAAGATACGGCCTTTATGACTCCTGAAGGTATATATTGTTATATTGCTATGCCATTTGGTCTTAAAAATGCAGGGGCAACTTATCAAAAGACTGGTAAACAAGATGTTCAAAGATCAACTTGGCAAGACGATGGAAGTCTACATAGATGATATGGTAGTAAAGTCCAAGCATATTGAAGATCACGTGGAGCATCTTCTTGAGGCATTCAACATCTTGAAAGCTTTCAACATGAAGCTCAATCCATAGTGCAACTCGGTGTTAAAGCGAGGAAGTTCTTGGGCCATATGGTGACTAAGAGAGGAATTGAAGCCATCTGAACAAATCAAAGCTATTCTCAACTTGGAATCTCCCAAGAATATTAAAGACGTCCAAAGGTTAACCGGTAGAGTAGCTGCCTTAAATAGATTTATATCTAAATCATCGATAAGTGCAGGTTATTCTATGAAGTGTTAAGAAAGAATAAACTATTCCAATGGGTGATCAACATGAGGTAGCCTTCAAACAACTTAAGGAATACTTGATGACGTCACCCACTTGCCAAACCAACGTGGTGAGCGCCTACTTATATTTAGCCGTATCGAGAATGCGGTTAGTGCGGTGTTAGTGAAAGAAATTCAAGGTGAACAACATCTGTGTATTATGTAAGTAAGTCTCTACTAGATCTTTGAAACAAGGTACTCTCATCTTGAAAAATTAATTTTAGCTTTAACTACGCTACAAAATTGGGTCATTATTTTGAAACACATCCCATTCTTGTTAGAACTAATTATCCGTAAGAAGTGTGTTGAGAACTCCGTGTCGGGAAGATTAGCCAAGTGGTCGGTCAAGTTGAGCACGTATGACATTTCATATGAGCCCGACTATCAAATCTCAAGCTCTAGATTTCGTAGCGATTTTAGTCCAAGTCGCAACCCGAGGTAGAACAAGAGGTACAACAGCTTGAAGGTAAAACAACTCCTAGATTTTGGACACTTTATACGAGATGGAGCTTCAAATTCCAAAGGAATTGGCTTGGGAATTGTTCGAAGTCCCCCAAGGTGATATCATACCTCAAGCCGTATCCTGTGAATTCAATGCGACGAATAATGAAGCGAGTATGAGGCTTTAATCATGGGTTTAACTACTGCTTTAAGTTTAAATATTACTCATATAAATGTATATGTTGATTCTCAATTGCTCGTTAACCATTTCAATGGCGGCTACATGGCTAAGCATTCCAAAATGACTCTATATCTTCAACATGTTAAAGCTTTGGCTTCAAAATTTCTGTCATTCTCATTGGAGCAGGTCCCTAGAGAAGAGAATACGAAGCGGATGCACCGGCCAACTTGGGTTCAACTTGCAAATCTATGTTGCATACTAACATTCCCATTATTTATGTTAAGTACCCGAGTAATAGACCAAGTGGAAGAAACTCAAGAAGTGACTCGATCTAATGGGGCACAAGATACGATCCATCTTGGACCCAACCTATAATGGAGTTCCTTCAACTTGGAACTATACCACTTGATGTTAAGAATGCTAGATCCTTTAAAATGCGCACTTCAACTTTTGTTTTAATAGATAATGTCTTGTTCAAGAAATCTTTCGCGACACTATTTGAGATGTATTGACAATGAACAAGTTGAACTCGTGCTAAGAGATCCACGAAGGAACATGTGGAAATCATTCCGGTGGGAAGGCAACGGCATCAAAGGCCCTCGGGACTGGTTATTGCGCCAACAATGCGTCGGATGCCATGAGCTACGTGCAAAAATGTGACGCTTGCCAAAGGCACGGTAACATCTTGCATCAACTGTGAACCTCTACATTCTATTGTTTCATCTTGGCCCTTCATGAAATGGGGCATGGATATTGTGGGCAAGTTGCCTAAGGCTCCTGGAGGCAAAGTGTTCATGTTAGCAATGACGGACTATTTCTCAAAATGGATCGAGGCGAGGCCTATGTGCAAGTAAGAGACAAAGAGGTAGTTTCATTTTTAAGAAAAATATTATTAGCGAGGTTTGGGTACCATCGGAGATCATATGTGATAATGGATCCCAATTCATAAGTAAAAAGACTGGAGATTTTTGTGCTCGTTGGGGCATCAAGCGATCACATCCACACCGTCCATCCTCAAGCCAATGGTCAAGCTGAGTCAAGCAACAAGTTGATTGTCAACAACTTGAAGAAACGCCTAGATCAAAAGAAAGGAAAGTGGGCTGAAGAATTACCACTTGTACTTTGGGCGACGAACGACTACAAAAGGGCCCAGGTAGAACTCCATATTCTTTGGTGTTTGGAGCGAGAAGGCGTAATTCCAGTCGAGGTAACAATCCCAACAGCGAGGTATGGTTTGTTAACTCAAGATGAAAATAACCTCTTGTTAACCCAAGATCTAGATACAATTGATGAGATCAGGGATTTAGCCAAGATAAGGATGGCAGCCTATCAACAACGGATTGCTAGATCCTACAACAAGAATGTCGAGAATAAGAAGGTTCCGGGTTGGTGATTTAGTTTTGAGAAAAGTATTTCAAAATACCGGAACCTGAATGCGGGTAAATTGGCTCCCAAGTGGGAGGGACCATATCTCATTGATGCTTTGGCAAGGTGTATGCGGTTGTCAACCCCAAGTGGAGACAGGATTCCTAGGAGTTGGAATGCCATTCATTTAAAGCTCTATTTTATGTAAGTCAAGTAGTTAACAACTAGACTTATCAGGTATGAGTTAATTTATGTCAAGATTCATTTATGTATTTCAAAATCTCAATTTTATTAAAAACCCTTACTAACTTAAGCATCGGAGGGTGTTGGCTATGCTAACACCCAATCCTAACATGAATTTGTTTTGCAAGGTATACAAGCGAGTAGGATCAACATGTTAATACGCCGGTGCGGCTCCAACATGTTGAGACCTAAAGCTGGAGCAGGTTGAACATGTTAACACGCCGTGCGGCTCCAACATGTTCGGACAGAGAAGAAGTCCAACATGTGAACACGCCGTGCGGCTCCAACATGTTGTGACTTTAGCGAGGAGAGGATGGAACATGTTGACACGCCGGGACGGGCGATACTTGTTCTATCTCTTCAAACGACTTACCTCTAATCAAAGGTACATTTTGGTTAAAAGATTTACATCTTTTCTAAAGAGTTAAGGTTTCTACACCTTCGCCCGTGCGCACGATTTCACATCTATTCAAGATGTGACTATTGGTTGTAACATTAACATGTTACCTATTGCTTAAATCAGTAAACATTCTTATCTGCTAACACAAGCAAGTGTTTCTAAAAGAAACCTAGATTACTTCAGAAAAAGTTCAGAATGTTCCCAAGATTAGTGGATGAGTTGGTTAAGCCAACAAATCCTATCAACCTATGAAAAGCATGGAGTACTAGACCAACCTAGTACCCCTAAACAGATTGTTTGCGCTCTTATGAGCAGATTACATGACCAAACGAATAAAAGCATAAATTGTTTGTGTTACCCTCCAAATCCCCTAAAATATTCAAACTTTATCAACATTTTGGCCTACTGTCGTCGGTGTTGCGTCTGTTTCCTTTTCTTGATTGTCGCCTTCAATTTGTTTCCCCACCATGCTGCTCAGCACTTTGTTGGCATCCTCAATCAACTCCTCCAAGGCTGGAGAATTTACCTCCTCCGCATCCAGGTTCACGATGAAATCCTCCAAGGTCTTTCTTTCTTCCTCGAGGTCCCAGTGCACAGCGTGTCCACTCTTCATTTCCTCCATCATCTGAATCCTGGTCTCGAGCAGCGCCTTGGTGGCATTAAATTTGAAATCCTCTCGAGCAGCTTCAAGCTCCTTGACGTGAGCCTCGTTCTCCGTCAACCTTTCAGCACAAGCATCCGCCAATTCCTTCCTTAACTTCACTATTTCATTACTCTGCATTTTAACTTCCTTCTTCAACTTGCTTATCTCTCCAGCACTCACCTTCACCTCCTTTCGTGCCTCTTCGGCCTCAACACGCTCCTAGCCGCCTTGATCTTGAATGGCAACTTGATCCATGATAGGAGTCATTATACCAGAGCGTGTAAGAGAGTATTAGTACTTTATGAAATCCTTTGGTACATAGTTCAAGGTGTACACATTATTACCTTATCCGCAAGTCCTTCATTACCACAACAAACTTTTCCCTTGTTCTTTCACCATCCAGAATATCGCTTGCATCAGTATCTTCAGATTCCACCAGCTTCCTTTTCTTTGATTCTTCTTTGTTCTTTGAGACGGAGCTGGAAGCCATAGATACTGGAGGGGGAAGCTTGTTGTCTTTCCGTGAGGACCTTCTTGCCTTAGCTCCGGCAAGCAAGTCGGCGATCTTGACGAGTGCTTTAGAGCAGTAGTTGCTATAATAAGAAGACAAGGAGTTAAGAAAACTTGGAAAAGCAGAACAGTTGCGAGATGAGCAAGAACTTAGACCAAACCTGTGGACATCTTGATAGGCTTAGCTGGAGTCTCTTCTTCAATTTTCGGGAGAACAAAACGGGGAATGCCTTGAAAGACCTGAGGGCAGGGTCTAATTCAAATATCCTCTTCACATTAGCCTCAGTATCTGCTTGTTCCGGAAATAGAACACTAAGTTTGGCAACTTCTACAAAGGAAATTCAAATTGTTAAGGATTAAGTTGTATCAAAAATTTTTTGTAGATGAATAAAGTCGGAGGAAAAATTCCCTCTACCTTGAGACCTCCATTTTTGAATTACACCGCCTCTTGGCTCAGTTTGTCTTTTAACAAAGAAGAAACGATTTCTCCACCCCGATCAGCGGGGTCATTGTTAGAGATCAAGATGGGCTCACCCCACTTTTTACCCTAAAACAAAATCTTCCCAGGCCAAAACCTCTTATCTCGGTAGTGTAAGCAAACTCCTCTAAATCTACAACCAAACCTATTTCATCCCGTAGTCTAACTAGGGTTTGAAGGCATCGCCAACCACGTGGCATGAGTTGGGCGTAATTTAACTTCGTAGAAGCAAAAACCTGTGATTATGACGGGAATGGGAATTTAAGGCCAATAGTGAAAGGGTATTCGGGAAGACATACCCACTCGGGGAATAGCATTCGGAGGTAAGGGAAGGATGGGTGAATAGAACGGCTTCAAGGGGCAAGGCGTGGTTTTCCTAACAACTTCCGGATCGCCGAGAAATTGAACATTTTTCTTTCTCGGGTTCTTTTAATAGATTAAGGTCGAAAAACCCTCGGTAAACCCTCTTCGCTTTCGATTATGCATATCTTCTTTTTCCCATCTTTTTCAACTTGAGAAAAATAGCAAACAAGGAATTGAGAAGAAGACGAGAAACTCACCGGAGTTGTTACTTGATTTTTCTTCTCCACACGGTCTTCACTGGTTTTCTCAGGAAGGAAACCCTTTTGGTAAGCAAGGCGAGAGAGAAAAGAGTTGGAGAAGGTTCAGTGCTGTTCACGAAAGAAGTTGTGGCAGTTGTACAATTTCAAAACATCGGTATAACCTTTTTCCGCCTTGAAAACACGCAAAAATCGTCCCATCGTTACCTTTTGCATTTATAACCGCCGTACGTTGTCGGTTGCTTTTTGGCAAACTTTTTAAATTTTTGTCTCTTTATATTCTTTTGAAAAATTTGAAAAGTTTGGGGGCAATGTTAGGCCTACATTTTTAGTCAACTTGTCTACAACTTACATATATCATCTTGATACTTACAACTTGAGTTCTCCTACGCACCTTGACATTTTTGCGGGTTGAATTACGTTACGTTACAACCTATTTTTTAGGAAGTATGTCAACGAGATAAAGGAGCGAGTCAACAAACGTCCCTTCATCAAACAAAGCCGCAAGGGATCCTTATCTCTTCAACCAACATTGTGGCGAGAATACCTCAACAACTTTAACCAATTTCCTATATTCTAGGCCTATTGTTTCTTTGTATTCGAGGTATAAAAAGGAGGAACACATGTATTTTTCACACACACTCTCACTAGTTTAAGCTCCCTAATATACGCTCTTAGTCTTGTATTCAACCCGATTAATAAATCATTTGGTCAAGGCGGGTTCCTAAAACCTCCCGGGGTTTTGTCGGCGAACAAGTTGTTCAAGGGCTTTCCCTAGTTAACAAAACTCTTTGTGTTCATTTCTATAATATCTTGTAATCATAGTACCCAGATTCAAACCTCTTTTTGTCATCTTTCTTATCACTAGTTTCCCTTGTTGAAATTTGACCAAAACACGATTCGAGCAAAAGAACTTGCTTATCACCTCTGATCCTCGGTGTAGATCGATCCGCACAGTAACAGTTTGCTTCCTAAGGTCTCGGACAATTAAAGTAAATGGGGAAGGCTAAGACTCAAAGCAAGACGAATAAGTACTACTGATAGTCTGGAAAAGGCAAAACCCAAAAATAGTATGCATGACCATTTGAGCCCTCGCACGAGTGTGCACTCCCGTTTGAGACCTCGAGTAGAGGATCCCAAGCCGCCGAAGTCGCAAGGAAGGGAGAGGAGCAAGGAAGCAGAGTAAGTCCCAAGGAGACATAGGAGGGAGGACCTGCTGATAGCCGAGGTGACAGGCCTAGGTCCCCTATCCCAGGAGGCGACATGATGTGCACCCAGTTGAATTAGAGACAAGTTTTAGAAAAAAGACCTCGAGTTGAAGAGCATGGCTAACGACCAAAGACCAAGGACCAAGGTCACCGATGACAAGCCGACGAGGAGTACCAAAGGAAAAACCCTATTTAGGACAACACCAAAGCTATGAGAGACAAAAGCCCAGTGAGACAAAAAGAATATAATATTCTTAACTGTCATATGGGTTGACAATTTGCAAGATAATCAAGTGGCATTTTCAAGTTGTAAATTAGATCCGTTGCATAACAGCTCTTTCTCTCATTCAGTATCTTTAAAAAGGATCTCTCTTAATATATGAAAAAAACAAGCTCTCAAAATGGAAGCTCTCATGTAGCTCTTGATAATAATAATAATAATAATAATAATAATAATAATAATAATAATAATAATAATAATAATAATAATAATAATAGTAGTAGTAGTAGTAGTAATAATAATAATAATAATAGTAGTAGTACTCGAGGAAAAGATCATTGCTAACTTTCACAGCTATAGCTATGTCTGAATGAGGCTTCCTCAGTATGAACAATGCCTTTCTTTAGTGTGGGCCTCTCCGCAGTAGTAATATTAGTTGTAGTAGTAATATTAGTTGTAGTAGTAATATTAGTAGTAGTAATAATAGTAGTAATATTAGTAGTAGTAATATTAGTAGTTAGTAGTAATATTAGTAGTAGTAATAATAGCTGTAGTAATAATAATAATAATAATATATAATAATAATAATAATAATAATAATAATAAAAAATATTATTTTATTCTAAGTAATTAGTTAGTAGTAATCTTAGTAGTAGTAATATTAGTAGTAGTAATAATAGCTGTAGTAATAATAGCAGTAGTAATAATAATAATAATATATAATAATAATAATAATAATAATAATAATAATAATAAATATTATTTTATTCTAAGTAATTATTTTCAAAGGTATTGTAAAGGAAGAATAAAATTTCCACTCAAATGAGAGCGTAGTAGCAACATTGAATTTATATTTTTCGGAATTAAGAGATTAACATAAGACTTTTTCTATAGAAAAATTTATTTTTGATGGATTCAAAATTTTTAAGAACTTTTGGTATAATTTCTTAAAGTATTTTATGCCTAAATCAAAATTCATAAAATACTTTAGGACGATGTTCCAAATTCCAACACCGTAAAAGTAGTGAGGGTAAATTGAAGTTAACAAATTCGTTTATGTACGCTGGACCGTTTTGGACAAATACTCATGTTGACCCAGGCGAATTCACAATTTATTTTCATTGTATTTTTACCATTCTTGTCGTTTTGCTAGGTAGTAGTACTCGACTATCTTCTTAACCAAAAACTGTCCTGCTAAAACCTAACGTTAAGCCCTAATTCCCGTCGAGAAATGTACATTGCCACGACGACCGCATAATGTATCTACAACCCGACCCGCAAAACATTCTAACTCTAGAATAAGCCCGTACCAAAATACCCATAATCTGACCATAAAGGGTTTATTATGAAATATAATAATTGTATAAGGTTTTTTTAAGTCGATTTGCTGAGATTTCGTTATATTTTAGGGTTTATTTTGAAATTATAAAATAGTATAAGGTTTGTTTTAAAATAATTTTGGCGGAAAATAGGCAATGCGTGGCAACTCTCCTGCCATTATCCACGGCCGCCAACTCAGCAATTCGTTAGTTTAGCTAACTTCTACTTAACGGAAGGTTAATTTTGATTGTAAAATTTTTTTTAGGTGGAGGTTTAATTTGTCGAAGAAAAAACACATGATTTAATTTAAAATTTCGAAACTAGGTCGTGATTTTTTTTGCAATTATCTCTAACTTGAAATCAGGCCAACGAAACCATGCATTACCAAAAAAGTAAAGGGTGATGATCCACAAAGTCAAAAATTGTGTCCGATTTTCATAGCCGAGCCCATTTGGCCAATCTAGTCAGCTAAAATTCCTGGGCCATCAACTAATGAAGCTAGAGATATTAAACGGGCTAGCCCTAGCGATTTCAGTTTTGGGTCAACCCTAATGGGCACGGGCTAAACGATCCAGTTTTTTCAGGCCACTAATATTACAAACCTAACCCGAACCCTAGCGGGCTTCGGGCTAAACGGCCAACTATCGGGCCACAACTAAAGATATAATATAACAATATTTTGAAATGATTAATCGATAAACCACCCATAACTTAGATAACTTATTATGTTTTTCATAAGAAATATAAATTAGACATTTTTTTTACTTTGTTGTGTTATAATTTTTAACTTGTTTTTCTCAAAATAAATATTGTAATAGCTTTACTTGACAGTTCTTCCCAAAATTTTGTTTATATTTCGACTTATTCAAAAGTACACAAAGAAGACATGTATTGATGATAAATGTGTTTGACTTTGGACTAGAAGGTTGGTTTTATTCTCATGGTGATTGTTTTACGTATGTCCTAAACGACCTAATTAATATTACTCGGGTCGGCGGGTTAGCCCTGAAACTTGTCAGGCTAGACCTAACGGGCCGCAGGTTAAATGATCCGGGTAAAAAAACCCTGATTTTAAACGGGCCAAAAATATTAAGCCCTAATCCTGTTAATTTTTTCCAGTTTAAACGGGTCAGCCCTACGGGCGTGACCCTTTTAACATCTCTAAATGGAGCAAACATATGGTTCCTAACTTCACGCGAAAAAGATGATCATGGGACGATTGTCATGATTACGCTTCCTTTTATTTTATTTTATTTTTGTTGAGAAATCAATATCATCTTCCTTAGATGTTTGTGTAGATTTTTCTTTGGCTATTTTCTTGTATTTGTTGATTCCCAAAGTGAACTTACAACTCCAACGACGAGGTTCTTGGTAGACATGAGATCTAAGGCGATAGTGCTCGGTGATTATGATGACCTTATGTTAAAGTATGCATGATATACATTGTGGTGCCTCTCTCTAACTTAAGCTTTTAGAGTAGTTGATTACTTAACATGGCATCGAGCCGGGTTTGGCAAGAACAAGGGTTCAAATCATCCGACTTGCATTTATCCTAAAAATATATATATTCAAAGGGCGTATTGGCCCTATATTAAGTGCACCTCTCCACGTATGCACGTGAGGGAGTGTTAAAGTATGCATGACATATATTGCGGTGCCTCTCTCTAACGGCTTAAGCTTTTAGAGTAGTTGGTTACTTAACACCTTAGATTTGGGTCCATTGATTTTGTTTTTGTTTTTTTTTTTCTTGTTTGAGATGGTTTATTTGTCCTCTCTTATTTATATGAATTGCAACAACGATGAACGCTAGTGCTTTGCAACATGTTACGGTGATCTTGATGTTGTGTTTTTAAGGCTTTTGGGAATTATGGTCTTTGATTTGTTTAAACTCAAAGATAGAGAAGTGTTTGTTCGGCCTAAAAATTTCACTATGCATAGCATTTTCCATAAGTAAAGCAAAAAACCAATAGGTATCTGCGAAAAGCAAAGGCTGTAGCTAGCAATTAGTGCAAAAACTTGACATTCAAACTTAACTACAAAGATAACACACATTGTAACCTCTCCCCAGCCTCACTAACCACAACATCAAGCACACCATAGAAGGGATATATATATGGCTTTCTTGGAGGTTCTTAACATTTTGCGACTATATCAACATTAATAAGATACTAAAATGATAAACAACTGACTGATGCAATCTTAATCATAGATAATGGTTCTCCATAGAGTGTTCAACTCTTGGATGACCCGACTAATGTCCATGCGTTCTTGTGGTGACTCTAAAGAGCATGCCACTCCAATCTTGAGCATCGAAATCAAGCACTCCTCATTTCTTTCGTTTAGAAGCATCGGTTCAACAATCTCTAACTCACGATTTGATAAGCCCATACTAGCATACTTATGAAGGCTTAGGCCTTCTTGAAACAAAGGGTCAATAGGCCTCTTCCCTATCACCATCTCCAGCAAGAGGATTCCGTAACTATAGACGTCTCCATTTCTTGACACTTCATTTCCAAGACCATACTCTGCGAACAAAAAGAATTTGCAGTTAAAGAAAATCAATGGGCTAAAAGGCACTGTAACACAATCAAAGAGTAAAACGAATACTATTGAGATAAGTAAGCAAAGCATATGCACTACAATTGAAAGTTAACTATTGAGGTATGAGCTAACTGAAAAATAATGATCATTATGCCTTCCAACAGAGTTTGCTCATATCCATAATTCCAAATTGGCTTTAATGACTAACGTAGAATGAAGTGTTCATTTTTATATGATCGTTGAAAGATGCAAATACGAGAAAAATAGTCTAATTAATACCTGGAGGTGTGTACCCAACAGTTCCTTCAATTCCGAATGTGCTACTTCTTTTTGTATTTGAGGTTTCAGGGAGAAGAAACCTTGCCAGCCCAAAATCTCCAACACGAGCAACCATGTCTGTATCCAGTAGAATGTTGCTTGGCTTTAAATCACAATGTATGATAGGATGGTCAGAGTTATGGTGAAGATACTCAAGTGCACAGGCCACATCGATGGCAATACTAATTCTCTGATGAACGGAAAGTCGGGGAACCTCATTTGATGTACTAGGACTTGAATGCAACCACCGATCCAGACTCCCATTTGGCATGAACTCGTAAACTAGAGCTTTGAAATCATTGCCTTGAAAATCAACACTTGAGCAACAAGTTATGACCTTAACAAGATTCCGATGTCGAACATGTCTCAAGGCATCACACTCTTTGACAAAACTCTTCAAGCCTCCTCGATGTTGGAGGTTTAGTACTTTGACAGCAACAATCACACCATCTTCATTGAGGACTCCTTTGTAAACAGAAGCGAAGGCACCAACACCAATCAAATTTTCTGAAGAGAACCCATTTGTTGCCTTGAGGAGCATTTCATAAGAAACCTTCAAAATGATTCTTTTAATACCAATCCGATGGCTGAACATTTCTTTTTTGTGCACCAACAAAACAAGAAAAATGACACAATTGCTACACCCACAAGCGGATGCCATCACGATAGCTACCGTGAGTGCAATGGAGAATTTTCGTCGTCCCTTTGAGTTTTTGAAACTGCATTTACGCAATTTAAGTGTAGACATGCCCCCACAAAGTTTGTGGTTCCCTACAACCGATATTGCACTTGAATTAGCGAAGACTCCTTTCACCGGCACCTCACCCTCAAAATTGTTAAAAGATATATCCAATTTCTCCAACGGATTTTCCTCGAAAAATCTTGGAATAAGTCCGAGAATTTGTTATGTGACAAGTTAAGGTCTCGAATTGCTCTTAAGGAACTCGGTGATGCGGGAATGGATCCCAAAAACGTTGCTACCCATGTTTACGAATTCAAGATCGGTACTGACTACCAAGTGTACTTGGCAATTCACCCGAAAGGTAATTCTCATCCAAATCAAGTTCTCGCAAGTTTTTAGGCTGCCAACCTCAACTGGAAGTGGTCCAGACAAATGGTTCATTCGAGGTCCAAAACAATTGAAAGTGATGAAAGTTCAAAAATTTGTTTGGGTATTCTTCCACTCGGTTTATTTTGATGAAGCATCAAGTAAAGCGAGGTTATGGAAGTTCCCAAAACTCAAGGGTATGGTGCCCTCTAGCTTGTTGAAGGACAAATCAAGTTCAATTAACAATGACAGGTTCCCTATAGAATCGGAATTTTACCAAAGAGATTATTATTATCAAGATACAAGTGTCGTAAGTTTTGAAGATTACTAATGGTAATGGGAATAGTGCTGTGAATTGGTTTTCATACAACCCCAAAATTGTTAAGTGAAAAGATTACCTATTGATGAAGGGATTGTTCCATATAAATAATTTTGTCCGAGCGATAGATAATCGAATTGGGAAGAGAAATTCCCTAAAGTATTTGGTAGCATCCCCCTGAATTTGTTATTTACAAGGTCCAACTTTCTCAAGTTACTGCAATTGGACAAAGAATTAATTAAAAATTTCATTTCATCATGTTCCCCACTTCCAAGATTATTTGAACCAAACAATGCCCATCTGAGATTCTGTAGGTTACCAAAATTAATTGCTACCTTCAAATCAAAATGATTCTCTGAAACGTCAAAGATTTCTAAATCTGAACAATTGGATATTGCGGGCGGAAGGAATCCGGTAAAATGATTGCTCCCTAATTCAAGAATATTAAGATGAGGTAACATCAAACCTAAGCTTGTGGGAAGAATGCCCATAAGTTGATTATAAGAAAAAGAAAAACACTCTAGCAAGGAAAGATTGTAGATGGATGAAGGGATGGTACCGGTGAGGTGATTTCCAGATAATGCAAGTCTCCTTAGGCTTCTCAACTCATGGAAAACATTTGGAATGCTTCCCCCCAAGCCACAATCAGCAAGAGATATAGTATCTAGAGACGTGAGATTCCCAATGGAGTGTGGAATACCACCTGTTAAATTATTGCCGTGAATGGCAAGCAATTTGAGCATCAACAATGAAGTAAACTCTCTTGGAATTTTTCCAACTAGCTTATTGTTGCCAAGGCCAAGAAGCGTGAGGTTGGTGCAGTGCGATAAGTTGGTCGGAATTTCTCCCTCGAAAGAATTATTGTGGAGTCTTAGTTGTTGTAATCTAAATAAACGACCAACTTCAGGAGGTATCCCACCACCTAGTGTATTGTTATAGAGTTGAATATCACGGAGAAAGCTCGGGTTTCCCAAGTAAGGAGACAAGGCCCACTAAGCCTCTAGATGAAAGATCCAAGACAGTAACTCTTCTGTGATGGCGGCCAAGTAACACCTTCCCATTCGCAAAAATGTAACGTTTCGTTCCAAGAACTCATAACCCCTTGAGGGTCACGGAAAATCTTGGACTTAATGGCCAGTAATGCAAGATGATCAGTGTCATTTGCACCGAAGGTAGCAGCAGCACTGGTATGGAGGAGATATGCAACATGAAGGATATGGAAAAGAGAAACATGGCTATGGCTATTTGTCTAAACTTGACTTCAATTCTGAAAGTAGAACAGCTTGGAGGGTAAAGAATCACTACAAGAACATAACTAATTTATATAGATAGGTTCATTGACCATATAATTTACTTGATTACAAGTTGCATGTGGAATATTATTATCCACATTATTTCTTTCTAAGAAATTTCGATCTAGCATCAATGCACGGTCTACATTAGTGGCTTTCTTTCTTTTCCACCAAAAGTCTTCCTCAAACATTTAGGTTTCGTATCCTACGTGGAATTTAGGGTGTTACAATTATATTTTAATTTATATTTTTAATTAATTATGTGGCTTTGATCGATCCCCATTTTTGGTATATCTTTTAGGAGATTTAATGTTCTTTATTTTGGCTTGCCACTCTATAGTTTAGGATTCTCTTTTACACCCTCCATCAGATTAAAAAAAAATAATTGACTTGATTATTGGTATAGTGTGTTGTTTTCTTTAATGTCCATATGTATGTGGCTTATAATTAAAGTAGGAAGAAAAAATAAGGGTAAAATAGTAAAAGTGATGTATTGAAAAAGAAAGTTTTAAAATAAGATAATTATTTAGGAATGAACGAAAAAGAAAAAAAAGACAATAATTTAAGAACGGAGGGAGTATTATTTGAGAGATTTCTAAAGAAAAAAAAAGGAGTTGCAACAATGTGCCCCATACCTATACCTATGGAATGATTTTATTTTATTTTTGAACGGCCAAAATTAAAGATATTTTTATAAAATTAAGAAAGATACACTCCGGCAGGCAAACGCCTACAAATGATATTACCTGCCAAACACGAAGCAAGGAGCACACGCCAAAAGACCACAATTGAACGTGGAGAACAGTACGCTAAGAGCATGTACAATGGGTGAGGAGCTTAAGGGGAGCTTTTCACCATTTTTAACCAATTTTATTACAAAAATACCCTTAAAGCTACCCATTAGCTATTCAATCAAAAATCTCCTTCCAATTGTGGCACAAACTCCAATATTTTTACATACTCCATCATCTTTATCTCCATTTAATTAATATCTTTATATATTTATATATTAAATTCATAAAAATTGATCTGATGTCAAAATGAAATAAACCAAGTCTCTATTTATAGATAAAAATGTGTACTTTAATACCAAAAAATAAATTTTTTTTTTTATGGTCGAAAATGACCAAAAACAGCCAAAAACAAATTTGCTACAGTGCGCTACAGTGATACTACAGTGTATGTCAGGAAATTTTTTTTTTTTTTTTAAAACTTTAGCAAAACGACATAGTTTTGAACTCATTTAAAACTAAACTATGTCGTTTTGGAGAATTTTTTTTAAAGAATCATGATAAGCTCCGGTAGCTTAATAAGCTACCCATTCCCCTTTTTCCCAAATAAGATCCCTCCATGCTACCGATTAAATCTCCCATTGTTTGCTAAGCTTCCCATTAGATCCCCGGAAGATACACCATTGTACATGGTCTAAGGAGCGCCTCATTGCTTAGTTCATTTTGAGAGATTTGACACCAGTAGAACTTTTCAATTCTATGATGTATCTTTGATTCCCTAAATATCAATGATAAGATGATCATTTTGTTCATTTACAATATATTTTGCTTAGAACTCGTTTGGTCGTACGTTTTGGCAAAAATGCGGGGATAAAACGGCATGTATTTGCAAAAATTGTGTTTCAATCGTGGTGGAATTCCCGGCTTTTCCTAAAAAAGCGGGTTTTAAAACGGCGCTAGGAAAAAAAAGGTTGCGTTTTGAATTGAGAACCCAAACACATTTATAGGAAAAAACAACGGTATTGAACGGCCTCATCCTTCCTCCGACACGTGGCTACCACCTTAAGTGGGTCACACCGGAGCCCACACCGAGGTAGAGCCCGCCACGTAGAAACGCCGACCTGGCAATTACACGGATCGGGCGTCGGACCCCAACACGCTCTCCCTTTCGCCGACGACAAATCCCCATGCAGCCGTGCGGACTGTCGACATCCGTGTACGAACGACCGGCCACACTTGGAGCCGACCTCGGCTCAACCTCGTCGATCTTGCCCGCACACGTGGCTCGCCCTTACTTGGACATAGGGAAGGCACACATCAAATACGGAGTGCTCCACTTTTCCACTTCCGGAGAGTACAAGGACCACCGTACGAAGGACAACCACGATCTCTGAACCAGTGCCGCTGCGACACTAGGAGACAAAGAGGCATCAGATATTGTCTCCCCACGGTCTCCTCTCCATGCGAGAGATGCCACCCTCACTTGACCTATAAATACCAAGGTATGGACTCACTCAAGAGGGGACACTAATCACTAACACACCCTTGCACTCCTTAAACTAGCTCATTGTCATCGACCACATTCACGGACAAGATCCGTGAATACCGCCATTCCACCACTTTGTTACCGACTCTTACGCAGGAGGGTTTTAGTGGCAACCCCGGCTCCCCGACGGTGCTCTTCATCGTCTTCGTCACTGTTCCATTCCGTGCTCAAGATCATCGAAAGGATCCAAAATACACGGCCGTATCCGATAGACTACAACTCGGCAGCTACGTGGAACCTACGTGGTCACAACCCATTTTTGGCGTGATCGGGTATGAAAAATTTGCGTTTAAAACGCGGCGTTTTGAAGACGTTGCGTTAAAAGCATTTGCAAACGGACTCTTAATTCATTTTTTCATTTAAATTTTTGTCCGTTTTGAAAAAGTGTACACTTTCTAATTTTTCTTGTAATAAAATGATTAAAAACAAACATAAGCTACCCAACTTAAGCTTGTTTATTGGACATGCTCTAATAAGTTCTACTCCTCCATCCCTAAATTATTGTCTTTTTTTTTTTTTTTTTTTTTGTTAGAAAAATAATTGTCTTGTTTGAAAGTCTTATTTTTAGAACAAAACTTTTACCAATTTACTTTTACTTTTTCTTCCAATTTTAATTATGAGTCATATGCACATAAATATTAAAGAAAATTACATATTATACAAATATTAATAATTAAGTCAATTAATTTTTTCTTAATTTATGTTTGAATCAAATAAAATAATAATTTAAGGCCGAGGGAGTATAAAAACTTGAGATATCAAGGATAAACCTATCAAAGCTAGGATTTGACCCACCTATACGTAGTTTACATGTTTGAAACTCATCAAAAGAAAGGTTATCCTCGTTGTGTAATGGTTTCGATGCAATTAAAAGAAAATAAAATTCAAAAGCTTTTGAATTATTAATTATTCCTCGTTTTAACTAAAAGTCTACGTTTGAGAAATATACTAATTAAGAAATATTTAATTAGTGGTAAAGTTGAAAAAATTATAAAAATATTTAAGCGTAATCGAGATGTTTATAACATATATGAAAAGGTAAAGGTACAAGATTTTTAAAATTGTAGACATTATTTATTAAACTGAATTCTTTAAATATAACGTCCGAAATAAAATAGTTGACGGTTCTTACAAGTATGAAGGGAGTTGAAACTAAATGGAGCACTTTGTAACAACTAGGGTTGGCCTAAGTAAAAAGACCCGATCATTTAAGCAATAGGTTTCGGTCTCGAACCCTTATCTATGCAAGAAAACATGTGAGAGAGGTACCCACTTCTAACACATTGCCAACTCAGCGAACTACCTTCTTAAATTTTTATTTTTCTTTTCTTTCTTCCATATATATATATATATATATATATATATATATATAGTAAAACACAATGAGAGAAGTAATAAATTTTTTTAAATAAAGTCAATGAGAAAAATAAGAAATCTGCTTGCCTCCAAAATTTTTGGCATTTTTAGAAGACTAGACTTGGGTTTTGAAAATATCGAGCAAGAGATAAAATTGCAGAGGCCATTAAAATAAAATGAGTGTACTACAACTACTCTTCTAATTCAAGTATTATACTTAAAATTATAATTACGGAAATGATATATTTATTTTAAATAAAGCCAACGAAAACAAGTAAACCCAACTGTCTCATTCAATTTAACTGATGCTTGGAGGAAACTGCCACATTCCACGTTAAGAATTAATGGCTTTAAATTCGTCTAATCTCAAGTCAAGTGACTCGTTGCGGAGACTTGCAGTCAACTGGTCCCATCATTCGTCAATTTTCTGAATAGACGGCCCCACCGGCTTTCTGCCATCCTAAGGACAAGAGTAAAATCAAAACATGAAATAAGACTATGTCTAGAGTTCGTTTGGTTGCAACGTTTATAAAAGACAGCATTTTAAATAATATAGTGTTTTAAAAA